>CAMZMU010000101.1:2500-602500 GCA_947311845.1 Poa pratensis
AGGAAGCTCATCCAGATCTCTGCACGCACGGATCGAGAAAGAGCTGCCACGCAGATTGAGAAAGATGACAGACCGTCGCTGCCTCCGCTGTGCCGCGCTGTCTGCTTGTTCCGAGCGCGTATGCGCTATGCTGTGGTGTCGTGATGATCCATGAGCTGCTGCGTGGAGTCAAGGAACAAAATTAGTGGATTATTAATTCTGGAATTCTAAGTTTTAGTGGGAGGATTATGATACTTTATCAACACATATTTACGGTATTTTTGGACACTCCTACTTGAGGTGGATATATTTGTTTATTTCATGATTCACTTGATATGGTTATTAATATCTTTAACAATACAAGTCGAAAGTTTTTTGTTGTATTAACATCTCATACTGAAGTGGAAAATCAGTTCATCAAAGGATTACAAGGTTTGAAACTGATTGTTGGGGGAAGTACACTTCAGGAATATTAATTCAAACTAATGTGATGAGCATGGAATTATTCACCGTTGTCTTATGTTATATACTCCATGGTTGAATGGAGGAATACAACTATTGGTTATTCACTGGATTATGAAAGCATTACATACTACTATTTGTCGAGTAAGTCATTATTTATCACAGTCACTATTTATATTTTATGAACTGGAAAGAAGTATTCTATTTATATTTTGGTAGTATGGAATTGGAATCATTGTTTACTACATAGCACACCAAGATTTATTTTAATGTTTATATTCTAGTGGATCAAATGGTATTTCGTTTTTGATCTAGAAAAAGGAAAATTGGTGGAAAGTAGGAATATGATATTTTCTCATGAAGGGTGTGTTTATTAATAGTCACACCGAAATATGTGTTAAACTCAAAGGAAAGCACCAAGTTACACTCCCAACACTAACATGCTTAGGAAAAGTGGGAGGAATTAAATTGGGCCATCATATCTTGGCTACTATTGTGTGTTATTTGAGGAAGTTACTCTATATTTTAGAGGAAAGAAAAATAATAAACTTGTTGCTAATGTTAACTATGGGTGGAAACATTGCGGGAAGGAATAAACTCAATGATGAATAATAAAAGTTTGGGAACTTGTTATTTTACCAAACAACCGCATGCCTATAGGTTGTTGTTGGATTTTATTTACAGGGAAGTTTAATGCAACATTCTTAGTGGAAGTTACAATTCTAAGTTTGTTGTTTAATTATTTACACAAAGGAAGTGTTATACTTTGTGGAAACTCTGGAATTTAGAGGAGGTGGGAACAATGACAGGGTTTGCTAATTGAATTGATCACTTCATGTTTTTGGAACAAGCTTCACATCAATGGTATGTCAGGTCATATGGATTTATTTATGATGGAAGACAATGGTTTTATTTATGATGGAAGACAATGGTTTTATTTATGATGGAAGAAAATCATATATAAAGGTTAGTGTTAATTGTTTTGTGTTATTGCTCTATGTGCTAACTATGTTCTTATTGGTTTTAAAATATCACATTGATGGAAGTGAAAGCTTGGTTCAGTTCTAACTTTCATATGAAAGTTATGTCTAAAGCTTCCTGCATTTTGGGAGTGGAATTACATAGATAATATTTTGATATATTTTTCTATGGAAAAGTGCAAACCTATCATGTACTTTCTGATTAAGGAATGATACTCTGCGAGGAATTATATTTAAACTCGTGAGGAAAAAAGGAAGAATAATTTTCATACCATAATTATTGTGGGACATTGTTCATGCGACCTGAACTTAGCCATGCCACTGTAATTGTTGCTATTTTGATTAGCACGGAAAAGGATTATGCTGGAATTTTAGCAAACGGAATATGAATTTTATGAAGATTGTTGGAATCACATAAAAGAATTTGCTGGCGCAAGGAAACGTGGATTATTCATTCTTTGATGATCTCAAGCTTCAACTGCGTGGATACATTGTCACTAATTTTGAGAAAAGGATTTTCATGAAAGGTAATCTATTGTTATGTGTTAATATTTATTTTTGTAGGTCTTTATGGTGTACAAAGGAAACATGATATAGTACTCGTTATTTGTGAAATATGAATACTTTGATGCATCAAGCATTGAAGGAAGGTCTATGGCTAAGGAATTTTCTTTGTGAACTTAAGGTCGTGGAAAGGTGCATCATAACCTGTTACTTTGTGATAATTTGACTCCAAAAGTCACAAAGATTTATATGTAACGTGAGTGCACTGAAGGAAGGAATAACCATGTTAGTTGCATGGGAATTTACTTCGCTGGAATAAAATGTTTTCAGTCAAGTGGGAGATGTAGGAAATTGTGTCTTGCAACATTTAATATATTTACTACATTGTCCGGAATTAAACTTCAGTGTGGAAGCATCACGGAAATAACAGGGAATTAATGATGTTTAAGAAAGCCGGTACGGCTATACTGGAACACAGTGTATATTAATATGCTGGAATTATACCCGGGAACAGTATAGAGCGGAATGCCAGGTTGTCCATAGGATTGGATCTATGGATTGTTAAAGCCTGCGAGTTTGATTTTGTATTCAAACTCGGCGCATGACTCACACATGCGTGCTGGGACCTAATTGTTTAACAGTAATAGGATCGGTTAATGGCTGTTAATGATAGTGGTTGGTTTAACAAGTCACGAGTCCTATCTGAAACAGATTGAGTTATCTGGAATTTGGAGTCTATATAAAGATCCCACCCTCTAGACTCAATATGCATTGTGAGCGGCACCACCGATAAGGCATAGGAATAGAGGGTAGACCGAATTAGCTCCTAACCCTAATTTCTAACATTACCCTCGGTTCAAAATACTTCATATATAATGCATACTTATTAGCTTGCAAACAAGATTATTTTTGCTCGAAACTGAAGCCAAAACTCATGTCATTAGCACGCAGTGCATAGTTATTAGCTTCCACACAAAAACTGATACTTTTCACAGGAAACTGCAGCCAAAGAACATTGTACGAACTGTTAAATCCTATCCGAATACATTGCCAGTTCTATCACACTAAAGTTAAGTGAATCAAATACCATTTTGCTCAAATCTATTCTTTGCAGACAGGTCAACACTTAATGATGAGGCTCCTCCTATACTCTGATTATGTTTTCTTCGAGTCCTTTGGAAGCAGCAGGTGCAGTTCCGCTTCTACATCATATTGGTAGTTGGAACGTTCGCGGGCTGAGCTCTGCCGCTGAGAACGGCTGGGGCGGCGGACGCCGCGCTGGGGCCAGCGTCCCTTGACGCCTTCAGGCGCACTGCACGGTCCAGGGCGCTCTCGATCAGCCCGTCCTGGCGACCTCGGAGGCGTGCACTGACCCGTGGAGCTTCAGTAGCGCGCGCAGCGCCGGTGCGTCGCTTGCGCTGGGTAGGAGGGCCGGCGCGGGTCACCGCTGCGCTAGGTGTCAGAGCAGACGCGGCAGGACGTGGCCGGCGCGGGGGCGCCCGGGATGAAGGCCGTGCCCTGTGGGCGCGTCGCAACCCACAGGGTCGGCGAGGACGCGCGCAGTGACGACGGGTGCGGCGCCGGCGACAAACGTGAGGTGATCCACCGGCCCGACGGCGCCGCTGACGAGCTGAATGTGGGCGAGGCCACGGGGGCCTGGATCGTCAGAGCGCAGCATACTCCGCGACAGTCGGTAGTAGGCCACCTCGCCTTGCTCACCGGTCGCCACCACATGGAAGACCCTAAACCCTAAACCCTAAACCCTAAACCCTAAACCCTAAACCCTAAACCCTAAACCCTAAACCCTAAACCCTAAACCCTAAACCCTAAACCCTAAACCCTAAAACCCTAAACCCTAAACCCTAAACCCTAAACCCTAAACCCTAAACCCTAAACCCTAAACCCTAAACCCTAAACCCTAAACCCTAAACCCTAAACCCTAAACCCTAAACCCTAAACCCCTAAACCCTAAACCCTAAACCCTAACCCTAAACCCTAAACCCTAAACCCTAAACCCTAAACCCTAAACCCTAAACCCTAAAACCCTAAACCCTAAACCCTAAACCCTAAACCCTAAACCCTAAACCCTAAACCCTACAACCCTGAACCCTACAACCCTGAACCCTGAACCCTGAACCCTGAACCCTGAACCCTGAACCCTGAACCCTGAACCCTGAACCCTGAACCCTGAACCCTAACCCTAACCCTAACCCTAAACCCTAACCCTAGACCCTAACCCTAGACCCTAACCCTAGACCCTAAACCCTAGACCCTAACCCTAGACCCTAAACCCTAAACCCTAAACCCTAAACCATTGTTGGTTTGTCCTTTTACGTCCGCTACGGTCAGGAGGTTGATTTATGATTGTGACTAGTGTTTCATTCCCCTCCCTAGCCATTGAAATTCGAACTACCCACGAAAACGGTTAAAAGACGAGTTTTGACGGCGTCACAATATTTATCTGTGTACCGGGGTCATGGCCCATGGAAATTGACCATGTACACGAAGTGGTGTGCTAAAACTGACGAAAACCGTTCAAAATTGATAAAATAACGAGTTTTGACGACGTCGAAATATTTGTGTAGCGGGTCACGTGTAATTAAAATCGGTCACAAAATAATGTACTAAAGCCACGAAAACAGTAAAACATGTTTAAAATGACGAGTTTGGCTGACATCCTAATATTCCGACGCAGAAAATACAGTCACCGCCGCGAACGGTTAAGTTTAAAAATTCCGTTAAATTAGTATTACGTGACGATGAATGAAGCGGTGGGGTTCGTAAAAAATGAAGCGGTGGGGTTGGCGTCCTCTGGAATCCCAAAGAGGCGCCTCTCCTCTTCGATAGAAGTAACCGCACCATTGCTCCCTGCTCGCGTCTTGTCGTCCTCTCTTTCCCCTTGTCCTCGAAGCAAACGAACAGGGCATCCCCTCTCCTCTCGCGAAGCAAACCTGCAGGCTGCAGCGCCTATAGCTTCACCCGCTCCGGTCGGCCGCATTCTTGGACCGGCCACTGGCTGGTACATTCTCTTCATTCCCGCATTCTTCTCTTCCACCCCATTCGTTCTTCTTCCATTCTTGATTTAATTTTGTTTAACCGTTCGTCTCCTACGTTCCGGATCCCAATGGGCAAGAACTGGCCTGGTCTGGCCCGGGCAGTGAACCGTCCTAGAGGAAGGAAGCTCATCCAGATCTCTGCACGCACGGATCGAGAAAGAGCTGCCACGCAGATTGAGAAAGATGACAGACCGTCGCTGCCTCCGCTGTGCCGCGCCGTCTGCTTGTTCCGAGCGCGTATGCGCTATGCTGTGGTGCCGTGATGATCCATGAGCTGCTGCGTGGAGTCAATCAAGGACACAGAAATTAAACTAAGCTAGTATGCAAGTTGCAGCTCTCCTGGTCTGGAAATTGCTACGGTAATTCAATGTCGCAGGAATTGCTAATTGATTGTTTTTTGCATTGCACTTGACGGATGTGCACCGGAATTTGGTGTTCTCTGGAACTCGATAGAGCAGTTGGGATTATAAGAATACTCTGTTTGATTAGCCACTCACGTTTAAGTGAGGAAGAGAAAATTATTGCTGGAAGATTGCTGCTGTAGTACTTTGATTAAGGAATAAAAGATTCAACGACATATTTGTTTTGTGTCGAATCTGGAAAGTAATTTGTGTTGTCGAGCTGGAACAATGTAGAATTATTTTGCATACTCGAGGACTGAATCTGGAAATCAATCTGTCTTGGTGCGCTCAATTTTTCTTTCTCACGTGGAGGAACTTTCCCACGGAACTTGCTGCGCTATATATCGGTAACATTTTTCCCTCGAAGTCAATGGCATTATACATTGTATTATCTAAGATTTAGAACATGCAGTTTATATGCCATAATTAACGGTTTGGAAAGGAAAAATCATGTATTTATTTCAACTGAATATATTGATATGTCTGAACCGGAAAAGTCAAAGGAAAGTTTGGACTAGGAAAATTGACTAGTCCACATACGTATATCAATATTTGATTCTTTATCTGTTATATATGAGAGTGCACAGATTACATGGAATATTTTTTGTAACCTGGAAGAGGATATATATATATACTTTGTAAATGTGGACTTCTTTTATTGGACACCACTCGCCTTTAGAGGAAGTTGGAATTCACTCCGAGGAAATTTATTAAACTCATTGTCAGACGGATTAATTATTATTTTTGCTACTATATTTTTTTTAATTGCTACGGATTTACAATATCACCGGAATATATTGGACTCATTGGATTACTCCGGAATCTATCGGAGTATTTTAATAATTCATCGGAATTCTCTGGCGCCACGATGATGACGCGACATGCATGAAGCATGTTTATAATGGAAGTGACATTACTTATTATTTTGGAGGAATATGGATACTCCAATGGAAGAGGAAATCGATATTTACTCAACGGTATGTTCAATGTTATTTCTCGCACGAAATATTTTGTTTGTCACTACTTTTCCATATAGTTGGATTATGGACTTTGTCTCTACATCATAATTGATGCAACAATAGCAAATTTATTGGGATGTGAACAATTTCAAAGGGAAAATATATGTGTGTAACTTTGGAATTGGAAATTATGTTTTCAAACTCCTTTTATGGAGGAAAATTGTTATTGTTTATACATGCACCTACAAAGGGAAGGAATTTATAGTTCATTATCGAAATTTGTTGTTTATATATATTCTATTTGGAAAAGGAAGAGTGGAATTTTGCTCAACGGAAAAGTTAGTGCATTATGTAATTTAACACAATGGTCCCATGTTATATTGATAATCCGTTGGAAGTTGGTTGTGAAGATAACTCCCATAGGGAGGAATACTTGTAATAGGAACACATGCTCGGAATTTTATTGTTGATGGAATTTACGACTTGGTCTCAATCTATAAACAGAATTACGATTGTTAATTCTGGAATTATAAACTTTAAGTGGGAGGACTACAGTTATGGAATTCTCTTCAATGTGACATTTGGTTTTACACTCCCATTAGAGGTTCAATTATTTTATCTCATTTTCAACTTGGTCACATATCAAGGAACAAAATTAGTGGATTATTAATTCTGGAATTCTAAGTTTTAGTGGGAGGATTATGATACTTTATCAACACATATTTACGGTATTTTTGGACACTCCTACTTGAGGTGGATATATTTGTTTATTTCATGATTCACTTGATATGGTTATTAATATCTTTAACAATACAAGTCGAAAGTTTTTTGTTGTATTAACATCTCATACTGAAGTGGAAAATCAGTTCATCAAAGGATTACAAGGTTTGAAACTGATTGTTGGGGGAAGTACACTTCAGGAATATTAATTCAAACTAATGTGATGAGCATGGAATTATTCACCGTTGTCTTATGTTATATACTCCATGGTTGAATGGAGGAATACAACTATTGGTTATTCACTGGATTATGAAAGCATTACATACTACTATTTGTCGAGTAAGTCATTATTTATCACAGTCACTATTTATATTTTATGAACTGGAAAGAAGTATTCTATTTATATTTTGGTAGTATGGAATTGGAATCATTGTTTACTACATAGCACACCAAGATTTATTTTAATGTTTATATTCTAGTGGATCAAATGGTATTTCGTTTTTGATCTAGAAAAAGGAAAATTGGTGGAAAGTAGGAATATGATATTTTCTCATGAAGGGTGTGTTTATTAATAGTCACACCGAAATATGTGTTAAACTCAAAGGAAAGCACCAAGTTACACTCCCAACACTAACATGCTTAGGAAAAGTGGGAGGAATTAAATTGGGCCATCATATCTTGGCTACTATTGTGTGTTATTTGAGGAAGTTACTCTATATTTTAGAGGAAAGAAAAATACTAAACTTGTTGCTAATGTTAACTATGGGTGGAAACATTGCGGGAAGGAATAAACTCAATGATGAATAATAAAAGTTTGGGAACTTGTTATTTTACCAAACAACCGCATGCCTATAGGTTGTTGTTGGATTTTATTTACAGGGAAGTTTAATGCAACATTCTTAGTGGAAGTTACAATTCTAAGTTTGTTGTTTAATTATTTACACAAAGGAAGTGTTATACTTTGTGGAAACTCTGGAATTTAGAGGAGGTGGGAACAATGACAGGGTTTGCTAATTGAATTGATCACTTCATGTTTTTGGAACAAGCTTCACATCAATGGTATGTCAGGTCATATGGATTTATTTATGATGGAAGACAATGGTTTTATTTATGATGGAAGACAATGGTTTTATTTATGATGGAAGAAAATCATATATAAAGGTTAGTGTTAATTGTTTTGTGTTATTGCTCTATGTGCTAACTATGTTCTTATTGGTTTTAAAATATCACATTGATGGAAGTGAAAGCTTGGTTCAGTTCTAACTTTCATATGAAAGTTATGTCTAAAGCTTCCTGCATTTTGGGAGTGGAATTACATAGATAATATTTTGATATATTTTTCTATGGAAAAGTGCAAACCTATCATGTACTTTCTGATTAAGGAATGATACTCTGCGAGGAATTATATTTAAACTCGTGAGGAAAAAAGGAAGAATAATTTTCATACCATAATTATTGTGGGACATTGTTCATGCGACCTGAACTTAGCCATGCCACTGTAATTGTTGCTATTTTGATTAGCACGGAAAAGGATTATGCTGGAATTTTAGCAAACGGAATATGAATTTTATGAAGATTGTTGGAATCACATAAAAGAATTTGCTGGCGCAAGGAAACGTGGATTATTCATTCTTTGATGATCTCAAGCTTCAACTGCGTGGATACATTGTCACTAATTTTGAGAAAAGGATTTTCATGAAAGGTAATCTATTGTTATGTGTTAATATTTATTTTTGTAGGTCTTTATGGTGTACAAAGGAAACATGATATAGTACTCGTTATTTGTGAAATATGAATACTTTGATGCATCAAGCATTGAAGGAAGGTCTATGGCTAAGGAATTTTCTTTGTGAACTTAAGGTCGTGGAAAGGTGCATCATAACCTGTTACTTTGTGATAATTTGACTCCAAAAGTCACAAAGATTTATATGTAACGTGAGTGCACTGAAGGAAGGAATAACCATGTTAGTTGCATGGGAATTTACTTCGCTGGAATAAAATGTTTTCAGTCAAGTGGGAGATGTAGGAAATTGTGTCTTGCAACATTTAATATATTTACTACATTGTCCGGAATTAAACTTCAGTGTGGAAGCATCACGGAAATAACAGGGAATTAATGATGTTTAAGAAAGCCGGTACGGCTATACTGGAACACAGTGTATATTAATATGCTGGAATTATACCCGGGAACAGTATAGAGCGGAATGCCAGGTTGTCCATAGGATTGGATCTATGGATTGTTAAAGCCTGCGAGTTTGATTTTGTATTCAAACTCGGCGCATGACTCACACATGCGTGCTGGGACCTAATTGTTTAACAGTAATAGGATCGGTTAATGGCTGTTAATGATAGTGGTTGGTTTAACAAGTCACGAGTCCTATCTGAAACAGATTGAGTTATCTGGAATTTGGAGTCTATATAAAGATCCCACCCTCTAGACTCAATATGCATTGTGAGCGGCACCACCGATAAGGCATAGGAATAGAGGGTAGACCGAATTAGCTCCTAACCCTAATTTCTAACATTACCCTCGGTTCAAAATACTTCATATATAATGCATACTTATTAGCTTGCAAACAAGATTATTTTTGCTCGAAACTGAAGCCAAAACTCATGTCATTAGCACGCAGTGCATAGTTATTAGCTTCCACACAAAAACTGATACTTTTCACAGGAAACTGCAGCCAAAGAACATTGTACGAACTGTTAAATCCTATCCGAATACATTGCCAGTTCTATCACACTAAAGTTAAGTGAATCAAATACCATTTTGCTCAAATCTATTCTTTGCAGACAGGTCAACACTTAATGATGAGGCTCCTCCTATACTCTGATTATGTTTTCTTCGAGTCCTTTGGAAGCAGCAGGTGCAGTTCCGCTTCTACATCATATTGGTAGTTGGAACGTTCGCGGGCTGAGCTCTGCCGCTGAGAACGGCTGGGGCGGCGGACGCCGCGCTGGGGCCAGCGTCCCTTGACGCCTTCAGGCGCACTGCACGGTCCAGGGCGCTCTCGATCAGCCCGTCCTGGCGACCTCGGAGGCGTGCACTGACCCGGTGCGTCGCTTGCGCTGGGTAGGAGGGCCGGCGCGGGTCACCGCTGCGCTAGGTGTCAGAGCAGACGCGGCAGGACGTGGCCGGCGCGGGGGCGCCCGGGATGAAGGCCGTGCCCTGTGGGCGCGTCGCAACCCACAGGGTCGGCGAGGACGCGCGCAGTGACGACGGGTGCGGCGCCGGCGACAAACGTGAGGTGATCCACCGGCCCGACGGCGCCGCTGACGAGCTGAATGTGGGCGAGGCCACGGGGGCCTGGCTCGTCAGAGCGCAGCATACTCCGCGACAGTCGGTAGTAGGCCACCTCGCCTTGCTCACCGGTCGCCACCACATGGAAGAACAGCGGGCACGCCGTCAGCTGAGTGCGGGGCATCCAGACACCCCGCCGGGCGTCATCGCAGAGAAGAGCTTGGGGGCGTCCACGCCGGGGCTGGGAACCATATGTGACAGATATGTTAGCTGACAGAACTGTATGTTACATGTACAAGGTCGGCGTCAGTGTCCAAGTCCGGCGAGTCTTGTGGCGTCGGCGTCAGATGATTTCTCTTGGTCAACGAGTGAAGGTCTCATGTTTTTCCTGATGAATTACAGCATATGGGCATAATATGGGACTCCACATCTGAACCGTTCAACCAAACCATATTTAGTCCAAGGACCGAACCCCACCCCGCGCCGCCGCCGCCAGGCCGTCTTCGTCGCCGCCACCGCGCACCACCCTTCCCCTCCCACCCCCTCTGCCCCCGCTCCCGTGTCGTCCCCTAGGGCGGCACCGGGGCGCACCCAGCGCCGCCGCTAGCCGCGCCCCGTGCTGCTCTCCTGCCGCCGCTGCCGCCGGGGAGTTCCGCGGTGGCGGCGGGCCCGACGCGCAAAAGGCGCTAGGGCGTGGTGGCTTGCGGCGGAGACTCCATGAGGCGGCTGGGGAGGCCGATGTGGAGCTCGTCCGTGCGCGGCGGTCGGGGCGGCGCCCCTGGCCGTGCGGCGGCTCCCGCCTCCCCTCGCGCGTGTGGAGCTGCTCCCGCTCTTTGGAGGAGGCTGTGGTGCTGTGGATCTGGGAGCCCGCCCAGGTCCGCCGCCGGCGAGCTGCTGGCTGTCGACGGCGCGTTGGGGGCACCCAGCTGCTCGGGCTGGCGTGCTGTGGAGGTGGTGTTCGGTGCTGTGGTGAGGTCGGCATCCCTCTGCCAAGCGGGCAGAGGCTCAGCGTTGTTCGTGGTGCCCACGGCGCAGTGATGCACAGGACGGCCGCGCGGCTGAAGGCCGAGGGATGCTCTGGCGGTCGGCGTGGCTACGGCGGGCGGCGCGACGGCCGGAGTCTGGAGGTGGTTTTGCTGCTCTTTGGTGGTGCTTCTGCAGGCGAGGTGCTTGGAGAGGCCGTTCGTCTTCGTCCTGGTTGCCCCCGCATGGTGCGGTGCTCCCGGTGGAGATCGACGAGGTTCTCTGCCTCCAGCTCTGGTATATGCTCAACCCTCCGTTCTGTAGGTAAATGCTCAAAACTCCGGGTGAGAAACCTGCATCGGCTTGTCGATGCCGGTGGCAGCGGTGTTCATGGACACCGTTTCCTCGATGGAGGTGCCGCTGTGGAGCTCCGGCACCTACAGTACTCCAGAGGTCTCCGGGTGAAAACCTTAGAGCCGGCTTGCCGGCTCGGATGATGGTGTTGTCTCTGCAACACTCCCTCCTTGGAGGCGTTATCTTGTAGACCCTGAGTATGGTTTCGGTTGCGGCGGTGTTGTGGTGGTGTCGGTGCGGCCAGCTTGGGGCCGATGGTGGTTTGTTGTCCCTCTTTGGCAGGTCTTCGTGTGATCTCGGTCACTTGGTTTGCTTGCCCAAGACCCTCCCTTGGCGGCCGTGCAGTGTGGCGAGCTTCGGGCTCTTAGTGGCGTCTTGGTTCACCTTTGCTCATTGACGACACAATGGTTGCCTCCCCCCACCTGCTTGTCGTCTCGTTTTCTCGTGGCGGAGCTCCCAGTCAAGTTTCGTGCTAGGTGCTAGGCCTGGCACTCGTTGATTGTGGATGCTCCTGAGTTGTGCCGTGGGATTCGATACGCTCGCCGGTGTCGCGCGCTAGGCTATTTGTTGAATCTTGGTATTGTGATCCCTCGACAACACCCTTCATCTTCTTGTGCCTCTTGGTGGTTCTTGCCGCTCCCTCTCATCGTGTGTGTG
The DNA here is from genome assembly GCA_947311845.1 of Poa pratensis. Taxonomy (NCBI): domain Eukaryota; kingdom Viridiplantae; phylum Streptophyta; class Magnoliopsida; order Poales; family Poaceae; genus Poa; species Poa pratensis. The sequence continues at coordinate 14,777 of CAMZMU010000101.1, forward strand.
TTTTTTTCCTTTATCTCTCCCCTTGTAATCCCCGTGTACTCTGGTTCATTTGAACCCATCTTGTAGAGGCTGCAAAGTCTCAAGGCAACTTGAATGAAAAAAATATTCAGGTGGGGATTTTATCTCCCCCGGTGACCATTCAAAAAAAAACCATATTTAGTCCCTCTCCTAGGACTAGTAAAATGTACTGTATAAGTTGCTGAAAATAGTACACAAATGGTTCGATTTATTCAACAGAAGCAACCGGCTGAAGTAAGAGTCTTTACACAAATGGTTCGATTTATTTCAGCAGCTAAAATATCCATCGTACACCACAAGCACGCGTCTTCTTATTTGAAAGCCATAAACGAAATCAGCAGGACAAGACCACGGAATACATGCAGCAACGGTGGAGTGACCTGCATGGCAAGCAAAAGATGTTACCGTTAACATCTTGGGAGTGACGCAAATAGCTAGTAGCGACTGGTAATTCATAGTGACTCACCTGGTACAAATCCAGGGATCCGCTGCGGGATCAATCTCAGAGGGAATATTCATATTCCTGGCCAGCGAGTCCACCACAGTGGTCCAGCAACGTGAGGTAGTCACGAGTGATTTTGTAGAAGAATAGTAACTGGAGGGGCAACAGGAACTCAATGCCAGCTGGGACCTCCACCATGCTGCTGAGGTTGCCTAGTCCTAATCTTTCCAGAGACAGACGCCATGGCACCTTGCTTTATCTCCAGCTCCCTCAGATTAGGCATGTCCCCCAAATAGAGATGCTTCAGCTTGGGGAACCACCCCGTGAGAAACACTAGCTTGTCTCCATTGTATGCACCAGTGAATTGTAGAACTGTCAAATTTGCCAACCGCGAGAGAGATGGCAGTGGGTCTTCTCTCAGCTGTGTCCAAAATAGATACAGTCCATGCAAGTTCTGCTCCACACCAGGAGACTCTCGCAACAGTGTCCCTTCCGCTAATCTTCCAGTCAAAGCTAGCTTTTGCAGGCTAGGTGGGAGGACGTTCAGCACGAGAATCTCGTTCTCATCACTTGCATCCACTTCTAGGTAGGACAAAAATGGCATCTGCGCTAGAGACTCGCAGAGGCGTTCACAGTACGTTCCCTTCACATTCAGTATTCTCAAGCTTCTTAGTTGTCTCAGCTCACCTAGTTTTCTGACAGACTCATCATGGGCTTCCAACGCTTGTAGAGTCTGCAGATTTGTCAGGTTCTCGAGACCCTTGGTGATGCATACACCGCTAAATACATGGAGAACTCTACAAGATGGATCAATAACTTTCTGAGCAAATAAGTGCCTAAGATTCTTGAGCTTGACAATCCCCGCAGGAGATCCATCAAGGTCCAGTGTCAACAGATTTGAAAGCTTCTCGATGGATTTCGGGAGAAACTTCACTTTTGTATCCCGCAAACCCAAATGGCGGAGATTAAAAAGATCTCCAATAGCATCTGGAATCCTTTCAATAGGTAGACCACTTAACTCTAACACTGTCATATATCTTGCCTTCTCGGATAGTAGTGGTAGTAGATTGACTGATGGCATGTTTTTGTCCAGTGTAATGAGAGTTCGAAGTCCATGTACACTAGACAATGACTGCTGGGTATCGTTCTTTAATTTGTGCACTACTAATCGCCGTCCATCCATCTGAAGAAATCCTCTGCATTTATCTTCCTCATATTTAACACCAAAATGATCCTTCTTGCACAGATCAACTGCCAAATCTCGTACGATATCATGCATTCTGAACCTGTTTATCCTACCAAATGAGTTTCTTTCAACAAGATGTAACATGTTTCTGTTGACCAACTCCTTCAGATAGCCTTCTGCCACTTCTTCTAATGTGCTTGCACCCTTCTCAATGATGAACCCCTCTGCCACCCATAGCCGTACAAGCTTTTTTCTGTGGAAAAGATAGTCTTCCGGGAACAAGATGCAGTACAAGAAGCAACTTTTCAAATATGTTGGAAGGTAGATGAAGCTCAGATGCAAAACATTCCTTATGTGGTCGAGTCTCGAGTTATTAATTATCTCCCAACTCAGTTGGTCGTTTATTCTTCTCCATTCTTCGGCAGTTTTCTCACGCACACTCAAGAGGCGGCCAATTGACACGATAGCAAGAGGCAAGCCTTTGCATTTGCTAACTATTTCCTTGGATAAAGGCATCAAATACTCTGGACATTCATGATTTGTTTCTCTTGGAAAGGATTTCTTATAAAAGAGGTCCCATGCCTTGTCTTCTTGTAAAGCTTCGAGTGTTAAGATATGTCCTTTAGAAGCAAGTTCAGCAACGTCACCTTCTCGTGTTGTGATTAACAATCTACTGCCCTTGTCATTACAAAGAAGTGCCCTAGACAAGTCATCAAAGGCTTCTGGAGTCCAAACATCATCCAATACAATCAAATACCTTTGTTGCTCCAGAAATCTCTTCAGTGTATCTTCAAGGCATGTGATGTCCATGGTAGCGATGTTAGATGGAACATCCACTTTATCTTTGAAGAGTTCCTTGATTATATTCCTCATGACATCTTCTCTAGAATATGTTTGAGAGATGGAGACCCATGCGTGGCACTGGAATTTCTCTCTCTCCTTCCTGTAGACATTTGCAGCTAAAACTGTTTTGCCAAGCCCTCCCATTCCATGCAAGGTTATCACAGAGCATCCCACATCATCATCTCCCAACCACTGTTGAAGTTTTTCTCTGTTTTCATCCACCCCAACCAAATCTTCTTCATCGAGGGAACGTGAATCGTTTGCTAGATCTTGGGACCTCTTGACAATGTAATTCGAGCTGCTAATATCTCGTTGCCTATCACAGGAACCCAACGGTTTTTGTCTCTGATAAGTGTGTCAGATCTTTCTCTATTTCCTTCACCTTGGAAGCTATCTGGTTCAAAGAAAGCAGAGATCTTGGTTTTCTGAACCCTTTCTTGAGATAAAAGCAACACCCTATATCATGTTCCCGACCGACAAGATACAAGTACTCATCCACCATATCCTCCATCACATGTGCTACCTTCCGCACCTCATCCAACCAGCCCTCGTACACCTGATTGTTGTGGTTTCGAATGTCCATTTGGCAGAGAACATCATGGATTACACGAAGCTCCCTGACAACACGGCCCATGCTGCCTTGCAGCTCTACAAGTTGTGTCGCAAACTTGGAAAACAGAGCACTGGTCTCCTGTGCTGCTCCATTCGCCAAAGCAACTCCAATCTTTTTAATGACTAGAAGAAGCACGGTTTCAGCCATTGCTTTCTCAAGAGTTGCTAATGCCTCACTGCTGGTTGGTGGCCTAGTTGCATGCTTTCTTCAGTAAGTATCTCTAGGATGACCATCTGCAAAATGAATCAAGCGAGACATTACTTAAACTATTCATACAATGTGCTACAGAGCACTTGCCAAAAACTTCTCTGGTACAAACTGAAAAGTTGAATAAGCATACCTCTGAAAGTAATGTTTAATGTTCCCTGAATAATTCCCCAATATCGTTTACTTGGTGCTGCCAGAATTCGCAATACAGCTTCTGCGTCGAAACGAGACAGTTAATTTGGGGGCAAGCTAAGATAGCAAGAATATATACTAGGAATAAAACCTGACATACATGTGTTGGAATGGCCTGTAGACGATCTTGGAGCCGTGGTGAGGTGCGCTTGTGAATCTGAAACATCAGAACAGTCCCATGTTTTGCTGAGTTGGGAATGCTAGCCCTTTTGCCGCTAAATGAAGCCGTCAACAAGTAAAGAACCTGCAAGTCAATTTGATTACTTAGAGCAATACACCCGATCCTAAAGTTGTCAGGACATGATTTGGGGAACTCAATAGTTAGATACTCCAATCTAATAGAAGCCTGTAGTTATATCTGGATCTATATCATTTTATCTTAGATCTGAAGCCTGTACTCAGGTTTGGTGCTTATTTGCTTTAGAAAATGACAAGTATTCGGTTAAGATCTTGCAGGCTGGGAATATGAAGCTAGTGTAGTGGTAACTAAATTTCAGAAAGTAGCTAGTGTACTGAAGCTAATACATAGCATGGATCGATCCACGCGTACGATGTGACGATAGGATCCCGAAGCTTTCCGGCCAGTGATAAGCAAGCTGCTACACTGCTTGGAGTTTAGCCTACCCATAGCTGGTGGTTAGCTGCCAGTTGGTGCCTAAACAAGCATGCCTATAAGAAGCACACTTTCAGTGAAGTGAGTTGCTAATGCCTGACTGTTGGCTGCATAGTTTCCTCAATTTCCACACTGTTGGATCTGTGAAATGAGTCAAGTGTATGGATTCATTAAACTATTTCTGGATTTAAAAACATTCCAGGCACAGGGAAAACTGAAATAGGCAGAACTTGTGAAAGCAAATCCTCTTATCTCGTGGTGTTAACCTAGCTAAGCCGCATGATTAGTGCAGGCACATGAGAAGTGTACTAGAGTTAGAGAGAATCATGAGCCGCAGGAGATGAATGGCAAAAGCAGCTAGAAAACCATGGACTGGAGTAGCGCCATCTCCAGATGGAAGCGGAAAAATGCTGCGGTGGTTACGGATGAGAGAGAGCACGTACCAGTAGGAGATGTTTTGTAAGGCGGGTGATAGCCTTGTTGTTGCTGAACCTGCAATGCTGCAAGTTAAATTGCTAGACATTAGCTAGAGCATTGCATGTATTTACCTTGGGACATTTGTTAGAGCATTGCAGGTATTTACATAAATACTTAATGTGATGCATGTACCAGTAGGAGATGACATCTATACCTTGCAATATCCAGTGGATTGCTCAGCTGCTTCCCTGGGGATGTTTGTCGGCGGCAGATCTTCACCAGTTCTAAGACGAAGCATTCACAGGCTCAGAAAGATGTGTGTTTATTTGGTGTAGAAAGTAGTCCTGGATCGATCCGTGGCGTACCTGATTTCGAGGGCCGATCAGATCCCTGGAGCTAGCGCATGCAGCCCTCATGAGCTTCTGGGAAGATAATCTAGCTGCTTCAAAATGTACCTAGCGTTACTCTGGCTTAATTTTCTCCTATTTGACAACTTACCCAATAATCGAGTTCGGGTTTGATAGTTTACCCCAATAAGCTGCGAAAGAAGTGTTGGAGAACATTGATAAGCTAAGTCAGAGATCAGCCAAACCTGCTGTTGTTCAGCCTGGAGTACACGCAATGGACTCTGATCCATATCTTACACATAGTCGGTTGTATAGCTGATTAGTTTATTTCCTTGTATAGCTTGTACATGAACCTATATATATATGAGAAGGAGGCGATCGGAGGCGTGCGATTAGCAGCCCCGTGTTTATCAAACTTTCATGGCATCAGAGCACGTTCGGTCCTATCTCCCAAAACCCTAGATCAATCCCTCCACCTTCTAGTCTTCCCTCCACCATGTCTCCCGACGAAATCAAGGAACTCGAGGAGAAACTCCAAGCACGAGCTAAAGAACTTGACGCTCGCGAAGCTGATCTCAATGGCAAGGTCGCCGAACTCACCGGCAAGGCCGTCGTCAACACCCCACCACCAGCCCCCATCCCATCTTCCACCTATGTTGCCTCCATCAAAACTCTAGTTCCCATAACTCTCGATCTTCAAGATTCCAACTACGCCAAGTGGCGCGAACTCTTCCTCGCTGCTCTCGGCCGCTATGGCCTCACCTCGCATGTGCTCGCCACCACCGGCTCCGGTCCCTCCGACACCTCGCCCACCTCGGATTGGGCACGCGACGACTACACCGTTCTGACATGGATCTACGGCTCCATCTCCTTGGAGCTCTTCGGCATCATAATGGCGCCCGGCTCCTCCGCTCGTCAAATCTGGGACGCCATCGACGGTCTCTTCCGCGACAACAAGAAGTCGCGCGCCATCGCTCTGGACGCAGAGTTCCGCAACACGCCTCAAGGAGACATGACGGTCTCCGACTACTGCGCCAAGCTGAAGAACCTTGCCGACGCTCTCTCTGACGTCGGCCAAGCAGTCTCCGACGAGACCCTCGTCCTCACCATGCTCCGTGGGCTTAACGAGCAGTATGCTCCTCTCCGTTCTTTTCTCCCGTTTCAGGTGCCTTTTCCGACCTTCCTACAAGCTCGCTCGGCACTTGTCCTTGAAGAAGCACAGAAGAAAACGGACATCAAGAACTCAGCAGCCACTGCCCTTTGGGCTAGTGGCAACAGCGTTCTCCCTAACGCCGGCGGCGAGCGTGGTACTTCCTCCGGAGATGGTCGTGGCTTCATCAACAACCCCGCGCCCAGCTATGGTGGTTCCTCTTCGTCAGGCAATGGATACCGCGGCGGCAGCGGCGGCAGCCGCGGTCGTGGCCGTGGCGGCCGCGGACGCGGACGTGACAATCCGTGGATGTTCAATCCATGGACCGGGCAGCCCACACGTGCCCAGCAGCAGCAACCGCGTGTGTGGCGTGCCCCTGCACCAGGAATTCTTGACGCTAGCCCGGTCTACCCTGGCTCCCAGACGACGCATGCGTACATGGCCTATGCTCCTGCCACCGGCCACGCCTACATGCAGATGATCGCTCCTGCAACCGGCCACCCCAACATGCAGATGATGGCTCCTCATGCAGCTCACATGCAGACTCCACCGACGCCCTACAACCAGCAGCAGCTCGACCCAGCGCTAATTACAGCTCTCAGCAACATGCAGCTCCCGTCCAACCAAGAGTGGTACATGGACTCTGGTGCTTCCTCCCACATGGCGTCTGATCATGGTAATCTTACTTCTTTAAAGCCCTCCTCTTCCTCACATACTGTCACTGTCGGCAATGGTGCCTCTCTCCCTATAACGCATATTGGCTCTCAAATTATTCCCACGTCTTCTAACCCCCTCCATCTTCGCAATATTTTGGTCGTTCCTGATATTATCAAAAATCTTATATCTGTCCGTCAATTCACAACCGATAATTATTGTGCCATTGAATTTGATCCTTTCGGCTTTTCTGTGAAGGCTCTTCCCACAGGGACCGTGATTCTTCGATGCAATAGCTCGGGTCCCCTCTACCCTCTGTCGCCATCTACATCACCCTCATCCACTGAAGCTCATACCGCCGTCACCTCCTCAGCGCTTTGGCACCGTCGCCTCGGACACCCCGGCGTCCACACCATGTCTCGTCTTCAACGATCCCAGCATATTTCATACAATAAACAAGGGACTTCCCTTTGTCATGCGTGTCAATTAGGAAAACATGTTAGACTCCCATTTTATCCTTCCCAATTAACATCTACTCGACCGTTTGAGTTAGTTCATTGTGATTTGTGGACCGCTCCAATTGCTAGTACATCTGGTTTTTGCTATTATCTCATTGTTGTCGATGATTTCACTAATTATTTCTGGAGTTTTCCACTTCGTCGTAAATCAGATGTATACCAAACCTTTGTCGCCTTTCACGCTTATGCCCGCACCCAATTTGATCTCTCTCTCAAAGCCTTCCAGTGCGACAATGGTCGCGAATTTGACAACACCAACCTAGACACCTTCTGCGCCACCCATGGTATTTTACTTCGGTTCTCGTGCCCCTACACATCTCAACAAAACGGTAAAGCTGAGCGAGCCATACGTACGACTAACGATGTCATCCGCACATTATTATTTCAGGCTTCTATGCCACCCCCCTTTTGGGCTGAGGCGCTCCACACCGCCACATTCCTCATCAACATACGACCCACCTCTGCTCGAAATTTCTCCACGCCATTTCAAGTTCTTTTCGGCCGAGCACCTCCCTATAATGATCTTCATGTTTTTGGCTGCCTTTGCTACCCAAACACCACCTCCACCTCAAAGAACAAACTCTCTCCACGTTCCACCAAATGCGTATTTTTAGGCTATCCCAGCCGCCATCGTGGCTATCGTTGTCTCGACCTTGCTACCCGGCGCATAATTATTTCACGCCATGTCACTTTTGACGAGTCTACTTTTCCATATGCACCAGCCCCCTCTACACATGATGGTTCACAATCACCATCGTCCGACCCTGTACCAGTACCAGATAGTCCTCTATATGAGCCTAATCATGTCCAACCCGATATGCATGCAACCCTTCATATTCCCTCCTCTAGCTCCTCTACACCCACGCCCAGTAGCCCAGCCATCTCTAGCTCCTCTACACCCACGCCCAGCAGCCCAGCCAGTCCGGCAATTAAAAACTCCACCTCATCCGGTCCTTCTAGTGCAGCTCACTCCACTCCTAATACACCTACTCCTAACTCTCCTATTCATCGCACTCGTCGTGTCACCGGAAAGCTACCACCTCCTATTGATCGACTCAACTTATCGGCCACCGTTTCTTCTCCCCTACCACACAACTACCTCACAGCCCTTCGTGATCCTGCCTGGCGCCAAGCCATGCAAGACGAATATGATGCCCTCATTCATAATCAAACATGGTCTCTTGTTCCTCCTCCTCCCGGCGCTAATATTGTTTCAGGAAAATGGATTTTTCGCCACAAATACAATTCTGATGGTTCTCTAGCTCGACACAAAGCTCGCTGGGTTGTGCGTGGTTTTTCTCAACAACCCGGTATTGACTTCGATGAGACATTTAGCCCAGTCGTCAAACCCGCCACCATTCGTATTGTTCTTTCTCTTGCTACCGCCCAAAACTGGCCCATTCATCAATTAGACGTAAAAAATGCCTTTCTTCATGGTCATCTCGCCGAGGTTGTTTACAGCCAACAGCCCTCTGGTTTCATTGATTCTCAATATCCCTCTCATGTGTGTCGCTTACATAAATCTCTCTATGGTCTAAAACAAGCTCCTCGTGCTTGGTTTCAGCGTTTTGCCACTTTCGCTCGTTCTCTTGGCTTCACAGAGTCTAAGTCTGATGCCTCTTTATTTGTTCTTCACCGCCATAACTCCACTGCATATCTTCTCATTTACGTCGATGACATAATTCTAACTGCGTCCTCTTCCTCTCTTTTAACTACCATTATTCAATCTCTCAGCGCCGAATTTTCCATGAAGGATCTCGGCCCCCTTCATCACTTTTTGGGCATTTCTGTCACTCGTATGTCTACTGGTCTTCACCTATCTCAGCGTCAGTATATACTCGATATCCTTTCCCGCGCCGGCATGCGTGACTGCCATCCTGTCCAAACTCCGGTTGATACCAAAGCCAAACTTTCTGCTTCTGATGGTTCTCGTGTTACCGATCCATCTTTCTATCGTAGTCTCGCTGGTGCCTTACAATATGCCACTCTAACACGTCCCGATATCGCCTACGCAGTTCAGCAAGTTTGCCTCCATATGCATGATCCTCGAGAGCCCCATCTTCTCCTTATCAAGCGTATTTTGCGCTATCTTCGTGGTACCATTGATCATGGTTTGTCCATTCACTCGTCTTCTTCTCATTCTCTCATTGCCTACTCGGATGCCGATTGGGCTGGATGCCCGGATACCAGACGCTCTACGTCGGGATTTTGCATGTTTCTTGGTGATAATCTTATTTCATGGTCGGCTCGACGACAGACGACTGTCTCTCGGTCTAGCGCTGAGGCTGAGTACCGTGCCGTGGCCACAGCCGTGGCGGAATCATGCTGGGTGCGTCAGCTTCTCCAGGAATTACATCGTCCTATCACCAGTGCCACCATTGTTTACTGTGATAATGTGAGTGCTGTTTACTTGTCTGCTAATCCTGTACAACACCGGCGGACGAAGCATATTGAGCTTGACATACACTTCGTCCGAGAGAAGGTGGCGCTCGGAGCTGTTCGTGTTCTTCATGTCCCTTCTACGTCACAATTTGCGGATATTTTCACCAAAGGATTGCCGACCGCTTTATTTGAAGAATTTCGGTCCAGTCTTCACGTCGATTCCCTTGGACGTTCAGACTACGGGGGAGTGTTGGAGAACAATGATAAGCTAAGTCAGAGATCAGCCAAACCTGCTGTTGTTCAGCCTGGAGTACACGCAATGGACTCTGATCCATATCTTACACATAGTCGGTTGTATAGCTGATTAGTTTATTTCCTTGTATAGCTTGTACATGAACCTATATATATATGAGAAGGAGGCGATCGGAGGCGTGCGATTAGCAGCCCCGTGTTTATCAAACTTTCAAGAAGGAAGACTTGAAGGGTGTTTAAGCACCCATGCCAGGGTGATTCCGGTCTTTTCAGTTGCTATGATACTGCCTCACTGCTGGTTGGTGGCCTAGTTGCACTTTTTCTTCAGTATCTCCGGGATGCCAATCTGTGAAATGAATCAAGTGTATGGATCACTTATGAGTTTTGGATTTGAAAACATTCCAGAGGCACAGCCAAAAAGTCATGAAATGAGCAGAGCAATCCTGTTATTTCATACAGCTAACCTAGATCAGCCTCATGGTTAACAAGATGGTGAAAGCAACTAGAAAACCATGAGCCGGATCCACATACCACAAGCAAAATCTCTAGATCGAAGCAGAGCATGCACGGTTGCTGCATTCACGGACATTCTACTGAAACGGTGACTAGCTAAGACGCATGATGAATCAAACAAAACTACCCAAATGTACTTATGGTGGATGACTGGAGAAGGCGATAGCAACTAGAAAATCATCTCCAGATCGAAGCAGAAGAGCACTATCAAACTGATTCTGGCAACCAAGGAGGCAAGGAGGGATAAGGGCACGTACACCGTTCGCAGCCTTCACAGGGATTGATTTCCCGCTGCCGCAGACAACAGATCCGGCGGTGTTGTTCCTCCCGCCGCCGCAGACTCCAGATTCCGATAGGAAGGGGATTGAGATTTGGGATGATGCAGTACTCACTCAGTGTCACTGCACTGGGCAGCAGCGTCTTGCGCAGTTGTGCTAGCTAGCAGCTGAGACGAGTAGCTGGTCTCTTCAATGCACGCATCAATGCCACGTACCCCTACCCTACCTGCGGAGAGTAATAATAAAGAAAGGAAGAAGAAAGACTTCGAGTCGAGCACTACAAACAAACATTCCATCCAACACGAATAAAAATAAGGAAATTGCTCTGCGTACGACGTTGTATGTATGAAACTCGTCCGACGCTGGCATCCGTCGGTGGGCTTTGATGCCTTGAAAGCATCGGACGAACCTCAGTTTGTGTCGTACGCATGTCGGACACAAAAACGTCGGACGTATAGCAGTTCTCTAAAAATAATCCATCCAACGCAAACACTTTTAGAATTTTGCAGAGAGTGGCGTTTTGACACCCGAGCGCAGATGCTCTGAATATCTGTACCGTCCATATTAAGGCAATGCACTTTGCCGGCCTGAGAGGCCTCCGGGCACTGTTTCAGCTACAGTGTTAGCTACAGTATTTACTGTCGTACACTGTGCACGTCTACCGTGATTCAATCCGTGCCGTCCTCCGCCGATCCGACGGTCCACAGGACATGCCCGTGATTTTTTGCGAAACACCCCCTCGAAGATCGCACCACTGCCCCGCAGTCCACACTTTATCAAGAGAAGGACCAAAACACAATTTCGAAAAAACACAGGTACCCTGTCGTAAAACTACGCACACTCCCCCATCTCTCCCCTCTCGCTCCCGCGCGAGCCGTAGCTCGCCGGCGACGCCGACGCGCGCCCCCGCCGCTCCGGTCCTCCCCGTCCACGTCGTCGGACACGGAGACCTCCGCCGTCGCGCCCTCTTTCTCCTCGCCCGCTCTCGCGTGCTGGAACGCCGCGAGCTCGCCGGAATCGACGCCGCCGTACTCGCAGGCCGCCGTAGCGTCCGCACGCCGCCGACAACGCTCCGCCGTCCCAAAATCGGAGGCGCCGCCACCTGCAGCCACCCCGCGTCCGCGCGGCTCTGGCGCACCCAGCCGCGCCTCCCATCTCGCGGTGGCGCCGCCTCGCCGTGGTCGCCGTTGCCGCCGCATCTCCGGCCACTGTGACATCACCGCCACATCATAGTGGCCCTGGGCTGGGGGAGATGGGCTGCTTGCTGGGCTGGGCCGCTTACTGTGCGGCCGGCTCGGCCCCCCCTTTTTTTTCCTGTTTTGTTTTCCTATTATTCAAAACTTTTCTAACTTTTATAATACAACTCCACATCAATTCCGACCAATTTCTATCAAATTGTAAAAATCAATATAGTCATTTCAAATGCTTTCGAACCTTCTCCAAATTATTTCAAATCTTATTTTCCAAATAAATATAATTGGACCAAATAACAAAATTTAAAAAAGATCATGTTTCAAAAAATTTAAAACACTTTACACATAATGTTCTATGGTATTTAGACAATTTCGAACAACTACTAAATGCTGCAAAATCAGAAACTTATACAGGTTAATATTTCGAAATAATCCAAACTCAATTACTCTAATTATTGATTGAATTTCACGAATGCTCATGTAATGCATTCCTTCCGATTTTAGAGTTAAATTAAGTTTTCCAGTCAAAATACCAACTTATTACATCACTTCAAATAGACTAATATTTGGAGATAATTCAAATACACCTCCTAGTCAATTTAGACCAATTTCTACCAAATTGTAAAAATCAAAATAGTCATTTCAAATGCTTAGAGACCTTTTCCAAATTATTTCAAATCTTATTTTCCAAATAAATATAATTGAAACAAATAACAAAATTTAAAAAAGATCATGCTTCAAATAATTTAAAACACTTTATAGATACTGTTCTACATTATTTAGACAATTTAGAAAACTACTAAATGCTGCGAAATCAGAAACTTATACAGGTTAATATTTTGAAATAATCCATAACGATAATATAATTCCTCTAATTAAAGTGCTAAATTAGAAAATTACGGCAAAATGGAACCATATTTGGTCAATTCAGTTCAACTAACATATTGACAGCTAAAATAACTTAAATCTCTCTAACTATGTAGTTAAATTTCAAAATGCTTAATTAGCTAAATATTTGCATAAAATGCAAATTCATATCCTCTAATTATGGACTGAATTGAAATTTAAATTTAATAAATGCTCATATAATATATTTCCTCCAATTATTGCATTAAATCAAATATTCAACAAAAATGCAAACATATTACATCAATTCGAATAGGTCAATATTTAGAGACAATACAACTAAACTCCCTCCAATTATGCAATTCAATTTCATAAACACTTACATTGAATTTAACTCTCTCTAACTACGTAGTTAAATTGAAATAATGCGTCCCTAGATGCATATTGGAGAAAACACAAATTCATTTCCTCTAAAAATGAATTGAGTTTAATAAATGCTAATACAACATGCTCACCATTCCTATTCGCAGAATATATTGACTTCAATTCAATGAATGCTCAAATTGAACTTAACTGTCTCTAATGTCACCATTTCTATCCACAAAATATATTACGTAACAAGAACAAAAAAACAAATTATGTTCACAAAAATATCCACCAAGGGCGCGGCGGCACGCCGCGCCAAAATTCAACTAGTGTTAAGTTATGAGCTACGAAACGGCTGCGCATTTGGTTACATCCAAATCGGTTGTTTCACGTTCTTTGCTCTAGCTCTACACACTTGCGCTAGCTCTACACACTTGCACCTAAGGTTGCCTTCTGGTGGGTCTACTTACTCTTACTTCATCTTTTTCTTCTAATCAGTGATAGACTGCTCGAATTAAAATAAGGTCTACACGAAAATGATGCGCACTGATGATATGGTTCCATTCTGACAATCGGTTCCGACTTTTGTTGTTAACTTCTAATTTTGTGTTCATGTTTGAAACATTTTTAGACGAATTTTGTCAAATTAATCGCACACGGTCGACCGTTTGAAATTTCTTTTTAGAAGTTGTCTCACCTCGTCATTTCACACAATTCTCGTGTTATAAGTTTTGCGTTTTGGTGCTGCAAGAATTCGCAATACAGCTTTTGCATCGAAAGGAGACAGTTAATTTGGGGGCAAGCTAAGATAGCAAGAATACGTATACTAGGAATAAAACCAGATATACATGTGTTGCAGTGGCCTGTATACGATCTTGGAGCGTTGGCAAGGTAATCTTCTGACTTATGAGTGCTGCTGAATGAAGCGGTCAACAAGTAAAGAACCTGCAAGGCAAATAGCTAGAGATATTACTTAGGCAGATCCTAACCTTGTCAGGACATGACTTGGGGAACATAATAGTTACATCCTCAGATCTAATCCAAGCCTGCAGTCAGATCCAGGTTCTAGTTCCATGATCTTGGGGGCAAGCTAAGATAGCAAGAATATGTATACTAGGAATAAAACCAGACATACATGTGTTGCAGTGGCCTGTATACGATCTTGGAGCGTTGGCGAGGTAATCTTCTGACTTCTGAGTGCTGCTGAATGAAGCCGTCAACAAGTAAAGAACCTGCAAGGCAAATAGCTAGAGATATTACTTAGGCAGATCCTAACCTTGTCAGGACATGACTTGGGGAACATAATAGTTACATCCTCAGATCTAATCCAAGCCTGCAGTCAGATCCAGGTTCTAGTTCCATGATCTTGGGGGCAAGCTAAGATAGCAAGAATACGTATACTAGGAATAAAACCAGACATACATGTGTTGCAGTGGCCTGTATACGATCTTGGAGCGTTGGCGAGGTAATGTTCTGACTTCTGAGTGCTGCTGAATGAAGCCGTCAACAAGTAAAGAACCTGCAAGGCAAATAGCTAGACATATTACTTAGGCAGATCCTAACCTTGTCAGGACATGATTTGGGGAACATAATAGTTACATCCTCAGATCTAATCCAAGCCTGCAGTCAGATCCAGGTTCTAGTTCCATGATCTGAAGCCAGTACTAGGTTTGGTGCTTATTTGCGACAAGAAATGACAAGTATTCGGTAAAGATCCTGCAGGCTGAGTATGTGAATACACTATTCATTGATAACTTAACTTCAGAAAGTAGCTTATAGCGTGGATCGATCCGTGCGTACCTGGCTACGATGCCACGATGAGTTCCCAAAGCTAGCTCTTAGCAATCGTCATTGCGCTTCCGGCCTGTGTTAAGCAAGCTTTTGCGTTGCTTAGAGTTTAGCCTTTGCACACTTGGTGGCTGGCTACTTCAAAACGTACTCTTGGCAAGTACGGAGTACTGTGATAAAACAAAAGACCACTTGGAGTCCAGCATTAATTAATTTCCTCGCCCATCTCGAAGCATTGTTAACGCATTTCATTTCTGACATTGAGTCGATCTAGTAAATAAATAAACTTAATCTGCAGTTTTGCCCCTAAGTAAGCCCAGTAAGCGATGCTTCACTCCTGGCAGCCTGTCGGCACGATGCCTTTTCGATGGAATATGCAAGGTGGTAGCAGTCCACACGCATGGCAATATTCGTTGGCTCCTCACGCCAGTCGGGTAGTAGAAAAGTATCCGGTGTAAACCAACTTTCGATGCAAACCACGAAAAAAATATGTTTAAAAATCTTAACAAAAATGCACTATTTTGGTAAGGTATAATTCATTAATTCTATAGACATGTATATTTGCAAGTTAAAACTTAAAAAAATTTAGGAGCTATGAAAATGACAAATTCGGCTGTGAATAGTAGCAAAAATTACTACTCACGGCTGAAGTACTATTCATTGCTGAATTTGTTTCCGGAAAATGATTTAAATTTTTGAATTTTGCACTTGATTTTTGCATCGCAGCTAGCGACTATAAGAGCATCTCGGCGGCCCCCACAGTATTTCCAAAGGTCGCACTTTAGGCTGCCAGACACGTGATTCTTCCCCATCGGCACCCTTCAACGGTCCGGCTCGGTTCACTTTTCTATCCGATAGCCCCGACCAGACCCCTAACTTTAGAGGCCCTCTCCGCCTCTCGGGGCTACCGGACAGTGGCCGGACGAGCGCTCCGACGGGCGGAGCCCACCTGCCAGTGACACGAGGGAGGCAGAGCGGCCGGTCAAACAGAATAATAGCGTCGCCAGTTTCCAAGACGACCACAGCTTTTCCCACACGCCGCCGTGGGGTGTGTCAACGCGTCACCGACATTGATGTCGGCGCCTCGGCCGACTCGCCAGCCCAACATGTCATTCTTATAGCGCCCGACATTTGCTCCGGCTGACGTCAATCTGATCCCCTTCCCTCGCTTCAGCCACCTCTTTCCCCCCTCCTTGCAGATGGCACACAACGACGAGGCCGGGGGCTCCAGCACTGACGACGAGGTCTACCGCGGCCACATCCTCGTCATGCCCGAGGCATGGTTATTCGAGTGGTATGGCCTCTACGTGTCGGTCGACTACCACTTACCCAAGAAATAGCGGCTGAGCCACGCTGGCCATGCCGTCCTGCCGCTGCCCAGCGGCCGGGAATTCAGCTTCCGCATCCTTGATTGGCGGGACATAATGACGGTGGAGCCACCCCGACAACGCCACCAACAACTATGCGGCGTGGTTCAGCCGCTTCCGCCAGGAGTGGGGCACCGCCCTCGAATGTTGTGAGAACACGGAGCGCTACGAGGCGGAGCACCGCAAGGAGTTATAGCGCGGCCGCACGCTCGTGGGCATGCTCGCCTGGGCGCGTGAGCGTGCCGCTGGAGCTGTCATCCCACCGGTGCCACACGCCACACCGCACAGCGCGCTGCGCCGCTCTGCGTCAAGGAGGAGCACGGCGTCAAGCTGGAGCCCGGCGTGAAGCGCTCTGCCACCGTGAAGGAGGAGATTGGAGTGAAGCGATGACAGATCGTCGCCGCTGTGAAGGAGGAGCCCCAACCGCCGCCCGAGAAACACCTCCCCGCTGAGTTGCGTGTTTTGTCCCCTCTCTGGGACGCCGTCGGTGATGGAGACACGCCGGGGTTCACCGCGGTGCTGCTCCGCTAGGCTAGCGACCCCATACCGTCACCGCCACCCGCTCAACCCCGACGACTGCCCAAACTACTACCTGGCGAAGCGCGCGTCACTGGAAAAGAAGTCCGCGAGTAGGATCCAAAGCATATTGGCGAGGTTGGTGAGTGATCGGAGTTCGGCGACGCGGCGAGACCGGTCGCACGGCGCGTAGATGTTGGTGACGGAACTGGGAGCCATCAGCCTGGAACGTAGAGAAGCCGGCGGGGAGGAAGGAGGACGCCTTGGTGGTAGGAACATCGGACAGGTTCGACTCCTGCAAGCATATTACATGCAAAGGTTGCGCGGACAGGTTCATTTTTATTCCTACATCGGAGCACTTGTCGGAGTCGTTCAGCCCGCGAACGTTCCAACTACCAATTAAGCAACAAGCTCCTAAAGCGAGTCTGATTCATAGCAAACTACACACACACCAGATACCAGATAGGACAGCAAAATAAGTATCAGGGGAGAGGGTGCGCCACACACAGCCACGAACAGACACAGGGGCCATGCAGACGAACAGCTCAAAACTCGGTACACCTCCTGACGCCCAATCATCTCGCCTTGTACCCATGGGGCACCGTCAATCACCGCATCGGCATCAGCGATCCGCTGCACATCTTTCTCCGGGAGCCACACGCGGTCGCCATGGCCACGAGCTCTGCCGCTGACAACAGTGGAACAAGTCAGTCACAAGCATCATTGAGAAAGGAAGCCATGAGTTGTGCCAGTCTATACGGAACCTTGGTTAATTGAAAAATTCACTAATACACAACGACACATCGGATACCGCTCTGTGGAAACGGCACGAGATAGGTGACGGAAAATCGCGATTTTATCGTTGCGGACGAGGCCTGATAGAATTGGGCCGCGGCTGGTCCGTCAATATTGGTTACAGAGAATTTACGTACTCCGTTACCTACAGTATTCTCAACGGTCATAAATTCACCTCATTTCCAATACTTATATCTATGGCAACGATTGTGGAAGGGTATTCGTTTGCGATGTGATTGAGAAATTGCAGTTGCAAACTAGAAGCGCGCATGTTCAATGTGGCTTAATTAACGAGGGATTGAAACCACCTGCTGATACGTCTCAAACGTATCTATAATTTTTGGTTGTTCCATGCATATTATATATCATTGCCACATGCTTTTATATTGTTTTATATCATTTTGGCACATTTTTATGGAACTAACCTATTAACAAGATGCCCAGTGTCAGATCCTGTTTTTGCTGTCCTTTTGTTTCAGAAAAGCTAGTCGGGAAATTTTCTCGGAATCAGCAGCCAATTTACATGATTTATTTTTACGAAAAAACAAAGACGGAGTCAGGAGGACGCCTGCAGGGGGGCCCACAGCCCCAGACGACCCTGGGCCCCACCTAACATAGTAACGGGATCTGTTGGTTGCAGATAACGCGGTTCCTTCATTGCCATTTGAAACAATATGGGTTGGCTGACCAAAAATTTTAGAGGTTCACCCACAACATCTCGGAAGGACAAGATCAGAGCAGGCCGGTGGAAGAGACGAGATGGAATGAACCCTCCAGTTCCACTGTTGTGACTGTAAGTACTTACAGTGCGATCCATTTTCCACTCAGCAATAAGGGTTCAGGGTGAACCAATGTTAAGTAGAATGGGCAAATGAGATAAATATGAGATGAGCTTCACTGCTTCAGGGAAGCTCGGCAATTGCACCCACCTATATAGTACTGTACTTCAGTTACCTGCTTTGCTGCTTCCTCTCTATATAAAATATATGCCATCATGGTCCATGTACAATCACCATTCCGTGACTGTCGTGTATACCCATATATTACTTCTATAAAGGTCCGTGGACACTTTGTCTGAGAGCCCCCATGCACGTCACCCCATAAACCTGGTTCGTCCGATCCGGCAAAAACGCATCGCTGTTTCGCCTGCTGCCGTTGGATGTGGCGTTTCCACTATTCACGCGCCCCTCCGCGCCCCTCTCCGCGCTGCTGTCGCTGAGCCGCGTCGCGCCTAGCGACTTGGGAGGCGACGCCGGCGACGGGCCCCCCGCCCTTGCTCTCTCTGCCGCGGGCGACAGGCGGCCGCACGCGCGTGGCGACTTGGGAGGCGACGCCGGCGACAGGCCCCCCGCCCTTGCCCTCTCTGCCGCGGCGACAGGTGGCCTCACGCGCGTGGCGACTTGGGAGGCGACGCCGGCGACAGGCCCCCCGCTCTTGCCCTCTCTGCCGCGGCGACAGGCTATATTCGACGCGCCTCCTCCGTTGTAAACCCTGGACCAGATATTTCTCGATCTAGAGTTTCCGAGAAGCTCCTCCGTCTCCGCTGCTTCCACGCCGCGGGCTCCGTTGCTGTCACCGCCGTGCCGCTCCCCGACCGTACTCATGATGGCGGCGCAGGGACTCGACGCTGGTTGAGGTTAGCCTGCATCTCGATCTCGATTTCGATCTCGGTCTCCCTCTTGACCTTTCTCTGTTTCTCGTCCTCCTGCGGGTCTTCTCTTCTCTCAGATGTGACTATTTTTGTAGGTTCTCGTTTCGTGGATCTGCTCCTGGATCGTCTCCTGTGCCGGATCATCTCTGCTTCTCGTCCTCGTGGTAGGTTCCTCTTAGTTCTTTTCGTGTTCGACGAAATGCTTGCTCCAATGTTAGGTTTTCTTGCCCTCTTTTCTTGCCCTCAGATGTGACTGCTTTTGTAGGGTACTCGTTTCCTGGATCTTCCCCTGGATTGTCTCCTGTGCTGTATCTTCTTTGCTGCTCATCCTCGTGGTAAGTTCCTCTTAATCGTTTCGTTCAGTCTTGTTCATCCCTCTTGTTCGACTAAATGCGCTGGTCCATTGTTCTGTTTCTTTGCTCTGAGATGTGATTTCTTCTGTAGGTATTCGGTTCCTTGCTCTGTTGCTCCAAGAGATTGGTGAGCAAACAATTCTTTTGATCAATAAAATAATAGCTTGTTGGTCTCCACAGGCTGTTCCTATCTACTTCTGGCATAGTGATAATTAGTCTCTGTTGCTGTTATTTACTAAAAATGGTGTTTTATTATTATTGTTTTTAGTTAACAACTCTTTGTGTTAGATGTAGTTTACTGCTGCTGTAGTGCTTGTGCCTGTTCTTGCAAAATAATAGCTTGTTGGTCTCCACAGGCTGTTCATAGTGATAATTAGTCTCTGTTGCTGTTGTTCACTAAAAATGGGGTTTTATTATTATTATTTTTAGTTAACAACTCTTTGTGTTAGATGTAGTTTACTGCTGCTGTAGTGGTTGTGCCTGTTCTTGCTTTAGGGAGATGTGTTAGATGTGGTTTGCTGCTGCTGTAGTGGATGTATTCTGCTCCTGCTTTTGGAAATGAACTTTTATTCTGAGTGTGGACCTACTTTTGATATTTCGATCTGTTCTTTGTCTTTTGTCTCTTTACAGGTTTGAAGATTTTCTGTTGCTGCCACTTGCTCTGTCCGTGGTATTGTCGTGCTGCTGATCCTTGGAAGGTTTATTTCTTATCCCTTATGTATATATGTATGCTTGTCTCCTAATTTTAATTGTTGTCTTACTTACTTTGTTCTGCTGGTGCGGATTATTCCGTGTGTTGTGTATGTGTCAGGATGTGCTCTGTTGTATCGTTCGTTCTTCCTATTTTAGAGACCCTTGCAGCACGTTTTGCTTTGCCGGCCTTATTTTATCTACGTGAGGTTACTGAGGATGGGTCAGTGCTTGTTGGAGTGGAGCTTGAGCTTCCCAGTGATGGTGTTGAGGCGGTAGGCGAGAGGAAGTTCTTTTGGAGTATGGCTTGGTCTGGATGCTTGGATGCTTATGACCAGCCTGCTATGGAAGCCATCAGGTTCCTGCAAGGAGTATTTGGCTTCATTGTCCGAGACTTCAACTACGACGCGATGTTAGCCTATAGGGGTTCTGTGCGTTCCGCTGTTGCAGTCGCTGCGTCGGCTATTCGTTCTGTTGCACGGTTAGAGAGAGAGGGTAAGTCTATGTTAGTGCCCGATGTTGTGGCTGCCCTTCCTGTCATGGACCCAACTGTGAGGCCGGTACCATTTGATTGGCAGCTGTTGTATGCGCGGCTTGTATCATCTCTACGTTATGTTTAATGTTGTCTCTGTTTGTTTAATCACGCTTTGGGGCGTCCCTGAATTGTGTGTTCTGGTTTATAGCTATTGAAATAAAATGGCCACTCTCCTTTCGAAAACTATGTGTTGTTTTTCATCCTTTTGCCATTTTAGTTCAATTGATTATGGCCACCCTTCTTCTGCTCCCGTTTAGCGTTCAGATATAAAAAGTTCATGGATTTTGACAAGTGTAAGCGCTGCAGTTACACTCCATTTATAAATAATAGCCTATGGAATTTATTGGTTCTACGTATTAGAGTCCATGGATCTTTGACTGCCACCTTCTTTTCTTCCTTCTTGTCTCGGCCTTCTGGGTTTAGATTGAAGTGCATGGGCTTCATTTCTGGTTTAGGATTAGTAAATGGGCTTGCCTTCTTATTGGCCGTTTCTTGGCCCATCTAGGACTCATGCAGTACAGCCACGTCCTTATCCGATGCAGATGGTTCCATTGAGTTTAGTTTCATTGGTATATAGCCAGTTGAGTTTGGTATTTCTTGTTCTTTAGGTTGGCTTCTCTTTCTTGATTGTTAAAATTCTTAAAAGGTCTCAAAGATGCTGTAAACGTTCAGTACAGATTTTGCTAAAACTTTTTATGTTTTTTTTTGCTAAATCATGCTTTCATTTGGGTTGTGTAGTGCTTTTGGTTCTTTCGGTGATCTTCCCTTGTTTTATTTCATTGAGAGTCTTTAGACCTCTTAAATTGGGTTTTCTTGATAAAGCTTAAATCTTTGTTGTTTGAGGGTGCTTCCTTTGCTTTCTTTTGTTAAAACTGTTAGTACTCCCCTTCAAAAATGTGTGGTGTTCTTTGTTATTTGAGTCTTCGGTTCCCTGTTTTTATAATTGCCTCGTTCTATTTGCTATAGGGGATGGTTTCTTTCCTTTTCTTAGTAAAGGGGCTACTGGTACCAATCGAAAGTTGCGTGATAGATGGATGGGTCGTATGCCAGGTAGTGTTACTTCACGTCTATGAAATTATTACAATTGGGTGTTTAATAAACCCTAAAACAATATGTTCAAACTGTTTGAAATTATTAAAAGTAAATTTCATCAAATATTTTGGATGCAAAAAAGAGTTTAGAAAGGATCATGTAATTATTAAATCTAATATTTCCAGATTTAGTATTTTATAACTTTAAACAAATATTTTACAGACACAAAAGTATTGTATGTACTATTTAAATAGCTTAATTGACTTTTGAAACATAAGATGGTTTTCATAGCGTTTTCCCATTTTAAAAATGAGTTTACAGTATTTTATATTACAAAATAATACTGGTGAACATTTCTGTAATTTAATTGGGTCAAAAATATACATTATAGAGCAATAATTCTAAAATTATTTGTAAAGGTACCATAAGATTATTGAATATTGAGAACAAATTAACATATATTTTGTAGGCCAATGTTGTTTTTGTGTGCTGTTTAGGGTTCTCTAGCTCAGCTCTCTTTGCTTTATGTTCCTTCGGTTGGGTCGTGTTTAAAAAAATGACATGGGCATTTGGTTTAGCATCTGCTGCCTTGCTGTTTAGAGTAGTTTTTTTTTACAAAGTGATATATTTTGGCCTTTGTCTTTCTTTCTATTATGAGTTTTTGCTTTCGTGGGATTGTCCTTTTACTGTGTCTACGGTTTGTCGTTTTTATTTTACCTCTCGGGTTCTTGAAATCAATGCTGGTACTTAAAGTAGGTTTCTTGATCTGCGTTAGAGGAACCTTGATCATTTTTTCTTCCTGTTGTCCCCAGTGGTATTGCCATGTCCTTCCTCGTGCCTATGTCCTAGCAACGGTGCCATGGTTCGCCCTCCAGCTGTTCCTGCCAGAGTTCCTTCGGTTCCGCCGGCAGGTCCTCTTGCTGTTCGTCGTACTCATCGTGCTACTCGTTCCACGGCGCCTTCCGTGCCGGTGCCTGCTATTCCTGCTGTCCGTCGCAGTCATCGTGCAACTCGTCCCACCACTCGTTTTCTGCCGGTGCCTGCTCCTGCTGCTGTTAGTCGCGGTTGTCGGGCTGTCCCTCATCAAGCAAGTAATAATGTTGTCCTCCGTCAACAAACAGTGCTGCCCGTCAGTGACAGACCTTTGATTTCATGGTACCGCAAGAGAAAAAGTAGGTGCTTCCTGTTTTCTTACTGAGTGCCTTTGCCTCCTGCTTGATGTTACTTCGGTTCCCTGTTTTTATAATTGCCTCGTTCTATTTACTATAGGGGATGGTTTCTTTCCTTTTCTTAGTAAAGAGGCTACTGCTACCAATCGAAAGCTGCGCAAGGTTATACATGATAGATGGATGGGTCGTACGCCAGGTGTAGTGTTACTTCACGTCCACAATGTTGGTGGTTTGATTTAGCTTATTATCTGGTGTGTACATCCATTGAACTTATCCTTCCGTGTGGTACCTACAGCTGCTCCTTTTTCTTCGCCTTTAGACCCTTCCTGGGTTGGTTTCACGGCTGAAGAAGCTGATATTTTAAAAGGTAAGGTGTCTATTGTTTGCGTTGGTTGTTATTGCTTTCCTTGTGTTTGTGTCTGAAAGTCTGAAGATGACTACTTCCTGTAGCTGGCTACTACCCGAGGTCTTTTTATGGTGGCCCATACTATAGCTGTGCTCGATGCACGTCGGCCTTTTGGTTCCAGGAGAGGGTTCGGTCAGCGTCTTCGATCTTAGCCAGGCGAATTGTGTACAACAATTGCTGCAAAGGAGGGAAAGTTTTTGTTGAGCCGTTCAAGAAACCACCTCCATTTCTTGAAGAGCTGCTTAACTATGCTGGCTCTTCACGGTGCAAAAATTTTATTGAAAAAATCCGACAGTACAATTGTCTGTTTGCTTTTACTTCCATGGGAGCGACCATAGACCGTTCAATAAATGATGGTGGGGGCCCAAACATATTTAAGATATCTGGCCAGGTTTGTCATAGGATGGGGTCCCTGTTGCCCCAGGAAGGAGATCTCCCAAAATTCGCAGAGTTATATGCATATCATGGCGGAAATGAGGCCGATAATCGAATCCAGGCTTTACATAAGGATGATAAAACTGAGGGGGGGTTAGATATATCAATTGTTAATGGCCTTACAGAAATGCTTGATGCCCATAATTCTCTTGTCAAACAGTTTCGCATGGCTAAAGAGGTGCTACTAGAAAATAGATTTGCTGAGGTCTCCATTCGTATCCTTGCTCCTGGTCCTGATGATGGCCCTCAGTATAACCTGCCTTCGACGGATGAGCTTGCCTGTTTGGTAGTTGGGGAACTTACATTAGAGACTCCTTGCCGTGACATTATAGTGCGTGGTAGAGGTACTCATTTACAGCAGATATCTTCCTTACATCCTGCTTATATGGCTCTACAGTACCCTCTTCTGTTTCCGTATGGTGAGCGTGGGTTCCACTTGGATGTTAAGTACCTTGGAGTAGATCCTTTAGACACCTCAAAAAGACAGAAAGTGACCATGCAGGATTACTATTCCTTTTGTGCTCACTATAAGGAGGGACAACATAACCCTTATCTGTCATGTGGTCTATTGTCTGATCAGGCAATTGTGGACTCTCGTGCCTGCATTGATGAATGTAGGCTTCTTTTTATCCTGCTAAGCAACAACGACATGAGGGCCGAGAATTTGCAAGGCCTTGTAGATGCTGTTGGAGAAGGACGCATGGACGGGAGCTCCGTTGGTAAAAAGAACATACTGCCTTCTTCATTCACTGGTGGTCGTCGTTATATGGTGGAAAATTTCCAAGACGCGGTTGCTGTGTCCCGTGTTCATGGTGCCCCAGATCTTTTTACCACATTCACATGCAACCCTAAGTGGCCAGAGATTACGGAGGCGATTTCTTCTGAACCAGGACAGAGGCCCCATAACAGAGCTGATATAACTGTTAGGGTTTTTCACATGAAACTTAATGAGTATCTCCATGATATCAAAGGTGGAGAAGCGTTTGGGCCTACTGTGGCGGGTAATTAAGCCTTCAGTTGCTGCTTGTTTTGTTTTTTCTATTTATTTGTAATTCTCTGTTTGTTTTTTTGTGTTTTGATCGTCTCTTCTATTTTCAGTGTTGCATACTGTAGAATTTCAGAAAAGGGGGCTACCACACGCTCACATACTTGTTTGGCAGAACAAAAAAGAGAGAGGGGAGGTGAGCCCTGCCTTGATCAATTCATTTATTTCTGCTGAAATTCCTGATCCTGTAGAGGACCCTCTTGGGTACGTCCTTGTAGCTGAATTTATGATGCATGGCCCATGTGGGCGTAGTCATCCTAAATGTCCATGCATGAAAGATGGCCGATGTTCAAAAAAATTTCCTAAAGAATTTCAGGATGATACGTCTATTGATGAAGCTGGTTTCCCTGTTTATAGGAGGCGCAACAATGCCCGTTTCGTTGTTAAAAATAAAGCCAGGCTTGACAATAGCCATGTTGTTCCTTACAACATGGAATTGCTCAAAAAATATCAGGCTCATATCAATGTTGAATGGTGCAATAAGACTCATGTCATAAAATATCTATACAAGTATGTTACCAAAGGCCCTGATTTCTCAAAGGCCCTATTTCAAAGGATAAAAAATTCTACTGAAACACATGGTGAGGGGGTAGATGAAATCCAGGAATATAGAGAGTGTCGCTACATCTGTAATCATGATTCCTTTTGGAGATGCTATGGATATGATATCCACAGCAAAAAACCATCTGTTGAGAGGCTTGCTGTGCACCTGCATAATAAACAAATTGTACGTTTTCGGGCAAGGTCTAAACTTCCTGCACTCATTAATGATAGCATGCTGAGTAAAACTATGTTAACAGAATGGTTTGTTGCTAATGATGCTCATGAAAGTGCCAGGTCTCTTACATACTGTGATTTTCCCACTGCCTGGAGTTGGGTAGGAAAGGACAAAGTTTGGGTCAGTAGAAAAAAGGGTGATAGAATCGGTAGAATATACTATGTGCACCCTTCTACTGGTGAGCTTTATTATCTTAGGATGTTATTGATGATTGCTAAAGGCGCAACTTGCTATGCTGATGTTAGGACATATAATGATGTTGTCTATGAAACTTTTAAAGATGCATGTACTGCCAGGGGTTTGCTTGGCGATGATAGTGAATGGTACTGTGCTTTCGATGAGGCTGTAACTTGGGGTATGGGGAATCAGTTGCGACGGCTGTTTGTTACCATCATTATATTCTGTGCCGTTGTTGATGAAAATAAATTTTTTGAAAAATACTGGGTTCATATGGCTGAAGACATTCAGCATAGAATACGTTGTGCTCGTGATGATTCGTCCTACATTGTCCCTACTGAAGAGCTCAAAAACATGCTTTTAGATGAACTGACTGTTGTCTTTGCCAAAAATGGGTGTAATATACTGGATCATACTTTGCCTTTAAAATCTGTGTATGATAGAGGCTCCTGTGGAGGTAATATGATAGGTGATGAGATGCCTGAAGATTTAGATCTGCTCATTAGGACCTCTGAGACCATGCAAAAAAAACTCAATGCGGATCAGCGCGTTGCTTTTACAGCTATCGTTGATCGAGTTAGAGACGGCAAACCTGGTTTCTTTTTTGTGTCAGGCCATGGTGGTACTGGAAAAACCTTTCTTTGGAATGCTCTTGTTACATACCTTAGAGGATACAAACGAATTGTTTTGACTGTTGCTTCTTCAGGTGTTGCATCACTTTTGTTGCCTGGAGGTAGGACAGCTCATTCCAGGTTTAGAATACCGCTTGACCTGGACGATAATGGGGTTTGCGACATTAGGAAAAATAGCAAGCTTTCCTCTTTGATTGAGTCCGCGTCTCTTATTATCTGGGATGAAGCTTTGATGACACACAGGCGGTGTTTTGAGGCCCTGGATAGAAGCCTGCGTGATGTTCTCTCTGATCGTAACCCCTCCTTGGCCGATGTTCCGTTTGGTGGGAAAATAGTGGTTCTGGGTGGTGATTTAAGGCAGATCTTACCAGTGATTCAAGGCGGGACCCGAACTCAGTTGTAAATGCCGCTGTTACAAATTCTCCTTTGTGGCGCGATGTCACGGTCCTTAGCCTTAAAAGAAACATGCGATGTCCAGACTGTAGATCCTGTTGTGCAAGCTGAGGCTGTATCATTTGCTAAATGGGTTTTGGACATTGGTGACGGTGTGGTCCATGCAGTGACACGAACAGGAGAGACTGATCCAACATGGATTACTATTCCTAGCGAGCACTTGGTGCATACTGATGATGAAAATAAGATTGATGCTATTTTTGGGGCTGTGTATCCTGACTTTTTTAAAAGGTATTCTGACCCTGATTACTTGAGAGAGAGAGCTATTCTAACGCCAATGAACGACACAGTTGAGCTCATCAATGACCATATTCTTTCTCTTGTGCCTGGGAAAGAAAAAGAGTACTTGAGTTGTGATTCAACAGGAAGCTCACCCGATGGTGTACGTAACATAGATATCTTTTACCCTGTTGAGGTTTTGAATACTGTAAAAGTTAACAACTTTCCTTGTCATAGGCTGCTCCTTAAAGTAGGTGTTCCCATCATGCTTATTAGAAACATAAGCCAATCAACAGGCTTATGTAATGGGACTCGTCTTATCGTTACTAAACTTGCTGAAAAGGTCATTGAGGCCATAGTGATGACTGGTTCTAATATTGGAGATGTTGTGTACATACCTAGGATATGTCTCACTGTTAAAGATCCTAAATGGCCATTTACCTTGCATCGGCGCCAATTTCCTATTAGGATTTCTTATGCTATGACTATTAACAAAAGCCAAGGTCAAACTCTTGCAGCTGTTGGTTTGTATCTCAAAGCTCCTGTGTTTACACATGGTCAGTTGTATGTGGCTGTGTCTCGTGTGACCTCTAAAAAAGCTCTAAAAATATTGATTGAGAACGAGGATGGTACATGCGGTTCTGAGACGAGGAATATTGTGTTTTCAGAAATTTTCCACTCCTTTCTTAACAAGTGATCTTTGATGCTATGTAAATAGTATATATATTTAGCTTATGTACTTCTGTTGCCTTCATCATTTTGTGTTATATAACTTGCGAAATAAGGTTGATGGGCTTATATTTCTTGAGATATTGCATCTTTAGCTTAAGTACTTCTGTTGCTTGCATCACTTTGTACTAGATGACTTGCGAAGTAAAAGTGCTGGGTTTTTATTCCTCAGGTTCTTACCTTGTTGTATGCTGTGGGAGATTATTGCTGTTCCCTGTGTGCACTGTCTACCCTTGTTGTTCTATTGACGGTACATGATAGCTATGTGGATGTTTTTGTTAGAGCCAATGCTTTTGTTCTTGTTATATCACTTGTATGCTTTTGTATTACCGACTGTTATCAGGTAATGTCTGCATACCGACGATCCGTTTGCCTGTTAATTCGTTCCTGCTATTTTTTATGTTCCTTGTGTTTAGTTTTGTTTTGGGTTTAACTAGCTTTTTCATGATGTTGCAGATGGCGGTTTCCATGCTTTCTCAGTTGCATAAGGATGACCAGAATTGGACTATCTGTGTCTACGTTTCTCGTCTGTGGCATTTTCGTGGTGGGACGGACGAGGGAACAATTCAGCACACAGACTTGGTCCTCCTTGATGCTGAGGTGTGTGCTTCATCTCTCTCCTTTCGTGTTTGCGATGGTTTAAGGCTTAAGTTATATGATTCTCCTTTTTCACTGGCCTAATACGGGAGTTGTTTCTTCAGGGAACTCATATGTATGGTCAGGTCCCTGCAAATTTGGTGGACCGCTTCAAAGATGTGCTAAAGGAAGGGAAGGTCTATGTTATCAAGAAGTTTCTGTGTACCGTATCAAGGCCAACATACAGGCCTGTAGAGAGCCCTTTCATGGTGCAATTCACCAGGTTCACCGTGGTTGAAGAAAAACCTGGAGTTGAGGACGCTTATCCTTTCTGCACTTACAACGTCACTGCATTTGCTGATGTCCCAGCTCCCGGTAATGGGGCTCCTGTACGCTTCTTTGGTGCGTTCTTCTGGATTTGTGTCTTTCTAGATCGTTAGGTTGTGCATTTGTACCTGCTGTGTTTAACCTCGGTTTTCCGATTTGCTTTGGTACAGATGTTATGGGAAAGATCACTATGGTTTCTGATGTTATCTCAGTTCAGTCAATGTCCCAGACAAAACCATCAAACACGCGGACGGTTATGCTGATGGACTTGCTGTAAGTTACGATGCTCATTAGCCTTTTAGTTGGTGCCAGTTATCTGTGCTAATAATGCATATGTCTGATTCTTTACCTCCTTATGTATGTGTAGAGGTAATGAGATGAGAATTGTTCTTTGGGGTGATCGGGCGGTCGAATTTGATGCAGAGGCTGTTCGTGCCTGGGGGG
Organism: Poa pratensis; assembly: GCA_947311845.1. Lineage (NCBI taxonomy): Eukaryota > Viridiplantae > Streptophyta > Magnoliopsida > Poales > Poaceae > Poa > Poa pratensis. The sequence goes on from CAMZMU010000101.1 coordinate 43,924, forward strand.
CTACTGAGCCGATTATTGCTATCTTCGTGGGACTGTTGCCTAAGATGTCTCGTGGTAGGTGCTACAATGCCTTTTCCTTGTGTTGGCTCTTTACAGCCTATATTACTACTTGAGCTTTATAATATTAAAAGTTGCAATGTTCATATCCAGAATTCAGTTTCTTTGTCTTTAATTGCCAACTTGGTTACTGTTCTGCTTTCGGACTGTGGAACTGTGTTTCTTAAAATTATGAATGATTCTTTGGTGCCTTACAATTTACCTTATTTGCAGAACTGGTTCTTATCGGTCGACCCTTTCTTATTCTATGCTTTTGTTACAGGTGTCCTAAGTCTGAGCGGTAGCTCTCCATGTCGCTGGTACATCGACGAGGATATACCGGATATTAATGCTTTTCGTGTAGGGTATGTACTCTCAGCCGTTATACTTTTGTTCCTACTTTTTCCCTTGAGATGTTTGTTTTCAAACCTGTTTTCTCCTTAATGTAGACTTGGAGAGCAGTTCGTTCCTCTAGCCACCTATGCCCCAACAGGGCCTGACGCTATTATGCCCCGTGTGCACCAGGCTCCCATTGATAAAACTGTGTTGCAGCTGACTGACCTTGATCCTTTCGAGGAGATGGTGAGTACATCCTGTTTTGCTATTTTTAGGCATGGCTGGTTTAGTTTTAATCTTCCTATGATTCTTATGTTGCCTGATGGTGATTGTGTAGGACAACCGATTCCTGTGTACTGTCACTGTTGACAGGCTTGGTGCTGAGCAGCGTTGGTGGTTCCCTTCGTGTTCAACGTGTCGCAAGTCTGCAAAACTTGCTGGCAATCAATTCACGTGCTCAGGCGATGCTTGCCTTTCTGTGAACGCAGACCTGACGTGAGTAAATTTGTTGTCTTCAGCTTCTCTTGCCTATAATTAGTGACCAGATAACCTGAATCGTTATTTCTTACTGGTTTCCAGGTACTGTGTTTCTGTTTTTGCATCTGACGACACAGGCGAGGCTGAGTTTGTGCTGTTTGACAAGGTTGCAACAAAGGCTATATCAAAGCCGTTAATGACCTTACTGCAAAAGAGCCACCCAGGATATTCCACGAGTGAAGGGATAGCCAGTGTTGCAAAGTTTGATACCGTTATCCCGCAAGAGGTCACACGTCTTGTTGGACAGAAGTTCAAGCTCTTGGTCTCCATATCCAAGAAATGGAATTTAAACAACAGCAATAATCTATCCTTCACAGTCAACAAAATTGAGGAGACATACAAGCCTGAGCTACCTTCGCTTGTCATTTCTACTACTGCTGAATCTGCTGGAACATCATCAACTACCGGTTCAGGCATACAGCTTCCATCGGTTCTTCCGGTTCTACCTCCTACTGCGTTCACTCCTCCCTCGGTGAGTTAAGATGGTATTCATGCTTTTTACAATACATGTGTATGCCTAACACTACTTGACACATACTACTATCTATTGACACCTACATGCATTCCTCGATCTTTCCTTCATGCTCGGCTTTGTTTTAACACAGGTAACTGCTTCACCTACTGTCAAGCTAAGCCTTCAACTCCAGTTACAAGGTGCTGCATTACAGATTTATGTTGATATGTACACGGCCTATTTAGTTCCTTGTCCCAATCTATTCTCGCTATATATATTATTTGATGTGACAGGTCATCAGCTCCTAAACGTGGCACTACAAGGCGTTCTCTGTTTGCAACCCAGCCTAAAGAGAGGGCGAAGCTTGTTGCGGATGTTGCTCAGTCAACTGAAGAAGATGCAAATGTTTGTTTTACTATGTCATAATTCTAGACATATTTTTGATTTTCCTCTGTTCATGGTTTGATTTGCTTGTATTTGCAAATTATATAGCTTCCTGCTGGAGCTGTGTTGGATAATGTGACAGAGGCCATTGAGGGAAAAGATGATGATCTCCTGCCGCCCAAGCTTAAAAGGTTCTGCTTTCCTAACCACTATCATTCCAATATCTTATGTATGGATACTTTAAAATAGACTAGCTTCATCTAAACTGGTATTGCAAATTGTTTCGCTTCCTTGGTGTATCAGGCCATCTTCGACTGTCAAGTCTGGGAGTGCCAAGAAGAACAAGTAGTAACTAAACTACTATCTCTGAAGAGATCCTTTCTACATGAGGTAATTGTTGATTAATTTTTATAAAGACCTTTTGATCTTGATGTTGTGGTGGTACTGTTTATATATCCTCATAGCTTGCTTAGTTTAGATGAGGCTCTTTAATTCTTTGTTTCTTTTATTACCAGGTTCTCTATTGTACAGCCATATCTTCAAGGATGCTTCCTGTTATAAGCATAGCTCGCAGAGGCTCCGTGAAGAGTTCATGGATATTTTAGTGCTGCTCATCTACCTAGACGTCCGCTGCTTCTCAGCGTGCGTGCCTTAAGTTAAATAGACGTACTCATCGCATTGCTGCACACAGCTACTCCTTCTGAGTCCATGCTGCCTATCTATATGCTACCGTCGGGTTTGTCTCCCCTTCTGCAGCATTCAATTATGTGTTAGCTATGTGATCACCTCTGAAGAACTATTTTGGGTAAGAGCATGCTGATACATCAGCATGCTTTTAGTCCTACTGCCGCTGACTAAGGAAAACTTAGCACTATATCTTTTAGTCAGATCCTATTGCCAGAATGTTGGCCAAACTTCCAAACTTTATGTGTTATTGCAGACTGGTTATTCAGTGCAGCTTTATGATGTCCCAGATTTCGCTCCGTTACATTGATTTTCTTGTGATGCGACTTTATCATGTATTTATTCAGTGCTCTTTCGTGAGCTATTTAGTGCATGCTAGAATGTGGTGCCCAGCAAAGATTTGTTCTTATTTACTTCATTCACTTTGATTGCATCTGTGTTCTTTATCGTTCTTCTGCCACTTGTATTAGCTACTGGTTTTAGTTCACAGATAGTAGGTACAGAAACATATATATACATGTACAAATGCTTTCTTAATAGATGATAGCCATGCATGTTTATCTTAGAAATTCTTTGAAGCTTATTTCAGACCAAAGCAAAATCTATTGATTAACCATTCATCTATCTAAGTCTACTGTTTTCCTGCTCTGTCAAAGACTAAGGTCTAATTCTTAGCGCTACTCTTGTTTTGTAGATAATAGGTACCCAGAGATATATATTCAACTCTATGTGGTTCTTAGGAAAGACTGAGCTTTATATGCTTATCCTATAAATTATTTTACTGACTACAAATCTAATTAATGATTCGTTTATTAATATTAGTTCAAGTGTTATAATGAAATATTATTAGATTCTTACACCTCTCTTGTTTTAATCTATATAGCTCGCATCGCTTTCGCTCTGTCCTGCTAGCTTGATGGAAGGCGTTCTAATCCCAACTTATGTTTTATTGGAAGCCATGATGAAACAAATGCGACTTCCACCCCCTGTATATATGACCCGTTCAGTCGAGGGAGATCAAATCGCTGCGAGAGTTGTATTCTACCCCTCAATAGAATGCTTCCTAAATTCATTGCAGCCACAGTCATTGTCTAGCTGTCCCTCGATCGGGTCCAGGTCGGGGCTTACCATAAGTTGTCCGAGTGGGGCTGGTGTGATTGATCCCAATGCCAAGCTAAGAACTGATTTTGAAGGTTAGTGATAACAATTCGTCTTCCTGTACTTTCTCTTTGTTGCCTTCGCAGTTTGTAGACATGGAAATGAAACGATTCTTTCTGTTTAGGTACATAACTTTTGGTATCAAATAATAAGTGCTTCATACAAATCATGTGTTTCTATATGGTATAAGTTAAATGAATGCAAATAAAATTAATTAGTTTTCACCAACAAATAAAGTCGTGTGGCAAAAATGTGGTAGTTGCATCTGTTTAGGTAGTTGCATCTGGCGGTTGCGCAACGCGCAAAAACGTGAAACCGGGAAGTCGGAACGGAAAGTCGTGAAAACGGGAAGCCGGGAAGTCGGAACGGAAAGTCGTGAAAACGGGAAGCCGGGAAGTCGGAACGGAAAGTCGTGAAAACGGGAAGCCGGGAAAACGTGAACCCGGGAAGTCGGAACGGAAAGTCGTGAAAACGGGAAGTCGTGAAGTCGGGAAAACGTGAAACCGGGAAGTCGTGAAAACGGGAAACCGTGAAACCGGGAAGTCGGAACGGAAAGTCGTGAAAACGGGAAGCCGGGAAAACGTGAAACCGAGAAGTCGGAACGGGAAGTCGTGAAAACGGGGAGTCGTGAAGTCGGGAAAACGTGAAACCGGGAAGTCGTGAAAACGGGAAGTCGTGAAAACGGGAAGTCGTGAAGTCGGGAAAACGTGAAACCGAGAAGTCGGAACGGAAAGTCGTGAAAACGGGAAGCCGGGAAAACGTGAAACCGGGAAGTCCGAACGGAAAGTCGTGAAAACGGGAAGTCGTGAGGTCGGGAAAACGTGAAACCGGGAAGTCGTGAAAACGGGAAGTCGTGAAAACGGGAAGTCGTGAAGTCGGGAAAACGTGAAACCGGGAATTCGTGAAAACGGGAAGTCGTGAAAACGGGAAGTCGGGAAAACGTGAAACCGGGAAGTCGGAACGGAAAGTCGTGAAAACGGGACAAAACGGGAAGTCGTGAAGTCGGGAAAACGTGAAACCGGGAAGTCGTGAAAACGGGAAGTCGTGAAAACGGGAGGTCGTGAAGTCGGGACAACGTGAAATCGGGAAGTCGGAACGGAAAGTCGTGAAAACGGGAAGTCGTGAAGTCGGGAAAACGTGAAACCGGGAAGTCGTGAAAACGGGAAGTCGTGAAAACGGGAAGTCGTGAAAACGGGAAGTCGTGAAGCCGGGAAAACGTGAAACCGGGAAGTCGGAACGGAGAGTCGTGAAAACGGGAAGCCGGGAAGTCGGAACGGAAAGTCGTGAAAACGGGAAGCCGGGAAAACGTGAAACCGGGAAGTCGGAACGGAAAGTCGTGAAAACGGGAAGTCGTGAAGTCGGGCAAACGTGAAACCGGGAAGTCGTGAAGTCGGGAAAACGTGAAACCTGTTTTGCATCAGATGATTAGGTAGCTATTTACATCCATCTGTGTCACCTGTTTTGCATCAGATGATTAACAATGTTATATTCTTAATTGTTTTTTCTGGTTATTTGTTTTATTAATCAACCTGACTGACTACAATATGATGCAGGATTATTTTGTTCTGTCTGGAATCTAATCCATCAGAGAGACTTTCATGCTGCGTGAAGTAGGCAGCTGGGCTAGGAAATGAAGTATTAGACTAAGACAGTATGTTATGTAATAGACTAAGACAATATTTATTACTGCGTGAACCAACTTATGTAATAGACTAAGACAGTATTGATGGTTGATATTTTGTTAAGAAATTCTACCCCTCTACAATTAACAAGTAGTTGGCAACAATGTGATAGTTGCATCCGGCGTTGCGCAATCGCGCAACGAGTCATCTAGTAACAACAAAGGATGGAAACTTCCCTTCAAAACCTAAACTTATGTTAAACCGTACCACTATGTGAGCAGCCTGTGTCGAGTCAGAGGGTAAATATGGCTGATCAATAGCAATGTAGGCCTCGGCTATGGCTTTGCAGGAGCATGGGAAACATGTGGTACATCATTGATGCCTTTAATGGACCTGGTGGTGCATCCACGAGCGCCATATCGGTGTGATTCTGTCTGCTGGCATTGGAGTGGATGCCGCTCATCTAGTCATCTTGACCAACCGGTTATCCCTGAGGAGGTGACGTGGATTGAGGCAATAGACACCACCCGCCCCCCACCTTATGCAATGCCCACGATTGCTACTATTCACACCTTTGGTGCTTATCACGTGATGGACACCAGTTGCACAGTGTAATGTAGCTCCATTTTGATGTGTTAGACAACATAGTAAGAAGAAACAATGACAACAGGTTTGATACAAAAATTATTACCCTGGTTGGTGATTGCTAATGTAAGGTTAGGAGAGAAAATATAACTTATTGTTCTTAGGGCTGTATCTGCAGTTCTGCACGTGTACATATTTACTTTTGTGCTTAATAAAGTGCATGGATGAAATTACCCCTTATTGAAAACCACATTGTTACCAACTTACCATCCAAGAAAGGCCTCCATACTTATCGTTTTCTGTATCACTATGCCATATTTAAAATATTTGCTACCTGTAGTTGGTAACCTTGTCATCTATCTTACTATGTGAGTTAAAAAATGTTTGCCATCTGCCATTGGTACTTGTACTTTCACTCAAATGTATTAGAGGTAAACATAGACCATTCTATTCTGTTCAGGTATACCATTATATTGCTATTTTAAATTTAGGTTGAAACACCAATGATGTCCATTTCTTTTGACTGTAGCTGATTCATTTTTCACATTCAAATTCAATATAGGATATCGTTTCGGAATTTGACAATGAGGATATTGACCATGCTATAGCACTTTCTTTATCAGAAGAGGAGCACAAGAAGTCAGAGGGAACGGGTATTGTATCGATTACTCCTGCTGCCGACTTTCTGAAAAAGCAGAAATCCACTGCTGCTTCATCACCAGTGGTTGTCCTCTTATATCTTTGGATTGGATTATTGATCTACTTCATTACCTTGCAGCAGCACTTACGGTTTCTGATTATAGGATAAAAAATGAACAGACATATGACTATGTTTGTTGTGGCAATCACTTGCTCGTTATAAGCTTTATTTTTTAAGATGGTTTGGTGCACATTTTATTGCTCTAGATGTAATCATGTAATAATCATATTTCCCCGGATAAACATTTGCATGTATCGATGTACTAGTGTTTCCATTGTAGCGGAGGCCATATTCAGAATATTATATGTTCGTTTGGATCTCTCTGTCAAGCTATTCTATTTTGAACATTTCAAATGAATTAATGCATTTAGTTTTTAATACTTTCTCTTTCTGGTTTTATTTTTTTCCCCTTTTAGGAAAGGATCTGCATTTAGATGAAGATGAGCAACTTGCAAGAGCTATTCAGGAAAGTTTGAATGTTGAATCACCCCTTCGTGCTCGTGAAAATGGCTCACCCCCTCGTGCTCGTGAAAGTAGCTCTCACTCTCGTGCTCGTGAAAATGGCAATGCCAATGGTGGCAGTGCATTTCAACAGTTACCATTTATGTTTTCTTCCGGATTCAGGTTTGTACTAATGTATTAGTTTAGCATGCAATACTTTATTTGGAAGTTCTGTTTTGAGTTGATTACTGTGAAGAGCCATATCATTGGATTGCTATGAGAATTTATCGGAAATGAAGTACGATAAGTGCAATCCAGAGCCATGCATGCAAACATCCGGCTGACAGGGACCTTGCCATTTTGAAGATGCCAGAGATTCATGTAGTATTTAAGTTACACGCCAATTTTTCACCGAGTTCATTTACAGGGAAAAGAAAGGATTTTTGAAATGCACAAATTGTACAAACACGATCTTTCTGGTTGCTCTTTCTTGGACAAGCTGGCAAAGTACAGTATTAGCAGATTGAATCGAGCTGGCTAGCCTGATCAATCTTTTGTACTTCGAAACAGTGGTATTTTGTGTGATTAAAATTAATAAGGAATACTCACTATCTTCTCCGGCCGTTGTGCACATAGCATACAATTTTTATGGTTATCCTTTCCTATGCATTAATATGCAGCCATATCAAATTAAAATATCTTAAATCCAGTTCCTTTATAGAACATGAATCAGTTTCATTTTATTTTACATAGAAAAATGGATTTGTTAATTAGAGAAAAAAATAAAGTTTGACAAATTTTATATAAAGCTATCTCCTAGTTAAGCATATCAAGGTAAATTTAGTTAAGAATTTTAAGTACTTTTTTGTTAGTAGAACTTAAAATTTAGAGTCGATTTAATACTAGCTAAGATTAATTGCTTAGGTCTGAGATTTCAAAAATGATGTTTGTTAGAGTTATAACTATGATGGCCTTTGGCCTTTTGCATTCAAGCCTTTTGGCTTCCTCTTGTACATTATATATGATAGCTTTGCCTCCTAATAATATAAGTTGCATATTCATAACATGGTATCATGAGCTAAGGTTTTTTTTTACGCTGCAACTCGTCCTCCGATCTCCGGTCTGTCATTGTTCCCCATCTCGACTCCCGCTGCTGTTTCTCCTCCTCCTACGTTGCCTCGTCCGACCTCTGTCTTGTTCTTCGTCGATTTGTCCGGATCGATTTCTTTTTCGATTCGACTGCTGGTCTTCTCCCTGTTTGTTCGCTTCCGCTCTCGTCTGGTTTGTTCGATTCTTGCTGCCGCCACCCACCCTCTGGTCTACCACTGCCGCCCTGCGCCCGACCCTCTGCCGGCCATCCACCCGTCTTCAGGCCGGCCGGCTCCGTGCTGCTGTTTTCTGCTTGCGGCTCCGCCCATCTGGGCCGCCAGCCCTCCACCCGCGCGTGAAGGTGTCGTGTGCTGCCGCCTGATTCAGATCGATTGAGCGAGCCACCAATTCTGTTCTGTTGTGCTGCTGGGTCTGTTGCCGTTGGTTTTGCTTTGGATTGGATCCATCCAGATATTGGCTAGCTAGACTACCAGCGCCTCATCTGCTTACGCTGCCGGTTTCCATCCGTTTGAATTGGACAGTTCGGTTGGTGTTCTAAAGAAAAATTGCTATGTCTTCGTCGTCAGGCTATGTCGCCATCCCTCGCTGTTCGGTGATTTTCGATGGTACTAACTACACCGAGTTCGCTGGTTTTATGCGCATCCACATGCGTGGTCTTCGTCTCTGGGGCGTTCTTTCTGGCGAGGTCTCTTGTCCGCCGCGCCCAGTTCTTCCTGTGGCCCCTACCCCACCGACGCCACCGGCTCTTATTGCAGATGCTTCTGATGCTGACAGGGTTGCTGCTGATGATGCGGAAGCTACTCATAACCAACTGGTATTGGATTATTCGGATGCTCTTTCCGTTTCTCGTGATGATCTGGCTGCTTATACTCAGTGGTGTGATGATGATGCTCGTGCTGCGGCAGTCCTCACTTCGAGTGTTTTTCCTCAGTTTGCCTCTGAATTTATGGGTCTCAGTACTGTCTTCGAGATGTGGACTCACCTCCGCCAGCGCTATCAGCCCTCTGGAGATGCTCTCTACCTCTCTGTCGTCCGTCAGGAGCATGCCCTTCACCAAGGTGACTCCACGGTTGATGAATTCTACACACAGAGTTCTGCTATCTGGCGTCAGCTCGACTCTCTTCGCACTTCTGCTTGTGGTACTTGCCCATGTTGCCGGACTGTGAGATCAGACTTGGAGTTTCAGCGCGTTTATGAGTTCTTGTCTCGGCTTCGTCAGGAGTTTGAGCCTCGTCGTGCTCAGTTGTTTGCTCGTGGACGTGTTCCTATTTCAGAGGTGCTTTCTGAGCTTCGGGCCGAGGAGACCCGCCTCCGTGGTGCTGGTTTGCTTGCGGTTCCCTCTGTACTCGCTGCTCGAGGTCCTGCTACACCGACTACTTCACTTGATACTTCTTGTCTCAGTGCTCCGTCTATAATATCGTCTCCTGCCAATGGAGCTCGTCCTCGTCGTCAGTGTGACTATTGTGGCAAGCCTGGTCACATTGAGTCTGACTGCTTCAAGAAGATGCGGGACATGTCACGTGGTTCTTTTTCAGTGACTTCACGGACTCATGTTCCCGTCCCGACGCCTTCGACAGTGTCCGTGACTGAGCAAGATATTGTGCGACTTCTGCGTCAACTTGTGGCTTCAGGTTCTTCCTCGACAGGTTCTGTTGGTCTTGCTGCTAACTCATCTAGCTTGGAGACGCCACCTTCTTCACAGTCAGGAGCGCATCACATGTCCTCTGGTTGGTCCTGGCCCTCTGCGCCGTGATTCACTTCCGCTGCCACCACCGTCAGGCTCTTCACTTTTCTAGTATTCTATATTTTTCGCTGCGTCCACCAAATCCGTTGTTTCTTTTCGTGTTTCATGAGAGTCCATCAAACCTTTATTTGTCAGCCTCTTCTTCTCGGTCCATCTGTGGCCTCATTTTCTCGGTCCGCTTGTGGCCTCTTCTTCTCGGTCCGCTTGTGGCCTCTTCTTCTCGGTCCGTCTGTGGCCTCATTTTCTCGGTCCGCTTGTGGCCTCTTCTTCTCGATCCGTCAGTGGCCTCTTTTTCTTGGTCCATTTGTGGCCTCCTCATCTCAGTCCTGGTCCTCTCTATGGGATCTTTGTGGCCTCCTTTTACATTGTCATTGATCTATGCACATTCTTTTGGCGAGCTTCTTTCGCCGTCGTTTTCTTGTGCTATGATCGTTTGTGACATGCTCTTCTCTTGATCGAATTTCGGTCTCTGTCGGTCTCATTCTTTGATCGACTCTATCCACTTTGGCTTGACTCCACAGGTTTTGAAAACTCTTCATGCTACAACAACACTCTCAAGACGCGGATTTGGATTATCTTTTTATTTTCTAGTGTTACACTTCTTCAAATGCAATGCTATTGCATACGCTTTGCATTTGAGAGGGGGGGGGGGGGTGTTGGAGTTATAATTATGATGGCCTTTGGCCTTTTGCATTCTAGCCTTTTGGCTTCCTCTTGTACATTATATATGATGGCTTTGCTTCCTAATAATATAAGTTGCATATTCATAACAATGTTTACCTTTTTCACAGTCAAGGGAGATGACTTACGTAGTAGTCTTTTAGCTATAGGTTTATCTTTTTGATGATGTTTACCTTTTTCACTGTCAAGGGAGTACTATTAGCTAGAAAATATCTGAAATTCTATTCCATAATAGAAATAGGAATCATTTCTATTCTATCTTTTATAAAAATGGATTTGCCAATTAGAAAAAGGAAGTTCCGTAAATTTTATAATACTAGTACTGTCACCAATAAGAGTTTGCATCAGCTTGCAACAATTCGTAATGCTCCTTTATCTGGGATTGGATTGGAACCACCTATGTTGATTTAACATAGGCAGAGTTCGATGGAACGTGAATTTGGTGAACATGGTGGGGCTTTGAGATCTGAACCTAATGTAAGGAAATATTAAATATGAATTGAGTACATGTGAAATATACCACGAAATACTACAGCTCCAGGACTAGGGAGACCCGAACAATTTATGGCTCTCCAGTTCTTCTACTCAGAGTACTCAGTATGCATATAGTAGATGAGTATACTTAATGTTGTTAGTATCAACTTATTTTTTTATATAGCGATTTATTCTCAAGATTCGATTCTAGTTGTAGCTAAAATATTGAATCTTTGAGAATGTTGAAATTCGAAATACTTAATGTTTTTTTGCTTTCCAAGGTTAGGGGTTATTCTCTCGAAATATGTTTGCGGAATATTCTAAAAATATTACAAAAACTTCTGAATATCTAGTTAATTATCAAATAATCAAAAATCTGTCCATGCTCGTTTTAAATTTTCATTATTAATCGATAGGAAAGAATGATGAATGGGGATTTATAGTTTGGAGTCTTAAAATATTCTATTCCATAAAACATTGGGTTAAATTTAAAAAACATGAAATATTATTTTGAAATTTTGATCTTAAACAATGTTGTCACTAATTAAATAATATGTATGTCAAAACTAAGTTTGAATCTACTGGGAGGTAAAATTGCATGGCTCAGTGTACGTGTTATAACTGGAGGCAGGTTGGCATTAACTGAGGGCACTATTTATCAGTTATGGTAGTCTGGTTGTACCTATTGAGTTCTGCAAAAAAACTGACCAAAATTAACAACCGTGGCCAATTTAGTCAACATGTTAGGACCACCTCACTTTTTTTTAGATAAAAGAGTATATGCTAATATCGTGGAGATAAAAAATACACCCAGCCTCTGCAACAACGTAAAAACCAAATGGTGTTACGGATGCACACAGCCGAAAAAAGAAGAAAAGCTAAAAAAAATAAAAAAGTCCCGCCATGAAGTTACAGTCCTTGCAGCAGCAGCAACACAAACACCAGCAAGATAACACCTGATATCCAAATTCTCCAAAAGCAACGCCTTTAAGAAGGAAACAGTGCACAAGCACCGTCGTTACCTGATCGAAGATCCTGGGTTTTCACCCTGGAGATAGTCCCCGCTCTCAAAACAATTTCTTCAACAAGATCATTGCTAGACACAACCAATTAAGGCCAAACATTGGATTTTCACCCTGAAAGGTAAGACCCTGAACTTCACCTGTGTTGTTGCCCCCACTTACATACCGCTGCAACGATTCCCGAAACTCCAAGCAAGGTCCTTATCGGCGCAAGGCTCCAATCACCATTACTAGTACTCCAATCTCGGCTTCCATGACATTCTCCGCCTCTAACTTCATCATGGATTTGCCCGTGATGGCAACAGAAGCAGAGCTTCGCGCCGCTACCTCCGGCACGACCGAATACCATCCGATCCTGCAATCTCTAGGCATAATCGTCCATGCGAGATCGCTGGCAGAGCCTTTCGGAACCCGACACTCTGGCTAGATCTAAGAGGACCGACGTCAGACAAATCTTCGTCTTGACGCGAGAAGTACCCAAGGACCAGGGACACCACCTTCATTCGCGAGACTCGCAGGCCCCCACGCCGCCAGTCATCTCCGAGCAGAACGGAAGAAGAGGTGAGGGCAGCCCAGCACCCAGCCGCAGATTGTCTTTGGCGTGGCCATGCCACAGGGAGACCCCGCAGCACAGGCCCTGGCCAGACCCATCTAGCCCAGATCGGGGCCCTAGAGCCCAAGATCTGAGCCCTGCAGGCCCAAACGCACGCCGTGGAAGATGCCACACCGGCGGCGCTCCGTCGCCTCCTCACCGCCGCTCCGCCGGAGGTCCTCAGGCGCAAGCGAACACGGCCGCGCCCTGCACAGCACGGGGGCGCCGCCCCGGCCTCACGCGCTCCGAAGACAGGAAGCAGGCGCCCTAGCGTCCACCACGAATCGTGGAGCCTTCCTTCCCCAAGCCGCTAGATTTTGGGTATCCCGGCGGTGATGGTCTGGCGGCGCGGTAGGGTTGGGCCGCCGGTGCCGCCCTGGGGAGCGACACGGGAGCCAGTTTTTCTTTTTCCCAGGACCACCTCACTGAATGTACAATTCAAATACACAGCCTACTTTGTATTAATATATGGAAATATACCACATAGAATAGGTTGTACATTCCGAATCTCTAATGGGTGGATGGTCCCGATGTGGGGAGTTCTCTTGTGCATTTCTCGAGTTCGACGTCCTCATCCACATTGTCTAAAAATGGATCGGAGTTTGAGCAGCAAACAGGAAATACAGCATCGAGCGTCGCTGATCATTTGTTATTGTGCTTCTCAGTACCTGATTTGCTATATGTATGAGCAGAATCTACTGTACCAGTGCTCGAGCACAACAAGCTGGCCGGGACCTTTCCATTCTAAGAAAGTGGCACAGACTTGCCTATTATTCAAGTTGTACGCCGCCAATTTTTCCATCGCTAGTCCATTTAATCAAGATGCACAAATTGTACGGCATCAAGATAAGTCAGGATTACGGCGGCTAGCCTGACAAGAGGCCTCTCATAGTTTTTTTGAGAAGGCTTTCTTCTGTAACTATCATCCCCTGTACAGCAAACAGGGAAATGCTGCTAATATGTTTCTGTAACTTGTTATTTGTACTATGTGTTAGTAGAAGCTGCTGCATCAATGCTCGTATACATGCATATGGCATCCATTGCTGAGGCTGGGACGTGCAGATGAAATAATTATGAAAGAATGGTTCGATTTATTCAACATGCATAGCTGGAATAGAGTATACAATAGGTCATAGTTCACAAGCTCTCACAAACAAAATAGTTGGAAGTATCAGTCTTATTTGAAAATACACAGGCGAAATCAATAGGCAATATATCTGAACACCACGCATAGAGTCGTACTGCCAAGCTCACACAAATAAAATACACACAGTAGATGAAAGCAGCAGAGTTGTAGTCTAATCAGTCTTACAACACAAGCATAACAGCCAAACAATATAGCTGTAGTCCAGTCTTAGACAAGATCGAGGAGCAGAGAGAGGCCTAACCGAGGCACATCCAGTTGCAGTGCATCAACACGTGGACAGGACATCACTGTACCATGTCTTCCTTTCCTTATGGTGACCTGCATAACCAAAATGATGTTGAGAGTGATCCTAACAGAGTTGGTAACTGAGACTTTGAGTGACTTACATAAGAATTCATGGAACAACAACGACCAATCAATCTTGGAGTCGGAGAGAATGCTCCCATTGCATACCGGCAAGTCTAGGGCACTGTTGCAACACCGTCAGGAAGTCACGAGTGATTAGGCAGAAGCCCAGAAACTTGAGGGGCATGAGGAATTCAATGCCAGCTGGGACCTCCGCCATGCTGCTGAGGTTGCCTAGTTTTAATCTTTCCAAAGATGCCATGGCACCTTGCTTTATCTCCAGCTCCCTCAGATTAGCCATATCCCACAAATAGAGATTCTTCAGCTTGGGGAACCATCCCGTGAGAAACACTAGCTTCTCTCCGTTGTATGCACTGGTGAAATATAGAACCGTCAAATTTGCCAACCGTGAGAGGGATGGCAGTGGGTCTTCTCTCAGTTGCGACCAATATAGATACAGTTCATGCAAGTTCTGCCCCACAGCTTGGAGCAGAGGAGACTCTCCCAATAGTGTCCCTTCCGCTAACCTTGCCCTCAAACTTAGCTTTTGCAGGTTAGGTGGGAGGGAGTTCAACACGAGAACCTCATTCTCGTCGCTTGCAACCACATCTAGGTAGGACAAATATGGCATCTGCACTAGAGACTCGCAGAGGCGTTCACAGTATGTTCCCTTCACATTCAGTATTCTCAAGCTTCTTAGTTGCCTCAGATCACCTAGTTGTCTGACACACTCATCATGGGCTTCCAACCCTTGTAGAGTCTGCAGATTTTTAAGATTATCAAGACCCTTGGGGATGCATATACCGCTGTGTGAACGCAATACTCTAACATATTGATCATTAACTTTTTGAGCAAATAAGTGCCTAAGATTCTTGAGCTTGACAATCCCCGCAGGCACCTCATGTATTTCAGATTCATGAAGGTCCAGTGTGAACAGATTTGAAAGCTTCTCGATGGATTTCGGGAGAACCTTCACTTTTGTACCCCGCAAACCCAAATGGCGGAGATTAAATAGTTCTCCAATAGCATTTGGAATCTCCTCAATAGGTAGACCACTTAACTCTAACACTGTCATATATCTTGACATCTCGGATAGTAGAGGTAGTAGATTGACTGATGGCATGTTTTCGTCCAGTGTAATGAAAGTTCGAAGTCCATGTACACTAGACAATGACTGCTGGGTATCCTTCTTTAGTTTGTGCACTACTAATCGCCGTCCATCCATCTGAAGAAATCCTCTGCATTTCTCTTCCTCATAATAAACACCAAAATGACCCTTCTCGCACAGATCAACTGCCAGTTCGCGTATGATATCGTGCATCTGGAATGTCTTCATCCTGCCAAAAGAGTTCCTATCAATGAGCTGCAACATGTTTCTGTTGACTAACTCCTTCAGATAGCCTTCTGCAACTTCTTCTAATGTGCTTGCACCCTTCTCAACGATGAACCCCTCTGCTATCCATAGCCGTACAAGCTTTTTTCTGTGGAAAAGATAGTCTTCCGGGAATAAGCTGCAGTACAAGAAGCAACTTTTCAAGTATGTTGGAAGGTAGATGAAGCTCAGATGCAAAACATTCCTTAAGTGGTCGAGCCTCGAATTATTATTTATCTCCCAACACAATTGGTCATTTATTCTTCTCCATTCTTGCATAGTTTTCTCGCGCACATGCAAGAGGCTACCAACTGAAACGATAGCAAGAGGCAAGCCTTTGCACTTGCTAACTATTTCTTTGGACAAAGGCTTCAAATCCTCAGGACATTCATGATTTGTTTCTCTTGGAAAGCATTTCTTACAAAAGAGATCCCATGCCTTGTCTTCTGGTAAAGCTTCTAATGTTAAGATATGTCCTTGAGAAGCAAGTGCAGCAACATTGCCTTCCCGTGTTGTGATTAGCAATCTACTGCCCTTGTCATTACAAAGAAGTGCCATGGACAAGTCATCAAAGGCTTCTGGAGTCCAAACATCATCCATTATGATCAAATACTTCTTTTTCTCTAGAAATTTCTTCAGTGTGTCTTCAAGGCTTGTGATGTCCATAGCGACGATGTTAGATGGGATATCAGCTCTATCTTTGAAGAGTTCCTTGATTATATTCCTCAAGACATCTTCTTTAGAATAAGTTTGAGAGATGGAGACCCATGCGCGGCACTGAAATTTTTCTCTCTGCTTCTTGTAAACACTTGCAGCTAATGCTGTTTTGCCTAGCCCTCCCATTCCATGCACCGTTATCACAGAGCATTCCCCATCTTCAACTCCCAACCATTGCTTAAGTTTCTCTCTGTTTGTTTCCACCCCAACAAGATCTTCTTCATCAAGGGAGCGTGAAGTGTTTGCTAGATCTTGAGACCTCTTAACAATGTAATTCGATCTGCTAGTATCTCCATTGTTCATCATGGTAACCCAGCGGTTTTTCATCTCCGATAAGTGTGCAAGGTCTTTCTCTGTTTGCTTCACACTCGAAGCAATTTGGTTCAAAGAAATGAGAGATCTTGGTTTCCTGAACCCTTTCTTGAGGTAAAAGCAACACCCTATATCATGTTCCCGGTCGACTAGATACAAGTACTCATCCACTATGTTCTCCATCGCATGTGCTACCTTCCGCACCTCATCCAACCAGCCTTCATAAACTGGATTGCTGCGGTTTCGAATGTCCATTTGAGAGAGAACATCGTGAATTACACGAAGCTCCCTGACAACGCGACCCATGCTGCCCTGTAGCTCTATGAGTTGCGTTGCATACTTGGAAAACTGAGAGCTAGCCAGATCTGCTGCGCCATTTGCCAACACAACTCCGAGCTTTCTAATGACCAGAAGAATCACAATTTCAGCCATTTGCTTTCTCAGAGTTGATTACGCCTAACTGTTGGTTGGTGGCCTGGTTGCATACGTTTCCTCAATATGCCCGGGATGTCAATCTGTGAAATGAATCACCACTATGGATTAACTATACTATTTTTGCATTTGAAAACGTTTCAAGCACGGCTGAAAAGTAAAATAGGCAGAGCTTGTGAAAGTATATATAATCCTCTTGTTTCGTACCGTTAACCTAGGAAATTAAGCCACATGCATCATGCCTGCATGATAAAAAACAACTAATGGTTATGAAGAGGGTGAAGACAGGCATGAGATGGTGAAAATTAAGCAACCGGTAGAAGGCAAATTCAGGTGCAGCTCCAGGATCATGCAACTGGACCAGCTCCATCTCTAGATCAAAGAAACGTCGAAGAAGAATGGATGATCACGTACTCTATTCGGCGGCCTGATTTCTCTGCAACAAAGAGCCGAGCGTCTTCCTTCCACCGCGCGCAGACACCAGATCGATCCGCTTCTGCTTCTGGCTGCCTGCTGGTCCGCTTCTTGTCTCGATCTGAAGGGAGACGAATGAGAGAGGTTGCGTGAGACGAGGAGAGCACCCAATAACTTGAGCCAGTGGGTGGCGAATCTTCTTGTCCCACAAAAGATGAAAGGAGAAGCACTCATGAGTCCACTCACGGCTTTCCAGGTACGAGTATACAAGAGCTTTGTTTTATCATATTATTTAACAAGAATATCAAGCGGAAACCGAGATTACAACACGCCCGCACAACCATCGACTTACCAATCACTGCACACGTCACACTGAAACAACGGCTGCCATGCCAAACGGTCGAGTCTCTAGTGTTTATTCGTACCCCGAGTATAGTGTATTTAGTGACACCGACAGTTAGTTCCTCCGGGTGTGGTACCATATAGGCTTCGATTTGGACAATCTTATGGTCGCTTTTGATCAACTCGGCCAGATGAACTCAACAATTGTATCAAATTTCCCACACGAATACAAAAGTCCAACCCCGGCCACCTTTTTCGACTTATGTTAGATCAAAATTTTGTGAGCAAACCGGGGTATTACATGTAGCATATGAAATACAAATTCTTCTGATAATTACGGAAATTCTCAGCTCTCAGTTTATGGGCTGAGCACATTTAGTAAGGTGGAGTATGAATGTAGCCGACCCCGTCAACGGACACAGCGTAGCCGATAGTCGCTGTCCGCTGTGGCCGAGCAGGCCCTGTCGGCCACGGCGTAGCCGATAGGCTGGTCGGCGGGTCACTCGGCCACGGCACGGCCGATAAGCCTGCTCGTCTACGTCGTGGCCGACAGGGCCTGCCGGCAAGTGGCGCGTACGCCCGGGGCTGCGCCGTCGTGGAGGCCGGCTGGTCGGGCCGGCCGAGCCTGCTGGCGTGCTGGTAGTCGTGATGCCGGGCCGACGCCACCGCCGCCACGGACACCAGCCGCGGACACGCCACCGGCTCTGCCCATCGATCGATTGATTGAACTGCTGGAGCTGGCTAGCTACTTGCATGCAGCGCCGATCGATCGATTGGGCTTGGGAGCTGGCTAGCTAGCTTGCAGGCAGCACTCCGCATCCAGTCGAGCGGCCGACCCTTATCGGCAGCGCCGTGGCCGATTAGTGGCAACGCCTGAGTCACACTGTGGCCGATCAGGTCTGCTCGGTTTCGCCGTTGCCGTGTGCCGATAAGGCACCGAGGGTGTATTATTTTTCAAATTTCTTGAAAACGCGTATTATTTCTAAAATTATTTAAAAATGTATTATTTTTTTAGCCAAATAAAGCCCTATCGTTACGCAGCACTCCACTCCATCCTGCTTCTCTCTCTGTTTCCTGTCGTGGATTCTCCCAATCCCCTTCTCTCGTCCAATCCTAAGAGCATCTTCGACTCGTGGATTCTGACAGCCTCTAATCGACATGTCCATAAACTGTGATGGATCCCCTTCTCGTAGTCGTTGGCGCCGCCAGTGGAGGTGGCATCCTGGAGGCGCAGCCCGTGCTCGCCGTCGTTAGTGCGGACCACATAGCCTATGGCTGCCGTGCCGGTCCTATGATGCACCACCGGATGGCTTCATTGCCATCGCCTTGTGTATGCAGGTTGCCGTCCATTCCCACCTCCATTCCCCATTTTAGCTTCATCGCCTTGTAAAGTAGCATGTGTTCAGAGACACGTGATTTTCGACTAGACTGGAACTTGAAGTACCATTGCGATGTCATGTCTTTCTCCTGCCATAAAACTGGCGACAACACCACTTTGCTAAAGTTCTTCCGTCAGACCATGTTCTCAATTAGCACGTGACTCTAATTTTGAGGAGAATCCCATCAACTAATTATATCCAGTCTGTTCAGTGTTCACTGTCCCTGAAGCACAACATCCACAGAGATACACCAAATAGATCATTTACATATTTCTCTATGATGCTTCTGTATCGAAAGCTGCTTTCTTATCTTTCTTAGTTTCTCCTCCACCTGTGAACATCTCCAGCAGTCAAAATGTGTTGACAATTCACGTCAGTGACTTCTGATGGGACTGAAAAATAAGTTGCTAGTTTGATTCAGAGCGTTTTCTTCAGTTGACCATAAGTTTGGACCACTCTACTTCTGTGGAGTATGTCTGCTACTCCGTAGAATATTTAAAATATATCAATTTGAGTTGTAGTTCCCTTTCGTCTTAGGAAAAGAACTTCGGTGCACCTGGACTTCAGGAGGACCAATTTCACCAAACATCTGTGAGTCAACGTGCACAAGAGGGACCTGGAGTCATGGCTGGGTAGTGGTGGCCACGAGGAGATCCCAATCACATGGAGGATAGAGGAAGGATGCACCTGCAGCTGGCAACCCGTGTACTCTAACTCCATTTAATCTGCCGGAGTAGTAATATTAGTTTCAGATATTGAGGAGAGGGAGAATGGCGGGGAGGGACTGCAATTAATCACGTTGACATGGGTAAAGCATTAATGTTCTGTTACATAATGACTGAATTGTTCCCGTAAAAGGGTACCAATGTCAGGCAGCTTCCACTAGAAAAACAGTGGAACAGTTACAAAAATTACTAGTACTGTTTCAACTTTCCCTGCAGTCCATCCATCCTCCTCCATGTACATTTCGACGGAGCAGAGTATCCCGTACCTGAGCGACACTCCTGTACATGAGTAATCCTAATGGTATAATCTGGATATACGCTGAGACCTTCGTATATACTGTATGGTGGGTAAGAGCTAGCTCGACATCTCATGTTTCTATGAGTTGTATGCCATGTTTTGTTTCTGTGAAATTTTGGGTATTAGCCGAGTGTGACGGTCACTTGCTCCCTCTGCGTGATGAATTTGTGAACCATTTTTTTCAGTTTACGACAATGCTATTGTGTATCACATTTTCTCCGAGATGAATCAATATATGGCATAAAAGAAACTAGGCACTAGAAAAATACGAGCACAAAATTTTATAAGTATTTAAATTACAAATAATATACACTTTATTATAGCTCTAGGGCCAAAGGATAGCTGCACGTTTTCGATGGTAAGTACTCTTAATTATTATAATCATTTGGTTATAAATATAATAGAAATATTAAAACAATTGCCCATGCAAGCGGGACAGTCGTATTTACAACTCATATTTTAACTAACTATACAAAATTAACTAAAGTATTTTCTGCTCTTGTATTTGGAGATCAGTAAATATACTAGATAGTGGTGAAGTTTGTGAACGAAACTTTTTGAATAACATCGACATTTATGATAAGTGAAATGGAAACTTAAATATTTTTTTAATAGCCCATGAAGACGTTGCCCGTGCGGAAGCGCGGGCCACCATGCTAGTTATTAGAACCATCATATTTGATCGAACTTTACATCGTTCGATGTCAAGCAAAATACGCATTACATTTTGGCAGATAGAGAGCCCTTTTGTTTGAGATTGGCGGTGCCACGCAGCACCACAGTCTCAATTGTGAAGCCCGGTCCAAATCCCAGCATCACACCCCACTCACCGCTAGTCTCTCCGTCCTCCTCCATTCGGCGGCGCTGCTCATCGAGCACGAAAATCACCGTGGCGCTGAGCATGTTTCCATAATCTCTCAACACGGTCCGACTTGCTGCCAACTTCCCCGGGTCCAACCGGAGAGCCACGTGTGGTCCAGGAGTGTGTGGATGCCGGGGTGCACCGCCCAGAAGAGATCGTTCCATCCGACGGCAACTCCAAGCTGCTTGAGTTCATGGGAGATGCATTGCTGGATGTTCTGTGCCGCTATGGGGACAAGATCCCGCATCATCAAGTGGTGGTCGAGGCCGCCTTCCCCGAGCTTGATAACGGCAACGTGATCCGTCCCGGGAACCAGGGTCTGCGACGTGGACACCATCTCGAAGAGGGGGCGCTCCAGCGAATACACGGCGTCGGCGCCGACGATGACGGCGCCAGCGCCGTCACCGAACAATGCCTGGCTGATGAGGTTGTGGGGGTAGTTCTCCTCTGGCCCCCGCAAGGCGGCGACGGAGAGCTCGACGCATGCCACGAGGACACGCGCGCCACGGTTGTTCTCGGCAATGTCCTTGGCGAGGCGCAACGACGCAGAACCGCCGAAGCATCCGTTGAGATGGATGAGCGTGCGGACAAGCCCCCTTTATTATCACAAGCCCATGTTCTTGTGTGAAAGAACATTTAGGATGTACAAGTCCATCAGATTCACTTCACATTCTAGGATCTACTTTTTATCATTTGCGTTTATATTTCTGTTAGATTGGAGTCACAGTGAGCCTTTTTTGGCTTGCTTAGGATCTCTATTTGCTTGTGCTTAAGATTAATATCAAGTGTCAGCAATCATGCTTTTAAATTGACGTACATGTTACAAACAGAAGAGTAATTGAAATATATATCGTATGGGAGCACTGATGGTATAATTATAGGGACTGTTCTATTTGAATCTGTTAGGTAACGCTTCAAGTAGTGCTGAATATCAGATCCAGTACTATGCTTGACACGGTTAAACTTGGGATGCCCGTGAGTACTGTGTAATAATTAGCCAATGCATATGTTTGTTTACTCGGTTTGAACTCTGAATGTTATCCTGATTGCATCCGACCACCTTCTTTCCGTTGGTGTTGTGAGGAGCGTGAACCAGGCCCCATCTACCTGCTCACCACCGGTGCCTGGGAGAGGAACATCAAGACCATTGCTGGCGGTCCATCTGATGAATGATCCCTGTATGATTCAGAGTCGGCCCTTCTTCCTCTTCCCTGCTGATATTCGTCCAAGACAAGACCTGACGCTCGATGCCGTGGTTGTCGGTGATAAGACCTCTCTCTCTATCTCTCGTTTCTTTAACCTGTGTTCCTTCTAAGTTTGCATTGATCTGATCTGGTTCCTATGCTTCTACAGATAGATCTGGGTGCTGGAAGTATTGGCGACAGTGGTTGGGCATATCAAGGCTGGATATGTGGGAACGAGGCAGACATCCCAGGCACATCAGTAAGACCCTTCTCTCTGTCAAGGCTGGGTTTGATTAGGTCATTGTGATGGGTTTCCGGCGCGGCACTCTATTTTGCTGCTAAACCGTGCATGTTCATCTTGAGTTTCCATCCTCATCTTCATTGTCCTGCCGGTTGTGGAAGCAGGAAGCAGTCTGCATAAATTCTATGAGTGACCTTAACTCTGTTGTACTGTTCTGCCGACACAAGTTCTTTCTTGTCCATGGCTGGTTGATTTGTAGCTGTAAATTGTTTTTTATTATAAGTCCTGTCAGTCAACGTGTGCGATGAATTCATAAAGTTGTTCCTTATCCTCAGGATGTATCCAACTAGTTTTGTTGCTGTCGTGCTTCTAGTTTGCTTGTCCTCGGGATGGATATGCATGCTTTTTGTGTTTCGCCCTTTTCTGTAATGAAATAATAAGGTGTGCACTCTTTGTGGCAAAATTAGGTCATGTATTTTAAATGAATTTGCAGCAGCCTCCTTTTACCTGAGAGGACCTGGGTCAGCATTTTGTGCTATTTATGTAGCTTACAAATTATAGAACATTGCAACTGTCTCTGGGTATCTTTTTTGTTGCTGCTGGACTGTGCATGTGCATGTCATCTCTATCTTTTACCTTGTGTTTGGCCAGTGTTTCTTACGTAGGTATGCACTACCTCTATGATGCAGTATCATGCATATATTCCTTCCTTGAGTGCACAATTTGTGTCAATTGTCGTTCTCACTGAACTATGTGACCTTGTAGATTTAAATGCTACTGAAATCAAGCCCCACATCTTTGCTCAAGTCTGCCATATTATCAGTTCAGGCTTCACGGTACAAACCAGAAACTACTTGTTACTATTGCATTACTTACATGGGAGTTTTGTAGTGGAAACGCCTAGTACTATTGTGACATAATTTCGAGTAGGACACTAACTAGTGTACAAAAATCCTGAAATTTGTGTAGTTGACTTTAGTCTTATCTCACTATTTAGAGTCTGAGCTAAAATTCTCAAACTATATTTCTACTTAAGCTATAGGTTTATAGTGCTTTCTGGACTCTAGCTTTAGGTTCATAATCGTGATACTTGTTTCTGCTATTGTTTTGTTTTCGTATTGTTCTTTCACGATGACTTGTCTGTTGCCTGGTGTGGACAGAGCAACCATAAAAGACGAGAGGGAGGTCGAGGCTAGTGGCCAGAGAGAGGCGACTGTAGGTTCTTGGCTGTTCGTCTCCTCTCCAGATTCCCCAAGTCGGCAACAACTTCTTCACGAGGAAGACAAGTGGGATTCAGGAGTGGATTCACGAGGAAGACCACTGGTTCGTTTGTTTCTATGCTGAATCGATTTTTGTTCATACCCGCACACACCACTTCTCTTCTTCCATAGTCCCTCCTTCCCGGATTTCTCCATTGTGTGCCAGCGGAAGCAGCCCAGCCACTGCGAGCGGGCCGACCCATAACCAGTTTCTTCCACGAACTCAAGATCTATATGGCTGCACTTGCTAGATTACTTGTTTGATTGAAGTTCTTGTGCTGTTGCTCTTTGTGTAAATAGTTTGATCGAATTAGTGTTCTAGTGTAGTTGCAAAAGAATAAGAAATAAAGTAATTAGGCAGTGAATTATGTCGGGGGTTATGGGAGCATACTCTCAAGATTCTTGGCTGCTGCTCATAAAATTCCTATGTTATGATTAATTGTGTGGTGTAGCAAGTTTACATACATGATCATCTCTAAAAATGCAGTAAAACATATTGTTGTAGCTTCACTTTGTATGCTTGCTTGCTCGCAAATATAACTCACGGCCATTGTTGTAGGGAAAATAATTGCTAAACTGAACTGTTTTAATTTGAAATTCATCAGCAAGCAAAAAAGAGACTACTAGTTTTCATAGAAGTATATGTACTCCAGTACCACGAATAATAGCTAAGCTGAAATGTTCTGCTTGCCTTGCTCACTGCCTGGTTGTGACATGTCTTGTTGCACACGATTCATATTTGTCCTTTTGTGTGCAACCTATTGCTAACTGAGGACTACTATTTCATCACACATGATGCTAGATGAAAGCGGGTGTATTAGTATATATTCTTAGTACTAGGAGATACTAACTCTTGTTCAACCTTGCAAATCTCTTCTATGCCAAGTTAGTTGATGTGTTGCATTGTCGTAGCACAAGTGTTAGAACGTGCAAGTGTCATGATACATGGACACGTGGTGACGTGGTTAATTGCAATTGTTTTGGGAATAACTTTGTTATGCTTCTGTAATTTAAGGAAAAGAGGGTTCACCTTACTCAAGACAAATATCTTGTTTATTTTTCGGAGTGGTGTACTCGTGCTCTATAGACAGTAGGAAGTTAGCAAGCAACTTTTCATGTAGTGAGGTGGCCGATATTTCTTTTCTATTCATTATTTTCCTTACCACCAACATGCATCATTAGTGCTATATAAGCTGTGAGTGATGTATAATCTGTAAATTTGTGATACGTGATGGAATTTTGATAAATGTGAGACCTTTTTTATTTTTCTGTTGCTTTTACTACATGTATTTGTTTTCTGATATGTCATGGCATTTTGGTTGATATATAAGCTGTATTCGAGTGATATAATATGTTAACCACTGATGTGTCATGGCCTTTATTATTTATCTGTTTCTAAAATATAAACAATAACTTAATTGTCATCCTTCGGCTCTTCTATCTCCTGCTTTCAGTAGTGTCGTTGCTCGCTGTGCTGCTATCGCTGGTGGCAAGCGGGCAAGAATAGGTGATGGTGAACAACATCGCCAATAAGCGAGGTGCAACAGCCAGCTGGAGGTGAGACAAATGCACCTTCGCAGCCACCTTTTTGTTACGCTGCCTGGTTGTGCCATCATTTGTTGCACATGATCCATATTTGTCCTTTTGCTTACGTTTTTGTACTGAATCGATTTTTGTTCATAACCGCACGCATCACTCCTCTTCTTCCATCCTCCCCCGATTTCTCCATATCGTGTCTCCATAGTCCATATCGTGTGACGGCGGAAGCAGCACAGCGGGCGGACCCATAACCGTTTTCTTGCGTGAACTCTGGATCCAAGGCTGTTCTCTACTACCATATGTTTGGATCCAGAGTTCAGCCTTGGAGACAGCCCGCTCGTTGTCGCTGTGCTGCCACACGACATCTTTTTTCTACAGTTTTTTTGCACATGATATGTTTGTGGCTGCAAATTGTACTGGTGATTGCAATTGGTAATATCTATTTTTTTGAGTACTGAATTCTGCATCGTGTGCCAGCACATCGACAGCGAGCGGGCTGACCGATAACCATTGTCGTCCAACAACTCTAGATCCAATGCTGTTTTGTACTACTGTATGGCTGCACTTGCTCGATTACTTGTTCGATTAAAGTTCTGTTTGTGCTATTGCTCTTGTGTAAATGTATTTGATGGATTTAATGTTCTAGTGTAGTTGCAAAAGAAAAAGAAAAAAGTAATTAGGCACTAAATTATTTCGGGAGTTATGGAGCATACTGGTCAAGTAGCTTAGCTGCTGCTTATAGAATTCCTCTTTCACGTTCCAGGATGGAATTTGGACACACATGAATAGTCTTTATGCTATCTTTCTTTTTTTGGTTTTAATAGAGAGCCGATTATCTTGTTACTAGCGTCTTTATAAATGTTCTCTGAGTTTGAGATTAATATGTGTAACTGCTACTAATTTGGCTGCATGAAACCTTTCTCTCTGAGTTTGAGATTAATATGAAACTGCAGTGCTGAATGTGTAACTGCTACTAATTTGGCCGCATAAAAAGAATCACTCCTACTTAGTGTCTTACATGCGACGTGTTTGTGTAGCTAAGCATTAAGTCCTGCAGAAACCTGTACTCGCTTCCATGAACAAAGTTCTGAACCTGATTCATATTTGCAGGATAATAAGGGGCTGGTGCGTAAGTTGAAATACCAACTTGCAAGTGTTGTGCTTCCTGTCATGCTTATGCAATGGAGGGTTGGGTGCATCAAGAACCTTGAGTCCCGGCGCTAAACCAGCGCGTTCACCCACTCCGCAACCAGCCAGCATTTCCATGTCCGAGGAGGTGTGCATGGCTGGAACACCTTCACTTGCTGGTAAGTTCTCTTCTCCATCATCATGTGTAATTGCTTCACAACTAGTTTTAAAGTTGACTGGTGACATAAATATGTATTGGCTTGTTGATTGTTTGTCTTAATTGATTGGGTGTCATATATGTATTTTGTTGACTGGAGCTTATTTGTTGTTCGCCATGATATTTCACTCCTATATGTGAGTCAAGATAAGTGTGCACATTTTTTGTCAGTTGTTAATCGTGTTGCACGTATAACATTTGTTTAGAATACATTTTCTATTGGACCTTTTACCAGTACTCATTGAACTTTGTGGCCTTGTAGATTTTAATGTAGCTTGATCAGAACAGAAACCTCTGTCTATGAATAGAGCTTGGGACTTCAATTCATATCACAGGCTGTTTTCTCTAGTAGCTGATAATTCCTCTCATTCTCTTACGGAATAGAAAATTCTTTATTCAAGTTAACACTCCATGGATGTATTTCTAGTTGCATATATAAAGGATCATTGGTCTAATAGGTTTATTGTATAGTATTTTTCTTACAGTTGTGTTGTCTAATGCGTGTTGATCTGCACTTCTATGTTCGTTCGACAATTGATTTGGGACATAATTGGTTGCTTGGACAATCAAATATGATTAGAACCTTGTGCTTTCTCTTGCGTCCTCAGTCCTCCCTCCCCTCCCCGCAAATAAAAATCTGAAATTTTTCTTTGGGGCGGAAGATTATCATAGAATCTTGAGGGGACTCGAGTTTGCTGGTATTGTTTTGTGAGTTATTGCCATATGCTTTTCATGCTTGCTGAAACGAATGTGTTGTGGAATTAATAAACCATCCTCACGCCATAAAATCGAGTGCTGATCAGCCTGATCTATTGGATTTAGAACCTGTGCTATTTAAATCTGAACTCAACTACTAGAGACTATTCAAAATATTATACTCATGTGAAAGTGATATGTTGCAATTGTAGGCTTCAAATCAATCTACCGAGGAACAAGCAATCACAGCAAAACGATGACGACACCGAGATTTGTTAACGCAGTTCGGCGAACTCGCCTACATCTGCGGGGCATGACTACGGGCGCTCCTCCCCATTGATACCGCAACCCTGGCCGCCCTAGGCGCCGGCACAAGCCGCCGGCTCCCCCTGCGTGCCTGTTGCTATCAAGTCGTCATGGGTTACACGTGTGGTGCTCCCCTCATTATATGGGAGGCCCAGGTTACAAGAGTTCGACTCGAACACTACTCGTACCTACCACAACTAATACAACTCCAAGTCCAAACCTAACCCAACACGTACACAATATTTGACACAAAACACAACAAACTCCACCTTGGCGAATATTGTCCACCACCTTGAATTCGTCAATGCGTCAAACCTCCATGTACTCCGGACTTGAGTTGTCCCCATGAGCTCCACTGCTACTCCCAGACTCCACGTGACTCCACCTGCAACTGTAGTCCCTTCTTCCCGTGTCAACATCATCACACACCGATCACTGATCTGCGTGAAAATGCTTATAACTTGAAGGAACTTCACCGTCGCCTTTTAGTCACCTTGAGTCAAATTCACAGTCGTCTCATCCTGGATAGTCTTCTACATGTCCCACAGCTATAGCACTCCGCCTCCTTCTGTATCTAGTCATCCGCACTTTGCCATGTGCACTGAACATCACAGAATATACGGCCATGTACTCTCCACGCTTCCGACATTTCAGACTCTCCAACACTTTCTCAGATTCCCCATGGCTGACTCCTGTCTATCACCTGACGTCAATCTCCATAGACCCAGTCACCAACTTGAATCCGATACTCGCCAACACTGCTTCAGCACCCCTGCACACCCATCTGACCACATGTCTGACCGCCTGTGCCCTGGTCTGTCGCCGTGTCCCGTGCTTACCGCACGCCTCGCCGCTATAACCGCGTCGAGCATCCGCAATCTTGGCCAAGATCTCCTGGGTCGCTAACCCACACCACCTCAGGCCCCACTGCAGACAACCATCAGTCATACCCGACCGATGCCGAGTTCCACGCATCTCTCCAGACCCTGAGCTCCAGTCCAGACCACGTGCCTCTCGCCTTCCCGCTGACTAGGCTTCGACTCTCCGCTAGCTTACGCCGTAGCCCCTCCATCAGCCGAGTGAAATCTCCGCCAGAGACTCCAGCTCCACCTTCAACATGACTCCATGGTAGAGGATCAGTCCACCCCGCGCCCTGTCGACTTCAAGTTCTCACGTGTACACCGTCTTGAATCAACTCCGCGCCCTCGCATGTCGAAGCACGCATAACCATGCGCCACGTGTTTCCACGCCACAGAGTACGGACACCATCAGCCCTCACGCTCCTACGTCGTTGTCGCCGATCTTCACCGTCTTCTGTCCGACCGACATCCCGTCGATCTGTCAGACTGTCCAGTCCGACCCAGCCGAACGTATCCGACTGCACCCATGCTCCACCCTGTGCCCAGTCCACCTTCCGCGCACTGTCTGGCACCCTGTGTATGCATGATCCTCACGACACGCTCCAGCACGTCGTCACTCGCCGCATCCAATCCATCTTGATCAACTTGGCCCCATGCTACATCATCGAGCGTCGCCCATACAACGCTCGGATCAAATAACGTTGACCAAACATTGTCAATCTTCCTGTGAACCTGCGACTCCGCGTCTTGTATCTACCGCAGCCATCCCGTACACAAAACCTTGTACCGAGCAAAGAAACCAAAAGAAAAACATTCTTGGTGCCTTCCAAAGTGCACGTAGCAAAGAATTGCAAGCAAAGCCATGCACCATCCTCATCCTCACGTGCTCTTCAATGCTCCTAGATCAATCTTTATTTTTCTTGCTCCCGTTGGAAAGTACTGCACATACCATACCTGACGCCTTTTTTTTTTCTTAAACAAATCTCACGTTCTGCTGCTTTCTATCGATCGCACCGTGGACGAACTCTCCGGCTTCCATGCATCACGCCCACGCGGCCGCGCCTTGGACCTGGTCTCAAGAGCCAATGCTCCACCTGGACCAGCGTACCCCTGCCGTTCCGCTCCTGGGCCTCGCCTGGGCCAGCTCGCCCTCTGGGCAGCGTGCAGCTCCAACACGTGCGAACCATGTACCACGTATGGGCCCCCTGCTTCGCCCGATCTGCAGACTTACTCGACGATCGGATCGATCCGATCTCGTCTCATCGACGTGCGACCGATCTCGCCGAGAAATCCTTGCTACGATCGATCTTTCCAGCTTGCTGTGCTTTCCGATTGCTTCCGTCGCTGTTCAACTCCATCGCCGCTGCTGTCTTCCGCCGCTGCTCGACGAATACATCAGCTCATAGGACGAACGCCGCGACTCCTCTAGATCAACAATCCTGCGGCCTCTGAACCTCGCTCTGATACCAATTGTTGCAATTGTAGGCTTCAAATCAATCTACCGAGGAACAAGCAATCACAGCAAAACGATGACGACACCGAGATTTGTTAACGCAGTTCGGCGAACTCGCCTACATCTGCGGGGCATGACTACGGGCGCTCCTCCCCATTGATACCGCAACCCTGGCCGCCCTAGGCGCCGGCACAAGCCGCCGGCTCCCCC
This sequence comes from Poa pratensis, assembly GCA_947311845.1. Lineage (NCBI taxonomy): Eukaryota > Viridiplantae > Streptophyta > Magnoliopsida > Poales > Poaceae > Poa > Poa pratensis. Next base: position 73,922 of record CAMZMU010000101.1, read on the forward strand.
TGCGTGCCTGTTGCTATCAAGTCGTCATGGGTTACACGTGTGGTGCTCCCCTCATTATATGGGAGGCCCAGGTTACAAGAGTTCGACTCGAACACTACTCGTACCTACCACAACTAATACAACTCCAAGTCCAAACCTAACCCAACACGTACACAATATTTGACACAAAACACAACATGATATAACTCACTTCTTACTTGGTTAGAAAATAACCGTAACATGCTTATAAGGTGGCTGATATTCCATTCTTTATTTATCTTACCGTTAACACGCATCATGTATAAGCTGTGAATGAGTGATCTGTTATAGCATTTTGATAAATTTGCGTCCATTTTTTATTTTTCTTGTTGCTATTACGAATACATATGTGCCTTTTGATATCTCATGGAATTTTGAGTGATATGTACGAGTGATCTGTCATGGCCATCTTTATTTGTTTGTTGCTAAAAAGTGAACAGAGTTGATTTGTTATCTTTTTGTGGTAGGTATGAAAACTCCATATAGCCTTGATAACAAGTCAATCTTGAGCTCTTTATGCTTCGACACCTCCGACTGCTTTGACACCTCTGGCTTTGCCATCTTGTGCTCTTGTCGTGCTGCTGGTTGTCATGCTGCTGTTGTTGGTGGCAAGCGGGCACCAGTGGATGAAGGTGAGCAACGTCGACAACACAACCAACTAGCTGGAGGTGAGACAAACACAACTTCACATCCACCTGCTATTCCTTGTCATTTTTATTCGCTGCATTGAAGTCTAAACCGGTACCTAGCAACTGAAGCTATTTTTAGTGTTCTTATGTGCTTGTGTGTACTGGCAATAAATCATCACACTTGTATTGGCAGGCTGTGCTGCCACAACGAACATTATATTTGACCTCTTGACATGCCTCTTTTCCTCACGTATGGACCCATGACTTTCGTTTATGATTAGTGTGTATACTATAATTGCAACAAAGGGATTTGTCATGTTTAAAACTTACTAGTTAGTGGGCACGTGCAACGCACGTCTCTTTCTTAATGCAACTGACATAACGTGTAGCGCACAATCTTCCTATCGTGAGCTGCATATCACAATCCTCTCACGGTAATAAGATAACTCTGCTACAAATATCACAGCGAGGATGACAAAGTATCCTAACAAATTGGTTAACAATAACACATGATTATCATCCCCTTGAAATTTAATTGTGATAAAAGTAAATGTTACACAATCTATGTCCAATTTATTTTTATGTCGCCTCGAATTAAATATTTGCACAATGACTTAGGAACAATAGAAGGATACCAAAAAATTATTTGAAGGTCATTGCTACAAAGGCCGACGAAACAACCTAGTTTGGTTTCGATTAGAAGATTCATGACTCATAGTCCATATATGAATAGTCATGTTCTTCAGTCATTAATATTTCCTTGTTTAGCATCAAAAGCATGACTCACATATATATTAAAAAAACATTATCCAAATACCATGGGGAAAACATAATGTATTGAGTATAATTTTAGTTCCAAGACTGCAAGATATTGTCTAGATGGCACAACCAAATTTAAATATCTAGGATTTCTACACTGAATCTGGTTGTATTTCTATTAGAAATTATAATTTAGACTGTTGAGTTACACCACAATTGTAATACTCCTATTTCTACTATACAAAATTCCTTTGAAAAGAACAGAAAACATGACGCCGCCCAATTTTCTTTGATTGAGCGAAATGTTTCTTACAAGATTGTACAGATCTTATAAAGCTTGCAAAACATCATGATTAGGTTTACAGAGAGTCAGAGGAGAGACCGATTAAGAACTTTCATGGCGCCTCTGGCCTTCCAATTTTGAAGAGCCTGTATCCAAATCTTGATCAGTACCCAGTGATAATATACACCCCAGGTTGCTCAGTGAAGAAGACACGCACCTATGCTCATACTGATTGGAGGGAGGACTCATGACTGCCCGCAATATTCATCTGCATCCTGAGTGTGGATTCAATTGTTGTTGCAGCGAAGTTCCAGTATGTGGGTGCGTGCGTGCCTGAAAAGTCTGGAGTTCCCATTGTAGAGGGTGAGGTTGTGGATGAGCTCGATCCTGTCAGGTAAAATCAGAGAGGACGCGCAAGCAAGCACAGAGTCGAGGAAAATCCGAACGACGGACGGCAGAAGGGCAGGACCGTGGCAATGGAACTTGCAATCGCGATTGAGCTGTGATTTTGTCGAGGAATCGTGTCCTTTTTATAGGCTATCCGAACAGGCAAAGAAGAGTTCATATCGAAGCGTTGTTAGCAGAGTTGTAGTTGGAGCGGCCGCAGCTGCTGGAGGAGTTTCGACGGCGCCTGCAGGTTCCCCAGCGCGGCCTGCCGTGCGGCCGGCTCACGTCGCTCTCGCTTGCCACCGTGCCCCTCAATGCCGACTTCCGCGCTGTCGTCGCCACGCTGTTGTAGCTCGGCGCCGTCGAGAGGCTCAGCCTACGCGGCACCAACGTCAGCGGGGCGCTCGCCGTTGCCAAGTGCGGCGGCAAGCTGGAGGAGCTCGACCCTCTCCGGAAATGCTGTGATGCGCGGCTCCGTCGCCGACTTGGCGGCGCTAGCCGGCCCCTGCGCCGGGCTGAAGACTCCCCGACAACCTCGCCGCGCTGCCGGACCTCGAGGTGCTCGACCTCAGCTCCAACGACTTCTCCGGCGCCATCCCCTCGTCGCTCTGCCAAGGTCCCAGCATGCCAATCATTCATCGCGAATTTCGGGTTGTTGGGAACGAACCACCGGAAGATCAGCTGTTGCTGCTTCTGACCGTGCCAAGAAGTTGGAAGCAGAGAAGGAGGCACCTCGATCGATCGGATATGTTGATCTTGGAGCTGGGCCTGGGTGCTACCCTTCACGTTGCTGCTAGCGCCGACACGGCGGATGGTGCAACTCGTCGAGGAGCTGCAGCGGATCCTCTTCGCCTTCGTCTGCGGCTGCGGCCGGCCCGTGGCGCTCCTCAGCGTGGAGACATCAGAGCGGCATACCGAGCTATGGAGGCAAGGGCGAGCTGGCTGCTGGGAACGGACGTTCTCGGAGAGGAGAAATAGAAACGAACCGGTTCGTTGGCAATTTAGTGGTATTATGTGATTTGGTGGGAGGGCAAAACGGCACGGTGGCAATTTGGTTGTATTATGTGGTTTGGTGGGAGGGCAAAACGGTCCAAAACGGACAATGTTGAGTTGTCAAACATTGGGACGATCTGGGCCGTTTGATCGGATATTGAACGGTCCAGATTTAAAGTATCCCAACAAGTTAAGTTTGCTCTTTTAATAGTAGTATAGATAACTAATATTTTTTGCTGCTAGTGCTCTCTAGAAGATCGTAAATGTTTTTTGCCTTAACAGATTGATTTTTGTTTCTTTAAAAATAGACAAAGCATGTGGATGTTTGTACATGGTGGAAGACTCCTTCACTACGACCCTAATGACCATGTCATGGCACCGCACTGCAGAGCCATGCCATGCGGACGCATCACCGGCGGCACCACTCGGTAAGTTTTGCTTTGTTATGTGGCAGTGCACGCCCTGCCGTGCCACGCCAGGCGCTTGCGGCTCTTCCTTGCGTAAGTGCTTACTTCCTTTTATCTCTTGATGTGTGTTGAATATTTGTGTACTTACTTGATTTCGCAATTAATTTTTCTAATAGTTGTGTTTGTCACGATCATATATGTTTTATGTATTTATACTTATTAGGACATGTTCGCACTTAAATAGTCTAATAGGCTCGTGTTGCTCCGAACATTTAAATGATGAATACCATGACATAACTTAGCTAGTATTCTACTTTAGATGATACGCATACCATGCCATATATTGGCTAATATTCTAGTTTAGATGATAACTCGTTGACATGGTAAATATGCGTCTAAACCTTAGCACTTTTCCTACGGCGTGTTAACTTTAATCACACTTATTTTTAGTGCTAAGCACTAAGCCACTAGTGAGGCACAAATTAGCGTAGGTGTTGGCGTACACATGCCACGAGATGACAACATAGGACAAAAGAGTGCTTGACGAAGATGTGGCGACACCGGGATGAAGGAGCCCAAGCGACAGTCAACAAATGAGATCAAGACGAAAACCAAGGGCACCGTCCCTCTCTCTCACCGGCCCTTGCCTTTGTTCTTTCTCTCTATCTTTTCCTCGGTTGAGGAGCTTGAGTAGCAGCCAAAATTCGATGATATGATGTTGCACCACCCCTCTGTCTTGACCTTGTAGTCGTACATAGGGTATGTTACTAATTTCTCAAGCCAAGCTCTCTTCTCTCCCTTATTTTCTATTCTCCTGCATGTATGGTTTCTTGATACGTAGAGCAGCCGCCCTCCCCCACCTACATCTGCCTTAATGCACAAGTGTATGCCTTGCACGCATTGGGTTGTTCACAAATTTAAAATATCCTGGATTATAATATTGAATTTTGTTGCACACTTATGTACTAAATAAAAACATCTAGTATTATTCCGATTAATTATTGTACTATAAAATTGGCTAGTTATATATACGACATAGTTGAAATGTGTATGCATAGATAAATAGTAGTAACTATATAATTTCTTAATAATAGTCAGTGATGAAACACTGTGGTACATCATAGTTTGATTCCTTGTTTGATTTGTGGCCAAGTACTAGTAACTATAAATATCTGCTCTTGACCTAGTGCACACCCCCTCTGGGAGGGGATGGGATTAGTGTGCGGTGCATTAGGTTGGAGTAGAAATATATATATATCGATTGTTAGATTAAAATAGTAGTTGTGTCTAGTGCGTTATTTGTGTGAACGATTCAGCGACGCATGTCCATTTCTTTTCTTTGGATGCCCTGACCAACCGACAAATAGTTTGAAACAAGAATGCCCTACCTTACTACCCACTGTTAGAATAGGTACCCACTGTTAGAATAGGCTAAACGTCCTACCATGTTTCACATACCCTTGGCCAATGGTTTAAACCGAATTGGAATGGTGCTACCTTTGCACCTGTTATCGGTAACCCTTCTTTTCTATCTTCTAAAAGATCTTTACCTGAACCTGCGATGGCCTATACGACGTGTAACTGAGTGTACACTGTTCCATGTTCGTGCCTAAGTGGCTTGCCGCGCTTGTTACTGTGGAGGTTTTTCTCTCTTTCCTATGCGCTTAAGGTCTTGACACGATGGATGATTTTTCTTGTGTGAAAAATCTTGTCGCTGACCGTACATCAGTGAACACCAGGCACCGGATGACCTCTCGTATGCATGATCATCATCTGCGAGATAGATTCTAGCACATGAGAATCCTCCATCGTGTGGTCGGTCTAGACGTTGTGTATACGCATTTAGTGTCGTGTCTAGAATGTCTAGAATGTTCGTTGTGTATACGCATTTAGTGTCGTGTCTAGAATGTCTAGAATGTTCGTAGTGTGGTGGGTGTCACCGTGTCTAGAATGTTCGTAGCGTGGTTGGTTTGTTACCGGGTTCGTCGTTTTGTTTAGCTTAGTTCTTGATTTATGCGCCTAAGGGCCTACATTAAATGTTAACCAAAGAACGTATTTTTGGTTTTATTAAGGTTTTCTTTGTTCAAAACGGCTTAGAAATGATGAAAATTAAAATCTAAATTTGTAAAAAATTAAATCCTGGTGGTGGAACGTTGAGGTCCAGAAGGCTATTAAGGAGAAGAAGGACTGTTTCAGACGCCTATACCTAGACAGGAGCGCAACCAACATGGAGATATACAAGGGGGCAAAGAAGGCCGCAAAGCGAGCGGTGAGCGAGGCAAGGGGGCGGGCGTATGAGGACCTCTACCAGCGTCTAAACACGAAGGAAGGCGAAAGAGACATCTATAAGATGGCGAAGACGAGAGAAAGGAAGACGAGGGATGTCAACCAAGTCAAATGCATAAAGGACGGAGCGGATCAACTCCTCGTGAAGGACGAAGAGATCAAGCGTAGATGGCGAGAGTACTTCGACGACCTGTTCAATGGAGAGAATGAGAGCTCTACCATTGAGCTAGACGATTCCTCCGATGATACCAGCCGACGCTTTGTGCGGCGTATCCAGGAGGCTGAGGTTAGGGAGACTTTGAAGAGGATGAAAGGAGGCAAGGCAATGGGCCCTGATGGTATCCCCATCGAGGTGTGGAGAGGCCTTGGAGACATAGCGATAGTATGGCTAACTAAACTTTTCAACCTCATTTTTCGGTCAAACAAGATGCCTGAAGAATGGAGGCGGAGTACATTAGTGCCAATCTTCAAGAACAAGGGGGATGTTCAAAGTTGCACTAATTACCGTGGAATCAAGTTGATGAGCCATACAATGAAGCTATGGGAGAGAGTCATTGAGCACCGTTTAAGAAGATTGACAAGCGTGACCAAAAATCAATTTGGTTTCATGCCTGGGAGGTCTACCATGGAAGCCATCTTCTTGGTACGACAACTTATGGAGAGATACAGGGAGAAGAAGAAGGATCTTCATATGGTGTTCATTGACTTGGAGAAGGCGTATGATAAGATACCACGGAATGTCATGTGGTGGGCCTTGGAGAAACACAAAGTCCCAACAAAGTACATTACCCTCATTAAGGATATGTATGATAATGTTGTGACAAGTGTTCGAACAAGTGATGGCGACACCGATGACTTTCCAATTAAAATAGGACTGCACCAGGGGTCAGCTTTGAGCCCTTATCTCTTTACTTTGGTGATGGATGAGGTCACAGGGGATATACAAGGAGATATCCCATGGTGTATGCTCTTTGCGGATGATGTGGTGCTAATTGACGATAGTCGAGCGGGGGTTAATAGAAAGTTAGAGCTGTGGAGGCGGACTCTAGAATCGAAAGGTTTTAGGCTTAGTAGAACCAAAACTGAATACATGAGGTGCAGTTTCAGTACTACTAGGCACGAGGAGGAAGAGGTTAGGCTTGATGGACAGGTGGTACCTGAGAAAGACACCTTCCGATATTTGGGGTCTATGCTCCAGAAGGATGGTGATATCGATGAAGATGTGAGTCATCGAATCAAAGCTGGTTGGATGAAGTGGCGCCAAGCTTCTGGCGTCCTCTGTGATAGGAAAGTGCCACAAAAGCTAAAAGGCAAGTTCTATAGGACGGCGATTCGACCTGCGATGTTGTATGGCGCAGAATGTTGGCCGACCAAGAGACGACATATCCAACAGTTAGGTGTAGCGGAGATGCGCATGTTGAGATGGATATGTGGCCACACAAGAAAGGACCGGGTTAGGAATGATGATATACGTGAGAGAGTTGGGGTAGCACCAATTGAAGAGAAGGTTGTCCAACACCGTCTAAGATGGTTTGGTCATATAGAACGTAGGCCTCCGGAAGCGCCATTGCATACCGGACGGATAAAGCGGGATGAGAATGTTAAGAGGGGTCGTGGTAGGCCAAACTTGACATGGGAGGAGTCTGTTAAGAGAGATCTGAAGGATTGGAATATCACCAAAGAACTAGCCATGGATAGGGCTGCGTGGAAGTTAGCTATCCATGTGCCAGAACCATGACCTGGTTTCGAGATCTTATGGGTTTCAACTCTAGCCTACCCCAACTTGTTTGGGAAAAAAGGCTTTGTTGTTGTTGTTGTTGTTGTAAAAAATATTTGGAGTAAGAACATAAGCACAAAACAAAAATTTTGAGTATCTTAAAAAAAAACCATTCCTAAACTCTAAAATAGTAAAATTTATTCATTCAATAAATATCTATCTTACATCTATTATTATATTGGTAAAACAATAGATAATAAAGCAACCACGTTTCATGTCATGTCTACTTAAAGTGCGGTACACGGTCAACACACATAGTCATCATTGCGCCTAAAAGACGGACAAGAGACGACGCGACATGAAGCAAGAAAAAAGTTAGTTATCGTAAAAAATCAAACTGAATAACATGTCCTCTTAAAAAACACGTGGTGACCGAAGAATTGAAAAACTCAACCAAGACATTGTACTATACCCATGCTCGATTTTTTTCTTCAATCTGAATCCGCCCAACTAATACATAGGGCCAACCAAAGAGCTGAGAAATGCAAAATGATTAGTTGGCAAGCGAATTAAAATGTGGTAAGAGAAAGGAATACTAGAATGTATGCATGGACTCTTCCATTGTGAGAATAAATTTGTCCATTGCAAAAAAATGTAGACACGATTAGATAATATCACATATGTTGGTAATGTTGCAATAGATTTCACGTAATAAAGACTACAACCAAAAAAATGTAGGGCTTAGTGTGAAATCATTTTGATTTCACGATATCACAATGGCATGGTGAAGTACCCAATAGTGCTTGAAAATTATTCCTTAGTGCAAAATCATCAAAACGCAGTGGCGAAGACAAGATTAGCTAAATTAGCATGTTGAGGGGGGCCGGATAAAGAAAATAATTTGAAAAATGCACTGTTCATTTACTTAATACGAAGTAATCCAAGGTTTTGGGGGGCCAGGGCACCTGATGTGTCTAGGGTTTCAGGGTTTTAGGTTTCAGGGTTTAGGGTTCAGGGTATAGGGTCTAGGGTTTATGATGTTAGGGTTCGAGGCCTAGGTTCAGGGTCTAGGGTCCAGGGTTCAGGTTTAGGGTTAGGGTCCAAGGTCCAGGTTTTAGGGTCTCGGGTCTCGGGTCTTTGGTCTAGGGGTCCAGGGTCCAGGGTCTCGGGTCTAGGAGTCCAGGGATCAGGGTTCGGGTTTGGGTTTGGGGTTTCAGGTTTGGGGTTGTAGGGTTCTGGGGTTCTAGGGTTCAGGGGTCAGGGTTTAGGGTTTCGGGTTTTAGGGTTTAGGGTTTAGGGTCCAGAGTGCCGGGTTTGGGTGCCGGGTTTGGGGTTTGGGGTTTGGGTTTTAGGGTTCGGGGGTCGGGGTTCGGGCTTTGGGCTTTGGGGTTAGGGGTTAGGGTTGGGGTTTAGGGGTTAGGGTTTAGGTTTTACAACAAATTTTCGACTGTAATTTGCAAATTTTACAACAAAGGCGCGGCGTGACGGCGCGCCAAATTCAACTAGTAGTTTAACAAGACAGATGCCAGATCAACCAGCTACATGTGTACAATAATGCACGAAGATGTGACTGCCGATAGCATGCAAGTCAGCTGTCATCATGCACCAACGGGACCAAACAATCTCAATTTCATAGTTTATACCATGATTTGTTTCCCGTTTTGCTATCCGGTATGATTCACTTTGATTCTACGTGATTCACTTTGATTTTTTCCTTTCTCATATGATGGCGACATTCCTAGCGGTGGCCTATATATAAGCCACACTCATACTCTATATATATATAAGGCACACTCACACTCTCTTAGTGAAGAAGTCTACTTTCTCCCATGGCTTCCTATATTGTTAGTGTTTTCACACCTATGAGGCTGGCGTGCCACTCTTGGAGGAGGAGTGACAACGTGGTCAGGAGGAGCGGTAGCGTCGTTGCCACGCTCGTCTCCTACTCCACCAATGGCCAAGTTGCACCCACGAAGGCTCTACCTCTGAACCTCTCCCCCTCACCAACACACATGTCAGAGCTGTGTGTGGCATACCAAGGCATGTCAGGGGCGTATAGCGAGGAGGCGGCAGGAAAAGCGTACCCGGGGTGCAAAGCCATCCCATGCGATCAGTTCGATATAGCCTTCCAGGCTGTGGAGAGCTGGATTGCGGACCGTGCGTTCTTCCCCTAGATAACTCCCTCGGTGGAAGCATCCACCGGAACTATGACCTCCTACTCCGGCATCGCCTCCACATTGTTGGCGAGGTGCTGCTTCCGGTGCACCACTGCCTCGTCGCGCTCCCGGGCGTGCGCGTGGGGAGCCTCACACGCGTGATGAGCCACCCGCAGGCGTTAGCTCAGTGCGAGTACACGCTCAGCCGCATGGAGTGCAACTTCGTACTTCAGAACATGGACGACACGGCCGGCTCCGTCGAGTACGTGGCCCGAAATGGCCTCGTCGACACGGCCGCCATTGCGTCCTCCCGTGTCGCCGCACTTTATGGCTTGGAGGTTCTAGCCAGTGGCATCCAGGACAACTCCAACAACGTGACGCGGTTCATGATGCTAGCACGGGATCCCTTAGTGCCGCGCACCGACCAGCCGGCGAAGACCAGCATTGTGTTCGCAGCAAACGGCAACGAAGGCCCATCGGTTCTCTTCAAGGTGCTTTCATCCTTCGCCTTACGTAATATCAGTCTTACGAAGATTGAGAGCCGGCCGCACCACCACCGTCCCAATGAAATCAATTGTGGCACAAGACCCGTAGTGCCCAAATTCGACTACATGTTTTTTCTTGATTTGGAGGCCTATCTCGGCGAGCTCGGCGAGCGAATTCGACCGGATTTGCACGCGCGGCTCGGCGAGAGAGGCCTCCAAATCAAGAAAAAACATATAGTCGAATTTGGGCACTACGGGTCTTGTGCCACAATTGATTTCATTGGGGCGGTGGTGGTGCGGCCGGCTCTCAATCTTCGTAAGACTGATATTACGTAAGGCGAAGGATGAAAGCACCTTGAAGAGAACCGATGGGCCTTCGTTGCCGTTTGCCGCGAACACAATGCTGGTCTTCGCCGGCTGGTCTGTGCGCGGCAGTAAGGGATCCCGTGCCAGCATCATCAACCGCGTCACGTTGTTGGAATTGTCCTGGATGCCACTGGCTAGAACCTCCAAGCCATAAAGTGCGGCAGCACGGGAGGACGCAATGGCGGCCGTGTCGACGAGGCCATTTCGGGCCACGTACTCGGCGGAGCCGGCCGTGTCGTCCATGTTCTGAAGAACGAAGTTGCACTCCATGCGGCTGAGCGTGTACTCGCACTGGGCTAACGCCTGCGGGTGGCTCATCACGCGTGTGAGGCTCCCCACGCGCACGCCCAGGAGCGCGACGAGGCAGTGGTGCACCAGAAGCAGCACCTCGCCGACAATGTGGAGGCGGTGCCGGAGTAGGCGGTTCCGGTGGATGCTTCCACCGAGGGAGTTCTCTAGGGGAAGCACCGCACGGTCCGCAATCCAGCTCTCCACAGCCTGGAATGCTATATCGAACTGATCGCATGGGATGGCTTTGCATCCCGGGTACGCTTTTCCTGCCGCCTCCTCGCTATACGCCCCTGGCATGCCTTGGTATGCCACACACAGCTCCGACATGTGTGTTGGTGAGGGGGAGAGGTTCAGAGGTAGAGCCTTCGCGGGTGCAACTTGGTCATTGGTGGAGTAGGAGACGAGCGTGGCAACGGCGCTACCGCTCCTCCTGACCACGTTGTCGCTCCTCCTCCAAGAGTGGCACGCCGGCCTCATAGGTGTGAAAACACTAACAATATAGGAAGCCATGGGAGAAAGTAGACTTCTTCACTAAGAGAGTGTGAGTGTGCCTTATATATATATAGAGTGTGAGTGTGGCTTATATATAGGCCACCGCTAGGAATGTCGCCATCATATGAGAAAGGAAAAAAATCAAAGTGAATCACGTAGAATCAAAGTGAATCATACCGGATAGCAAAACGGGAAACAAATCATGGTATAAACTATTAAATTGAGATTGTTTGGTCCGTTGGTGCATGATGACAGCTGACTTGCATGCTATCGGCAGTCACATCTTCGTGCATTATTGTAAACATGTAGCTGGTTGATCTGGCATCTGTCTTGTTAAACTACTAGTTGAATTTGGCGTGCCGTCACGCCGCGCCTTTGTTGTAAAATTTGCAAATTACAGTCGAAAATTTGTTCTCGATAGAAAAGTGATCTACAAAATTATCGTTGGGAAACTACGTTTAAAAACTTGTGTCGAAAGTGTCTATGGGGTCGAGAAATCTAAAAATTTGTAGCGCACAAATTGCAGTCACAATTTTGTTCGCCGTTAGCTTAAACAAAGTATCACCGGAAAATTACGCTTAAAATTTGTGTCGAAAATATGAGCGGGGAAAGAAATTTTAGTTTTTTTAAAAGTGGAAATCAGGGAAAAATAAGATGCTACTTTTTGTTGTTCATGTCAAAAGTGCCTCGAAACTGTAGTGAAGAAGCTGCCATTGGGGAACAATGTTTAAAAGGTGTGTCAGAAATGTGAGCAATTCACCGTCACCGTATCTTGATGTTCGTAAAAAATTGTGGTTCACAAAAATTGTGGTTTACAAATTGCAGGAAAAAAATTGTTTGCTAAAGAAACTATCACTGGAAAACTATGTTTTTTTATATGAGATGGGAAATATTGAATTTCGCAGATTATAGTTAAAAATTTGTTCTCCGCAGGGAAATTACCTAAAAAATCACCGTTGGAAAACTACCTTTAAAAATATGGTGTTGTAAATGTCTACGGGCTCGAGAAATCTAAAAATCTGTAGCTCACAGCTCGCGAAACGGCACCTCTTTCATATAGTTAGTAATTTTCCTTCAAACTCTGTCATTTGGCCTGTTAAAGTATTTTCTTGAAACTCTGGCATGTGGCTTGTTAAACCGTTTGCTCCAAATAGAAATTTCCTACTCTGTTGGGTCTTATAACCCTTCATCTTGTTGCTTCTAATTCACATCGAGTATAAACCATGTCATGTATACACTAATTGTGTAAATATGTATGATTCTTCTTGATCTGGGCATGGAACAATTGACCCGGTGATAAGGTCTTACTTCATATATGACTTCTTCTCGTATGAGAAGTGTGTTACTTGCCTATGTTATGGATGTATCAATTCTATATCTACACAAGGTATACCAAAAAAGAAATGAGCTTGCAGCTCAGGTACACGAGTATGCAAAAAAAAAAAGTTACAAAATTGAATTTCTAACCTGAACCCAAGCTCAACTGACTGTCGACCCACCCAGTACACCGCTGTCCGATAGGGTCAGCCTTTCCTTAGAATAATCAGGTTGGCTCAATCAATGATTAGTTTTTCGCTCGATTAAGCCCTAGAAATTGTTTCGCTGTTCACCGGATTACCGAGATAGGTGTATGCGAGTCCAAACGGTCGAGAGAGGTATATGTGGGTCCAGACGACCGAGAGAGGGAAGTTTGGACGACCCAGAGAGGTGTACGTAGCACCAAATGGCCAAAAGAGGTGCATGTGGGGCCGGATGACGAGAGAGGTGTATGCGGTACGGGCAATCGGGAGACATGCACGTGGGGCTGGATGACCGGGAGAGGTATATGTAGGACTCAATGTCCAATAGAGGTGCATGAGGGACCAAATGACAGTGAGATGTGTATGCGGGACATGATGATCGATAGAGCTGTATGTGTGCCCAAAGGACCAAGAGAGGTGTATGCGGGACCAGATGACTGATACGTCTCCAACGTATCTATAATTTTTGATGTTCCATGCTTGTTTTATACCAATTGCTACATGTTTTGCATCTACTTTATATCACTTTTATACATTTTTTGGGACTAACCTATTAACAAGATGCCGAAGTGCCAGTTCCTGTTTTCTGCTGTTTTTGTATTCCAGAAAAGCTAGTCTGGAAATATTCTCGGAATTGGACGAAACTTCACGGGTCCCTATTTTTCCAGAAACACCTGATGGAGCGAAGGAGCAACGGAGAGGAGCCACAGGGCCCCACACGCCATAGGGCGCGGGCCCCCTCTGCCGCGCCCTGGGTGGTGTGGGCCCCTCGGGGGTCTCAGCCGCCGCCCTTTCGCCTACTTATTCCCCCCGAGAAAACCCTAAGTGCCTGAGCCAATATCCACGAAAAGTTCCAGAGACGCCGCCGCCGTCAACCCTAGCTCGGGAGGGTCAGAACCTCTTCCCGGCACCCTGCCGGAGAGGGGAATCGTCACCGGAGGCTTCTACATCGCCATGCCTGCCTCCGGAGTGATGCGTGAGTAGTTCATCCTTGGACTACGGGTCCATAGCAGTAGCTAGATGGTTGTCTCTCCACTTTGTGCCATCATGTTTAGATCTTGTGAGCTGCCCTACATGATCAAGATCATATTATTGTAATGCTACATGTTGTGTTTGCTGGGATCCGATGAATATTGAATATTATGTCAAGTTGATTATCAATCTATCTATGTTATTTAAGATCTTGCATGCTTTCCGTTACTCGTAGATGCTTTGGCCAAGTAGATGCTTGTAACTCCAAGAGAGAGTATTTATGCTAGATAGTGGGTTCATGCCTCCGTTTAATCTGGGACAGTGACAGAAAGTTCTAAGGTTGTGGATGTGCTGTTGCCACTAGGGATAACCTAACGATGCTATGTCCACGGGCATATGTGTTTGTTTACATTACGCGCTTTACTTAATGCAATTATCCGTTGCTTGCAACTTAATACCAACGGGGGACTCGGATGACAACCCGGCGGTGGATTATTAGTCATAGATGCTGTTGGATAACGGTCTATGTATTATGTCGTAATGCCCAATTAAATATCATAGTATCATCATGTCATGTATATGCATTGTCATGCGCTCACTATTTGTCAATTGCCCAGCTGTAATTTGTTCACCCAACATGTTAGTTATCTTTTATGGAGAGACACCACTAGTGAACTGTGGACCCCGGTCCATTCTTTTACACTGATTAAAAACCACAAACTGCAAACTGTTCCTTTTTCATTCTCTGCAATTTAATACTCATTTTCCACACCATACGTTTAATCCTTTGTTTTCAGCAAGCCGGTGAGATTGACAACCTCACTGTTTCGTTGGGGCAAAGTAGTTTGATTGTGTTGTGTGCAGATTCCACGTTGGTGATCGTGTTGCGCCGTGAGCGCCACAACCTTCTGAAGAGTTGCTGCTCCTACTGGTTCGATAACCTTGGTTTCTTTCTGAGGGAAAACTTGCTGCTGACTACATCATACCTTCCTCTTGGGGTCTCCCAACGAGTGTGTGATTCACGTCATCAAGCTTTTTCTGGCGCCGTTGCCGGGGAGACAGCAGTCTTCTGCAAGGGGAGTTTCACGCTTCCAATCTCTTTACTTTGTTTTTGTCTTGCTTAGTTTATTTTATTTTATCTTGTTTGCTTTCAATTATCAAAAACACAAAAAAATTAGTTACTTGCATTAGTTTACTTTCAAGTTATTTTCTGTCTGTTTTTATTCTGCTAAAATGAGTACTCCTGAGAACACTAAGTTGTGTGATTTCACTAGCACGAACAACAATGATTTCATATGCACACCTATTGCTCCACCTGCTGCTTCAGCAGAATTTTATGAAATTAAACCTGCACTTTTAAATCTTGTTATGAAAGAGCAATTTTCTGGTGTTAGTACTGATGATGCTGCTGTTCACCTTAATAACTTTGTTGAACTTTGTGAAATGCAAAAGCTCAAGGAAGTAGATGGTGATATTATTAAACTGAAACTTTTTCCTTTCTCCTTGAGAGGACGTGCTAAAGAATGGTTGCTATCTTTGCCTAGAAATAGTATTGATTCATGGACTAAATGCAAAGATGCTTTTATTGGAAAATATTATCCTCCTGCTAAGATTATTTCTTTGAGAAGTAGCATAATGAATTTTAAGCAATTTGATAATGAACATGTTGCTCAAGCATGGGAGAGAATGAAATCATTGGTTAAAAATTGTCCCACTCATGGACTGACTACTTGGATGATCATCCAAACCTTCTATGCAGGATTAAATTTTTCTTCAAGGAATTTATTGGATTCGGCCGCTGGAGGTACCTTTATGTCCATCACTTTGGGTGCTGCAACAAAGCTTCTTGATGATATGATGATTAATTATTCTGAGTGGCACACCGAGAGAGCTCCAACAGGTAAGAAGGTAAATTCTGTTGAGGAAACCTCTCCTTGAGTGCCAAAATTGATACTATTATGTCTATGCTTGCAAATGGTCAAACACATGTTGATCCAAATAATGTTCCTTTAGCTTCTTTGGTTGCTCAAGAAGAGCATGTTGATGTGAACTTCATTAAAAATAATAACTTCAACAACAATGCTTATAGGAATAATTTTGGTAATAGCAATTATAGGCCCTATCCTTCTAATAGTGGCAATGGTTATGGAAATTCCTATAGTAACTCCTACAACAATAATAAGAGTGTACCCTCTGATCTTGAAGTTATGCTTAAGGATTTTATTAGTACACAAACTGCTTTCAATAAAACTGTTGAGGAGAAATTTGGGAAAATTGATGTTTCCTCTAAAGTTGATAGTCTTGCTCTTGATGTTGACTTGTTGAAACTAAAGAACATGCCTCATGATGTTAAAGAGAGCAAAACTCTCAATGCTATACAAGTTAAAATTGATAACAATGTGAGGATGTTAGCTGAATTGCATGCTAGATGGGAAAGAGAGGATGAAATTGCTAGAAAGAATAATATTGCTAGAGTTTATACTATTACTACTTCTGAAAATGCTTCAAACTCAAGTGTTAGCAAACCTCCTACCATTAATGGCAAGATAATTGGTGTTGGTAATGTTTCCACTTCTATTGCAAAATGTCCTAAATTGCCTGATAACTCTGAAACTGTCCTTGATAAAGATGCTGAAATTTCTAGCAATAAGGAAGATAATAACTCCATTACTTTTGATGATAATGACTTTGATTTTGATGGTTGCAATATTTCTGAAGTAATTAAGTTCTTGCAAAAGCTAGCTAGAAGTCCTAATGCTAGTGATAAACATGGCTTTTACTAAACATATTACTAATGCTCTCATGCAAGTTAGGGAAGAAAATTAAACATGAAGCTTCTATCCCTAGGAAGTTAGAAGATGGTTGGGAGCCCATCATTAAATGAAATTGAATGACTTTGATTGCAATGCTTTGTGTGACCTTGGTGCTAGTATTTCTGTTATGCCTAAAAGATTATATGATATGCTTGATTTAGCACCTTTGGAAAATTGTTACTTGGATGTTCACCTTGCTGATTCTACTATTAAAAAACCTTTGGGAAGAATTGATGATGTTCTTATCATGGTTAACAACAATTATGTCCCCGTTGATTTTATTGTCTTGGATATTGAATGCAATCCATCATGCCCTATTGTGCTGGGAAGACCTTTTCTTAACTGTAGGTGCTATTATTGATATGAAAGAAGGGAATATAAAATATCAATTTCCTCTCAAGAAAGGTATGGAACACTTTCCTAGGAAGAAGATTAAGCCACCTTATGATTCTATTGTTCGAACAAATTACAATGTTGATGCTTCTTCACTTGGTAATACTTGATGCATGCTTTGTGCCTAGCTAAAAGGCGTTAAAGAAAAGCGCTTATGGGAGGCAACCCATTTTTTTTTTCTGCAATTTTTCTTTTATTGAGTCAAGGAGTTTGTTTACTTCTGTAGCAACTCCTTTGTATCTTTATTTTCTCGCATTGTTGTGCCAAGAGTAGCCTCTAATGTTAAAGATGCTTAATTTTGATTGCTGCGCAGAAACAGATTTTTGCTGTTCACTGTACGAAATTCCTAAAATCACCAGATTGTTAAAAATCTGAAATTTTTGTGCGTAATCTTTATGAATGTCTGAATCTTTCATTAGTTCAAGTTTTTCGATCTGAGCGTCGTAAGTGCCTCGAAAAAATTCGTCTTTGCGGACTGTTCTGTTTTAGACAGATTATGCCTTTTTATTTTGCATTCTCTCTTTTACTAGTGTTGAGTGAAATTCTTTTTTGGGTGGAAGAGCTTCACATAACATCAGTGGCTGTAGCTAATGTTTAAAGTAACAAATCATATTGCGTCTTTATAGAACATGTGATTTTTGATTATGCACTAACCCTCTAATGAGATCTACTTTGAGTTTGGTGTGACGGAAGTTTTCAAGGGTCAAGAGAGAAGGATGATAATAGGATCAAGAAGAGTGAAGAGCTTAAGCTTGGGGAGGCTCCCATGGATCTCCCCAGCATATTTCAAGAAGACTCAAGCGTCTAAGCTTGGGGATGCCCAAGGCATCCCCTTCTTCATCGTCAAAATTATCAGGTCATCTCTAGTGAAACTATATTTTAATTCTTTCACATCATATGTGCTTTTCTTGGAGCGTCTGTGTGCTTTTATTTTCAGTATTGCTTTTATTTTCAATAAAGCTTGACTGGACCCTAGCATTCTTGATTGGGAGAGAGACACGCTCCGCTTTTTCATGAGAATACTCCTATTCTTCACTTATATTTGTTGAGTATTCATATCTAGCGCTGTTCAGCTTTTAGCTCTTGTTTTCATGTATCTCTTGTCAGAGCTATTAGCTTTCTTTTGTAGAAAGTACTCTCTTGCTTCACTTATATTTGTTTGGAGAGTTGATGAAATAAATTGATTGGTGTTTGGTTGGTTCAGAAAATGTTGCATGTGGTAATTGGTATAAGGAAAAACTTGCTTAATCTTGTAGATCACTAAATGGATAACTTGATGCTTGTCAATTGTTTTGAGTTAACAAGTAGATCATGATTAAATTGTGCATCACATGAGTTAAGCCTATTAGTGAAGAACTACCGTAAAGCTTGTTGAAAATTTGGTTTGCATCGGTGGTATCTCTAAGGTCTAGATATTTTCTAATAACAGGGTTTGGTTAACAAGGAAGACGGTATGAAGTCTTATAACGTTTGCAATATGTTTGTCATATAAAACTTGGTGTACGGGTTGATATTCTTGTTTGCTTACATAACCTTGCTAGCCTAAACTCTGTACTGAGAGGGAATGCTTCTCGTGCATCCAAATCCTTGAGCCAAAATCCATGCCATTTGTGTCCACCATAACTACCTATATGTGGTATTTCCTTGCCACTCCAAGTAAATTTTTCATGTGCTACCTTTAAATTATTCAAAATGTTATTATTCCCTTTTTGTGTCAATGTTTACTAGCTCATGAGGAATTAGTGTGGTTATTCTTTATTCTTTGTCAATGGACTTTTACACCTGGACTAGTGGCATATACATCCGCTTATCCAATTTGCAAAAAGAGCTGGCAACGGGGTGCCCAGTCCCAATTAATTACAACTTTAACCAATTAATTCTCTTCACACTTTTGCCCTGATTCATCAGTAAGCAATGACAAACAGTGAAATACCTGAATGTGTGTAAACCAAAGAGAAAGAGGGATGATCTGCCTTGCTGGTAGAAATAACGTCCTTCATGGGAGCCGCTCTTAAAAGTCCGTTTGACAGGTAGAATACTGTTCTCACCCGCTACCATTCGTTGACAATTAACAAACACCTCTCAAAAATAGATACTCCTCCATGGTATGTGATTGATGGAAGGCACCCGAGGATTCGGTTAGCCATGGCTTGTGTTAGCAAGGTTGGGAGGAGTATCAAATATTTTATGCAATCTCTATATGCTTTCAAAAACCTAAAAGCTCTAGCACATGATTTAATCCCTGCTTCCCTCTGCGAAGGGCCTTTCTTTTACTTTTATGTTGAGTCAGTTTTCCTATTCTTTCTGTCTTCCACAAGCAAACACTAGTGTCAACTTTGTTACAACATGCGTTATATGCAATGTATTGGACTTGTTATACTACTTTGTGTTGACAATATCCATGAGATAAATATGTTGAAAGTTGAAGCAAATGCTGAAACTAATTCTTCCTTTGTGTTGATTAAATACCTTTTATTAGAAACTATTGCTTTATGAGTTAACACTTATGCAAAACTGTTTGATGCTTGTCTCGAAAGTACTATTCATGAAAACGTTTAGCTTGTGTGATTCATTGTTTACTCATTATCTATTTGGTAGCAAATTATAGACCATTGACTTGGATCACTTCATTCATTTACATGTGCCTTGCAATATTATATGATCAAGATTATGATGGTAGCATGTCACCTCAAAAATTATTTTGTTTTTATCGTTTACCTACTCGAGGACGAGTAGGAACTAAGCTTGGGGATGCTGATACGTCTCAAACGTATCTATAATTTTTGATGTTCCATGCTTGTTTTATACCAATTGCTACATGTTTTGCATCTACTTTATATCACTTTTATACATTTTTTGGGACTAACCTATTAACAAGATGCCGAAGTGCCAGTTCCTGTTTTCTGCTGTTTTTGTATTCCAGAAAAGCTAGTCTGGAAATATTCTCGGAATTGGACGAAACTCACGGGGTCCCTATTTTTCCAGAAACACCTGAGGAGCAAGGAGAGGAGCCACAGGGGCCCACACGCCTAGGGCGCGGGCCCCCCTCTGCCGCGCCCTAGGGTGGTGTGGGCCCCTCGGGGGTCGCAGCCGCCGCCCTTTCGCCTACTTATTCCCCCCGAGAAAACCCTAAGTGCCTGAGCAAATATCCACGAAAAGTTCCAGAGACGCCGCCGCCGTCAACCCTAGCTCGGGAGGGTTCAGAACCTCTTCCCGGCACCCTGCCGGAGAGGGGAATCGTCACCGGAGGCTTCTACATCGCCATGCCTGCCTCCGGAGTGATGCGTGAGTAGTTCATCCTTGGACTACGGGTCCATAGCAGTAGCTAGATGGTTGTCTCTCCACTTTGTGCCATCATGTTTAGATCTTGTGAGCTGCCCTACATGATCAAGATCATATTATTGTAATGCTACATGTTGTGTTTGCTGGGATCCGATGAATATTGAATATTATGTCAAGTTGATTATCAATCTATCTATGTTATTTAAGATCTTGCATGCTTTCCGTTACTCGTAGATGCTTTGGCCAAGTAGATGCTTGTAACTCCAAGAGAGAGTATTTATGCTAGATAGTGGGTTCATGCCTCCGTTTAATCTGGGACAGTGACAGAAAGTTCTAAGGTTGTGGATGTGCTGTTGCCACTAGGGATAACCTAACGATGCTATGTCCACGGGCATATGTGTTTGTTTACATTACGCACTTTACTTAATGCAATTATCCGTTGCTTGCAACTTAATACCAACGGGGGACTCGGATGACAACCCGGCGGTGGATTATTAGTCATAGATGCTGTTGGATAACGGTCTATGTATTATGTCGTAATGCCCAATTAAATATCATAGTAGTCATGTCATGTATATGCATTGTCATGCGCTCACTATTTGTCAATTGCCCAGCTGTAATTTGTTCACCCAACATGTTAGTTATCTTTTATGGAGAGACACCACTAGTGAACTGTGGACCCCGGTCCATTCTTTTACACTGATTAAAAACCACAAACTGCAAACTGTTCCTTTTTCATTCTCTGCAATTTAATACTCATTTTCCACACATACGTTTAATCCTTTGTTTTCAGCAAGCCGGTGAGATTGACAACCTCACTGTTTCGTTGGGGCAAAGTAGTTTGATTGTGTTGTGTGCAGTTCCACGTTGGTGATCGTGTTGCGCCGTGCGAGCCACCAACAACTTCTGAAGAGTTGTTGCTCCTACTGGTTCGATAACCTTGGTTTCATACTGAGGGAAACTTGCGGCTAAATTACATCATACCTTTCTCTTGGGGTTTCCCAACGAGTGTGTGATTCACCTCCATACAAGTATCAATGACCGATAGACATGCATGTGGGCCGGATTGTCGAGAGGTGTGTATATGGGTTCAAGCGACCAAGGGAGTTGCATGAGTGACCGGATAACCGCGAGAGGTGTATGTGGGTCCAAACGAGCGAGAGAAGTGTGAAAGGACAAGGATGTCGCCTAGAGGGGGGTGAATAGGCGTTTAAAACTTTTCCGGTTTAGGCTTGCTAATTGCGGAATAAAACTAGGTGTTTAAATTAACAAGCCAACAACCTAAATAAACTAGGCTCACCTATGTGCACCAACAACTTATGCTAAGCAAGACAACTAACAAGGTGATAGCAAGATATGATACTTCAAGCTCGAAGGCTATCACAATGTAAAGTGCATAAGTAAAGAGCTCGGGTATAGAAATAACCGAGGCACGTGGAGACGAAGATGTATTCCCGAGATCCTCCTTTTTAGGGGAGTACGTCTCGTTGGAGGGGTGTGAGCATCAAACTCAAGATGCCACAAAAGGCTTCACCCTATTCTCCGATGAACCTCGCACAAAAGCTCGGTTCACCTTCCACTATTGATTTCCTTTTGGGCGGAAATCGAGTCCCTTACAACAAACTTGAGGCACAACCCACAAAAGGATCGGGAGCTCCCAAGCGGCCACAAAAGGACTTGCACCGCCACAAAAGGCGCCACTCGCCACAAAAGGCGTTGACCACAAAAGGTCACAAGAACACCGTCTAGGGTCCAACGACCCAAGAGTAACAAGCTCACAATCTTCACTTCCACGAATCCTCGTGGAGAGAGCAAACCTATGCACAAAAGCAAAGGCAAACTATGCACAAAAGCAAAGGCAAGAACACAAGAAGTGCTCAAGTCCTTCACTCCCAAATCCCACCAAAAGCACAAATGCTTGTGGGGGGAGAAGAGAGGAAGAACAAAGAAGAACACAACAAATGGAACTTCAAGAACAAGATCGAAAGGGTTCCACTCACTTAGAGGAGAAACGGATCGGTAGAAATGTAGATCTAGGTCTTCTACTTCAATCCTCCAAAGATCAACGAGTTTGGGTGGAGGGATTGGGAGATCTTGTTGTTTTGAGCTTTTCAACAATGGAGGAGAGAGAAAAAACGTGCTCAAGAACCTCTGAAACAATGGGGAAGAGGGCCCTTAAAAAGGTGCCCAGAAATCTGCCCGTTGAGCTGTTTTTGGGCCCGGGGCGGTACTACCGGTCAAACCCGTTACTACCGGGTCCCCGGTACCACGGATCACTACCGGGCCACTACCGCTCAAAACCAGTCGAATCCAGTACCAAAAACACGTTTTTCGCGGTAGTACCGGGGCTCAGTCGGTACTACCGCACTTTGTAAAAACAGCAGAAACACCAATACCAAAACGGGCACAACTTTCGCATACGAACTCCGTTTTTGATGATCTTGGGCTCGTTGGAATCGCAACGAAGAGCTTTACAAGATTATGCAGAGAAACATCATAGTCCAACAATGGAGGATAAAACCAAATGGGAAAAGGATAGACCTCTCGATAAAAGAACAACCGATAAACCTCCAAACCAAAACCGCAATATGTTTTTCATCCGGACTCCGTTTTCTATGATCTTGGGCTTGTTTCGAAGCTACTCACAAGCACTACAAGATCATGCATATACACATCATAGTCCATCATGTGAGGAGGAGAACACAAGAGGAGAGTTTGACCTCTCTACAAAAGACGAACGGTAAAACCTCCAAAACCAAAAACGCAACAAGTTGTCAAT
The DNA here is from genome assembly GCA_947311845.1 of Poa pratensis. NCBI lineage: Eukaryota > Viridiplantae > Streptophyta > Magnoliopsida > Poales > Poaceae > Poa > Poa pratensis. The sequence continues at coordinate 96,950 of CAMZMU010000101.1, forward strand.
ACGAAATCCGTTTTCGGTGAACTAGAGCTTGCTATGGAGATGAACACAAGCTCTAAATTCTCACATGGATAAAAGCCAAATAAGAACCAAGAAAGATGATAATGCCAAGTATGCAACGGTTTGAGCTCTCCACAAAGATACGATCAAGTTACTCACTTGAGAGCCCCTCTTAATAGTACGGCATCTATCCTATAACCCGGTCTCCCACTAACATCATGAGACCGGTAAAATAGAAACCCTATCAAGATCATACCTTTGCCTTGCGCATTCCACTTGAGCTAGATGATGACGATCTTGATCTCTTCAAGTGGACCACTTTTCTTGATTTGCGCTTGCTAGCACATGCTTGATGAAGACATCTCCAAATGCTCCCCATACACCAGTATGGGAGAGCCTCGCTTAGCTCCGTCTTCATGTATCCACTTGCGCTTCATATTCTTCTCTTGATATAGATGATGGCTTGGAGATAAACATGAAGTTCACTCAATCTTCTTTTCCAAGCCATGCTTGCAATAAGCTCAATTCTTCATATGACCATTCTTCATATAAACCCTTGAATAGAGCATTGATCATCATGTAATCTTCTAGAGTCCAACACATGAACTCCACTCTTTTCTTATGGACAAGATCTATAAAGATATCTCAATGCAAACATTAGTCCATAGAGATTGTCATTAAATACCAAAACCACGCATGGGGCAACACATGCACTTTCAAGGTGTATGTGGGTCCAGACGACCAAGAGAGGTGTATGAGTGACCGTATATCCGAGAGAGGTGCATGTGGAACGAGATGGACGAAAGTGGTGAATGCATGACTAGATGGCCGACAAAGTTGTGCATGGGTCCGGACGACCGAGGTGTATGGGACCGGATGACCGAGAGAGGTTCATGTTGGTCCGGACAACTGAGAGAGGTTATGTGGGACCAGATGGCCTAAAGAGGTGTATGAGGGATCGAATGGTCGAGAGAGTTGTATGTGGGTCCAGACAACTAAGAGAGGTTCGGGCAACCAAGAGAGGTCCATCTGGGACCGGACGACCTAGAGATGTGTGTGGGACCGGATGACTGAGAGAGGTGTATGAGGGAACAAATGGTCTAGAGTTATACATGGTTCTAGACGACTAAGAGAGGTGTATATGGGTCCAGACGGCCAAGAAAGGTGTACATTTGTCCAGATGACCGAGAGAGGTGCATCTAGGACCGGACAATAGAGAAAGGTGTATGTACGTCTAGAGAGGTGTATGAGGGATCATATGGTCGAGAGAGTTGTACGTGGGTCCGAACGACTAAGAGAGGTATATTTGGGTCCAGACTGTCGAGAGAGGTGTATGGATGATCAGATGAGGTGTATGCATGACCGGATGAGGTATATATTTGTCTGAATGACCAAGAGAGGTGCATCTGGGTCCGAACGACCGAGGGAGGTGTATCATGGAACGAATGGTCCAAAGAGGGTTCAGATGTTTGAGAGAGGTGTATGCATAACCAGATGAGGTGTATGTTGGCATTTACGACCGAGAGAGATGTATGTGGGTTCAGACAATCGAGAGAGTTGTATGAGGGACCAAATGGTCTAGAGAGTTGTACGTGGATCCAGACAAGTAAGAGAGCTGTATGTGGGCCCGAATGACCGAATGAGGTGTATGCGTGACCGGATGAGGTGTATGTTGTTTCGGACAGCTGAGAGAGAGGTGTATATGGGTCCAAACTGTCGAGAGATGTGTATATGGGTCTCGAGTGAGGTGTATGTGTGACCCGATGACCGAGAAAGGCGTATGTGCGTGTGAAGGTCAAAGAGAGGTGTATATGGTCCGACTGTTACGAATCAAATCGTCTTTACATGATTTCTTATTTTTAATAATCGACAAAGATGGGGTGAGGTGAGGTGACGATGGCTTCTAGAATCTAGAGCGCCCTCCCTTGATTTGTTCCGTTGATGCGGCCGTAACCAGCACATCGTAATGATATCCACTCTACCATATACATAGTTGATGCCTTAGAGCTCTCTGCACACGCCTTAACGCCCTTCGCGCCGAATAAGCAGGTGGCCTCCATCCCCAAAAGAGCTGTTGCAGATGTATGAAGCATTTGATATCCTCAATCTTCACTTCCCTTCTAACGAGATTGTTTGGGAGGGGCAGCCAGTTGTGTGCACAACTCCACCAAGAGTGATTGATTTTATTTGGCAAGATACCTCCCAAATCCTCTCCCATTAATTGTGTCCCTTCTCCGGTAGTATACCCGGCCGTGTAACTTTTTTACCAAATTTTCCTTGCTGATCTCCCCCAAAATACCCCTTTCATCCCGTTAGCATGCTCCTTAATAATCGCGTTGCAGCACACACACTCCTTCGTCTTCCGTGACACTGAGCACTACTCTGCTCCAGGGCCGGTCCAAAGTGATTTTGGACTCGGGGCGATTTAAACCAATACAATTATATCAAACTCATCTACTTACATATATTAGTTTTATTATATATTACAATCTTATTGAATATATCTTCTCAATATATAGTTAGCACGATTAAATAAATATAAATATTATGTGTATCTCTCTTTTTTTTGTAATATACATTAAATACACATTGACATTATGTTGAATCTAAATAGTTTGTAACCAAAAACTATATTAATTTTTTTATATCTTGACGTATATATGCTAAAAGCTGAAAACAATTATACCCTTCCTCGTTTTTAATTGTTGAATTAAGACTTAACTTTAATAGTTTGTGAGACATATATATATTGTGTATACTCTAACAAATATCTCAATAGCGGTGTCTACTGTATTAATAGATAAGAAAATTTGTAGAAAGTTCCAACGTATAAATTGAACTGTTAGCTTGACTCTATCTTACAAGCTGCATTGTGTTCAATAATAATCCGACAATACGTGCATTATATGTATTTGATGTTGAAATATAAACACTTAAACTAACCATCAATGTTCAAAAAAAAAATGTAGATCGTACAAAATTTCGCATTCATACGAATTTGATCTGTTAGGCTCATCGAAATGTACTTGCTATTTTCTGGTGTATACAACTTGTCATGTAATTTATCAAATAAAAAGTTATGCATAATATTAAATTTAAAATCTTAGTTATCATAACTTCACTACAACCTCTAGGGCTCCCACCGGAGAGACACAAACGAGCTAATTGAACTTGTCAATTCTGACGAGGTTGAAGACTTCCTCCTATAGAACAAATAAGCTTTTTTGTATAGATTAATACTTTCTCGAACATAATAGATAAGTATATACAATGACTATGAGAATACTCTACTATTTGGACTGCTCGTACTCCCGAGAGTCGCGTGGTGGTTGTCATGACCTTTAGGCCTGGTTTAGACTCTTGAGATGACCTTGCATGTAATTTCCACCCATCAAGGCAGCCATGGGTGCTAATCATTCTGTAATTTCTGTAATGGTTGTCAATCATTATGTCACTAGAAAATCAGGAGCACAACAACATGTTGGTGTGCTTCGTCATTTGGTGCTATATCGTCCTTTGGCTAGTCATCATCGCTGGTATTGAAATGCTCATCCTCTTCATGGTGTACCACCTGATGGCGCAGCGACAACACTCTATTATCTAAGAAACTTTATTTTTCCTTGGACGTATCAAAGTTTATACCTATACTAGCACATGTGCCCGTGCGTTGCCACGGGAGAAAAAAAAGTTGACCGCTAATGATCACATGACAGATCGCTTGCTTCCTATATGGAACCATCGTGGGCTGTCAGATGAAATGCATGATGTTTAGCTCGCGGTCTACCAAGCAAATTGCTCGATGTCGTTCACTCTTGTTTGTCGGTCATGTCAGAATGTCTCACGCTTTGCATCTTAGGAGAACCAACGCATGTAAATGCGTTACTTGGAAGGCGAAATCAGACTAAAAATTATCGCGAAACACGATGCTCAGTTAGCAATGTCAGCAAGAGAATATTGTCATCTCAACACAGCGTTGATGATTTATTTAGGAATACCTTACTTCCTGAGAGGCTTCGGACCTCGCCTAATCTTTCGGTACTTAGCTGCTAGTTCCTCCATCCCATCGTGCCTTATTATATATCTATACTTCTATACTACTATTAAAAGAGCAAACATATGCCGGATACATTAAATTGTATGCGTCCAATATTTGATCAAAGGCTGAGATTGCACGTTCGGTGTTGAGCACCTCAACACAATCCACGCGAAACGTTATTTTGTTTTAACTTTGCCGACAGGTCAACGTCGGGAAGCCAAGCCAGTTTCTTGGCCGCCGCCCCCTCGCCGTCCTGTTCCCCTCGCCGGCGGCGTCGCGCTCCCTCGACCCTCGCCGTCCTGTTCCCCTCGCCGGCGGCGTCGCGCTCCCTCGACGACTTCTCTGTCCATCGCCGCCGGATCGAGCATCCGCGCGTGACTGCTGCGGTTGATCTCCGATGGAGGGCGGTAGCGCTACCTCCCCCGCATTCCCGCTCGGCAGACGGGCCCCAGGCCGCCCGCTTCCGTCGGAACGGCCCCGCCGGTGGTGCGGCAGCCTTTTCTTTGCGGGGCAGAAGCTGGGCGAGGCGGATCTCCATGCCGGCGCAGAGGGTGGAGCTGGAGAGAGAAGAGGCGGCCGGGAGGGAGGAGCAGAGAGCAGAGGCCGGTGGCCGGTGGCGGCGCTCGATGCAGGCAGGAAGATGTCGCCGTTCCGGCTGCCGGCCACGAGCCCACGACGGCACCGAGGCGGGGCGGAGCTCCATGGCGGGGCGGAGGGTGGAGCTAGAGAGAGTAGAGGCGGCCGGCTGCCGGGAGGTGGCTGGAGGCCAGGCTCGCCGTTGCCGCATGAAGCGCAGAACTACAGGTTGAGGATATTCTACGATACATCGACCGCTCGCACAGGTAGGCTTCTCCTTCGATGCATCATGTTCTTGGGAAGAAGGCGAGTCAGTTTTATCCAATTTTTAACAGTATGGTGGTTTGATCTGTAATTGATTGGACATGGATTATTTGAGACTTCCATTATTTTGTTCCGTTCATGTGAATTTGACGCTAGAGATGAAAGGAACTTTCACCGCTGTAATTATAATGCAGCCCCCATCAAGTGCTTTGCTGATGGTGTAGTTTATGTGCAACTGCAAGAGAGATGCGATGAGTTTCTTGTGCAGCCTACTTGCTCCCCGTCAGTGAAAGCCTCATGGAGCTCTTTATCATGATTGATGCATGTTCGGGGGCATCAGCGCGCTATGTTGCTGCATTCTGAACTTTGGGTAAGCCAGTGAAAGCCTCATGGAGCTCTTTATCATGATTGATGCATGTTCGGGCCGGGGCATCAGCGCGCTATGTTACTGCATTCTGAACTTTGGGTAAGCCAGATCAGACATAAAGGTATGGACATATGACTAAGCAGCTTATTTCTTTTGAAACAAGAGATGTATTATTTTTCTCTCTCAAGTGAGGATCTAGAAAATTTTCACTAATAAACGAACTATTGGATTTATTTCACTGGATTTCTTCTTCCAACCGATAATATCTAATTAGCTTTTCAGTTTTTCCCTATGTCAATGCAACTGAATGTAATGTCCGCAGAATGACATCAACACAAGGGTAAATGTGATGTGCTAATGTGTGAACCATGAAAATCTGCTAACTTGTTCCAGTATGCTGACTGATTTCTTTGTGGCACAGGCTCAAGATCTGTATTCAGCCATAAAATACACATTGTAGAGTATGTATTTTCATTCATGTATCAAAATCACTAGATGTAATCTGAAATGCTTCATGCTCAAATCTGATGTCCAATGACTCCAACTTGTATTATATGATACAAAGGTATGCTTCGAACATCTTCACAGTTCTTGTTAACCATTATATTTTGTATCTTAGCATCTCCTCTGTTTCGTAATAATCATGGTATTCTTTGTTAATTAACAACGTGAATAATAATATCCTAAATAATATGGAGAAAGATAGAATGTATGAATGCATGTGTACTTAGACTACGGCTACTTGACTAACTGTCTGCAGCTCTATTTTCGTCCTGAAAATAAAATAATAGTTGGATAATTATGAAAAATGCATAATAATGTTTGCACAGTACAAATAGCAGTTTGAGCTGCTTCGCCTAGGTACAGGGGCGGAGCTGGGCCCCGGGCAACCAGGGCCATGGCCCGGGCGCAGCAAAAATTCCAGCCTGCTATATGTGAAAAATAAATTTGGCCCGGGGCGCAGCCCAGGCCTGGCCCAACTAGAGCATCAGTTGAGTGTGTCGATCACAGAGCTCGCTACCTCGTTTTGGCATCCTCGCATAGTCGCATCTCGCATCTCGCATCCGACCAGGTGAGTGGCGACCTGCCCGACTCGCCGCCATCTCCTCCACCCAGCGCCACCCCTGTCGAGCGCTCGCCTGCTTGGTCCGTTGGTCGCCGCCTCCCGTTGCTCCTAGGCCGCACTGCCCAGACGCGGTGCCGCCGCATGGTCGCCCGCCTCTTTTACTCCTGCGGTTGCGGACCGACCGCCCGAGTTGCTCCGCCGCCTGACCGTCGCCCAGCGGCCTATCTCCTCTCAATCCCCTATTCGACTATTCCCCTGCCTCCTCTGCTCCCGGTGGCTGCTCATGCGTCAAAGCCTAGAGATTCAACAGAGACTTGATTTCTTCTACCACTAATGAAGTCATGGAAGGCTCGGATGAATTGAACCATTGATTTGGACATCTGGTAGTATGTTTTGTACGTCTGTACCACTCTTTTAGTTTTTTGTCATCTGTTATGTGCTTTTATAGACCATTAAGAGTTAGAGTTCAAAACATGTGTTTATTTTGGCAATCATACCAAATTTCTAGAGCATTTTTTACCGAGGTAATAGAGTATTTTTTTTCCAAAAAAATTTAAGCCAAGATTTGGCCTGGGGCTTGCTCAAATCCTGGCTCCGCCACTGGATGTCTAATCAAATATGTAACTTTAGGAGTGAAAATAAGTCAGAATGCCATTTTCCACCCGTGCTTGAGTTTGCAAGATTTAAAAAAATATATATATATCATCATCTGGATGTCGAAGTATTTTCATAATTATTTTAGTGCCAACTATTTTTGTATGGTTTATGTGTTCTTGCGTCATGTGTAGCTACACTTGGAGACATGAGCAGGTGCTAATCATTCCTTATTATGGTTTGCTCATGTCTCTGTTATCACTCCCAAATCAGATGTACAGTGTAATTTCATAGCCACGTACTTTAGGAAACGGTGCTGCTAATAAGGAGAACATTGTTGACTATGTTTTAGAGGGCAACAACTACAAATTCCATTTAGGGTAGCATTTTTATTTGGAGACACGGGCATCAAATTGAGGATCAAGGATGATGTGGCCGCCTATATTGCAAGGGGCAAGGATTTGCGAACCTTACTGTTGGGAGTATGTAACTATTGGCAGGGTGTCTTTTTGAATGAAGACATGGAGCATATTTGGTCGATTTTTTCCCATGTAAACATGCACTCTTTTTTTATTAATACAATTGCCGCAACTTTGTCTTTTTGAATGCAAGAAAAAATACGTGTACTGAGTGTGCCTGATTACGGAGGGAGAGGGGGAAAGACAGTAGTAAAGATAGCGTTGATCACTTGTTTCATCTCTGATTGATGATGGTAGTATTTACATAAACTAGGGTTCAGCAGGGCAGTCACCTGCCCGAAAATATCAGTTTAGATTTATGTTGAACTTGTCATGTGATTGTGGCGACTATCTTATTCACAAATTTGATTTAGTCGTGATTAGCATATGGAAAAAATTCTAAAATTATACGTGCGTTGCACGTGCACGTTCACTAGTACTATTAAAAGAGCAAACTTGACTTGTTGGGAGACTTTAAATCTGTACCGTTCAATATCCAGATCAACAGCCCAGATCGTCCCAATGTTTGACAACTCAACATTGTCCGTTTTGGACCGTTTTGTCCTCCCACCAAATCGCATAAAACGAACAAACTGTCACCGTACTGGTCCAACCGTTATTTGTTCTGTAGAGGGAGAAAAGAAAAACATCCGCCCGGCGAAGTTGAAGAACCCCACCCTCCTCCGTCGCCGGCGCCACCTTGCTCAGCAGCGACCACCCTTGCATCCTCCGCGATGGCAACGACGTCCTTAGCCTTGCGCCATTCGAGGCGACCTGACGCCTTGCCGCGAGCTGAATGGTGCACGTGATGGAGGCCATGGCGCGATGGGAGGATCAGATCGCCGCTGTCCGTTGGGCGTTCGGCGTCAGCGCACCACAGCATGGCTGTTGCGCTGCCGGGCAGCGTTCTGCTAGCCGAGCCCGTGCTGGCTCGGGCGGGACAGGGCCGGCGGGCTCATCTCCTGTAGCGGCGACCACGGCAAGCCGGCCGTACCAGGGGCGATGGACACACGGAGCAGAGGAGTAGGGCGGCGTGGTCCGTCCGTCCGTGCGGGGGTGATGGGCCTGGTTCGGCAGGGGCGGCAGCCAACCGAGAGCAGAGTTCGTCGGCGGTCCAGGCTATAGGGCGTTAGAGCGATGGGATCCCTTCGCGCCGGGAAAGCTGGCCGGCGATGGGGCCGGTCCGGTGACGCGAAGGTACCAAATCGTGTATTGAATCAGACGAAACCAGCTTGCCTTTTGTGCTAGCTGCTTGTGGAATGTGGCTTGGACTGAAAACGAATCGAAAGGACGAGGGAAAGAAACAGAGTTGCTCGTTGACCGCTGTGTTTACAGATGTACTACCACTATAAACTGAAGGTCTCGATCTCAAGCTACTGGCGATCGTAGCGCATTTGTGCTAGAACTCTATGATTTTTTTTCTGAGAAAGAAATAGATGCTTTGATACTGGAACTTGTAATAGCTGATGTCTTAAGAGTTATTTTTGGCTCTTGCGAGATGAGAGATTCATGCAATTTCTTAATACAATAGTACCTACCTATTTTATTGTAATCTTATTGTATTAATACGAGAAGTTGTAGTTAGAGAGGAGAAAATATAAGAAGTTGTGAAGACGTGCGTTGCACGTGCAATCGTACTAGTCTTATTTAATTGCTGAATGCAATAGCAGCAACTATTTGGTTAAAACTCACGTCGGATATGAGTTTCTCTTCTGCTGAATTATTTTGTGATTTTCTTTCTTTGGTGCCTTATTTTGCTTTCGGATGTAGCCAAGAGCCCAAGACTAATTAGGTTTGAGGGCTTCTAGATCATGATCTCACCTTCCTCTAATAATTGACCAATCTCAGTCTGCTATTCGGTTAACAGTTCCATAAAGGTATACTTCAATGCAGTTGTAAGCAAATGTTTTGGCTTGCAGCAGCAAAGTCATATTCAGCAGAAAACACAGGTGCAAGTTTCATGTTCAGATGAAACGGCACTTGCTTCTTGTGGCATCAAAGACGACAGAGATCGCAATAACCGTCGCCATGGCAGCTCACATGGATAAGCTCTCGTCTTGTGCTTGCATGATTGCATCTTGCCACCTCCATGATCTCGAGGTCTGACAGAGAACATCCACGCCCTTGTGTTCACCCCCATCGGATCACATGCCCTTAAGGTCTGTAGTACCTCTGCATCGGCGGTCACAACTTCCAGGTTGTTGTTTTGCAAGTTGACGACAAGAACCGAAGCACATCCTGGTGGTTGCTACCGTCGACGACCCTCACCGCGGAAACAACTCAAACTCGGTGGCCCTATCGCGTAAGGGCCAAGGCCAGACATGAGTATTCGTCACCTTGGATATTCCAGTTCACGGTGGCGTCTCGGCCAAGGAGGCGCCTTGGATTTCCCGGCGTGCCTCTCGTAGAGCACGACGGCCGCCTTGTCCTTGGGCCAACTCCCAGGACGTGCCCGTGCGGGGACACGCTGGTTCTGTACATGTCGCAGTAGAGGAAGGCGCAGAGGTCGTGGCTCCTGGTCGGCTTGCAGAGCGCCAGGTCCGGTAAGCAGCGCCGCCTCCACCCCTTGCTATTTGAGTTCATAGCGAGGGCCGCACACGGATATCGACTGCAGGCACGAGCCATCGCCTTTCCTCGGAAAAGTCGGGCGCGACCTCCTCATCCAAGTTGCTGGACACCCCCGCCGCATCTTTGGCGGTGCAGCCCTTGGGCGGACCTTGCGCACCGGCGCCGGCCATGGACTGATTAATCTAGGGTTTCCCAAGGTCTGCATGCATGCTAGTATACGGGTCCAAGACAATTTGGATCGATCGTATCTCAAACATAGTCTAATGCACCGGTTGTTTGACTTTGCGGTGGCAGTTCCAGTAAATAAGTGAAACGAAGGGGTATGATGGCATCGGTGCGTATTATGCGATCTGGTGGGAGGGCAAAACGGTCCAAAAAAAATGACGTAGCACAAGAAACCTTAATGCCTTTATTATTATTAGGTATAGATACATGTATTAATTTGGTTGGGCCCCTACCACTTAGTGGCCCAGGGCGGTCGCCCCTCTGCCCTGCCTTCTAGGCCAGCCCTGCTCTGCTCCGATCTCCTCTCTATCCAACAAGCAAATGAGCCACCAAAGGAGTTCCGTACAAGACCGCCAGGTCACAGACATCATGGGACTCATCTCGGGGATGCCGGACGACGTCCCCGTCGACTGCCTGGCGCGCGTCCCCTATGGCTCCTTCCGGTCGATGAGGCAGGTGTGCTCGGGGTGGAAGGGCGCCACCACTGCGCCGAACTTCGCCTTGGCGCGCGCCGAGGCCGGCGCGAACGAGGATCTTGTGTTCCTTCTGCAGCTCGGCAACCGGGCGGCTGGCCCCAGGAACGGCGACGCGCCGGAGAACTCCCCGGCCTACGGATTGGCCATGTACAACCTCACCACCGGGGAGTGGCACCGCGAGCGCGCGGCGCAGCCGATACCCATGTTCGCGCAGTGCGCGGCCGTGGGGAGCCGCCTCGCGGTCATGGGCGGATGGGACCCCAAAACCTTTGAGCCCGTGGCCGACGTCCACGTGCTCGACGCTGCCACCGGCGCCGTGTGGCGGCGGGGCACGCCAATGTGGTCGGCCCGGTCGTTCTTCGGATGCGCCGAGGCGGGGGCAAAATCTACGTCGCCGGTGGCCATGACAAGATGAAGAACGCGCTCAAGATGGCGGAGGCGTACGACACCGAGGCCGACGGCTGGGACCCGCTCCCGGACATGCGGGAGGAGCTAGACCATTTGGGTTGGGCAACGGCGGCCCATTGGTGTCCTCCCTCCTTGGAGGCGTTGTGACGAGGTCATGGGACCCACAGAGGCTAAAGGAGGCCCATTTTGTATACGGTGGCCTAGCTCAAATGGTCGAATTAACAATCTTGGAGTGCAATCCACATCAAGATCTACACGTTGATTCTACGGGATATCTCTTGTAACCGGCTGCGATCAGGTCTAGTTTATATTGTTACGGTTTAGCGTTTATCTCAACCACGTGTAAATCGACTCGGTTCTCGGTAACCATAATCTCACCGTTTATATAAGGGGGAATGGGGTCCTGCCGAGTGGTGACGGATCATACACGACACCCACCATAGGTGAAATCGAGCATCCCTCGAGATTGCCAAGACCGCCGAAAGATAGTGCAAGCCGCCACAAACATGAAGTAGAGTTGTTATCAGATGCTATTTGCCAAGGCTCGAACCTGTCTAAACTCTGTCTCCCGTGTTGTGCACCATCTAGATCGGTCGAGCGCGATCCTACTGAACACAAATTATCCGTCAAGAAAATACCACGACACGTTGCTTTGGAGAACTTGATCTCCGTCGGTCCCTTCATTGTTATGTGTTGTGTGTGGTCATCTTAGCTGGAGATAGTTGCTTTTGTAGATGTTGCTCGAGGAATCCCGGTGATGGTTGGGGCCTAATACGGTGATGCCTTATTCTTGAGGGGCCAATAGCTCCTGTGCGACATCTTTCCGTGGAATGGTGAAAACCACGACATCTTTGGATGAAATAGCTGCTGCGCGACGTTCCGGACGGCCAAAATAGCCAGGACACAACATGGTTGATTAAACGGTGGTAATGTTGTCTCCGCCCGATTTAATTAGTTGGGCTAGAAGAATTCGGGCAAAAAACAGCCCGTTATTCAGACAGGTGGGGTCCCAACTAATTGGCCGCCAACTGAATTTGGAGCTGACCTTGCCGCCCCTGCCCGCTCCCCACCCGTCCCCTCCTTCTTCGCAGCGGCGGCGGCGGCGGCCAGTTTTGTTCTCGGCGGCGCGGCAGCCTGCTCGTTTCGATTGGGATCTGTCCCTAGTCGTCTCGGCCGATTCGAGACCCCGTCTCAGTCTCGGGCCTGCTCGTTTCGATTGAGCGGTGTGCTGCTGAACGAGGGGGAAGGAGATGGACCCCGAGGAGACGGGCGAGACTACTTCAAATAGGTAAATGGATCCCTTTTTGTCTTAATTTTAATTCTGTGCTTCTCTTTATCTAGAATTGTATGCGATTTGTTCCGATTCCGCTACCTCACACATCCCGTCGCCATTCAAAACAGAGGTGATGCTTCGCGGAGGACTTCCAATTCACTGTCAAATTCTTTGTATCTAAGGCGAAGCTAGGTGATGGTAGCGTGAGAAACATCGAGAGAGATACATTAGTAAGATGGGAGGTCGAATTTACAGAGATTGATCCCCAAGAGCTACAAATTTTGGAAGAGAAGGCCGTGAAGAATGTGGTGGAGAAACTTGGAGAGAGTGTTCTTTGGGGTCCGGAGCAAGAAGTAGCATTGTTACGGTTTGATAATTGGAAGGGCGAGTATGTTAGAATTGAGAATGGAGAAGAGATGGTTGAAGAAATTGATCGGCAGGATGGTTGGACAAGCAAAGAGGCTACTTTTCGAGCAGAGCTTGTTGATCTGAATGCAGATTCAAAGGTTGGATATGTGCCATCAAAGTTGGCTTCACAGATGTTAGATGATGAGTGGGCATCACGGAGGCAGATCGTGCCCATACGTACCGAGGTGACAGTTTTAGGTGAGGGGGCTGATACTGATGCAGGTTGTTTGTGTTGACTGGAATTCAGTAGAATTAGCTGACACTACTGATTTGGTCATTGCACCAATGGAAGACACTGAGATGGCTGAATGTTTTGGAATTCCAGTAGATGAGCGAGATAAGAAGGAGAAGGAGAGTGATGATAGAAGTGACACTGCTGATGCTAACAGAAATCATTTTGAAGATGTGGATGAAGAGTTGATGCATGAAGCTGCAGATGATGTAAATGATGAGTATGATGATGAGCTGGTAACTGTGTATGATAAAGAAAACCCTGTGATTGCTGTAGGAAGGTTGTTTCCAAACATGGAAGAGTTCAGAATGTGTTTCAAGACTTATGCAATCAAGAAGGAGTTTGACGCCAAGACCAAGTGGACTGATAAAAAGAAGTTTTATGCGAGGTGCAGAGGTTTTGATGGGAGTGCCCAGCCTTGCAAATGGTACATTTCTGCTAGACGTCAGCCTGATGGCAGTACCATCAGAGTTAATCAAATCCCACATGTACATAGTTGCATTACTAGTTCACAGAATCCAACCACAATGACATCACAGGCTTGGGTTGCAGAAAAGATCACTCCTATTTTAGCCAAGACACCAAACACCACAGCAAAGAAGCTGAAAACAGACTTGGAAAAGGACTACCCAATTGTGGTGAAATATACCACAGTGTGGAAGGCAAAACAAAGGGCAATGAAAGCATTATATGGTGATTGGGCAAATACATTTAGGATGCTTTACAGCTTTAAAGCAGAGGTGGAGAAAAGGTCACCTGGCAGTGTTGTTGAGATTGATACTGAGGTAACAGAGGATGGCAAGGTCTACTTCTCTAAGTTTTTTATGGCATTGAAACCTTGCATCGATGGCTTCAAAGCAGGTTGTCGTCCATATTTAAGCATAGACTCCTCTTTTTTAACTGGAAAGTGGAATGGTCAATTGGCAGCATGCAATGCTCTAGATGGACATAACTGGATGTTCCCTGTTGCTATAGGCATGTTTCAATCAGAGACAGAGGCTTCATGGACATGGTTTATGATGCAGTTGAAAAGATGCTTAGGGCCGGTGTCACCTTTGGCAGTCCACACAGATGCATGTAAAGGGCTAGAAAATGCAGTGAAGATTGTGTTTCCTCATGCTGAGCAGAGAGAGTGCTTCGGCCATATGTGGATGAATTTGATCAAAAAATTCAGAGGGGAAGAATTTGGGCGCATGTGGCCGGCAGCAAGATCTTACACTACCCAGACACATTCATATCATCTGGGTAAGATAATGGCAGCATGCAGTGAGAATGATTTTGGTACATTGGCTGAAAACCTACCATTCTCTATTGTGGTACAGGTCAGGATTTAATACTGCAATCAAGTGTGATCATATCAACAATAACTTGGCAGAAAGTTTTAACAACAAGGTGAAGGGGTTAAAAGACTTGCCTGTGCATGACATGGTTGACCAGATCATGATCATGCGCTTGTGGGAATTGAGAAGAAGGATTGGTGATTGTTTGCAAGGGGATAAGCTGCCGGCAGTGGTACAACAGGTTGTCAATAGGAGCAGAAATCTTGCACATTTGTGTGTTGAAAAATCTTCATTGTGGGGTGCTGAAGTTAGAGATACAAAAACTGGCAGGAGGCATGTTGTGGACACTGAATTGCATGAATGCACTTGCCTCGAGTGGCAACACACTGGGAAGCCATGTGAGCATGCCATACTTTTCTTGGCCTCTAAACCGAAGTTAAATATGCACCCATATTTGCATGAATATTACTCAGTAGCAAGATTCAGGGCTGCATATGCAACACCAATTCCACCACTTACAGACCAGTCTCAGTGGCCTGAAGTGGATATTGAATTTACCTTGTGTCCTCCTCTAACAAGAAGAAAGGCTGGCAGGCCAAAACAGAGTAGATTCAAGCCATGGTTTGAGAAAGGTGGGAGTAGTAAGAAGGCAAAAAAAGATGACAAGCCAAAAAGGTCCCAAAAAGGTAACAAAAATAGATGCAAGCTTTGCCAGGAACTTGGGCACCGAGCTGGATCTACCAAATGCCGTTACACTCCTGAAAGGCCAAGGTAAGTTGATGTTTGTGTTCTAATTGTTTTTGTTGTTTTTTCATTTTGTAACCAAATGACATGCTTTATTTCGGCATAGAAAACGAAAACCTGCTGCTCAGCCCCTTGTTGTTGAAGATTGCTGGCCAACAAAGAAGAGAAGAGTTGGCGAATGTAGAAAAAGAAGAAGTGTACAGATTAGGTTCAGTTGCGATGAAACAGTGCAAACTGAACCTGTTCTGTCCGATGAAGTGCAAACTGAACCTGTTCTGCATTTTGACGTGCAAACTGAACCTGTCCTGGATGCTGAAGTGCAAACTGAACCTGTCCTGGATGCTGAAGTGCAACCTGAACCTGTTCTGGATGCTGAAGTGCCTGTTCTGACCGATGAAATGCAAACTGAACCTATTCTGGATGCTGAGGTGCAAGCTGAACCCGTGAGAAGAAGAAAGAAGTGTTGTGGGTACACCTAACATGGAAGATGCAAAGAAAAGCAAGAGCATGAGTGAACTTCTCGGCATAGAATCAAAAATGACGACGCAGAAGAAATCGAGAGGTAGGAAGAAGTGAAACATTTGAGGCAGATTCGTGAAAACACTTGTGGTGTAATAATGCACTTTGATTTGATTTGTATCATGTAAAAATATTTGTTAATTGGGGTTGGTCATTGTATCCCCATATTTCAATTCAAACTTGTTTGGTCATTGTTTTTAGACACAAATTCAATTTTGAAATAAAATTCAAATTTCGGCTGGAATTCAAATTTGGGCTCAAAATTCAAATTGGGGCTGGGGTATTGATGTTTCAATGCTATCTGAACTCAAATATGTATGTTAGCTGATCAATCCGAGCCCTTTTGCTAAGTTAAGCTCATAGTCATCAAAAGTGTGTTTCAAATGACCTCCAAAGGTAGGGTAAACGACCCCATTTCTAAGCAAGTTTTTTTTGCACCTTGTCTAAATCAGCCAAATAATTTTCCTATATAGTGTAAATCTGAAGTCTCACTATTTATTGAACTAATCTTCCATTATTTTTTTTTTGAAAAAACGTGGTTTAGTAGAAAACCATATATAAAAATAAGTAAAAAACATGTTTATATTTTTTTCTCGTTGCTATATGACATAAGAAGACTATGTGCGCGAGTTTGTATTTTTTTGATTTTTTTGAATTAGTTATGCTCAACCCTAGTCACCGAAACCTCTCCTCTCAACCTTGAAGTCCATACTACATTGTTCGAGGAATCACATATGAGTGAAGGCATTTTTGTGTAAACGCCTGTAAACCATGTTTATATTTTTTTCTCGTTACTATATGACATAAGAAGACTATGTGCGCCGGATTTGTATTTTTTTGATTTTTTTTGAATTAGTTATGCTCATTTGAACGTGTTCGAGGTCTCTCACTTGATTTTTGGATTTTTCGTAAAAATGTATGTAAACCATGTTTATATTTTTTTCTCGTTGCTATCTGACATAAGAAGACTATGTGTGCGAGTTTGTATTTTTTTGATTTTTTTGAATTAGTTATGCTCAACCCTAGCCTGCTGCGGTCCTTGCTGGCCACGGCTCGGTTGGCCCCCCGAGCCTCCTTGCCCCGACATGGCCGCCGGCGACGTGACGACCTCCGCGAACGAGCGCGGACGCTGGGCGCTAGTAGATGAAGGGCGAGATGGCGGCGTTACGGTGGAGCGAGAGGCGTCCTCCGACCGCGCCTTGGAGCGGGTGGCCGGCGAGTTGCGAGACGAGGACGGCGGCGTAGCAGAACGTGCAGCGGCAGGAGAGCTTCGAGTCGAGGAAGGCGATGCGGCGTCAGATGGAACCCTACGCACCGGGCTGTCAACGCTTCGCCAGAGGCCCGCGAACCGACGGCCGAGGTGAGCCCAGGGCGAGGGACGGTCCGGATCCACCTGCGCCGCGGTCCCACCTGCCTGCGTATTTTGAATTTGGGCTCCCGGGTCAACGCCCCGATCTGCAACCACCGGGCCGGCAGTCTTCTCCGTCGTGCCGCTTGCACCGCCGTCTCCGGCCTCTGTCGCCGCCGCCGGTAGGAACATGCCCAGGACCGTGGGCGGCATGATCCGAGAGCGAGGGAGGGGACCGCGCCATCCTAGCCTCACCGGCTTCGACAGCACTGTCCCCATAGCTGACGTCGGCGAGGTAGTCCGGCCGCGGCCCGAGATGGTCGTCACGCTTCCTTCTGGCGCCGGCGGCTCGACGGCATCCCCAGCGGAGACGAAGACGGTATGTCGCCGAGGTTGGTCGAGGACGGCGAAGTAGACCTCCTCTCCCAAACCCTAGACGCCGGCGTTGGAAATCCAATCTCGTTCCAGAACTCCGTCGCGATCTCCTCATCGGTCCGCCGGCTCTCCTCTTCACCTTGGTCTAGCCAGCTTCCGGCACCTCCTCGTCCAGCACCTCCATGGCGGCTTCGAATGGAACCTCCGAGAGACAATCTTCATCGTCGGAGGGGTTCTCCTCCACGAGCATGGAGTACCTCGATCCTGCCGAGCCACCCGCATCCCCCGCTGCCATGCGCGACACCCGCTCCGGCGAAAGGCCTTTGGGCGGCAGCGTCAGCCGCTGCCGGCGCGAGGCTCCCGTCGCCCGCTCACTCATCGCACGAGCACTTGGCGAGTACCGAGTCATGTTCTGTTGATAGCTGGTTTACACGTTATTCATAATCATGGCTGTAACTTAATTTGCATTCCTTTGTTTTCCGAATGATATCAGATCGGGCTATCGACTGCTTATGTTCTCAAAGCACTGTATTTTGGTAGGTGAGTAGCAAGCTAACAGGTGATGGTTCAGTTTGGTACATCTTCTGCTCTTTATATTTGAAATGCTTCGCCTTATTTTTGCAGGCACTAGACTGATCGGGAGATAGCCCTAATGGCTCTCATGGCTTATTTATCGTATATGCTGGCAGAGGTACGTAAGGCCATCAAAACACATCCTTTTTTTGGGCAGTTTTATATGTTGTTCAACATGACACCTTATGATAAGTTCATCTGGGCAGTTTCTAAGTCTGAGTGGGATTTTGACTGTTTTCTTCTGCGGCATCGTCATGTCCCATTACGCGTGGCATAACGTAACAGAGAGCTCCCGGATCACGACAAGGTACTAGTACCGTGTTTCTTTCTGTGTTACTGAATTATTTGTATCACTTTTAAAACAACTTGTTCGTCTCATTTTGGGTAATCTATTTTCTTGCTAAGCTTACATTGTTAGAAATAATCATACTGCAATGATGGAACTGCAGGCACATATTCGCGACATTATCATTTATCGCCGAGACATTTATCTTCCTTTATGTTGGGATGGATGCCCTTGACATCGATAAGTGGAAGACAGCAAAGGCAGGGTGAGCAACAAACTTAGCTGGCTTTTGGAGAGCCAAAATATTTATCATTTCTCGCTAGTTACCTCAAATCCTTATTTTCTTATTGTTACCAGATTTAAGACATCAATCGGTATCTTTGGTATCATCATTTCACTTATTTTGCTCGGACGGGCCACCTTTGTTTTCCCTCTATCAATTCTGTCAAATTTCATGAGTGGGAATTCTGAAAAAACACCGATCACATTCAAGCACCAGGTTAATTTCTGAACAAAAGATTTTCACTTACTACTCTGTATCAACTAAAAGTAGATTCACAATCTTCTTGGGTAGAAGAACATCCATTGAATGATGTGCTCGATATTCTTTCAATCATGTGAAGGCTGTGATTTGGTGGGCTGGACTCATGAGAGGCGCCGTTTCGATCGCACTAGCTTATAATCAGGTATGTCTAGTAGTCATGTGGACTCCTTCGACATAGTACGAGCGACAAGAGGCTAACATATATTTGTCGTGCATGTTTTCAGTTCACGTTTTCAGGTGTAACACTGGATCCAGTTCATGCTACTATCATCACCAGTACAATTGTTGTAGTATTTTTCACAACCCTGGTAAGTACCTTTCCGAACCCCACGCATTCCGCAAAGTGATTGATGTTTGTGTTGGTAAAAGGTTCCAAACATCCATAAACATAGAGATCCCATCAATTTTCAGGTGTTTGGTTTCCTGACAAGGCCTCTGATAAGTGCGATGCTCCCGCACCATCGGCACCAAGAGGAGGCGACAGGAGGCGGCCGCAGGACGGGAAGCAACTCCCCCAAGGACGAGTTCATCATGCCGTTCTTGTCGGACGAGGAAACGTCGACGGGCAGCGGAATCGACTTCATGCAAGCCAAGAGGAGCATATCGATGCTGCTGGAGAGGCCCGTGCACATGGTGCACATCCACTGGAGGAAGTTCGACGACAAATCAACCTGCTGACCGTAGCGGACGTAAAAGGACAAACCAATCTGCACATCCCAAGTCGATCACGATCCAACATTCCTTTATTGTTTTGCACCAAAACTGGACACAAGCAGTACGTCGTACTCCCTCCGTTCCAATTTAATTGACTTGCTATCTACCACATGTGGATATATCTATACATGTAACAAGTCTAGATACATCTACATTTGTTGGATAGCAAGTCAATTAAATTGGAACGGAGTGAGTAGATACGTGGTACAATAATAACTCAACAACCGAAGCGGTACCAACCTATCGACTTAATTCGACGCAACAAGAATCCACACCGATTTGTTTCCTGGTAAAAACTACGTGAGAATTTGCATTAAAAAAAACACTACTTCGTACATGAGTATTTGCCGTAAATTGCGTTTTGGTTAGGACTAGCAGGTCCGTTTTTTTTTTAACTTTGATCCGATTTTACTATAAACCATTATCTGTCGATTATTAAAAATAAGAAATCATGTAAAGACGATTTGATTCGTAACAGTCGGACCATATACACCTCTCTTTGACCTCCACACGCACATACGCCTTTCTCGGTCATCGGGTCACACATACACCTCACTCGAGACCCATATACACATCTCTCTCGACAGTTTGGACCCATATACACCTCTCTCTCAGCCGTCCGAAACAACATACATCTCATCCGGTCACGCATACACCTCATTCGGTCATTCGGGCCCACATACAGCTCTCTTACTTGTCCGGATCCACGTACAACTCTCTAGACCATTTGGTCCCTCATACAACTCTCTCGATTGTCTGAACCCACATACATCTCTCTCGGTCGTAAATGCCAACATACACCTCATCTGGTTATGCATACACCTCTCTCAAACATCTGAACCCTCTTTGGACCATTCGTTCCATGATACACCTCCCTCGGTCGTTCGGTCCCAGATGCACCTCTCTTGGTCATTCAGACAAATATATACCTCATCCGGTCATGCATACACCTCATCTGATCATCCATACAACTCTCTCGACAGTCTAGACCCAAATATACCTCTCTTAGTCGTTCGGACCCACGTACAACTCTCTCGACCATATGATCCCTCATACACCTCTCTAGACGTACATACACCTTTCTCTATTGTCCGGTCCTAGATGCACCTCTCTCGGTCATCTGGACAAATGTACACCTTTCTTGGCCGTCTGGACCCATATACACCTCTCTTAGTTGTCTAGAACCATGTACAACTCTAGACCATTTGTTCCCTCATACACCTCTCTCGGTCATCCGGTCCCACACACATCTCTAGGTCGTCCGGTCCCAGATGGACCTCTCTTGGTTGCCCGAACCTCTCTTAGTTGTCTGGACCCACATACAACTCTCTCGACCATTCGATCCCTCATACACCTCTCTAGGCCATCTGGTCCCACATAACCTCTCTCAGTTGTCCGGACCAACATGAACCTCTCTCGGTCATCCGGTCCCACATACACCTCGGTCGTCCGGACCCATGCACAACTTTGTCGGCCATCTACTCATGCATTCACCACTTTCGTCCATCTCATTCCACATGCACCTCTCTCGGATATACGGTCACTCATACACCTCTCTTGGTCGTCTGGACCCACATACACCTCTCTCGCTCGTTTGGACCCACATACACCTCTCGCGGTTATCCGGTCACTCATGCAACTCCCTTGGTCACTTGAACCCATATACACACCTCTCGACAATCCGCGGCCCACATGCATGTCTATCGGTCATCTGGTCCCGCATACACCTCTCTTGGTCCTTTGGGCACACATACAGCTCTATCGATCATCATGTCCCGCATACACATCTCACTGTCATTTGGTCCCTCATGCACCTCTATTGGACATTGAGTCCTACATATACCTCTCCCGGTCATCCAGCCCCACGTGCATGTCTCCCGATTGCCCGTACCCGCATACACCTCTCTCGGTCATCCGGCCCCACATGCACCTCTTTTGGCCATTTGGTGCTGCGTACACCTCTCTGGGTCGTCCAAACTTCCCTCTCTCGGCCGTCTGGACCCACATATACCTCTCTCGACCGTTTGGACTCGCATACACCTATCTCGGTAATCCGGTGAACAGCGAAACAATTTCTAGGGCTTAATCAAGCGAAAAACTAATCATTGATTGAGCCAACCTGATTATTCTAAGGAAAGGCTGACCCTATCGGATAGCGGTGTACTGGGTGGGTTGACAGTCAGTTGAGCTTGTGTTTCATGTTAGAAATTCAATTTTGTAACTTTTGTTTTTTGCATTCTCGTGTACATGAGCTGCAAGCTCATTTCTTTTTGGTATACCTTGTGTAGATAAGCATATTTCATAGAATTGATACATCCATGACATAGGCAAGTAACACACTTCTCATACGAGAAGTCATATATGAAGTAAGACCTTACCACTTAAAATTAAATTCATACAACCATTACAAGTCTGATCGTAAAAAAAAATCCTTACAAGTCTGATCGGAAAAGGGCCTTACAAGTATGACACTAACACTTAAATTGCGCGTATGAGTTAAAAAAAATCTAGATCCATTTATTTCTCAATTGTATGACATAAAAATAAAATGTCATCCACCATTAGTTCATTTGCCTTAATGAATGCTTGCTTCGGTCTTTGGAGGATCTGCAGAGTCCAATATCAGTTTATAAATTAAGTACATTCACGAGGAAATCAGTTAGGGCCAGATGTAAGACCAGGTTACATCTGATATCACACAAGGTGGTCATGGCAAATCCAAGTCATACATGGTATTTATGCAAGACAACATCAAGCTACGGTGACGGTGAATTGCTCACATTTCTGACAGACCTTTTAAACATCGTTCCCCAATGGCAGCTTCTTCACTACAGTTTCGAGGCACTTTTGACATGAACAACAAAAAGTAGCATCTTATTTTTCCCTGATTTTCACTTTTAAAAAAACTAAAATTTCTTTCCCGTGCTCATATTTTCGACACAAATTTTAAGCGTAGTTTTCCGGTGATACTTTCTTTAAGCTAACGGCGAACAAAATTGTGACTGCAATTTGTGCGCTACAAATTTTTAGATTTCTCGATCCCATAGACACTTTCGACACAAGTTTTTAAACGTAATTTCCCAACGATAATTTTGTAGATCACTTTTCTATCGAGAACAAATTTTCGACTGTAATTTGCAAATTTTACAACAAAGGCGCGGCGTGATGGCGCGCCAAATTCAACTAGTAGTTTAACAAGACAGATGCCATATCAACCAGCTACATGTTTACAATAATGCACGAAGATGTGACTGCCGATAGCATGCAAGTCAGCTGTCATCATGCACCAACGGGACCAAACAATCTCAATTTCATAGTTTATACCATGATTTGTTTCCCGTTTTGCTATCCGGTATGATTCACTTTGATTCTACGTGATTCACTTTGATTTTTTCCTTTCTCATATGATGGCGACATTCCTAGCGGTGGCCTATATATAAGCCACACTCACACTCTCTATATATACTAGTTGAATGCCCGTGCGTTGCCACGGACATATAAATATATTTAGGGATTGTCTAATTCTTAGTCTATTTAGATTTAACTAAATAGATAATTACATGTGATGTGTAACTCTGTGTATAGCACGAATTACGATGAAAATCAAAAGGCTAAGTAATCGATTTAGATTTAACTAAATCTCAGTCAGTTGCACACAATAACGTCACATGTGTAACTCTGAGCATAGCACACAATAAAATGGCTATTGCACTCATGTAGCTAAATAGCTACATGCAGGGTGTGAAACACTTTGTATCATCTTGATATTTTTTGTAATAAAATCCTTTTATCTCAGAATGCCCCAACTGTAGCTGAATAGCTATGTATAAACTCTTGGTCTTAACTCCTCCTAAGCTAGTTCTTCTACGGGGTCCCTTTCTTCTACTCTCGTTCATCGTAGTCAACATAAGACTACACTGGTTTATATATTATACAGTGTAAATTTAATAATCAACAGAGAGCCACTTCGGCTATCCACATGAAAGTAGCACCTACGATAACTCAAAAGGCGTAGATGGTTTAGTACAGGAAATCTGAAGAACATACAGGAAAGATACAAGTATTTTGAACGACATACACCATCGGTCCCTTGTGTACATAGATCACTTGGTTTTGAAACTTCAGAAGTGACTACTTGAACGTTCCAACTCTTGTTAGTGTTTTCTTTTGGTCGAAAAGACAATTTTCTTGAAAATCCAGCACATAATCTTTGATTACGTCCTGACAATTCTTTGTCCAGATATCGGTCTCCAAGTACTGAAATTGTTGGTTTAAAATAAGTTGCCTTTGCAAGCAGCAAAACTAATTAATAGAAAACAGTGTTCAGAAAACAATTTAATAGATAACAGCCCAACAAGCTAATGAGATTTTTCACAGATTGGTCGTCATTCGAGCGATCTTACAGTGAGTGCGCTGCTTACACTGTTGGATACCACTGCAACGTACTTCTTCGTGAGCAGTTGGTCCTCACGGGAAGTCTATTGTTTCCAGAAACCACATCAATCTTGCCTGTACCAAAGGAACTTGCACGTAATTCTGTCCCAGACTGCAGATGCCAAATCCTTAGGCCTGAATGTGATGGGAAACTGCACCTGCAGCATGAACTACGACCATGAA
Source organism: Poa pratensis (assembly GCA_947311845.1). NCBI lineage: Eukaryota > Viridiplantae > Streptophyta > Magnoliopsida > Poales > Poaceae > Poa > Poa pratensis. The sequence goes on from CAMZMU010000101.1 coordinate 120,898, forward strand.
CATCTAGTTCGGCTCATCCTGGGCAGCGAGCTCAAGGCGGAGGCGGCATGGACTACGGCGACCTGGTGGTCTTCGGGGTTCCCGCGGAGCCACCACGGCTTGATTCCCGGCGCGCCTCCATGGTCCTCGCCGTGGTGCCGAAGAGAGCGACCTGGTTGTTAGTGAAGAAGTCTACTTTCTCCCATGGCTTCCTATATTGTTAGTGTTTTCACACCTATGAGGCCGGCGTGCCACTCTTGGAGGAGGAGCGACAACGTGGTCAGGAGGAGCGGTAGCGCCGTTGCCACGCTCGTCTCCTACTCCACCAATGGCCAAGTTGCACCCGCGAAGGCTCTACCTCTGAACCTCTCCCCCTCACCAACGTGGCGAGGGGCGTGAGGCTCCCCACGCGCACGCCCGGGAGCGCGACGAGGCAGTGGTGCACCGGAAGCAGCACCTCGCCGACAATGTGGAGGCGGTGCCGGAGTAGGAGGTCGTAGTTCCGGTGGATGCTTCCACCGAGGGAGTTCTCTAGGGGGGGCACCGCACGGTCCGAAATCCAGCTCTCCACAGCCTGGAAGGCTATATCGAACTGATCGCATGGGATGGTTTTGCACCCCGGGTACGCTTTTCCTGCCGCCTCCTCGCTATACGCCCCTGGCATGCCTTGGTATGCCACACACAGCTCCGACATGTGTGTTGGTGAGGGGGAGAGGTTCAGAGGTAGAGCCTTCGCGGGTGCAACTTGGCCATTGGTGGAGTAGGAGACGAGCGTGGCAACGGCGCTACCGCTCCTCCTGACCACGTTGTCGCTCCTCCTCCAAGAGTGGCACGCCGGCCTCATAGGTGTGAAAACACTAACAATATAGGAAGCCATGGGAGAAAGTAGACTTCTTCACTAAGAGAGTGTGAGTGTGCCTTATATATATATAGAGTGTGAGTGTGGCTTATATATAGGCCACCGCTAGGAATGTCGCCATCATATGAGAAAGGAAAAAATCAAAGTGAATCACGTAGAATCAAAGTGAATCATACCAGATAGCAAAACGGGAAACAAATCATGGTATAAACTATGAAATTGAGATTGTTTGGTCCCGTTGGTGCATGATGACAGTTGACTTGCATGCTATCGGCAGTCACATCTTCGTGCATTATTGTAAACATGTAGCTGGTTGATCTGACATCTGTCTTGTTAAACTACTAGTTGAATTTGGCGCGCCGTCACGCCGCGCCTTTGTTGTAAAATTTGCAAATTACAGTCGAAAATTTGTTCTCGATAGAAAAGTGATCTACAAAATTATCGTTGGGAAACTACGTTTAAAAACTTGTGTCAAAAGTGTCTATGGGGTCGAGAAATCTAAAAATTTGTAGCGCACAAATTGCAGTCACAATTTTGTTCGCCGTTAGCTTAAAGAAAGTATCACCGGAAAACTACGCTTAAAATTTGTGTCGAAAATATGAGCGCGGGAAAGAAATTTTAGTTTTTTTGAAAGTGAAAATCAGGGGAAAATAAGATGCTACTTTTTGTTGTTCATGTCAAAAGTGCCTCGAAACTGTAGTGAAGAAGCTGTCATTGGGGAACGATGTTTAAAAGGTGTGTCAGAAATGTGAGCAATTCACCGTCACCGTAGCTTGATGTTGTCTTGCATAAATACCATGTATGACTTGGATTTGCCATGACCACCTTGTGTGATATCAGATGTAACCTGGTCTTACATCTGGCCCTAACTGAATTCCTCGTGAATGTAATTAATTTATAAACTGATATTGGATTCTGCAGATCCTCCAAAGACCGAAGCAAGCATTCATTAAGGCAAATGAACTAATGGTGGATGACATTTTATTTTTATGTCATACAATTGAGAAATAAATGGATCTAGATTTTTTTAACTCATATGCGCAATTTAAGTGTTAATGTCATACTTGTAAGGCCCTTTTCCGATCAGACTTGTAAGGATTTTTTTTACGATCAGACTTGTAATGGTTGTATGAATTTAATTTTAAGTGGTAAGGTCTTACTTCATATATGACTTCTCGTATGAGAAGTGTGTTACTTGCCTATGTCATGGATGTATCAATTCTATGAAATATGCTTATCTACACAAGGTATACCAAAAAGAAATGAGCTTGCAGCTCATGTACACGAGAATGCAAAAAACAAAAGTTACAAAATTGAATTTCTAACCTGAAACACAAGCTCAACTGACTGTCAACCCACCCAGTACACCGCTATCCGATAGGGTCAGCCTTTCCTTAGAATAATCAGGTTGGCTCAATCATTGATTAGTTTTTCGCTCGATTAAGCCCTAGAAATTGTTTCGCTGTTCACCGGATTACCGAGATAGGTGTATGCGAGTCCAAACGGTCGAGAGAGGTATATGTGGGTCCAGACGGCCGAGAGAGGGAAGTTTGGACGACCCAGAGAGGTGTACGCAACACCAAATGGCCAAAATTGGTGCATGTGGGGCCGGATGACCGAGAGAGGTGTATGCGGGTGCGGGCAATCGGGAGACATGCACGTGGGGCTGGATGACCGGGAGAGGTATATGTAGGACTCAATGTCCAATAGAGGTGCATGAGGGACCAAATGACAGTGAGATGTGTATGCGGGACATGATGATCGATAGAGCTGTATGTGTGCCCAAAGGACGAAGAGAGGTGTATGCGGGACCAGATGACCGATAGACATGCATGTGGGCCGGATTGTCGAGAGGTGTGTATATGGGTTCAAGCGACCAAGGGAGGTGCATGAGTGACCGGATAACCGCGAGAGGTGTATGTGGGTCCAAACGAGCGAGATAGGTGTATGTGGGTCCAGACGACCAAGAGAGCTGTATGAGTGACCGTATATCCGAGAGAGGTGCATGTGGAACGAGATGGACGAAAGTGGTGAATGCATGACTAGATGGCCGACAAAGTTGTGCATGGGTCCGGACGACCGAGGTGTATGTGGGACCGGATGACCGAGAGAGGTTCATGTTGGTCCGGACAACTGAGAGAGGTTATGTGGGACCAGATGGCCTAGAGAGGTGTATGAGGGATCGAATGGTCGAGAGAGTTGTATGTGGGTCCAGACAACTAAGAGAGGTTCGGGCAACCAAGAGAGGTCCATCTGGGACCGGACGACCTAGAGATGTGTGTGGGACCGGATGACCGAGAGAGGTGTATGAGGGAACAAATGGTCTAGAGTTGTACATGGTTCTAGACGACTAAGAGCGGTGTATATGGGTCCAGACGGCCAAGAAAGGTGTACGTTTGTCCAGATGACCGAGAGAGGTGCATCTAGGACCGGACAATAGAGAAAGGTGTATGTACGTATAGACACTGAGAGAGGTGTATGAGGGATCATATGGTCGAGAGAGTTGTACGTGGGTCCGAATGACTAAGAGAGGTATATTTGGGTCCAGACTGTCGAGAGAGGTGTATGGATGACCAGATGAGGTGTATGCATGACCGGATGAGGTGTATATTTGTCTGAATGACCAAGAGAGGTGCATCTGGGACCGAACAACCGAGGGAGGTGTATCATGGAATGAATGGTCCAAAGAGGGTTCAGATGTTTGAGAGAGGTGTATGCATAACCAGATGCGGTGTATGTTGGTATTTACGACCGAGAGAGATGTATGTGGGTCCAGACAATCGAGAGAGTTGTATGAGGGACCAAATGGTCTAGAGAGTTGTACGTGGATCCAGACAAGTAAGAGAGCTGTATGTGGGCCCGAATGACCGAATGAGGTGTATGCGTGACCGGATGAGGTGTATGTTGTTTCGGACAGCTGAGAGAGAGGTGTATATGGGTCCAAACTGTCGAGAGATGTGTATATGGGTCTCGAGTGAGGTGTATGTGTGACCCGATGACCGAGAAAGGCGTATGTGCGTGTGGAGGTCAAAGAGAGGTGTATATGGTCCGACTGTTACGAAGCAAATCGTCTTTACATGATTTCTTATTTTTAATAATCGACAGATAATGGTTTATAGTAAAATCGGATCAAAGTTAAAAAAAAATCGGACCTGCTAGTACTAACCAAAACGCAATTTACGGCAAATACTCATGTACGAAGTAGTGTTTTTTTTAATGCAAATTCTCACGTAGTTTTTACCAGGAAACAAATCGGTGTGGATTCTTGTTGCGTCGAATTAAGTCGATAGGTTGGTACCGCTTCGGTTGTTGAGATATTTTTGTACCACGTATCTACGACGTACTGCTTGTGTCCAGTTTTGGTGCAAAACAATAAAGGAATGTTGGATCGTGATCGACTTGGGATGTGCAGATTGGTTTGTCCTTTTACGTCCGCTACGGTCAGGAGGTTGATTTATGATTGTGACTAGTGTTTCATTCCCCTCCCTAGCCATTGAAATTCGAACTACCCACGAAAACGGTTAAAAGACGAGTTTTGACGGCGTCACAATATTTATCTGTGTACCGGGTCATGGCCCATGGAAATTGACCATGTACACGAAAGTGGTGTGCTAAAACTGACGAAAACCGTTCAAAATTGATAAAATAACGAGTTTTGACGACGTCGAAATATTTGTGTAGCGGGTCACGTGTAATTAAAATCGGTCACAAAATAATGTACTAAAGCCACGAAAACAGTAAAACATGTTTAAAATGACGAGTTTGGCTGACATCCTAATATTCCGACGCAGAAAATACAGTCACCGCCGCGAACGGTTAAGTTTAAAAATTCCGTTAAATTAGTATTACGTGACGATGAATGAAGCGGTGGGGTTCGTAAAAAAATGAAGCGGTGGGGTTGGCGTCCTCTGGAATCCCGAAGAGGCGCCTCTCCTCTTCGATAGAAGTAACCGCACCATTGCTCCCTGCTCGCGTCTTGTCGTCCTCTCTTTCCCCTTGTCCTCGAAGCAAACGAACAGGGCATCCCCTCTCCTCTCGCGAAGCAAACCTGCAGGCTGCAGCGCCTATAGCTTCACCCGCTCCGGTCGGCCGCATTCTTGGACCGGCCACTGGCTGGTACATTCTCTTCATTCCCGCATTCTTCTCTTCCACCCCATTCGTTCTTCTTCCATTCTTGATTTGATTTTGTTTAACCGTTCGTCTCCTACGTTCCGGATCCCAGTGGGCAAGAACTGGCCTGGTCTGGCCCGGGCAGTGAACCGTCCTGGAGGAAGGAAGCTCGTCCCAGATCTGAAGTGCCATGGCCGACCAGGAACACATCCTTTCTCGTCTGTGTTTTTCTTGGGGATACTGCTACCTAAAAATCACTTGCCCCCTCCACTCCAAGTACTAACCGGCACTCCCACTCTCTTCTTCTACTCCCAGAGCGACCGGCTATGGCCTCCACTCCTTGCGTCCACATTCTCTGAAATGCAACTGCTCCTCCACGACGACCACGGACGGCAGGGTCATCGATCTACAACTTACTGCCTTGGATTGGCCGGTGGTAAGCCCCCTTTATTATCACAAGCCCATGTTCTTGTGTGAAAGAACATTTAGGATGTACAAGTCCATCAGATTCACTTCACATTCTAGGATCTACTTTTTATCATTTGCGTTTATATTTCTGTTAGATTGGAGTCACAGTGAGCCTTTTTTGGCTTGCTTAGGATCTCTATTTGCTTGTGCTTAAGATTAATATCAAGTGTCAGCAATCATGCTTTTAAATTGACGTACATGTTACAAACAGAAGAGTAATTGAAATATATATCGTATGGGAGCACTGATGGTATAATTATAGGGACTGTTCTATTTGAATCTGTTAGGTAATGCTTCAAGTAGTGCTGAATATCAGATCCAGTACTATGCTTGACACGGTTAAACTTGGGATGCCCGTGAGTACTGTGTAATAATTAGCCAATGCATATGTTTGTTTACTCGGTTTGAACTCTGAATGTTATCCTGATTGCATCAGACCACCTTCTTTCCGTTGGTGTTGTGAGGAGCGTGAACCAGGCCCCATCTACCTGCTCACCACCGGTGCCTGGGAGAGGAACATCAAGACCATTGCTGGCGGTCCATCTGATGAATGATCCCTGTATGATTCAGAGTCGGCCCTTCTTCCTCTTCCCTGCTGATATTCGTCCAAGACAAGACCTGACGCTCGATGCCGTGGTTGTCGGTGATAAGACCTCTCTCTCTATCTCTCGTTTCTTTAACCTGTGTTCCTTCTAAGTTTGCATTGATCTGATCTGGTTCCTATGCTTCTACAGATAGATCTGGGTGCTGGAAGTATTGGCGACAGTGGTTGGGCATATCAAGGCTGAATATGTGGGAACGAGGCAGACATCCCAGGCACATCAGTAAGACCCTTCTCTCTGTCAAGGCTGGGTTTGATTAGGTCATTGTGATGGGTTTCCGGCGCGGCACTCTATTTTGCTGCTAAACCGTGCATGTTCATCTTGAGTTTCCATCCTCATCTTCATTGTCCTGCCGGTTGTGGAAGCAGGAAGCAGTCTGCATAAATTCTATGAGTGACCTTAACTCTGTTGTACTGTTCTGCCGACACAAGTTCTTTCTTGTCCATGGCTGGTTGATTTGTAGCTGTAATTTGTTTTTTATTATAAGTCCTGTCAGTCAACGTGTGCGATGAATTCATAAAGTTGTTCCTTATCCTCAGGATGTATCCAACTAGTTTTGTTGCTGTCGTGCTTCTAGTTTGCTTGTCCTCGGGATGGATATGCATGCTTTTTGTGTTTCGCCCTTTTCTGTAATGAAATAATAAGGTGTGCACTCTTTGTGGCAAAATTAGGTCATGTATTTTAAATGAATTTGCAGCAGCCTCCTTTTACCTGAGAGGACCTGGGTCAGCATTTTGTGCTATTTATGTAGCTTACAAATTATAGAACATTGCAACTGTCTCTGGGTATCTTTTTTGTTGCTGCTGGACTGTGCATGTGCATGTCATCTCTATCTTTTACCTTGTGTTTGGCCAGTGTTTCTTACGTAGGTATGCACTACCTCTATGATGCAGTATCATGCATATATTCCTTCCTTGAGTGCACAATTTGTGTCAATTGTCGTTCTCACTGAACTATGTGACCTTGTAGATTTAAATGCTACTGAAATCAAGCCCCACATCTTTGCTCAAGTCTGCCATATTATCAGTTCAGGCTTCACGGTACAAACCAGAAACTACTTGTTACTATTGCATTACTTACATGGGAGTTTTGTAGTGGAAACGCCTAGTACTATTGTGACATAATTTCGAGTAGGACACTAACTAGTGTACAAAAATCCTGAAATTTGTGTAGTTGACTTTAGTCTTATCTCACTATTTAGAGTCTGAGCTAAAATTCTCAAACTATATTTCTACTTAAGCTATAGGTTTATAGTGCTTTCTGGACTCTAGCTTTAGGTTCATAATCGTGATACTTGTTTCTGCTATTGTTTTGTTTTCGTATTGTTCTTTCACGATGACTTGTCTGTTGCCTGGTGTGGACAGAGCAACCATAAAAGACGAGAGGGAGGTCAAGGCTGGTGGCCAGAGAGAGGCGACTGTAGGTTCTTGGCTGTTCGTCTCCTCTCCAGATTCCCCAAGTCGGCAACAACTTCTTCACGAGGAAGACAAGTGGGATTCAGGAGTGGATTCACGAGGAAGACCACTGGTTCGTTTGTTTCTATGCTGAATCGATTTTTGTTCATACCCGCACACACCACTTCTCTTCTTCCATAGTCCCTCCTTCCCGGATTTCTCCATTGTGTGCCAGCGGAAGCAGCCCAGCCACTGCGAGCGGGCCGACCCATAACCAGTTTCTTCCACGAACTCAAGATCTATATGGCTGCACTTGCTAGATTACTTGTTTGATTGAAGTTCTTGTGCTGTTGCTCTTTGTGTAAATAGTTTGATCGAATTAGTGTTCTAGTGTAGTTGCAAAAGAATAAGAAATAAAGTAATTAGGCAGTGAATTATGTCGGGGGTTATGGGAGCATACTCTCAAGATTCTTGGCTGCTGCTCATAAAATTCCTATGTTATGATTAATTGTGTGGTGTAGCAAGTTTACATACATGATCATCTCTAAAAATGCAGTAAAACATATTGTTGTAGCTTCACTTTGTATGCTTGCTTGCTCGCAAATATAACTCACGGCCATTGTTGTAGGGAAAATAATTGCTAAACTGAACTGTTTTAATTTGAAATTCATCAGCAAGCAAAAAAGAGACTACTAGTTTTCATAGAAGTATATGTACTCCAGTACCACGAATAATAGCTAAGCTGAAATGTTCTGCTTGCCTTGCTCACTGCCTGGTTGTGACTTGTCTTGTTGCACACGATTCATATTTGTCCTTTATTTTTCGAAGTGGTGTACTCGTGCTCTATAGACAGTAGGAAGTTAGCAAGCAACTTTTCATTTAGTGAGGTGGCCGATATTTCTTTTCTATTCATTATTTTCCTTACCACCAACATGCATCATTAGTGCTATATAAGCTGTGAGTGATGTATAATCTGTAAATTTGTGATACGTGATGGAATTTTGATAAATGTGAGACCTTTTTTATTTTTCTGTTGCTTTTACTACATGTATTTGTTTTCTGATATGTCATGGCATTTTGGTTGATATATAAGCTGTATTCGAGTGATATAATATGTTAACCACTGATGTGTCATGGCCTTTATTATTTATCTGTTTCTAAAATATAAACAATAACTTAATTGTGATCCTTCGGCTCTTCTATCTCCTGCTTTCAGTAGTGTCGTTGCTCGCTGTGCTGCTATCGCTGGTGGCAAGCGGGCAAGAATAGGTGATGGTGAACAACATCGCCAATAAGCGAGGTGCAACAGCCAGCTGGAGGTGAGACAAATGCACCTTCGCAGCCACCTTTTTGTTACGCTGCCTGGTTGTGCCATCATTTGTTGCACATGATCCATATTTGTCCTTTTGCTTACGTTTTTGTACTGAATCGATTTTTGTTCATAACCGCACGCATCACTCCTCTTCTTCCATCCTCCCCCGATTTCTCCATATCGTGTCTCCATAGTCCATATCGTGTGACGGCGGAAGCAGCACAGCGGGCGGACCCATAACCGTTTTCTTGCGTGAACTCTGGATCCAAGGCTGTTCTCTACTACCATATGTTTGGATCCAGAGTTCAGCCTTGGAGACAGCCCGCTCGTTGTCGCTGTGCTGCCACACGACATCTTTTTTCTACAGTTTTTTTGCACATGATATGTTTGTGGCTGCAAATTGTACTGGTGATTGCAATTGGTAATATCTATTTTTTTGAGTACTGAATTCTGCATCGTGTGCCAGCACATCGACAGCGAGCGGGCTGACCGATAACCATTGTCGTCCAACAACTCTAGATCCAATGCTGTTTTGTACTACTGTATGGCTGCACTTGCTCGATTACTTGTTCGATTAAAGTTCTGTTTGTGCTATTGCTCTTGTGTAAATGTATTTGATGGATTTAATGTTCTAGTGTAGTTGCAAAAGAAAAAGAAAAAAGTAATTAGGCACTAAATTATTTCGGGAGTTATGGAGCATACTGGTCAAGTAGCTTAGCTGCTGCTTATAGAATTCCTCTTTCACGTTCCAGGATGGAATTTGGACACACATGAATAGTCTTTATGCTATCTTTCTTTTTTTGGTTTTAATAGAGAGCCGATTATCTTGTTACTAGCGTCTTTATAAATGTTCTCTGAGTTTGAGATTAATATGTGTAACTGCTACTAATTTGGCTGCATGAAACCTTTCTCTCTGAGTTTGAGATTAATATGAAACTGCAGTGCTGAATGTGTAACTGCTACTAATTTGGCCGCATAAAAAGAATCACTCCTACTTAGTGTCTTACATGCGACGTGTTTGTGTAGCTAAGCATTAAGTCCTGCAGAAACCTGTACTCGCTTCCATGAACAAAGTTCTGAACCTGATTCATATTTGCAGGATAATAAGGGGCTGGTGCGTAAGTTGAAATACCAACTTGCAAGTGTTGTGCTTCCTGTCATGCTTATGCAATGGAGGGTTGGGTGCATCAAGAACCTTGAGTCCCGGCGCTAAACCAGCGCGTTCACCCACTCCGCAACCAGCCAGCATTTCCATGTCCGAGGAGGTGTGCATGGCTGGAACACCTTCACTTGCTGGTAAGTTCTCTTCTCCATCATCATGTGTAATTGCTTCACAACTAGTTTTAAAGTTGACTGGTGACATAAATATGTATTGGCTTGTTGATTGTTTGTCTTAATTGATTGGGTGTCATATATGTATTTTGTTGACTGGAGCTTATTTGTTGTTCGCCATGATATTTCACTCCTATATGTGAGTCAAGATAAGTGTGCACATTTTTTGTCAGTTGTTAATCGTGTTGCACGTATAACATTTGTTTAGAATACATTTTCTATTGGACCTTTTACCAGTACTCATTGAACTTTGTGGCCTTGTAGATTTTAATGTAGCTTGATCAGAACAGAAACCTCTGTCTATGAATAGAGCTTGGGACTTCAATTCATATCACAGGCTGTTTTCTCTAGTAGCTGATAATTCCTCTCATTCTTTTACGGAATAGAAAATTCTTTATTCATGTTAACACATCATGGATGTATTTCTAGTTGCATATATAAAGGATCATTGGTCTAATAGGTTTATTGTATAGTATTTTTCTTACAGTTGTGTTGTCTAATGCGTGTTGATCTGCACTTCTATGTTCGTTCGACAATTGATTTGGGACATAATTGGTTGCTTGGACAATCAAATATGATTAGAACCTTGTGCTTTCTCTTGCGTCCTTAGTCCTCCTCCCCTCCCCGCAAATAAAAATCTGAAATTTTTCTTTGGGGCGGAAGATTATCATAGAATCTTGAGGGGACTCGAGTTTGCTGGTATTGTTTTGTGAGTTATTGCCATATGCTTTTCATGCTTGCTGAAACGAATGTGTTGTGGAATTAATAAACCATCCTCACGCCATAAAATCGAGTGCTGATCAGCCTGATCTATTGGATTTAGAACCTGTGGTATTTAAATCTGAACTCAACTACTAGAGACTATTCAAAATATTATACTCATGTGAAAGTGATATAACTCACTTCTTACTTGGTTAGAAAATAATCGTAACATGCTTATAAGGTGGCTGATATTCCATTCTTTATTTATCTTACCGTTAACACGCATCATGTATAAGCTGTGAATGAGTGATCTGTTATAGCATTTTGATAAATTTGCGTCCATTTTTTATTTTTCTTGTTGCTATTACGAATACATATGTGCCTTTTGATATCTCATGGAATTTTGAGTGATATGTACGAGTGATCTGTCATGGCCATCTTTATTTGTTTGTTGCTAAAAAGTGAACAGAGTTGATTTGTTATCTTTTTGTGGTAGGTATGAAAACTCCATATAGCCTTGATAACAAGTCAATCTTGAGCTCTTTATGCTTCGACACCTCCGACTGCTTTGACACCTCTGGCTTTGCCATTTTGTGCTCTCGTCGTGCTGCTGGTTGTCATGCTGCTGTTGTTGGTGGCAAGCGGGCACCAGTGGATGAAGGTGAGCAACGTCGACAACACAACCAACTAGCTGGAGGTGAGACAAACACAACTTCACATCCACCTGCTATTCCTTGTCATTTTTATTCGCTGCATTGAAGTCTAAACCGGTACCTAGCAACTGAAGCTATTTTTAGTGTTCTTATGTGCTTGTGTGTACTGGCAATAAATCATCACACTTGTATTGGCAGGCTGTGCTGCCACAACGAACATTATATTTGACCTCTTGACATGCCTCTTTTCCTCACGTATGGACCCATGACTTTCGTTTATGATTAGTGTGTATACTATAATTGCAACAAAGGGATTTGTCATGTTTAAAACTTATAACTAATATTTTTTGCTGCTAGTGCTCTCTAGAAGATCGTAAATGTTTTTTGCCTTAACAGATTGATTTTTGTTTCTTTAAAAATAGACAAAGCATGTGGATGTTTGTACATGGTGGAAGACTCCTTCACTACGACCCTAATGACCATGTCATGGCACCGCACTGCAGAGCCATGCCATGCGGACGCATCACCGGCGGCACCACTCGGTAAGTTTTGCTTTGTTATGTGGCAGTGCACGCCCTGCCGTGCCACGCCAGGCGGTTGCGGCTCTTCCTTGCGTAAGTGCTTACTTCCTTTTATCTCTTGATGTGTGTTGAATATTTGTGTACTTACTTGATTTCGCAATTAATTTTTCTAGTAGCTGTGTCTTGTCACGATCATATATGTTTTATGTATTTATACTTATTAGGACATGTTCGCACTTAAATAGTCTAATAGGCTCGTGTTGCTCCGAACATTTAAATGATGAATACCATGACATAATTTAGCTAGTATTCTACTTTAGATGATACGCATACCATGCCATATATTGGCTTATATTCTAGTTTAGATGATAACTCGTTGACATGGTAAATTCATTCATTCATTCATAGTATATATAAAAGGTGAGCAGATCGCTGGCCTACCAGCGGCCCGGGCACTGTAGATGTTACTGTTCATCTACAGTGTTCTACAGTGCCCGGGGTACTGTAGCGTTTTTTTTTCACCGTTTCTTCCTCAAATTTTTTTATTTATTTTTTGTTTCTCCGAAAACTTATATACATGAAATATATTCGCGTCGACGAGTGGGTTCCATCCCCGTGAACGGTTTCGAGTTTTGTCGGCTCTAACCCATTGATTATTTTGGATCCAAATTCGCACAAACGTTGACGAATTTTGTCAAATTTTTCGCAAAAAAACCCGCGTTCCCCAAAAATTACATACACGAAATATATGCGCGTCGACGAGTGGGTTCCATCCCCGTGAACGGTTTCGAGTTTTGTCGGCTCTAACCCCTCGATTTTGGATCCAAATTCGCACAAACGTTGACGAATTTTGTCAAATTTTTCGCAAAAAAACCCGCTTTTCCCAAAAATTACATACACGAAATATATGCGCGTCGACGAGTGGGTTCCATCCCCGTGAACGGTTTCGAGTTTTGTCGGCTCTAACCCCACGATTTTGGATCCAAATTTGCACAAACGTTGACGAATTTTGTCAAATTTTTCGCAAAAAACCCCGCGTTTCCCAAAAATTACATACACGAAATATCGGTTTTGAGTTTTGCCGACTCTAACTACTCGATTTCCGATCCAAATTCGCACAAACATTCGACAAATTTTGAAAAAAAAATCCAAACAAATCCCCGCGTTTCCCAAAAATTATATACATGAAATATATGCGCGTCGACGATTAGGTTCCATCCCCGTCATCGCTTTCGAGTTTGGTCGACTCTAACTCCGTAATTTTTAGATCCAAATTCGCACAACCATTCCACGAATTTCGTCAAATTTGAATTTCCTTCGATATTTATTATGTCATTCTAACAAAACATTTCATACATAAAATTTCTCTTAAAGGCTGCGCGTCCCACATCGCGCGGGTGCGCCGCCGGCGAGGTCGACGTCGCCGCCGGCCCGCCGCCACGGGTGACGTCACGCAATGACGTCACCACGGGCCCGCCCGTCAGTTTTTTAATTTTCCGTAAATGTTTTCTGTTATTCAAAAAAAAAACCTGACATGTGGGCCCGCCATGTAAGAGGTTTCGCAATTACAAAAAAAATGATTAAAATTGGAAAATTTATAACTTTCATAATATAATTCAGCAAAATGCAAATAATATGTCAAAAAATCACAAATTTTACAAATTCCCAACCTTTGCACACAAAAGTTACACCAAAAAAACAATCCCCACGAAAAAAATGCAAACAATATTTCGAATGTTTCCGAAAACACCTAATTTCCATACTTTCCACACAGAAAACGCAACAAAAAAAAAATTTGTACACATTTCAAAAATTAAGAAAAAATAGATTTAATGAATCTTTAAACTTTCCACGCGAACTAACAAATGCTCATTTTTTCTTGAAGATTTGCTGGTTTAGTTTTCCAGATATTTCAAAGTTTCTACAATTAGAATAGAATGATTAAAATTGCAAAATTCATAACTTCTTTTCTTTTTCCAGAAACTCTTGCAACTTTTGAAATATAACTTCCATAATTTTGAAATCTGCACTGCTTAAAAATGTGGACACTTCAAAATTTGCATTCAAAACGTAAATTTTCAAACAATTCCAGAAAAAAAACAATGTATTTCCCCAATCCATTACTTCCCTCTAAAATATTCGATTAATTTCTAAGTTTCAAAAAAATATTTCAAATTTTAACTAAGGACGCGGCGTGCCGCCGCGCTGAAATTTAACTAGTATGCGTCTAAACCTTAGCACTTTTGCTACGGCGTGTTAACTTTAATCAAACTTATTTTTAGTGCTAAGCACTAAGCCACTAGTGAGGCACAAATTAGCGTAGGTGTTGGCGTACACATGCCACGAGATGACAACATAGGACAAAAGAGTGCTTGACGAAGATGTGGCGACACCGGGATGAAGGAGCCCAAGCAACAGTCAACAAATGAGATCAAGACGAAAACCAAGGGCACCGTCCCTTTGTCTCACCGGCCCTTGCCTTTGTTCTTTCTCTCTATCTTTTCCTCGATTGAGGAGCTTGAGTAGCAGCCAAAATTCTTTTTTTTGCAATTTTTCCACCACATATATTCAACACATACCACATACAACGTACACGGTAGGAAATACAAGTACAAAATACGTAGGGGAAACGGACCAAAGATCGAAGAACACGCCGTCGCCGGCGTCGAAGTCGAAGGCGGCCAGCCACCACCTCGCCGCTGTTAGGGAGAGCTTTTTCCCTATCGAAGACGCTGCCTTGACTCTCCGCCGCGCCGCGCCGGAGTTGTTGACGATGAACGGCCGGGGCAGCGCCCCCTTGACCCTTCCACACCGCTTGCCGCAGCCGCCGTCGAATCCACCGCCGGAAGACGACGCAGAGCTCGATCCGTCCGCCGCCAGATCCACCACCACCTCGGATCTGACAGAGAGAAGAGGATCACGAGCAGCCAAAATTCGATGATATGATGTTGCACCACCCCTCTGTCTTGACCTTGTAGTCGTACATAGGGTATGTTACTAATTTCTTAATGCACAAGTGTATGCCTTGCACGCATTGGGTTGTTCACAAATTTAAAATAACGTGACGCGGTTCATGATGCTAGCACGGGATCCCTTAGTGCCGTGCATTGACCAGCCGGCGAAGACCAGCATTGTGTTCGCGGCAAACGGCAACGAAGGCCCATCGGTTCTCTTCAAGGTGCTTTCATACTTCGCCTTACGTAATATCAGTCTTACGAAGATTGAGAGCCGGCCGCACCACCACCGTCCCAATGAAATCAATTGTGGCACAAGACCCGTAGTGCCCAAATTCGACTACATGTTTTTTCTTGATTTGGAGGCCTCTCTCGCCGAGCTCGGCGAGCGAATTCGACCGGATTTGCACGCGCGGCTTGGTGAGAGAGGCCTCCAAATCAAGAAAAAACATATAGTCGAATTTGGGCACTACGGGTCTTGTGCCACAATTGATTTCATTGGGACGGTGGTGGTGCGGCCGGCTCTCAATCTTCGTAAGACTGATATTATGTAAGGCGAAGGATGAAAGCACCTTGAAGAGAACCGATGGGCCTTCGTTGCCGTTTGCCGCGAACACAATGCTGGTCTTCGCCGGTTGGTCAATGCACGACACTAAGGGATCCCGTGCTAGCATCATGAACCGCGTCACGTTGTTAGAGTTGTCCTGGATGCCACTGGCTAGAACCTCCAAGCCATAAAGTGCGGCGGCACGGGAGGACGCAATGGCGGCCGTGTCGACGAGACCATTTCGGGCCACGTACTCGGCGGAGCCGGCCGTGTCGTCCATGTTCTGAAGTACGAAGTTGCACTCCATGCGGCTGAGCGTGTACTCGCACTGGGCTAACGCCTGCGGGTGGCTCATCACGCGTGTGAGGCTCCCCATGCACACGCCCGGGAGCGCGACGAGGCAGTGGTGCACCGGAAGCAGCACCTCGCCGACAATGTGGAGGCGGTGCCGGAGTAGGAGGTCGTAGTTCCGGTGGATGCTTCCACCGAGGGAGTTCTCTAGGGGAGCACCGCATGGTCCGCAATCCAGCTCTCCACAGCCTGGAAGGCTATATCGAACTGATCGCATGGGATGGCTTTGCACCCCGGGTACGCTTTTCCTGCCGCCTCCTCGCTATACGCCCCTGGCATGCCTTGGTATGACGCACACAGCTCCGACATGTGTGTTGGTGAGGGGGAGAGGTTCAGAGGTAGAGCCTTCGCGGGTGCAACTTGGCCATTGGTGGAGTAGGAGACGAGCGTGGCAACGGCGCTACCGCTCCTCTTGACCACGTTGTCGCTCCTCCTCCAAGAGTGGCACGCCGGCCTCATAGGTGTGAAAACACTAACAATATAGGAAGCCATGGGAGAAAGTAGACTTCTTCACTAAGAGAATGTGAGTGTGCCTTATATATATAGAGTGTGAGTGTGGCTTATATATAGGCCACCGCTAGGAATGTCGCCATCATATGAGAAAGGAAAAAATCAAATTGAATCACGTAGAATCAAAGTGAATCATACCGGATAGCAAAACGGGAAACAAATCATGGTATAAACTATGAAATTGAGATTGTTTGGTCCCGTTGGTGCATGATGACAGCTGACTTGCATGCTATCGGCAGTGACATCTTCGTGCATTATTGTAAACATGTGATACGTGAATTTTATATAATCATTTATACAACTTTTAGCATCATATTAGAATGTTATTTGCATTGTAATACCATTATTTTACATGTTTTAGACGATTTATGGGACTTTCTTACAAAGTCCCTATTTTTGGTATTTAATTTCTGGGAGGCAGAAAACCTCCTTTTTCTTATTTTTAATGTTTCAGGAGCTACAGGGATCTAAATAATAAAAGGAAAATTGCACAGCCATTTTTTCATGGAGAACAAGGCATAGGGAAGAAGACCGAAGAGAGGGGAGCCTCGAGCCCCAAGATGGGTGGGCCCACGCGGCCACAGTACCTGGCCGCGTGGGACCCACCAAATGGAGCCTCGAGCACTTTCGCCTGAGGCTTTTTATGCACGCCTTCGTCCTCCCCGAAATGTTACGTCCTAATTTTTCCATGTCCATCCGAGGCCGTGGCGGCGGCGAAACTCCTGATTCTCTCCGAGTGGGAATCAGACTCTACTGCTCCGGAGTTCTGGAGGAGGGGGAAATCACCGTCATCGTCATCACTTCTCCTTGGCGTGGGAGGAGGTCTCTACATCATCACCACCACCAAGACCAGCACCATCTCCATCATCATCTCCGTGATCCACCTCGTTCCCCTCGTAGTTTGAGAGTTGCTATACCCTAGATACTTGTCTTGAGCCACTATTCATGTTTGTGATTGAGTACTTGTCATTATTTGGAGGAGAAGTTATATTTTCAGATTGCGTTGTACCACTAATATGCTTATCTACACAAGGTATACCAAAAAGAAATGAGCTTGCAGCTCAGGTACACGAGTATGCAAAAAACAAAAGTTACAAAATTGAATTTCTAACCTGAAACCCAAGCTCAACTAACTGTCGACCCACCCAGTACACCGCTGTCCGATAGGGTCAGCCTTTCCTTAGAATAATCAGGTTGGCTCAATCAATGATTAGTTTTTCGCTCGATTAAGCCCTAGAAATTGTTTCGCTGTTCACCGGATTATCGAGATAGGTGTATGCGAGTCCAAACGGTCGAGAGAGGTATATGTGGGTCCAGACGGCCGAGAGAGGGAAGGTTGGACAACCCAGAGAGGTGTACGCAGCACCAAATGGCCAAAAGAGGTGCATGTGGGGCCGGATGACCGAGAGAGGTGTATGCGGGTACGGGCAATCGGGAGACATGCACGTGGGGCTGGATGACCGGGAGAGGTATATGTAGGACTCAATGTCCAATAGAGGTGCATGAGGGACCAAATGACAGTGAGATGTGTATGCGGGACATGATGATCGATAGAGCTGTATGTGTGCCCAAAGGACCAAGAGAGGTGTATGCGGGACCAGATGACCGATAGACATGCATGTGGGCCGGATTGTCGAGAGGTGTGTATATGGGTTCAAGCGACCAAGGGAGGTGCATGAGTGACCGGATAACCGCGAGAGGTGTATGTGGGTCCAAACGAGCGAGAGAGGTGTATGTGGGTCCAGACGACCAAGAGAGGTGTATGAGTGACCGTATATCCGAGAGAGGTGCATGTGGAACGAGATGGACGAAAGTGGTGAATGCATGACTAGATGGCCGACAAAGTTGTGCATGGGTCCGGACGACCGAGGTGTATGTGGGACCGGATGACCAAGAGAGGTTCATGTTGGTCCGGACAACTGAGAGAGGTTATGTGGGACCAGATGGCCTAGAGAGGTGTATGAGGGATCGAATGGTCGAGAGAGTTGTATGTGGGTCCAGACAACTAAGAGAGGTTCGGGCAACCAAGAGAGGTCCATCTGGGACCGGACGACCTAGAGATGTGTGTGGGACCGGATGACCGAGAGAGGTGTATGAGGGAACAAATGGTCTAGAGTTGTACATGGTTCTAGACGACTAAGAGAGGTGTATATGGGTCTAGACGGCCAAGAAAGGTGTACGTTTGTCCAGATGACCGAGAGAGGTGCATCTAGGACCGGACAATAGAGAAAGGTGTATGTACGTCTAGACACTGAGAGAGGTGTATGAGGGATCATATGGTCGAGAGAGTTGTACGTGGGTCCGAACGACTAAGAGAGGTATATTTGGGTCCAGACTATCGAGAGAGGTGTATGGATGATCAGATGAGGTGTATGCATGACCGGATGAGGTATATATTTGTCTGAATGACCAAGAGAGGTGCATCTGGGACCGAACGACCGAGGGAGGTGTATCATGGAACAAATGGTCCAAAGAGGGTTCAGATGTTTGAGAGAGGTGTATGCATAACCAGATGAGGTGTATGTTGGTATTTACGACCGAGAGAGATGTATGTGGGTCCAGACAATCGAGAGAGTTGTATGAGGGACCAAATGGTCTAGAGAGTTGTAAGTGGATCCGGACAAGTAAGAGAGCTGTATGTGGGCCCGAATGACCGAATGAGGTGTATGCGTGACCGGATGAGGTGTATGTTGTTTCGGACAGCTGAGAGAGAGGTGTATATGGGTCCAAACTGTCGAGAGATGTGTATATGGGTCTCGAGTGAGGTGTATGTGTGACCCGATGACCGAGAAAGGCGTATGGTCAAAGAGAGGTGTATATGGTCCGACTGTTACGAATCAAATCGTCTTTACATGATTTCTTATTTTTAATAATCGACAGATAATGGTTTATAGTAAAATCGGATCAAAGTTATAAAAAAAATCGGACCTGCTAGTCCTAACCAAAACGCAATTTACGGCAAATACTCATGTACGAAGTAGTGTTTTTTTTAATGCAAATTCTCACGTAGTTTTACCAGGAAACAAATCGGTGTGGATTCTTGTTGCGTCGAATTAAGTCGATAGGTTGGTACCGCTTCGGTTGTTGAGATATTTTTGTACCACGTATCTACGACGTACTGCTTGTGTCCAGTTTTGGTGCAAAACAATAAAGGAATGTTGGATCGTGATCGACTTGGGATGTGCAGATTGGTTTGTCCTTTTACGTCCGCTAAGGTCAGGAGGTTGATTTATGATTGTGACTAGGAGTCTAAGATTGTTGATTTACTACGGGATACGGGAAGAGATTTATTTGTGATTGAGACTAGGATTTGTTGATGCGTGACAAACAAGCAGATCTACGACTCCATGCAATTAATTATTGTCCATCCACTAATTTCGCTAATCACGTTTGCTTCCACTACGAATTCCTCCGGTCTAAGAGTATGTTTATAATATAACGATTTGTTATTCAAGCAAAACTATATTTTTATTTATAAAAAATTGTTTCATGGCGACAAAATTTTGCTTCCAAGCATCATAAGATTTTCGCCGACTGGAGAATTGTTTGGAACAAAATAGTATTTTCTTTCCATAAAAAAAAACATTCACACGTAACATTTACACATATGATTCAAGCTACAAAGGTATATTCTTCAAATTATTCGAAGTATGCTTTGATCAACCACGTGCCCACCACACGCCCTCCCGCGATGGGCTGCTTCCAAACAAATGAAGGTCTGCTTCCACGTCATTCCACGATATCTGAAACAAATTGCCGCTTTTAGTAGACACTCAGTTCGGCCTGCTGCCTGGTGGCAAAAGGGAGTTCTGAAAAGGAAGAATTCCTAACGTGTTGTTAGGTTGCATTGACGCCCCAAGATGTGCGGTTTGCAATAAAAAAACGGAATTCATAGATGTGATAATATGCATCATTTGCGACACAAAAGGAGAAAAAATAAATTAACGAAGGGGCGGGTCTAGAAGGATCCGGAAGCTGCATTATCTCAAGTGGCGGTACATTTTACATAAAGGTCCCCATACAAATTGGAAATTACAATTAGGACCTAGATTTTTGCACAGGGGACCCTCGAAGAAGTACATGAAAAGAAATCGAGTCCCTAATCCGCACGCCGCCGATACTCGCGTCGCCTCTGCTGGGGACGCACCACTTGGGGTGGCGTCGATGTGGACTGCTTGATCGAAGCGCCGGAAGAACCTCCGCAGTGGCATGAAGCCTGGAGGAGAAGAAGCCTTCACAAGGCTTAAGAGTTGCTGCCCTTTGCCATTGGAGATGTAGGTAAGACGGCAACAGCCTTTGCAAAAGCTTCATTGAAGAACTCCTCAAGAGGCCAGCAGCTTGAGAACCCTGCACCTCAGATCTGCACCACGGTCGACGGTCCTCGCCAGCAGAAGCTCCATCACCACGTAATGCCACTTCGAAGAACCGTCGGCAGTAGAAACAAGATCTGAGATGCAACTGAGCATTATTTGAGGGGAGGGAGGGGGTATGTTGTTGTTTGCCTTCGGCTCTGCCTTCTAGAGCACCGCAAGCAACCACATCACCACCACCAGCCACCGGACGCCGCTCGCGAGCTCTGGCGAGAGGTCCCCAATGGGACAACGCCAAACGCGGCAAACTGGGATGAAGCCCAAAACCTACAGCTACATATATGTACATGAGGAAGCCGACCTCTCCATCCCCATCGTCTCCCGCCGACGAGGCCGCCAGAGAAGAGGGGATGAGGGGCCGGGAGGACGCGACTCTCAAAACAGGAAAAGAGAGAGAGAGAGAAAAATAGGAGGGAAGGAATGTAGGAAGCATGTGGTATTGTTGAAAAAGGTCTCATAACAAATCGAAACAAACATACAAACTTAGGAAGCATGGTTCTATGGCTGCAATGCATCTTGACTTGCGATAGGAGGTATAAGAAGCATAAATACTAGGGTTTTCTTTATTTTGGTGCCCCACTTCGTTTAGTACTAGTCAGTTTTGCCCCACTGCCTTAGCTTTCCTCACTTTTGCCACACTTCGCTCCACTCGAGCCTCGCAAATGATCAAACGGGGTGTTTCTGCCGGTCAAGCTCGTTGGCCGTTACTTGGCTGAGTTCTGACTAGTGGGACCGCTTAAAATGCTTTGACTGTTACTGTGCTGGCAGGTGGGACCTGACCGTGGTATCTCCCGCTACTGAGTCACAAGGGGTGGGATGTTTAGTCCCACCTCGTTAGTTTACAGTGTGTACGACCGGTTTATAAACCCAAATGTGGCACTGACATGCGTAACATCGAATCTAGGGGGCTAGTCTAGCCTGACCAGCCCCTACATTCGATGTTAATTTTTTATGCATGGTCTCATTTGTTATTAAATGCATGGTCATGGAGTTACATGGGGTGGGATGTTTAGTCCCATCTCGCTAGTTTACAGTGTGTACGACCAGTTTATAAACCTCGAATGTGGCACTGGTGCAGATGATCGCTGAATCTACAGGCCAAATCTGTGTGTGATTTGGCCCCTAGAATCAGCGATGATCTTTTTATGGATGGTTCTAATCGAAATTATATTTCGGTACCATTTCAACTTAATTAACCTCAATTACGTCTGATTCAATTAACCTCGATTTCATTCGTCTGTTTCATGACCAGCTTGGGTATTTTATTGATAATTTAGAGACAATTAGATGATTAAATCATGAACAACATTAATTTGACGATTAAAAAGACGTGGTTCTTTCATCTGTTTCATCTATTTCATCTCCATGCCGTCTCTTGGCATGACTAATTCCCTCATTAAATGGATGATTAAAAGACGTGGTTCGCTATGCATGCAATTCAAAAAATTTGGAAAACTGCACGAAGCTTCATTTTTAGTTTACTGGTTTTAAGGGAAAATCATAAACTTGCAATACAACGATTTTTGAATTTTTCGGCACAAAATCGGCACAAACATTGGTTTTAACATTATACAATTTGTTGCTATGATGACAAAAATAGGCATAAACATGGGTTTTAACATTGTAAACAAAATTGCCAAAGTTAGATTACAAGATCTTTTGATAGTTTTTTTTTCATTTTTAAGTGCCTAAATTATGATTTTTTGTGAAGCAGGTACCCCAAATAACATTGGAAATTAGACTTTCACATTTTTCACACAAAGTATATCATATGGCAGGCATAATCCCTGAATATCTTGATTTTTTTAGATTTTTAGGTATATTCCACTCATTAAATGAGTTTATGGCATTTACCGAAATTAATTCAAATTTGAACTACAAGTATGTTATAGTTTGGCCCCAAAATTAGAGAAAATCATATAAGGTAGTCTACCACGATTCTGCGCGGGAGCGAAAAAAAAACACTGGCCTGTGGGCCGCCCCACCAGGACCCCCCTACCCATGGACCATGGTCTTTTCGCCATGCTCCTTGTTGCGGGCTTCCTCCGCGCTCCGCTTTATCGACGGTGAGAAGGCAGCGGCGCTGCTGGTCGTCGAGCGTCCACACGGCGGACCAGCTGGCGGGGTCGGGGGTCGCCGTCCAGGTGAGGAGATGCGGCCGAGAAGGCAGAGCGGGGGACGGCGGGAGCGCCTTGGTGACGACCACCACACCGGAGGAGAACCTGGCCCACTCGACGGTTGGTGGCCATGAAGGAGCTCAGGCAGGGGAGAGCTCAGCCAAGGGTACGCTGGTGGAGGCGGAACTCTCGATGGGGAAGATACGGAACCGATATAAAGTGGTAACGAAAATCCTCATACGAAGCAGATCAAAGATGAAACAGAAAAGAAAAAGGAGTAGCCACACCCCCGAAGATGCACCCCAGACAACTAACTAGAGGTGCCACCACGCCTCCTCATGAAACCACCGAACATCGTCACACCGTACCCACCAAGATGTCGCCGGAGAGGGCGCCTGCCCTCTCGCTCTGGGCCATGGAGCACCGATCCTGCGAACATCGAGGACGGAGAGTGGTGATAACAAAATCACGTGTAAATGATAGGAGGCCACCGAGAACACCCCACGCCAGCGCTGAAGGAGCCTCGAGACAGGATCCGACTTGCCTACTGATGACAACGGAACGAGACCGGGAGGAACCGGATCTCCACGACGACGTCCCCCAAAAGGGTGACGACGTAGCGGCCGCCATCGTCGAGACCAAGACGGTCAAGGGTTTTCACCCGGAGCTCTGATACAGGGAAGGTGACCACACCGGCGCCCCCAAGAGGGTCACGACACCCGCAGGCATCGCCGCCGTTGGCGCCGGAGCGCTGAGCTTTCACCCGGAAAAACATTCGCACCACATCCCGGTAACCTCGACCGCCCGCTGTCACCAAGTCGGGTCTCCAGGACGCGATCTGGGAGCTGCCATTGCCGAAGCACCGCCAACACCAGGATTCCCCGCGCCTGCTCCTCGCCATCCACACAGCCAAAGAGATAGGCCACCACCACTTCAACGTCGCTCGTCGGATGCGTAGACCACCATCCAGGGCGGCCGCCCCGGCGTCCAGGAATGACACACCACCGCCACCTGGACATCGGAAGTACCGAGAAGCCGGCACCTTGACACGAACCACGCAGGATCGGAACCGTCGTGCCATAGCACCATCTCGGTCAGGGCCAGCCATCAATGATGCCGCCCACACGTAACGGGAGTCCCCGACCACGGGCGCCCGATCCCGCCTGGATCGAGCCTCAGAATCTCGGCCGGGAACGGAGACCCGAGAGAACGGCCAGTACCAAGTCGTAGGCCACCTGCCCGCAACATGGCGTCGGGGCAGCACTGACCCTTGTCAGGCTGCCGGGGCAGCAGGCCTCCTCGGGCCAGATCGACTGGATCAGGCCAAGTGTGACCTCCCGAAGCCCGCTGCCACCCATTCCTATTTCCCCACCTGCAGCCAGCACCTCCGGCAGCCGGATTCCCGCTCGCCGCCTGCTGCGCGTCACCAGTCAACAGCACACAGGCTCACCGCACCCCGAGAACCACGCCGGCGAGAGGCAGCCACGCCGCGCCGCCCGCAGCCGAGACGACGTCAGATCTGGGCAGAGCCCTCATCCAACCACCGCCGCCGGCATGAGCCCGCCTTGATGGCTAGCACCCA
The DNA here is from genome assembly GCA_947311845.1 of Poa pratensis. NCBI lineage: Eukaryota > Viridiplantae > Streptophyta > Magnoliopsida > Poales > Poaceae > Poa > Poa pratensis. Next base: position 145,261 of record CAMZMU010000101.1, read on the forward strand.
CGCCGCCGCACCACGCCTGCGTCGTCGTCCCAGCACGCGTCGCCACGCACTGCGCTCGCGTCGGACCGAGCCGCCCCGCGCCACCGGGACCCGAGCGAGGGGGAGAAGGTCCCTCCGCCACCGCACGGGCTTCCCGGCAGACGCGCGCTGGGGCGGCGAGGAGGGGAGGAGGGGTCTGGAGGCCGGCGGCGGAGCTAGGGTTCCCAGACGCACGCGGGGTGTGTCGCGGGAACGGGTCGTCTTTTTCCAGCTAGTTTTTTATAGACCTTCACGTTCTTTCCTTTCCCTTTGCTCCGTTCTGCCCCAGTCCACGACGATGCCCATGCGTTGCTACGGGAAAAAATGAGGAACGCCTGAATGCGTCGTGGCAAGCGTTAAAGTTCGTGTCCCGCATCTTGTCTCTCCATTGACCACTATGTGATTCACCGATCAGTGGGCTCCGCTAGCTACGTGAGCAGAATTAAGTTTAAAAACAAATAGGAAGGTCAAATCCATGAACTGCCAAAGAGAAACAAATGTTGAAGGTCTGAATACAAAGTAATCAAGAAGGGGCTCATGTTTAGAGTGAGTATGTTGGATTTTGATGGGTTGTGACCCGTCTAGCCAGCCCATCTAGCCTACAAATTCTGAAATCTCATAGGCCACTCAGTTTGGTGGCTAGTGGGACTAACCTTAGTTCCACATTGCTAGATGGGAGAGATGGGGAGCAGCTTATAAGTGCAGCTCCTCTCCCACTAGTAAGAGAGTGAGAATAGGAGGAGACTACGCACACTCCTCCTCTTCCTCCGCCTCGCCTCGCCACGCGCGCACGTCGCGTTTCGTGAATCGAGTTCGAGTTAGAGCCTGTTTTGGTGGGAGGTTAATTTTTTGTATGAGTCATCACCTGCGTGTGTACTGTCACACACACAAGTGTGTTGTGTACGCGTGTCAGCGTGCATGTGTGTAGCCGTAACTCTTCCACCACGTGGCTTGTGTAATCGACACTTGTCTGGCTCTTTCTCGGTGTGGCGGATACTTGTTCAACATTTGTAACGCGTGGCGCTTGTGCTCTGCACCTGCCGCCAGTCTATACAGGATAGAGTGGACAACTCCGGGGGGTGACTCCCAGTCTCTACACATATTTCCTTGTTTCTTTTGATGTGTTGTTTTCAGGCTTCTCCGTCCCGGCGACCGCGTGCATGGCCAACCAGGAGAGCAGGCCACCGAAACCCCGCGGCCTTTGAGATCCTGCACCGAGAGACGGCCGATAAGGTTTTTGGGGATTGTCTCGGCGCAACTTCTCGCTTTCGTTCGACTGCGTCCGTGCCGACTCTGACTCCGACTTCGTCTTCGACTACGTCCCCTTCATCGCCATGGTCGACGACAAAACACAGTGGCGGGGATGAAACATCGAGATGTCGCCTAGAGGGGGGTGAATAGGCGTTTTAAAATTTTATTACAGATTTGGCTTGAAAGAATGCGGAAATAAACTATCGTTTAGTTTTCAAACACAAATCCTAAATATGCTAGGCTCGACTAAGTGCACCAACAACTTAATCTAAACAAGATGAGCACAATAGATATATCACAAGTGATAAACAAGATATATATAACTTCAAGCACGAAGGCTATCACAAGGAAGTAAAATCGGGTATAGAAATAACCGAGGCACACGGAGACGAAGATGTATCCCGATGTTCCCTTCCACGAAGAAAGGTAGTCACCGTTGGAGAGGTGCGGAATGCCACAAAGACACCTGAACGCCACGAAAGCTCACCTTCTTCTCCAAGCCCCCCAAACGAAGCGAGGGTCTTTTCCTTACGGTTAGCTTTTCCTCCACTCCGGAGATGGCAAGCTCCACAACCACTTCACAATCCCCATGAAGGAGAAGACCTGGGCCTCTTCACAATCTTCCACGAAGAGGACACCGCGGTCACCGCCACCAAACAGTCTAGGAGGTCACCCTCCAAGAGTAACAATCACTCGGGCTCTCACTCGAACTAATCGAACCGGAGAGCTCAAAACTATGCAACGAATGCAAAGCAAGAACACAAGAGGTGCTCAAATCCTTCTCTCTCAAATTCCACCGAAACAACAAATGCTAGGGAGGAATGGGAGAGGAAGAACAAAGGAGGAAATCAACAAATGACTCAAAGGATCTAGATGCAAAGGATTTCCCTCACTAAGAGGAGAAATGGATTGGTGGAAATATAGATCTAGATCTCCTCTCTCTTTTCCCTAAAAAAAAGCACGAATCATAGGAGGGATGGAGAGGAAGCAAGCTTTCTTCAAAGGCAACAATGGAGGTGAGAGAAGGTGAAGAAGCTTGAAGAACCGTTGGGGAAGAAAGCCTTTTTATAGGGCAACAAGAAATCTGCCCGTTACACAGTTTTTACACTGTCCGGTGTGGAATCGGAGCATTCCGGAGCTAGTACCGGGACCCGAACATGTTCCGGAACTGGCACCGGCTGTTCCGGGCTTAGCCAGTGGCTACTGGAGTCGCCCGGTTAAGCCCGGTAACTTACCGTAATTTGTTCCGGGCCCCGGTGTCAGATCCGAATATTCTGGGTTCCACACCGGGCGCCGGAACATGTTCCGGATCGGGCGCCGGGTTGTTCCGGGCTTAGCCAGTGGGTACTGGAGTCGCCCGGTTTAAGCCCGGTACCTTACCGTAATTTGTTCCGGGCCCCGGTGTGAGATCCGGAATATTCCGGGTTCTACACCGGACAGGTAAAACAGGAAAACCACTCAAACAAAAGACGCAATATCTTTTTCATCCGGACTCCGTTTTCGATGATCTTGGGCTCGTTGGAATCACCACAACGAGCACTACAATATAATGCAGAGAAACATCATAGTCCAACATGGGAGGTTAAAACCAAATGGGAAAAGGTTAGACCTCTCTCTAAAAAGAATAACCGGCAAACCTCCAACATAAAAAACGCAACTAGTTTTTCATACGAAATCCGTTTTTGATGAACTTGGGTGTTTTGGAAAGCTTACGAAAAGCTCTATCAAATCATGACTGGCAATCCCAAGAATAAGCAAGAGATAAAATAGCAAGGATGGAGAGGTGTAAAACCTCCCAAGCCGAAGAACCGGCAAAACCTACAATACCGAAAACGCAATAGAAGACGCATGCAAATTCCGTTTTCGATGAACTTGGACTTGTTGGAAATCTAGCAACAAGCACAAGATCCTTACACGGAGAAGAGCCAAATATCAACCAAGAATGATGATGCAAAGAATGCAAAGGTTTGAGCTCTCTACGAACTATAAGCTAAAGCTACTCACCCGAGCGCCCCTCTTAATAGTACGGTTATCTATCCTATAACCCGGTCTCCCAACTAGCACCATGAGACCGGTAAAATAGAAAACCTATCAAGATCATACCTTTGCCTTGCGCATTCCACTTGAGCTAGATGATGACGATCATGGCCGCTTCAAGATGGAACACCATTCTTGATTCCATTTGCTTGGTGAAGACTTGCAAATTGCTCCCCCATACTCCACTATGGGAAAGCCTCATTTAGGAATATCTTCCCATGTCCATAACACCGAAATGGACGGCAAGATTCAAGCATGTGATCTTCGAGATGCTCATCTTGAACTTGCACTTCTCAATCTTGATGACGATCAATACTTGATGTCATCCACTCATGGGCTACACGGAATCTTCCTTTTGATGCAAGCCCATGGAAAGATACCTAACCACATATAGAAACACCAAACAAATATATCATGGGTTAGTTCACAAAGCACAATTGACAATTGATTACCGTACCACAAGATCACTTGATCCCACTTGGTACACCATATGTGCCTTGTGAGTTGATCAACTTGAATCCAATCTTTGTACTTTGTCTTGATCAACCTCGTATCTTTTCTTCTAACTTCATTATGATGATGTCTTGAAGGTAAGCATGAATGCTCACACAATCTTCATTTCTTCAAGACACACTTGCCAAAAGCTCAACTCTCACATGACCATTCTTTGATCACACCTTGAACACACTTTTGTCATGACTTGATCTTCTTCATGCTCTATGACAATATCTTGAGATACCCAATGAATTCTTCACTTGCTTGCATGCTCCAAGACTTGGTCAACTAGGGCTCAATACATGAGTCCATCACGACTTCGACTTGGAGCCATATGTTGAATTCTTCTCTTGAATTCAAACACTCAAGATCTTGATTCTTCACGGCTTAACACATAAGCTAGAGCATGTCTTCCTTTGAGTTCCACACAAGAACTCCATCATCATTTCTTCTCATTGATCATATCATATTCATATTTTATGTCAATGATCTTGATGCCAATATTCAACATATATCTTTATCTTCATGGCATCCAACCTTGAATCCAACACATGGACTTCATATATTTACCTATGGGAAAGCCCTTCAAATATAACTCAATGAAACCATTAGTCCATAGGGATTGTCATTAATTACCAAAACCACACATGGGGGCTCCATGCACTTTCAATCTCCCCCATTTTGGTAATTGATGACAATCTCAACAAGAGGGTTTATATAACTAGTGGACGTGCACGTGCAACGCACGTATCCTAATCTATCATGAAAATATAGTAATAGTGAAAAACATTCATATGTGCTCTATATACCTGTCATTCCGGATTCGCGTTTGTAGTTGTTCTGCCGTCGAGCTATAGCCCTGTGGTGTGTCCAGTCTCCAGTACTTAGATTTTTAGATAGATAGTGCAGCGGATATGGATGGATCAACGAAGAAGATGATTGGTGAATAATTGCTGCCTAATTAGCTTCGGTAAGCTGCTATTGTGTGATTACGAACTTGCTGTACTTCCTGAACTGCGCTGTTTTGGAACTGAAGTTATCATCTTTTGCTGGTAATTGTGGATACAACATGTAAAGTACTGCTGGATCCTGAACTATCATCTTCCTGACCTTTGTTTTCCTTTTCTGGGTTTCTATTGGTGTGCAAATCGATGTGTAATAACAGGGAACAGAGGTAGTAACAAACTCTTGTCAATGATATCATAATACCATGTGCAGATTGTAAACTCTTCCATAATACAACACCCTACATGATACCATCCATTGATCAGTGTACTCTGAATGATTAAGACACCACAACTCTGTTTCGGTATTCCAGTTTCCCCAGGCATGCAAAATCGATGTGTAATAGACGCCGACAGACCTGAATCTGAAGAGTAGCTCATATTGTGAACAAGCATATACTACGACATAGATACATAATTCCTATAGAATATTACTGTCAGTGGCCAGCTTATGTTTGTACAATTCTGAACGCTTCCATGATACATAACAACACCATACCATCCATTGATCAGTGTACTGTGATCTCCCTACTGAATTCAGGTTCTCCCCCAGCACGTAGTCCACCAGCCATTGGCAAACAAGATACACCGAATACAATGATTAGTTCCATGTTCTGAATTCAGACGAACATTTTTAGCCATTGATATAGTATCTAATCCATGTCTGAACCCGAACAAAGTAGTGGTGTGTTTACTTGGGACTGTGTGAACTTGCGCAGGTCGGCTGGGGTGAAGCTCTGCCCGCCGCAGCCCAGCTTCGTCTTCCCGGAGATCAGCATGTAGTCGCTGTAAACGGCGATGAGGAAGGCGGACGCCGCCGGGTGCTGGAGCCAGTTCCACTCAGCTACATAAAGCAATCCACCTGAAATCGTTGCAAGCCACGTGAATCACTTCATTGCAGCATTGGTTTCTGTAGGGGATCGTGTACAGAAAACAAAAATTTTCCTAACAACGATAACCTTATACTAGCCAGGATCTACTCTATGCATATATACTATACGGTAAAAGACGGTATACATACCCTTTTAGACCGTAAGCGTCGACGATCAAAAGATCTGTCTCGATGACGACGCGTAATGAAGACGACGTAGCCGACCTCGAGGTCGCGAAGATCTTGACGCGATGATGAGGATGACGCCGTCCTCATGGTGGTGGAGGCAAGCACCTCCCAGCACCGCAAGTGTGGTGCCTCGCGGGGAGTCGCACACATACGGTGGAGATGACGACCTCCGGGCTCCGATCCAGGGACGAGCAGCGGAAGTGGAAGACTTGGACCGGAAGACCAGCAGCACGGCGGTGTGCATATGGTGGAGAAAACCTCAACCCAAGCGCTACCCCAATTGCGGAGTTACGCTCAAGGTGAGAGAGAGAAATAGGAATTTCTGGTGTTCTTTCAAAGGCAAGGGTGCACCACTATATAAAGGGGAGGGGAGGGTGCAACTCCCTTGGCTTAGCCATGTGGGACTAAACCCACATGGTGCAGCCGCACCAAGGGGGGCTGCCGGCCCTAGGTGGGCCCCATTCGGCCCACCTAGGCTGGCCCCCTCCCAACTCGCATCAAGGGGGAGCTTCCCCCCCCCCCCCCTCATGGGCCTCTTTAGGCCCATCTAGGTGTGCAGCCTTTAAAATTTGAATTTAATTAAATAAAAATTATATTTAATCATTAATTACACTAATTAATATCAAATACATTTTATCCAATTAATTCTAGCTCCGAAAACTATTTCGTTGCTCTCCGATCTCCATCGGATATCACCCGGAACACTTTCGGTGTGTCCGGAACACTTCCGGTGTTCTTCTCTCTATTTTCTTTTCTATGTCCAATCTAAATAATCATGTCATCTCCCCTTAAGTGTGTTACCCTACGGTTCGAGATCTCGCCAGACATAATCGAGACACGCTCTCCGATTAATGATTAATTCGTGGACCTTGGATACCCAGAATTAATCCCTGTGAGATAACGAATAACTTTTTCGTCCGAACCTCAGACGTCGAGTCTTAAACCTTTTGCCTGGCGATACTTAGCGTGTCCGAGACTCGTTCATAGATATCATGATACCTAGCTTGATCTCGTTACCGACAACACTATTCTTTACTCGTCCGTGATATTATGTCCTCGTGACCTAGTCACATGCTTGCAAGCTCATTGACATAATTTCACCGAGTGGGCCCAGAGTATCTATCCTGCTATGCGGATTGGCAAATCCCGCTCTTGACCCCTCGTCTCAACATACTCCCTTCCGATACCCGAGAGGGACACCTTTATTGTCATACTATATAAGTGATGACGTTTGATGCAATCAAAGCATCTTCCAAGAATAGCGATAAGAGTTGATCTCACGGTCAAAGGCGTAATGACTACGTCCTACAAAATATTGGGTATGTCCATCACATCATTCTCCCAATGACATGACTCCATTGTCAATTGACACCATCGTCACATGATCGGGAAACCTCGATCATCGATTGCACAATGAACTAGTTAAATAGAGGCTACTAGGGACCTGGTTGTTTATCTACCACACGTGTATTAATGTTTCCGCTTAATACAGTTATAGCATGGTATAAAACATATTACGAACAATTGAGATATGACAAATAAACTATCTTTATTAAGTGCCTCTAGGGCATATCTCCTTAGGATCCAAATATTGCAACAAGAAGATATAAGAGTGGTATCTACTTAAGAAGCAATGAAACCATAAGGATCCAAAGAACATATTTTGGACACGATGTAGATAATGATCAATAAGCTTATCAAGACAAACTTGAGTCCAAAATATATTCACAAAATATGAGTGCACGAAGATGAAATCAAGTAAGACAGACACTCACAAATCAAATTCTTACCGACGCCACCAAAAACCAACCGAATAAGAAAGATGGTCGGCAAGAACGAGGATGTCAAGGCGATATAATAACACTCTCATGTGTATACGTTTCTAAGTGGACAAAAAATCATGATGAAAAATTCACAAAGAAACATGCACACACAAAAAAGTTGCTTGAAAAGGTGATACCATGATATCCAAGAAAGAAGTCATAAATTGTACCAATAAGATGTTTGCATAAGAGCGTCTATAGCACAAGGCTTGATATTATCTTACTGTATAATAATGAACTTCAAACACTCAAACCTCAATAAAATCACAACTAGCAATAAGGGAACAAAAGATAGTTGGAATGCTTTGAGGAAGGCAACAAGTATCACAAAGATCCAATAATTTCGCAATTTCATCAGTATTGCGCATTTGAGCATTATGAGGAAAGGATATACAATAAAATTGCGAAGTTGACATATTTAGGATTACTCCCACGGATATGCAATCATCTCAAACTTCTCACATTTGCAATAAAGGGTTTTCTTTAAAACCTGTGAAGGAACCGTGTAATATTTGTAAATAAGGATATTCATGCCATGATGCAACCTACACAAGGTTGAAAGCTTTACATGTATGCATGAAGTGAATACTTGTTACCGAGATAGCATTGGTGTGATGTAGTAGATAAGAGTTCATTGAATCATCCTAGCTTGGCTCCAATTTACACATGGTTAGAACACCTTCCTTGTAGTTCAGACAAGCATCCATTGCATCTACAATGTACCTAAAACAACATTCAAGTACATTTTGGTCCCCAAACTTATTGGGTCCAAAGTAGTTAGAATAACTACAATACATTGGGAAAAATCCATATAAATATATGGATATTTAGAGATGAAATTTGAATTTCATGCACATCTTAGCCTTTTAGGATTTCATGGAGTCTACCCAATATATTGGATCAAATAAACCAAGCATGCCAGGAAATATACATATAGTAAATATGCATGCACAAGACTTCCAAGATCCAAATAAGATACAATTCGGACAAAACACCAAGAAATCCAAGAAGCCACAAATGGCGTGTCAAAACACATTTGGTGTACAAATTATATAAAAGAATCAAAACAACAAATGATTGATTCACAAGTTCGACACATGAACAAAGTAAAACCATTGAGCACACACAAAGAAACAAAACACACATGCTCAAACACTTATCTCATTCAAGAAGATAAAACATAGAAGAAAGAATGAGATAGCAAACTCCCAAAAGAGAGCAAGGTTCCAACAAAAGAAAACCAAACCCTCCACACTTTTCACAATGGCACAAAGTACCAAAAATGATTTTTGTCTTCCACCAAAGCACACTCGATAAGGACAAAAAGATATTATGATAAGAGTATAAAGATAGTATTGTAAAAGATATAGAATAGCGCCCCCAAGATGTATGCATTATCTAGAATTTTGCATTTGAATACAAAATGCACACAAATGGGATCAATGTCTCTCCTATACCAAATAAAGCACTAAACAAAGTTTGAGTAAAGCGAAGGGATCCACAAGGTGCAAGGGACACAAGGGGAGAGAACACCAAAACAAATTCTTGGCAAGAAATAGGGCGAATAAGATCAAAAGCCAATATGAAGATGATCTACAAATTCCACCACAAAAGTGAATATCACTTGTCAAGGACAAGGAGTATATGAAGTTATTTCTTGGTGGTATATTGTAGGAATATTCAAAATCATATTCACAACTAAGAAGCATATGGCAAAAGATAAGATTTAAGCGCAATGCTTATATAGATAGATGTTCTTGATAGCTTCGATTATTCACGTGATCATGCAACACAATTATTATAAGAAATTGAAGCAAACGGTTTCCCAAACGATATAGACGAACACATTTGAGGAAAACCGTACCAAGAACATCTCTCACAAACAAGATCCAAAAGATGAGCAAATAAAAGCATTCAAGCAAATTGGAACTTGCTTGAGCAACATGCCACATAGGAACTAGATAATTTACAATATCAATTCTAAGTAGCAATACCTCACATGTTCACATTTTCTAGGCTTGTAATATGCACATAGTTCATTACTCCCCCATAATGTGATAAACCATTTATTCTCAACCAGAGGCAAATAAAATCCAACTAGAGATAATTAATGGACATTATAGAATTTGAATTTCTCATGATCAAGACATACCACATAGAGACTAGATAATCTTGATATATCAACACTAAGTGGTATTCCTCATGTATACACATTTTTAGGATTATGAAGTGACCAAATGACACGACTCTAGCGGCATCGTCAAAACTTGTGATTTCGGGCATTTCTGGCCGTTTTCGTGGGCTATAGTCCACGGTTTTCACATACAATCTATTGACAACTATCACTTCACATACAATCTACTAAAGGGATACTGCTGTGGCGGTGAAGAAGAAGGACAAGGAGGAGGATGGCAGTAACTTTGTTGGGCGGTGGCGGCGAAGAAGGACAAGGAGGAGGCCGGCAGCAACTTCGTTCATGTTCACTGTGCTGCTTGGTGGAGTGGGGAACGGGAGCGTCTAAGTAAAAAAGGCAGCAGTCTGGAAGTTGCAGTCCGTTTACTCTAGTCGGTCACCGAGACGATGGGACGACACAACATTGGGCTGGAGAGAGGCTTTGAGGACTACCTCAGCCAGGAGCTCTCCGATCATCCTGATGCCAACACTGTTGTCGCTGAAGCTCAGCTGTTCCTGAAGCTGCTGGCAATCGAGCTCATGTTGTCGTTGAAGCTCGCCCAGCCGTCCCTGAAGCTGTTGGCGATCGAGCTCATAGACTCATAGACCACAAGCACACTCAGACTGTATTCAATCTTGCCTCGACAGAAACAAAGCAGCTGATTGCAGTTGTTCGAACCTGTAGGTGAGCTTCTCGGTTTAGGTTCTTGACCACTATTTCTTCCGTTGTGGTCCTTTTTATCTGCAGTGTCCCTGAAGGTGCTGGCGATCGAGCTCATGCTGTTGCTAAAGCTGCTGGTGATCGAGCTGGAGCACCCTCGGCCCTCGCGCGATGCCTTCCTCTTCCTCCATCGACCCTGACCACGGTGTCGCCAGCGCCACGGACCTCGACCTGGGTCTATGAGTCATCTGTACTTAGACCAAACCTTAAGTTCCTTGCGTCAGCTGCAAAATCTTTGAACTCACTGTCGATGTTTCTCCACTGCGACCCATCAGCGGGGTGTCTCAGCATCTCGTCTTCCTTACGGTCTTCTTTGTGCCATCGCAACAACTTGGCATGCTCTTTGTTTCGGAACAAACGTTTCAACCGTGGTATTATAGGAGCATACCACATCACCTTGGCAGGAACCCTCTTCCTGGGGCTCGGCTCGCCCTCAACATCCACCTGGGTCATCTCGCCTGATCTTATACCGCAATGCACCGCATATCGGGCATGCATTCAAATTCTCGTGCTCACCACGGTAGAGGATGCAGTCATTGATGCATGCATGTATCTTCTGCACCTCTAATCCTAGAGGGCAGACAATCTTCTTTGCTTCATACGTACTATGGGGCAATACGTTATCTCTTGGAAGCATCCTCTTTAATATTTTCAGCAAGTTTTCAAATCCCTTGTCAGATAGTCCATTCTGTGCCTTCCATTGCAGCAATTCCAGGGTGGTACCCAGCTTTTTATGGCCATCTTCATAATTTGGGTACAATAATTTTTTGTGATCCTCTAACATGCGCTACAACTTCGACCACTCGTTCTCACTTCCGCAGTTTATCTGTTCATCAATAATGACCCGACGAAGATCATCATCGGACTGATCATCAACAATGATCTCATGTTCAGCTTCGTCTTCCTCCATTGTAGTACCACCGTGTTCAGAGAACACAGGATAGTTGTCATCATCCTCTTCTTCATTGTCTTCCATTATAACCCCTCTTTCTCCGTGCTTGGTCCAACAAAAATAATTGGGCATGAAGCCTTCTCGCAACAGGTGGGAGTGGAGGGTTCTTGAGGAAGGGTAATTCCTCTTATTCTTATAGTCATCGCATGGACAAAATATAAAACCATTCTGCTTGTTTAACTCAGCCATACGGAGAAAATTATGCATGCCATCAATGAACTCAGGACAGCGTCGGTCATCGTACATCCATTCCCGGCTCATCTGCATTATACAAATATATCAAATAGAGATATGTGACCAAATTCATTAATACAATAGTTCACCACATTTAAACAAAAGTAGAGTAGCGACCAAATCTAATACATAGTTCTCATAAACATTCATTAATTGAAACTATGACACTATATATAACAAACAATTATACAAATAAGAAATTATACAAGTAATAATCGTGCATCTAAATCATACAAACTAAGATTTTTTAAAATAAAAGATAAAAACAAGAGGCTCACCGAGGTGGTGTCGGTGACGGGGCGACGCGGGCGATCGACGGCGGTGAGAAAGGGGGCGGGATGACACTATAAAAAATCACAAATCATACTTTTATTTGAGCTCAAAATGCATATAAAACAAATGAAATCCCTAACTTAGGCATTTCATCAAACACCTAGCTAGCACTACAAAAATCAAATGAGCTAAACTAGTAAGAAAATGAGCTAAACTTGAAATGCCGGAAGAGAGGATGAAGTTGCTAACCCTTGTATAGATAGGTGCCACCAATCTTGACAAATGTTGGAGAAAAATGTGATGAACTCAAGATTGGGAGAGGAAAGAGAGAGCAAAAAATGGAGGTGAGCTCGAGCAGCAAAAATGGAGCTGGCTCGGGGGGTGGAAGAAATATATAGGGAAATCTTTAGCACCGGTTCGTAACACAAACCGGTACTAAAGATGGGCCTTTAGTACCGGTTTGTGTTACGAACCGGTGCTAAAGGGTCTGGCCGTGGCCCCCCACTGCATCTGCCTGGCCCAACCCTTTTGCACCGGTTGGTACCGGTACAAAAGCCTGCCGGCCGCCTCGCCCTCTGGAACCGGTACTAAAGGACCCTTTAGTACCGTTACCTGTCAAACCGGTGCAAATGGGGCCGCACCGAAGCCCCTGTTTCGACTAGTGATAGATCGAATCGACTAATGGATTGTGCATGTGGACCTGAATGTTCTGAACTCAACAACTGAATTCTTTCACCTAGCTTTTTGCCGGATTCATCGTGTACTTTTCCTAACACCACAGATGCATTCTACGTTGGCCCAGGTTTCACAAAGATGCGGATCGTCGACATTGGAAGTTTGGCACACGACCTCACCTCATGAATTTATCGTCATGGCTGTCATGTAAGAAACTTGTGGTTGCACGTAGCAACCATGGCTGCATTGCACGTGATGATGTCGTGGATGATGTTTTTAGATAGAAAGCCATATGCCCGACTTTAAGTTAACAAAACATTTCAAAGGGTACAAGGGTGTTGATGAAAACACAATACAAGAAAATTCCTAAGCAACCACACAAAAAAACGAACCTTCGATTGCCACCGATGGTGTCCTTCTTCATCATGGTTCACGGTCACCAACGGTTTCATCCGCCTCGGTGGGGCAGGCCCCCCCCCTCTTCGTTGCGTGTGACAGTGTCGCCATCCTCTGTCGTGGCAGAGGATCAGCTGTCGGCCAGTGGGTGCCAGGCCGTTGCGCTACTCTTCAGGCTCAACGTAATATATACGAACAATAGACATGACAAAAAAAGACACGGACAAACAAGAGCTCACTGGCTTCTCCAGCGGGGCGGTAGAGAATCTCGAAGACTGTGTACATCAGAGGAGGAGACGCCGCGTCGTCATCAGAGATGTGGTCATCGTTGGTGGGGTGTCGAGCTGCGAGCATCCTGCCGGGGTGGTCCTGCTTGTTGGTGAGGAGGGTGTTTTTTGCGGCGTCGGTGACATGAAGACCGACTTAGGGTTTGATCCGTTTGTTGGGACATGGATACGTTCATGACAGACTGAGCCCTGCTAACCCGGTCGTGTCCGGACTATAAGAGGTGTCGGACAGTCCGGATAGATGGGTTGGATTTGAAGAATCTGATTGGGCGGGTTTTCTCTATTCATATCGTGTCCGGACAGTCCGCCCAAACATTCAGAATGGTCAGAGATGCTCCTAGTGAACTTCCAAACTTTACGAGCCGTCTGTATTCGCACCCATCCAGCTTGCATATTGGCTGGATGCATGCCCACATGGACGTTCACGTGCTCTCCTAGTGAGCGGTCTGTTGGCTCGTCGACACGAGGGAAACCCACTGGGGCGCTAGGCGCTGCGGACGATGGGGCCTGCTGGCTACACTAACGTGACGCACAGTTGATACCCACAAGTATAGGGGATCGTTGAAGTCTTCGATGTGTAAGTATTAGTATCGATCCCACGAGGAGTAGAAGGTATAAGTATTTATCCTCTAAATAAGAGTGTCACTTCTCTTATTATCTATGCACTAGACAAACTAAAATGATGCAAGTGTTTTTGGGTTTTTTGGTGTAGAGAATGCAAAGCTGAAAATAAAATATGATGAGTGAAATCTCTCAAAGAGAGAGAAAGCCCAATCCCCTATGCAGCAAGAGGACAAGCTTGAGTGGTGTTTCTTATGCGTGGAAAACATTCCCAAGGGCTACATGGATTTCATGGCAAAAATATTTCTAGAACAACAAGGTAAACATTTTGTCAAGTTTTAATCTTCTTTGGATGAAGCCATAATTAGGTGTAGCTAAATAAATAAACTAAACCCCTTATGATGGATCATGTGGCCAAGTAAATGACTGCACAAGAGTTATTAAGACAAAAAGTCCCACCATAGCATTACACTCTAAGGTCCCCGATATAAATCCCCTCCTAATGTAACTTCATGACTCGGTCAAGGGTTTACGTGTCCTCCCAAGTCTCCCTCAATCCATTACACTAGTGTGAAACACCTTCATGCATTACTCAATGTATGGTGCACTTCATACATTGTACATCAAGACAATCATAAAAGATAAAAACTTGACCAAATACTCAATACATGTTAAGTAGAAATCATTGCCAATCCATCCTATGCCCCCAGGAACACGAGAGAACTACTCACAACATGAAGACATGATATGGTTCAATGGTATAAGTGATACAACACAATCTGAAATTATAATCTCCCCACAAAACAATGACAAGTAGCAATTCACAAACATGTATAATAGTACTTAGACAATAGCTAGGGTTCGAACAATCTCAAACTATGAGGGGGATGAAGTGGATCACGAAGATGGTGATGGAGATGGTGCTGGTCTTCACGGTGTTGATGATGGAGACTTCCGGAGGGGGATGGAGGAGCCTTCCGGAGGTGATTCCGGCGGCGTTTCCCCCCTCCGATCTTCTCCGGCGGCAGACTTTGTCTCTGTTTCTTGGTTTTGTGTTTTTCCGCCACCTCCTTTCCGAAGAGCCTCGGGGACTATTTTTATAGTCGGTTTTAGGTCAAGACGAAGTCGGTGAGCAAAGATCGACGGCAACGGAGCATCGAGGCTCCAGAAGGTGGGCCCCACACGGCCAAGGAATCTGGCCGCGTGGGCCACCCCTTTTGGCCCTCGAGCCTCCGTTTGTTCGCTTCCTTCGCTCCCAGGTCTTCTTCCTTCCAAATATTGATGCTCCTAAATTTGCAAGTCATTTGGACGTCGTTTGGGTCCCTGAAACATCAAAATATAGAAAATAGGGTTTTCTGCCTGCGCAGGGTTAATTCCAGAAAAATAGGGGAACTTGTGAATTATTCCCAAAATCATTATAAAACATTGATATAACCCTTATATGATGCAAATATGATTGGAATATGAATAAAATAATGCAAAGTTCATGTATGCATTTTACATGCATCAGCATCCCCAAGCTTAACCCATGCTCGTCCTCGAGTATGAAGGTGATAAAACTAACATGGACTTTGCATTTTAATACTATCAATGGATATCAAAGATGATTACTATTGCTACATAGAGTCAAATGGTTCATTCTTAATAAGATGTAACAATATGCAAGATAGTTTATGAAGTGATATCAAATATTCAATGTAAGGATGTTCAATGATAATTCACAAAGTGTAACATAAATGAAAAAGTACTATGGACCACAATATGCATAATGATAAGTAAGAACATCCTACAATGGTCATAGAGTGTAGATGAAATCTGAATATAAAAGGTGGACACTTTGGAAAGATATATATATGAGTAGAGGTAAAACATGAATAAGTTTCATCTAACTTCTGAATGCTCTTAAGTTAATGATTGTAATGGGTATTCTTGGTGTCAAGCTCTCATTGCCCCTATCATAGCATCTTGAATGATTAAGTTTAAAGTGAAAGCAAATATGAGTAATGTGCTTGACAAATGGTTGAAAGTCTCATGCCCCTTGAATACGAGTACCTACTCCATGTGTTACTCAACTCGGGAAACAAAGCAAGTTCAATTTAAATATCATTGTAAGTAAAATAGTATCATCAAGAGCGTCAACTGGGGTACCTCTTGTCCCAGGATATGGAACAAGCCCATATCAAAATGACAAGACAAACAAACATAATGAACAATCTCAACACCCTTTTTATTTACCATTGGATAGCTTTTTATTGTAAGGTGTATCACAGACGGTTCACCATAGCATGTAAGTAAATTTCCACCATGAATGATGCATGGCTTAGATTAGCGGCCCAGGCGTCTCTCTAACCATTTATACAAACTCATTTAAACCACTCCATTTCCATTTATTTCACCATGGTAAGCATCCATAAACAAAAGTACATGACATCAACTAATATAATAAGTGCAATGTTGAAAGCGTTCCATGTGACAGCACATTTCTGCTAACTCTCAACCAAAGACATTTGTCAAGCTCATAACATCATAATTTTAATCACAATGGGTCATGTTCATTAAGTGCAATAAAAGTAAAGTGTGCATCAAGTTCGTGAGAGCTATATAACCAACTTTTCCCATAACAATCAACAACATAAGCATTTTAATTCAGAGGTATAGATAATACAAAATAACATGATAAACAACTCGGAATAGCATAAAGCTAATAGGTAGATATGGTGGACTCACTGGAAAAACTTTGGTTGAAGGTGTTGGAAACAAGTTTTACTTGTTGGAATTTTTGGGCTAGCAAGAGGGAGAAAGTTGACCGTCTAAATGCATGCATGAGTGTCCATAGAACTAACTAATCATGTTAAACAAAGTAAAGTAACATTCAGCATCAAAACATGAATAAAAGATAGCTCTTGATAAAACACTTGTAAATTATTACTCATTAACAAGCTCATGAATCATGCAACTATATGTATCTTTTAAAATCAACTCAAACATCCCTTTTCCCAATCATTTTAATAGCATCCAACATATTTCAACCCATATTTCCAGTAGCTCTCTCATATATAAATGATAATGTGGTGGTCTCTCAAAAATAAAAATCAAACCAAACAAACAAAAAGACGCTCCAAGTTTATGCGATAAAGTGCATTGATCGAAAAACAGAAGTTAGACGTGTGCAAACCGAGAGTGTGTAGGTCCAGTGGGTTGTCTTCACATCCCCAAGCTTATGGTTTTCACCATCCTTAGATAACTCTTGGTGCATCTCCTCTAATCCCTGTGAAAAAACTTCAAAACACCGTTTCTCCCATTTCTTTTCTGTGGGGTGACATTAGTAGTGATAAACAAATAGGTTTCTTGCTGCATATAATCCTTAGACAAAAATTTATATGAATGTCCAGTAAGTGTATTATGTTGTATGCCTACTCATAAACTCAATTGGATCTGAAAATTCAAGTTAAAAGTTCTAAGCATGCATCAAACAAAATGGGACAGAATCTGTCCAGAAAAACAGCAGCAGCAAAACGTATTTTTCTACCCTACTTAAATTTGTATAAAAATTCTGAAAAAATTCATGCATACAGAGGATGAAAAGTTGCTTCTACAGTTTAAATATCAGCTCATTCGGAGTTACAGAATAGGAATTAAAAATCATACCGTGCACAGATTCGTGCTGGAATAATATCTCCGAATGCTATAAGCAACTTTTTCAAACCAAAATGGGTAAAACTTGGCACTTTATTAAAAATTCCAGAAAAAACTAAAAACCTAGTCTCTTGTTACAGCAAGAGGACACAAAGAAAATCAAAAATAAAAACAACCGGGTTGCCTCCCGTAAAGCGCTTTCTTTATAGCCATATAGCTAGGCTTACTTACTTGGTTTAGATGGTTGGAGTGAGGTGGCTTGGCATCCCCAAGCTTGAATTCTTGTACTTATTCGAAATATGTAGGGTGAGCCTAGGGGTAACATCCCCAAGCTTGAGTGTTTGTCCCTCTTGATCTTTGGGAAGTGTTTCATGCATAATACCAGGATCCCATGGTGTTCTCAAGCCAATGAAAATAATAATCAAGTTGAAACCTGGTTGAGAGAAAAACAAAACACAAAAGTAATAACAACGAAGTCTAACTTTCTTTCTATGCATTGGCATTTTGTATATGAATGAAGTTTCCCAATGCATATTAACAATATTTACTTGCAGCATATAATTATTAGTAACATAAAGAGGGTTCTTATCACCCCTCTTTCATAATAGTTGCAAGTAGTAGAAATAAATTCATTCAACTTAGATAATTTAGGCACATAAAGAGGATATTAAATTTATTTGGAATTCATTAGCATGCTTCCCTCTTTCAAAATAGTTAATAAGATCAATATCAAGTTTACTATCATGATTGCAACAAAGATTTGGAACTAAAGATAGTTGCAAATCACATAAGTATTTCTCAACATAAGCAAATTTCTCCTCTATGGTGTAAGTAGGAGAGTTCAAGAACAAAGTAGGACTCTCATGAGTAAGAGCACTATCACAAACAGCAAGTATATCATTTTTATCCTCGCATAAATTAGTAACAACTAAACATGGAGGATTATCAATAAGCATAGGACCATCATCTAAAGCATTATCATATAGCATATTTAAGCAACACTCCTCATTATTATCCATAACTTCACTAGTAGCATTATTAAAAAGTAAAGGAGTATTATTAGTTCATCATAATAGCATGGGTTATCATATAGGACCATACATTTTCAGTTTCACACTCATCATAACATGGATTCTCATAAATAACAAAAGATTTTTGAGTTTGAGTGTTACTATCATTTGTTGATGGTGAAGTTGGGAGATCCAACTCTTCATTCTCTAGCTGTTCATCATTTCCATCATCCTCTTGAGATTGCATGGGCATCCCCAAGCTTAGGTTTTTATCCTCTTCTTCACATCTTCCTCTTCCAAGCTTATGTTTTCATCATTTCTTCCTGCAAAACATCAGTACTTTCTTGGGGAACCTTGCCCCTCTCATAATAATCAACAGCATAAATATTTTGAGAGAACTGGGCTATGCAATATTCAAGAATAGAAGTGACCTTTCCTTCAAATCTCTTAACTCTAGGGCAAGTTTTATTTTCATTAGCAAAGGTGTGCAATTCATTAGATGCATAATAAGTAACAAATTCCTCTACTTGTTCCATCTCTAAATGAGTGTAATCATTAGTATTGTAAGATGCTATGACATGTTCTTCATGGAACTTACATTGAAATCCAAAGTGTCTTTTTCTATGTTTAAAGCAACAAGTTGTATTATTATGGAATAAAAGCCACTCTCCAGCAATATAATTTAAACTTTCCATGAAATCTTTTAGTCTTTTCCGTTCACTTGACTCTCTAAATTCCTCATCAATTTTAGAAGCTTTCATATATTCATAGTAAAGATTCATTATCTCAGGAACAGTTTTTTTGGTATTTTCCATTTTCTAATTTTTTTGTGTTTTTGATATATGGATGAAAGTAAAACTAAACTAAATGCAAAACTGAAAATAAATATCTAGTGCAAACAAGAATAAAAACTTAAGCGCTACACTCCCCGGCAACGGCGCCAGAAAACTGTCTTGATACCCACAAGTAGGGGATCGTTGAAGTCTTCGATGTGTAAGTATTAGTATCGATCCCACGAGGAGTAGAAGGTATAAGTATTTATCCTCTAAATAAGAGTGTCACTTCTCTTATTATCTATGCACTAGACAAACTAAAATGATGCAAGTGTTTTTGGGTTTTTTGGTGTAGAGAATGCAAAGCTGAAAATAAAATATGATGAGTGAAAGCTCTCAAAGAGAGAGAAAGCCCAATCCCTATGCAGCAAGAGGACAAGCTTGAGTGGTGTTTCTTATGCGTGGAAAACGTTCCCAAGGGCTACATGGATTTCATGGCAAAAATATTTCTAGAACAACAAGGTAAACATTTTGTCAAGTTTTAATCTTCTTTGGACGGAGCCATAATTAGGTGTAGCTAAATAAATAAACTAAACCCCTTATGATGGATCATGTGGCCAAGTAAATGACTGCACAAGAGTTATTAAGACAAAAAGTCCCACCATAGCATTACACTTAAGGTCCCCGATATAAATCCCCTCCTAATGTAACTTCATGACTCGGTCAAGGGTTTACGTGTCCTCCCAAGTCTCCCTCAATCCATTACACTAGTGTGAAACACCTTCATGCATTACTCAATGTATGGTGCACTTCATACATTGTACATCAAGACAATCATAAAAGATAAAAACTTGACCAAATACTCAATACATGTTAAGTAGAAATCATTGCCAATCCATCCTATGCCCCCAGGAACACGAGAGAACTACTCACAACGCGAAGACATGATATGGTTCAATGGTATAAGTGATACAACACAATCTAAAATTATAATCTCCCCACAAAACAATGACAAGTAGCAATTCACAAACATGTAGAATAGTACTTAGACAATAGCTAGGGTTCGAACAATCTCAAACTATGAGGGGGATGAAGTGGATCACGAAGATGGTGATGGAGATGGTGCTGGTCTTCACGGTGGTGATGATGGAGACTTCCGGAGGGGGGATGGAGGAGCCTTCCGGAGGTGATTCCGGCGGCGTTTCCCCCCTCCGATCTTCTCCGGCGGCAGCCTTTTGTCTCTGTTTCTTGGTTTTGTGTTTTCCACCGCCTCCTTTCCGAAGAGCCTCGGGTACTATTTTTATAGTCGGTTTTAGGTCAAGACGAAGTCGGTGGAGCAAAGATCGACGGCAACGGAGCATCGAGGCTCCAGAAGGTGGGCCCCACGCGGCCAAGGAATCTGGCCGCGTGGGCCACCCCCTTTTGGCCCTCGAGCCTCCGTTTGTTCGCTTCCTTCGCTCCCAGGTCTTCTTCCTTCCAAATATTGATGCTCCTAAATTTGCAAGTCATTTGGACGTCGTTTGGTTCCCTGAAACATCAAAATATAGAAAATAGGGTTTTCTGCCTGCGCAGGGTTAATTCCAGAAAAATAGGGGAACTTGTGAATTATTCCCAAAATCATTATAAAACATTGATATAACCCTTATATGATGCAAATATGATTGAAATATGAATAAAATAATGCAAAGTTCATGTATGCATTTTACATGCATCAACAGTGAAACAATGTAAATCTGCTACTGCTATATATACATCCACCACGCACGGCATGGGAACATAAGAGAGAACACCACCAGAAACAATGCAGGGCAACCGACTCCTCATCGTTCTCCTCCTCCTCACCACCCTTCTCCTTGCGGCATTGGCCTCTCCGGCCGGTGGCGCGTCGGCGTCGACGTTCACGGGGCGGCTGGGCGATTTGGTGGCGTCGGAGCCTAGCTGGGCAGCCAGCCTCGCCGGGAGCGGCATCAGCGAATCCAGCCTCAACTTCGACAAACAGGAGTGCGTGAAAAAACGTAACTGCGTGGCACCGTGTCCAGGATGTTCCTACACCCGGGGGTGCGCGTACGGTTATCAGTGCGGGCACTGACGGCCGACCGGCCGATCCATCCAACCATCCGATGGATCCACCGCTGGATGGAGGTGGTATCTAGTACTCCCTCCGTTCCAAATAAGATGACTTCCATTTGTCCACATGTGGATGTATCTAGACATGTTACAAGTATAGATACATCCGCATGTGGATAAATGGAAGTCATTTAATTTGGAACGGAGGGAGTACAATATATATCGGAGATGTATGTATGTGTTCGGATTCTGAATAAAACAGCTTGGTGCATCAGCTTCAAAAGCATCCCGCCCTCGCTTGCAGGTTGGGCTGCGTGGCTAAAATATACTCCCTCCATTCCAGAATATAAAATCTTTTAACCTTTTTCCATATCCACATGTGTAAATATGTACCTAGACATTTTTAGTGTATATGTATATTTATTTTTCTTCAAATATAAATAATATATAGAACACCTAAAACATCTTTTATTGCGGAACGAAGGGAGTATGTGGTTATAACAGGAAGAAAAGAGCACGGTTTGACATGAACTCTGATGTGAACCGTAGATCGACACAACCTGAGCTGCAACTATACTGACGAATATGAAAACCGAACAGATCTCGGAGATCCACCAGAGACAAGGACACGAGTCCTCCACTCATGCTAGACACATCACTAGAGCATGGATAAGACGGGGAGGGTCTTATTTTGACACCGGGATATGACCACCACCTCACCATGGATGAAGACATATAATAAACAAGCTACACTCTCGCCGAGCACCAGCGAGAGGCCACGGTCCACCGCATCTCCTGTTATAAATCTTAAGCACCTAGTTGGTCTACTAGGACAAGCAATCACACAAACGAGATCAAGATTTGGTAACGCAATTTAGCGACCAATCCCTACAGCTGTAGGGCATGCTTAATGGATGCTCCTCCCATGTACTAATTATAATAATACCATCGATGACAAACACACCGAGACATTCAGTTGCATCAGATCTACAACGCCACGCCGGTCCGGCCGCCCCTGTTGCGGGCGCCAGAACGTCCTCTCATGATCTTGTGTCTAGCATACCAGCTTTTTGTCTTGTCTATTTGGCGGTAATTCTGGTACACGACAAACTAAACTGAATCATGTACTTATACCTGGCCATAACTCGGGTGGCTGGCCAAGAAAACCCCGACGCAAAAAACTCAAGCCCCAAGCCTGCCCGGCCAAAAAGCCCGAAAACCCGTCGTCGGGCCGCGGGCCGGGTTCTTCCTAAAACCGCCAAAATGCAAAGCCCAGGCCTGGCCCATCACAGCGGTCGGGCCTAGATTTCAGGCCCAAGCTCGAGGTTTTTGGGCCGGGCTTCGGGCTTCAGGGCTGGGCTTCCCATGGCCAGGTATACATGTACTCCAGCATCAAGCTTATCCGGTTCAAGTTTCATCTCCTTCTCATAAGCTTGCTTCAAGTATCTATATTTTTCAGTTTTATTAGAGTAATTTAAACTCATATTCATCCCATTCTAGTCATATGTATTGATCCTTCATATATGTTTCGTCATATTACATTAATATTTTATATATTTTTGAAAATTAAGTTTTATTTATACTTGAAAGTGTTACATCTCGCCCATTTCTTCGCAAAAAAATCACCGCCCGGAAAATGGAGGAAAAAAATAAGAAAAAATGGCTATAGGAAAAAATGGCGGCGCGCATGAAGTCCCAAAATGACCCCACGCTTATGGATCGTGCGAAAACGGGAAATCAACGATCAAAATATAAAAAAAAAACTAAGTTTGTGGGTTAACGCCTTAACGGTCTGTCCTCAAACTGCATGGGCCACCTGCACATGGGCCTCACCAGGGAATCTTGGACAGCTCACGCACATGCACAACACTTGTCTTGCAGCAAGAAACCCTCGAAAAAACAATTTTGTCTCGAAGAAAAAATAACATGCACAGCACCACGATCCGACCACGAATCGACGCTTCTCCAGCTAATCTTCCACTCCCTCTGTTTTTAAATATAATCATTTTTAGCTAGTTTTAATTCACATGTAGTTAGACATATTTTAATATAACATTTATATGAACCTTGCTCTAAACTATGTCTAGATATATTTAGGTCAAAACTAGCTAAAAAGACTTACATTTAGCAACGGAAGTAGTACCTTCCTACCGTGATCAATTTTCTTAGCTCCCTACATACAAGCAACTTGGAATTAAACCATCCTCTAGATTAGTCGTAAGCATCCTCTGAAGTCTGACCAACGCCGTCGAAGGCGAAAAGGCCGTCTTGGGTGGGGAGCTCTCTCTAGGCCACTGGAGCAATATATAAAGTCTAACATCGATCGGTGTGCTAGAGACCACCCCATCGACCACCGCTAGATCTTCCATCCATCGAAACAATACACGTACTACGTAGTATATATTACTCCCGATGGTAAAAAAACGACTAGTTAGTTTGCTGAGTGAAGATTTCTTGGTCCAGAGAAAAATATTTATAAGTTACAGAAAAATCTGAAAAACATCGTACATATTCTCAACATGCGTGCAAAATCACAATGTGAAATACTTTGCATTTTAAACTTACAAAAAAAATGTTACTTTCGTGTACCCCATAATATAAATGATTTCTTACACTTGTAGTATGCATCGTTGATAATATACAAAAAAAACTTTTAAATATTTGTTTTGATTTTTCTCAAACAGAGGGAGCACTAATGTCCGGGAGCGAGATGATTTGGTTGGTCTGCTTAGTCTGGTCGATCAAGCTTATTATCACGTTTTGATGTAGTATGATACAATTGCCTCTTCACTTTTTACCGGGCTTTTGCGAAGCACACTACTAGAAAAGTACAAAGTACAAAAGTATACAAATCAAGGCACATAGTACAAAAAAGTTCAAAGTAAAAATACGCTGAAACCTGAAATATAAAAATCACGATGTACGAAAATACACGAAGTAGAAAGTATAAAGATCTGACATATAAAAAACCTTATAATACGAAGTACAAAACTCGTCAAGTTCAAATTGCAAACATGTCGAACTACAAATATACTGAAATCCGAAATACAAAATTCATGAAGTAAAAAAGCTACAAAGTACAAAACGCTGCATCGTCGAAACCCAAATCCATGAATTTGGCTAAGATAGCAGCTATATTATATGCCATCGAGGACATATGAGTTAACATCTATGGCACAAACTTTTTTTTTATGTAGCTGCCTGATGGAGAGAACTTGCATTATTTATACTAAACTATTTTACTTATATATAACTCATTATATCATCGGATATCCATTTTGTATGCTAAAAACAGCAGGGAAAACCC
Organism: Poa pratensis; assembly: GCA_947311845.1. Classification (NCBI taxonomy): domain Eukaryota; kingdom Viridiplantae; phylum Streptophyta; class Magnoliopsida; order Poales; family Poaceae; genus Poa; species Poa pratensis. The sequence continues at coordinate 170,013 of CAMZMU010000101.1, forward strand.
TTACCGAATAATTTTTCATTTTATAATATGTACATGTTACGTTCATAAAGCTAGTGCCCACCCATTGGGTCATACCCTCTTTAAGAAAAGTTTATCAGATGTCCATTACAATCTTATTGATATAACATCACTACTAGGAAACAGGCTATCTATGACGCACCCATTTTGCCTTTCTGTGGCGCATGGCGGGTGCGCCACAGATATCACGCCACTAAAATATTTTTCTGTGGCGCACCCCCACCGTGCGCCACAGAAATACCAAGATTTTGTGGTGCACCGGTACGCGTGCGCCACAGATTTTTTTTTTGAATTTTAAAAAAAAAAGGCGGCCAGATCTAGATCTGGATCTAGATCTGGCCGTCGGAATTTCGCTGGAATTTTGTTGGAGCTCGTCGGAGGCCGTGTTGCCCGTGGGTGGAGGAGGGAGTCGCCGGAGGTGGGTGGGTGGAGGATGGGGGTCGCCGAAGGTCGCCAGAGTGGAGGAGGAGGTCGCCGGAGTTGGAGAAGGATGTCGCCGGAGGAGGTCGCCGGGGTGGAGGAGGAGGTCACCGGTGGTGGAGGTGGAGGTCGCCGGAGGTCGCCGGAGGAGGTCGCTGGAGGTGGAGGTCGCCGGGGTGGTGGAGGAGGTCGCCGGACGTGGAGGTGGAGGAGGAGGAGGTCGCCGGGGTGGTGGAGGAGGTCGCCAGAGATGGAGGTCGAGGTGGAGGAGGAGGTGGAGAGAAGAAGTGGAGGAGAGGAGAGGAGAAGGAGGAGAAGTGGAGGAGAAGGAGAGGAGAAGTGGAGGAGAAGGAGAGGACAAGTGGAGGAGAAGTGGAGGAGAGAAAGAGAGAAGAAGAAAAGAGAGGGAGAAGAAGGGCTTGGGCGGGATTCGAATTTTGAATCCCGCCCAACAATTCTGTGGCGCACCTGCCACCGTGCGCCACAGAATATTTTTTCCAATTTTTTTGAATTTTTTGATTTTGTAGAAAAAAAATCTTCTTTTTGAAATAACTTTTTACTCTTTTGGAATTTCCCGAATCTGAGAAAAGTTCACCGGGACAACCCTGGTGAAATCGAGCTCCTTTTTTCTCACTATTTTTTTGACATGTTAAACGTATTTTTTCGACGTCGTATGCAAAAGTTATGGCCGTGTCAATATTTCTTTTCATTTTTTGCAAAAAAGGTCAAAATTCATATTTCAAAATTTCTATACCAACTAGACACTAAAATCTAACTACATCTCAAAGGATTTTATTTATTGAATTTTTTATCATTTTCTTTTCTTGTTTGCAAAACTGAAAAGACGATCCAAGGGGGATCTGAAATGGAACATTCTGTGGCGCATGGGGCCACATGCGGCACAGAATCAACACTTCTGTGGCGCATGGAGCTAGATGCGCCACAGAAGTGTTGATTTCGGTGGCGCATCTAGACCCGTGCGTCACTATAGATCCATTGGTAGAAGTGCCTGCAGCGCTATAGCACTTTTCGTCGAAAATGGCTCTTTAAGCTATTCACGAAAATTGTGTTCAAACATTCTTTACATAACTAGAAGAAGGACACCCCGCGCGTTGCAGCGGGTATCTCTTAAGAAATTTAATAAAATGCATGAAACTTGAAGTTGACTAAATAAATATGCAAGGTTTAGTTAATCATGGTAGTCAGGAGGTTAAAATTTTTAGACATCAAATGTATGTGTGGTTTATAATTTAAAGATCGTTATGATTTAGGAGTGTATTTGATTGATATAGATAAGATTATATCAACCGATTGAAGAAACAGATGTTGTGGATGGCTTGCATGAATATGATATGCACATTGCCGCATAATATTTCTAGAAACTTTTTGAGTGAATACATATAAATCTATATACTAAGAGTCGTAGCATTTGATTTTTGTCCGATTTTTGGGCTTCCGCCCGATTTTTGTGGGCGTGACACCTGTCCTCCCGAGACCGCGCGCGGACTTTTCCACGCGCGCAGAGGTGAGCCACGCGCGTGGAAAAGTCCGCGCGCGGTCTCGGGCTTGGTGGACGTGTGCTCCGACTTTTCCTGGAACGATGCGTGGAATCCGCCGGTGGCGTGGAGGGGCGACTCATGTGGAAGAGACTCGGACCGCAAGGTCGGGCATGACCCACGGTACACGACTCTAGCGGCATCCCCAAAACTTGTGATTTTGGGCATTTCTGGCCGTTTTCGTAGGCTATAGTCCACGGTATTCGGGTCCTGGAAGGATTTTGATGCCCTGTGACCCACGATACACGACTCTAGCAGCATTGTCAAAACTCGTGATTTCGGGCATTTCTGGCCGTTTTCGTGGGCTATAGTCCACGGTTTTCGGGTCCCGGGAGGATTTCGATGCGTTGTGACCCACGGTACACGACTTTAGTGGCATCACCAAAACTCGTGATGTTGGGCATTTCTGGCTGTTTTCGTGGGCTAGTCCACGGTTTTCGGGTCCCGGGAGGATTTCGATGCGCTGTGATCCACGGTACATGACTCTAGCGGCATCGTCGACCGAAACTCATGATTTCTGGCATTTTTGCCCGTTTTCGTTGGCTATAGTCCACGGTTTTCGGGTCTCAGGAAGATTTCGATGCCCTGTGACCCACGGTACATGAATCTAGCGACATCGTCAAAACTCATGATTTATGGCATTTCTGGCCGTTTTCATGGGCTATAGTCCACGATTTTCGGGTCCCGGGAGGATTTCGATGCCTTGTGACCCACAATACACGACTCTAGCGGCATCGTCAAAACTCGTGATTTTGGGCATTTTTGCCCGTTTTCGTGGGCTATAGTGCACGGTTTTTGGGTCCCGGGAGGATTTCGATGCGCTGTGACCCATGGTACACGACTCTAGTTTTACCGCCAAAACTCATGATTTTGGGCACTTCTGGTTGTTTTCGTGGGCTATAGTCCACCAGCATCGCCAAAACTCGTGATTTCGGGCATTTCTGTCCGTTTTCGTGTGCTAGTCCACGGTTTTCGTGTCCCGGGAGGATTTCGATGCCTTGTGACCCACGACACACGACTCTAGGGGCATCGTCAAAACTCGTGATTTTGGGCATTTCTGTCCGTTTTGGTGGGCTGTAGTCCACGGTTTTCGGGTCCCGGGAGGATTTCGATGCCGTGTGACCCATGGTACATGACTCTAGACGGCATCGTCAAAACTCGTGATTTCGGGCATTTCTGCCGTTTTTGTGGGCTATAGTCCACGGTTTTCGGGTCCCGGGAGAATTTCGATGCCCTGTGATCCGCGGTGCACGACTCTAGCGGCATCGTCAAAACTCATGATTTCTGTCATTTCTGGCCGTTTTTGTGGGCTATAGTCCACGGTTTTCGGGTCCTGGGAGGATTTCGATGCCTTATGACCCACGGTACAGGGCTCCCCTCGCGGTGGTGAAGCTCGGCTTCTAAATCTCAAGGACATGCTTGCCGGACGAGAAGAAGAAGTAGTTTATTTAGAGTTTTTAGGTTGTAGTTCTTGCATCTGCTATGTAGAAATTCTATTATCTAGTACCAATTTCCTGGATCTATTCCACCCAGTGAGGTGTCCGTGGTGACTTTGTCAATCTCAAGACCTACGCCGGGTCAGGCTCTCGGATGTGCTCATAGAGGTAAGGGTGTGCGTGCATACGTTCATAGGGATGAGTGTATTCGCGTGTGTGGTGAGCGTCTGCGTTGCACTGTGTTCGAAAAAACTCTTCTCATAAATAAAAAACGAAAAGAAAATTTCCTTTGGTGCTCCTCCGTGGGCGGGGCAAAGCCGTCATTTCCTTCCACGCGCCTCCCGTGTTTAGGGATCATCCAATCCCCGTCCTCCTCCGACGACGACGGCCACGGCGGCGTTCGAATCCGCCATGTCCACAAAGAGGTAACCCCACCCTGCGCCTTGATTCCCCCTCCCCGATTGGAGCCGATTGATTGGATGCCCCGCTATCGATTGGTGGCGACCTGGATTCTTGGGATTGCTTCGTTCGTGCGCCCCCAGTAGGGATGCGAAAATCGTTCCGAGCTTGGGCGCCCCCGATGTTTCAGACGAGAGGGAGCTGCCGATACCCGCCTAATGATGCCCAACAGAGAAATCTAGTGGAGGTCTTTGTTTGATTCATAGTACTGTAGTAGCAATCATTGTGCTGAACGCGATACTTCATACAGATTCGGAGCAGGACTTTGGTACTACAACAATAATTATGTTTACTCTTTACTTACCAGTTTCTTCATGGACATGCGATGCAAGAAGCAATATTGTGGCAGGAATTAGCTCCTCCATAAATCTCTTTTTTTTTCCTTTAAGAATAATTCCTGCCTGAGATGAAACTAAAAGTTTTCTAGTTAGCTTGCATGCCTTTTTACTCTTCGACCCATCTTCCTTTCAGGGTTCTCTGCAAGTTCTTCATGCACGGAGCTTGCTTGAAAGGAGACTACTGCGAGTTCTCCCATGACTGGAGCGACCAAGCAAATAATGTAATGTTTTATGAGTAAACTTTGGATGTGGATATACTTTTATTGCCAGACTTCACATTGCATATATCCTTACTGCCATACTTGTTTGCTCAGGTCTGCACCTTTTACCAGAAAGGGTCATGCTCGTATGGTAGCCGCTGCAGATATGATCATGTCAAAGCTTCTCGTAATAACCCAGCGCCTCCGCTACCATCATCAAGTACTGCAACACGTAATTCCCCAGCGCCTCCGCCACCATCATCAAATACCGCAACACGTGTTGTATCCACTTCTCTACAAGTCCTAAGACCTGGTCCTCCTCTTCACTTGGGACACCAAACAAATTCAAGCAACCAAAGACAACAGGTATCTACGGATATGCTGGCACTGCCTGAAACTAAGCCTGCATGGAGGAATGAGGTCCAACTTGACAGCAGTGTTAGAGGATGGGATTGACTGGTCATCCAATCGAACTGAGCAAAACCAATCTTCCATGAAACTTGCCGATATGCCAATTTGTTCTTTTGCTGCTGCTGGTAACTGCCCATATGGGGAAGAGTGCCCTCACATGCATGGAGATTTCTGCGCATTCTGTGGGAAAATGTGCTTGCATCCTTATCGTCCTGATGAGAGGCAGGAACATATCAAGCTATGTGAAAAGAACCACAAGCGTCTTGAGGCTCTGAAACGTAGCCAGGAAATAGAGTGTAGTGTCTGCTTGGACCGTGTGCTCTCAAAGCCTACTGCTGCTGAAAGGAAGTTTGGACTGCTATCTGAATGTGATCACCCCTTCTGCGTCTCATGCATTAGAAACTGGCGTGGCAATTCTCCTACATCTGGTATGGATGTGAACTCAGCCCTGAGGTCTTGCCCAATATGCCGCAAACTATCATACTATGTCATTCCGAGTGTCCTTTGGTACTTCTCCAAGGAGGAAAAGCTGGAGATCATTGAAAACTACAAAGCTAAGCTCAAGTAAGATTCACATCTTTTTACCTTCTTTTGGTATGCGCCTGTTATGTGATCTGTGTCCTAACTTTTAGAACTAAAATTATAATGCTACAAATATTTCAGTTGTTAAATTTAGGCATCATTGCTGGAATAAATGAGTCATAGTGATGCTCTACAAATGACAGTTCTTATTATCTTGCCTCGTTGGTTCACAATTCCTTCTATTTTTTTTGAAATTCCGATCTGATATGTTTCACAAGAAGTGATATAAGATGAATATGTTATGCACCTTAGTACTTGATTACTGTCTAATCTACAAGTGTACTGTTGCAGGTCTATTGATTGCAAGTACTTTGATTTTGGAACGGGTACTTGCCCCTTCGGGACAAGCTGTTTCTACAAGGTACTTCTCACATTCCATAAACACGTGAATACATTGAACCTGCTTTCCCCTATCCATATGGCTCACTGCCAGACCAGCTCCACCCCATCGAGCTATTAGCAGTAACTGGTTTATACGGAACACTAGTAGGTAATAATAACGTTCTCTGCAGTCGGTTTGTCTACTGGAAACAGCCAATTTAGTTTCTTTTTGTTTCAAGAGTTTTTGGCGTTCTGTCTATCTCAAATTACTATGTTCTGATTTCAAGAGTACACTGTGTTCTATCTAGTATTACCATGTATTGTATGTTCCTTGAATTCCACCACCTAGTAACCCCTTGTTAGTCATTTGGTGGATAAAGATTGCATGGAGAGACCAAGATTGGGAGTTTTATGTTTTCCAGTTTTCCAGCAATTTTCGTAGATTGCTAAAATTATGGAGATCATTCTTTCTGAAATTATCCTAATTATTTTGTGTTCATCAATTATATGTTCCTTAAATTCCACCGCCCATTAGCCCCTTGTTAGTTATATAGACCAAGTTGGGAGCTTCTGCCTTGTTCAAGTTTGCATGCATATACGGGACATGCTATTTGATTCCTTGCTGAGTTTTTTCCCTAGATAGCTTGCCTTTGTATAGATGATTGTTGTAGATTGCAATGTTAAAAGACCGGTCTTTCCCCTCATTTATTTAGCTCACTCTTGTAAGCTTGTATGTTTTGCAGCATGCTTACAGAGATGGCCGTTTGGAAGAAGTCACGCTGCGGCATCTTGATTGTGATGATGGAAGTACACTTATTGCTAAAAATATTAGGTATGTGTTCTCTGTTTGGCTTATGTGATATGTATATTGTGCTTTTCCTCATTTCTCCCTGTATTGCTGTCCTGTTTATGTTCCAGGTTGTTGGACTTCCTTACTCGGTTGCATCTTTAAGGGACCAGCAGCTGTATATATATCAAATGTAAGATCTTTTGGGTGATATTTAGCCAAATTAGTTTAACTATTTTGGTCAATTTCACTTGCAGATAATGCACACTTTCTGTTCCTGCCATTTATTTGTCGTAGCGGTAGATTTCGTCATGTTGCTGTTCCACACTTACACTGATCAATTGCATTCGTAGCTTTTTAAATTTGCACAGCAACACTCATTCTTCTATTGCTTTTGTAGCTTTTATATATCCAGCACTCATTCTTATCTTGCTTTTTCGTTTGTCCACTCCTACCAAACAATTTTTGTCGTCATTTAACCTAGTGAATTGGAACATTTGCATCCATGCGTTCTGGGATTTTGCTTTCCATCAAATATTTGCAGTGGCATCTGTTTAAGTCGAGGCATCTTTGAAAACCGCTCCTTTATCTCCAATTTTTTTGGTGTGTTGATTTGTTCGCCAGTCATACAAAGGCAATCATTTTGCGCTTCATTCCTGCCCCTGCCATGCATACTCTTCTTTACACAGCCAATTTGTGCGTGACGTTGACCCTGTTCTCAGTGCAGGAATTTTGGAGTTCACGGCGGGACACCTGGATGGCGTTATATAATAGAAGCACTGTTGACCTGTGGAAAACAACGGATAAGAAGTATCACCACGAGTCAAATCTGCTCGAAAATCGAAAAACACAAAAAGTTTGAAAGTGTTGAATCGCTTCTTTTGCCATACCCGCATTGTGTTGCTTCCTGGGTCACCACCACCAGTGACAGGTGTATAATACTGTCGTTTCTGAACTGTGCTTTCCCTGTTGAGGAAGGCTCGCGTACCGACACCTACCTACCTGGTGAACAGAGGCAGTTTGGTTGTATGACCTGTATGCAGGAGGGAAAAGGAAACAAAAAGTAAATTTTATACTTGCATTGCTGCTGGTGTGGAATGCGTAAACAAGTCGAGGTTCAGACCATAGTTGTGTGATTCCACAACTAGGCTTAGTTTAGAAGTGATTGCGAATTATCGATCTCTCAACTCAACTGGGTGAGTCTTATAACCTGCTTATCCTTGGGAAAAAGAAAGAAAGAACAAAGGATTCCAGCAGTGTAGCGACATTTTGAGATCACAAATCTGCAGGATAACTTCCATACTGGTGTCCTCGTGATTCCCCAATCTTGATGGCATATTTCCATGTCTGGGGTTTCAACAGCATAGGCTTTAGCTTATCTGCACTGATTAAAAATGTAAAAGCCTACACTTGGAGGAATATCATTGCCCAAGAAAAGTTTAATTGGATATGTCACTGTGATTTTCACCGGTTGGATATGTCACTGGATTTTCACCGGTTGTAAAAAACTAAACTTGGAAATACACGTCAAAACCATCCAACACAAGTAGGACTCAACCAATATGCAAAGAAGGCGAGAAGCCCTCGTAGGAAAATAAAGTGCCCAAGTACTTCTATCTTGTTGCTGAAAAGGCCCTCCATATTCGTTCGATAAAGTAGAGGTAAGCATGATTTGCCATTTTATGAAATAAAAAAGTAAAGAGAGAGAAGGGAATAATAAATAAATAAATACAAAATAGGATAGAAGGAAGAGAAAGAAAAGAGAAGAAAATAATTACCGAGTGCTTTATGAAAAACATACGATCTGTGTGCTTTGCTATCATTGGTTTGGGGGAGGAGGCGTAGATCCATGACATTGCAGGTAGAGATCGTGCGGAGTGTTCGGGTGAAGGGTTTAAGGATGATTTGTCTGCCTTAATTTTTTCTAAAAGTCATTATAGCAAAAAAAAAAGTGTATCTTTCCGAGACGGGAATATAACCCGGCCATCGTGACGATGCACACGGCATCATTTTATTTCAAAGTAAAAAGGCATCAAAGCGCCTGTACTGTATATCATGGATTTTCTTTTATAAGGAAAAAGTTAGTGCCTTATACAGTAGTATTTTGAAGATCAGATCAATGCTTTTAGTTTGCTACCGAGAGGGGATTACGAATAATCTTATTAAACAGTTCATACATGTTTGACCGTCTGGTTGGCTGCTTTTAAAACAAAACAAGAAAACAAGAGAAGTTTGAAGCTGACAATAATATAGCTGGCTTGTGAACCGCTCAAACCAGCTGCAAACCGTTAAACCCAAATCTCCCTAAGAAAAGCAATCAAGGTACATCACCAACAGATTGTCACAAAAGAAGGCCAGCCAACTGCCAAGAGAGAGACCCATTCATCTGAACAGACATACTTCCCGCCCACTCATATCACGCAGTTGCACGCACGACGTCCTACTTCTTCTTCTTCAGCCTCCAAGATTAGCTAGCTAGCTACCCTTGTAATCCCAGCTACTATAAGACCACCCCCACTCCCATCTCTCGTTCACCACGCAAGCAACAGATAAGCAACCATTTCCTGCAGGTTAAGCCCTTCGATCTTCTTCCTCTCCACTCTGTGTTGGGTGTTCCGGCTTAGAGATCATGGAGATGAAGAAGATCGCTTGTGCTGTCCTCATTGCTGCGTCAGTGGCCACCGTGGCCCTCGCCGCCGACGCCCCGGCCCCGTCACCGACACCCACCGCGGGGGCGACCAGCGCCTTCCCGGCCATCGGCGCCGTGCTCGGCGCCTCCCTTGTCTCCTTCTTCGCTTACTACCTGCAGTAGCAGCAATGGGGACGTGGAGGGGGAACAGGACGACTGTTGCTGCTTCTACTTTGCATTTTCATCAATCTTATGTGCGTTGGATTATCTTATGTTTTGGTTTCAAATTAAACTGGATTGATTGACCATGTCGATCGATCCATTCATTTCATCATTTTGCTTGCCCTCTCTTACCTTACCCCTTTGTGTACCGATGATCTGCAATCCTACATGTAACGATGGAAGGAGAAATTAAAGAGGATGCTTTTATTAATATTACAGCCATTATTTTGTGTCTCATAACAAAACTTCCAAGAAATATTCGATGCTTTGGTCGGTCTGTTGATGCATCCTCGGTAGTATCATGCATATATAACACGTGGATGGATCATCCAACCCTTGGAACCACGATCACCTTGGCGTTTCCATAGTCACCATTGGCATTGGCACCCACAAAGATCCTAACGCGATTACAACAGTAATCATCAGTAACAACGGCGTCTTGGGGCACATAAATCGCATCGGTGTCACCTCTCTCTTTCTCAATCACAGCTTTTGCTTCCTTGCCCTTCTTGCCCAATAGCTCTGGCCAGATCAACTTGCCCCTGTCGTTGCACATGTAAGACTTATAGACTTGTGCATACATATTAATAATTTACACAATAATGTACCATTATATATGAAATATAACAATACGTGTGGTCGTATAAAACAAACTACTGCTTGTGAATAAGTTTTAAATATCTAACACAAAAACTTACCGCACTGGCCAACAGGGGAGCTGCAAACCCGGTAGTCAACATGGTATGACATGGTTGCTAGCTAGACTTTCTTGTGTTGTGTGGGAGATGAGGGTTGGGTAAAATCTTGTATTTATATGCAAAAAATTGTAATATGACTTGTTAATGCGCTACAAATATTGGTGTCTCATTCATCAGAGTACACAGCTAGACAATATGCATTGGCAAGACATGCATATTGAACAAAATCAAGACAAACTATGGGAATAATCATATTAAATAATTACCAAGGATTGAGATGGCTAAGAATAGACAAGAGGTAGCCTTAGTTGTCACTGTACCCACAAATGGAAAAAAAATAGTCTATTTTTAGTAATGTCAATCCTTCGAGATTGTGGTAATTATGACCATAAAATTGGAATTAGTTGTCGTTTTCTTACAAAAAGTTAAAAATAGTTTATTTTTAGGCATGTAAATCCTTGAAAAATTATGGTCATGATGGCCATGGCGACTAAAAAATAAATATTGATTTGATTCAATTATGATGATTATGACCATATTATTCTCATTTATTCTAGTATTTTCACTCGTCATACCGCTAATATCTTTCATAGCATATATGTATTCTCCTTTCTAGGCTATTCATGTAATTATTATCTTGATTTGACACAACATTTTCCTTACCCCTCCACAAGGTGGCTCAACAAAGATCTTACGTGGCCGGCGACCATACAACACAAGCGCGCAATGTCATGCAACAATGACAGCCACAAGAAGAAGAATGTATCAGTAGATGGGCTCAACAATGACAACAATGAGGCCACACTCAGTGGGCTTAATGATGTCAACAACACTGACCATGGATCATTGGGCACGACGATGCCTACATGTGCTTCGTCTCCATGCTCCACGATGGAGATGTCTAGGGGCACGCGCAACCCCATCTAGAAGGGCTAGGTGGCCTCGCTCAACGACGTCAAGAGATAACGTGTGCGCAAGCGCATCTACCAGGGCTAGGTCGTCTCGCTCTACAATGTCTAGGGACAACATGTGTGCAACCACACCTATGTTGGTTTTGTGGCCTTGCTCAACGATGTCCAGGATCAACGTGAGCGCAACCACATCTCCTAGAGGGATGAAGATGATGACTAGGGGCAATGAGGGTCTGGAGACACCTACAAACGCGATGGTTGTGACGTCCATGGGAAACGAGTGTCTAGTGATACATACAGAGGCGATGGTGGCGACGTCTTTGGGCAATGAGTGGTCGAAGACACCTACAGAGGCGATGGTGGCGACGTCGGGGGGCAATGAGTGGCCAGAGAAACCTACGAGGGTGATGCCGACAATGTCTACGAGTTGCGAGTGTCTAGTAACACTTATAATAGTGAAGACTCCAACATCCGGAGTCAGTGAATGTCTCACGACACTTTTGGGGGCGATGACTACGTCGTCTATACGCAACGAGTGCCCGGAGGCAACTACGGGGACAATGACTATGATGTCTGGGGGCAACGAGTTCCCAGATACTACAATGGGGGTGGTTACTGTGTTGTCTGATAGTAACGAGTACCCAGATATACCTAGGAGGACAAAGACGACAATGTGTGGGAGCAACGAGTGCCCGGAGACCGCTCCGAGGGCAATGACAACGACAACCTTCGCAAAGTTCTTCACGTGTTTCCAAGAATTTTCAATTTTTAGCGCCCCAATCACTAGATTTATTGAAACCTTTTTTGTATGATAATTTTTAGCGCCCCAATCATAGTCTTTTTATTACAAAAACCAGTTCATTTTGGTAAAGAAAAAAAACTCATTTGGGCCGAAGTTGGGCCACAGCCTTAGAAAAAAAGAACTCGTCGTTGAGACCAGCCGCCGCCGTCGGAGATCCCCATCGACATCTCAGCCGCCGCCGCCGCAGCCGCCTCCCTCTCCTACCTCACCCTCGGACTCCAAGGTAATCCCTTACTCCTCCACCCGCAGCATCTTCTCTAGTACGAATTTCGTGACTGAAACCCTCGCCCATCCCTATCTATAGAGGTGAGACCATGCATCTTTACGAATTCATTTCCTTGTCTATCATACTGTGCGCGTACATTCTCAGTGGACTACGGTTACATGGCCTATGAACTTTGATAACCAGTAAAGCCGTCATCTATATCGCGCTGCTATGAACATGTGCATCCTTGATCTTGCTTTTAATTTAAATTTACTCAAGGAGTAGTTTTTTATCCATCATTGTGCTGCTAATATATAATGACCAAAAACAGTAGTAATTCCTCTATATAGCCTGAAGAAACTCTGTGATCTCCTTATGCTTTCTGTAACCAATCTGTATGTGATGATTTTACTTTTCTAACGTTACAGGAGGCAGCGATTACAATAACAAGGGAACTAAAGAAGCTCTGCGAGGCAACACTTTCATCTATGTTTGATAGCAGGCCAGTGCTTATAATTGGAGATATCAATGTTTTACTCAAGTTCTAGTGTTAGTCAACTAGCTGGATGCTTGATCGATTGCATCTTTTGTCCCTGAACCAAAATAAATGCTATTTAAAACATGTTTATTATCTTAGGTATATACTTTTCTAACTTATGGTCCTTGCTCTTGTGTTGTTTTTATCGCCACACATGTTCTTAAATTATGAATGTATGACTTCAGTTGCATGTGCAGTATCAGATTCGACCTTATGAATATGCTCTACAGTCTACATTGTATGCCACTAGAAACACAAAATAAGTTCACTATAGAGTGCAGCAGAGATGACTGGCAAAGAAAGCCATATTGGCTTAAAAAATTCAATTTCAATACTCTTCATATTCGCTGGTATTTGATCATTCACCTCATGTAAGTGTTTATACAACCTAACTGGAAAATCATAAGACCTGGTCGGTTTTTAGAACCTTAAAATTGTTGCTGTTTGTTATGCTGTGATCGACCTGAAGCGGTTGGAACATCTATGATTGCTTATAGTTTTCTTGTTTCCGTTCAACAAGTTTTAAAATCTGTAAGCCAGAAAGACTGACTACATCTGTTATGCCTTATTACATTGGATGATTTGAAACACTTGCATGCTCCCAGAAATTACAATTAGAATCAAGTTACCTATGATATAGCGGATACAATTGACCCATTCAGAGTCCGAGACTGCTTAATGTTGGCTACAAAAAACTTAGGTCCTGCTTGGAATGGCTGTAAAATTAGTATGATCACCGATATTTAGCTCATTCAACTTTGAGCTAAATACTGGTGGCCACACTAATTTTACATCCATTCTAGGCAGCTCCTTAGACTTATACAGTGCAAACTTCAGTGATGAAGAAACTTCTGAAACCATTGGCTGGATCGCTTTTGATATCTTTTCAGACCATCCTTGTAGTCGATGTAGTTAAGACCGAATCGGACACTATAGCCATCCACCCACTCAAAGTTGTCAAATAGAGACCATGCGAAATATCCTCGTACGTCCACTCCTTTCCTGACATGTCATTTTAACATAAATCAAGTTAAAGCACTGATATTAGTTGTTACTTAATCTGGTTAACTACAGGCAGTCCAGCATTAAACTTACATTAGGGCTCTTCGAACATAGAATATGTGTTGCTGGTAGAATTCTATTCTAGTATTGTCATTTAAGGCCTCTTGAAGCGGTAATTTCTCATTGTTAATTTCATCAACACCTGCAAGACGAGTGCTTCCTCAAGTAAGCAGTGGAGCAAAATTTGCATTGTTTGCAGTTAGGCTGCCCTACCATTTTCTGTGATGTAGATGGTAGGGTTGTTGTATGTATTCTTGGTGTATAGCAAGAGTTCTTCGATTCCTTTTGGATAGATGTAGAGCCAAGAAGAGCCAGCCTGGAGACAAATATATTTGGCATGATTTTGAATTTGTTTTCTATGCTGAGTTAATTAGTATAAGATTGGACTGGGTTACAATAATCCAAACGTGAAATAGGATGATATCTCTGTGAGCCAGTAATACCTTTGGCCCAATATATGTTCCATTTCTCTCCACTGTTGTTTCATGCAAAAAAACTATTAGCTCACGTAATGTATTAGAATGCAAAACAGAGATCAGATTGCTTACATACCGCTTTGATCAGTTTGTGAATCGGCGCTGTAGATTTTTTTGCTATTGCTATTGTGTTTAGCGTTCCGAGCATATCTTGCTGAATAGTAATTGAGACCAATGAAATCAAATGATCCTTTTACAGATTTGGCCTGCTCTTTTGTGAATTTCGGTAATCTGTTTCCAACCAGTGTTTTCATGCTAAGTGGATAGTCCCCTTTGGTTAAAGGATCCATGAACCTGTTCAATTTGTTAATGAGCAAGGTGAAAGTTGCAAGAATTTTCCAGTTGATATTAGATTATGGACTCACCATCCATACATGAAGTCCAATCCACGCTTGGTAGCATCCTTGTCTTCCTTAGAATTCGAGTAAGGAATTATCCAATTACTAACTATTGTAATACTGATTTTTCCTTTTTGCCCATCTGCGTGATTAACGATTAATTGATTTACCACTGTGAAATAACAAGCTGGAAAAATATATAGATAATTAGTAGTAAAAGCTAGTCCCTGTTAAAAGATACCGTGTCTAAATACCTTCTTTGCTTCATCGTTTTCTTTAGTCTGAGATGTTCTTTTTATTATTTGTTTTCTAGCACTTGTATTGTGTATGGTCAACATGTAACCATAAGATCTGTGGCAGTTATATATATCGAAAGCTGCCAATTCGTGCTTCCCACAGTAGATAAGTTAGAAGATTATGGTAATGTGGTAGATACTGTTTCTACATGCTAGAACGCATTTTGTTCTGTTCACGAAAGCTCTTCACATGTGCTCTGTTAATGAAAATAACCACAGTAAAAAAATGTAGTCATACCTGGTATTTGTCTCTGTACACTTTAACTGCTGCTGCGTGAGCTAGAAGTTGGTTATGAGCTACTATATAAGGTTCTGTTCCTGAGTCTCCCATGCTACAACTTGATCTTTCCGAAGATGAGCATCTGCCAGGTGCAAATGTACCACTGGAATAGCCGCCTATACTGAAACTCCAAGGCTCATTGAATGTTATCCAGTATTTGACCTTGTCACCGAACTCCCTGAAGCAGATGTTGGCGTAGTCCTGGAAATCGTCCCTGAATGATGTTGGCACAACTCGGTAAAGTTCAATTCTCTGTTCTCTTATATATCTATCCACATGTTTCTTGTTATCGATAGAGTAGTGAGTTTGGGTCCATGTGGGAAAAGTCATGACCTGATAGATGATGTTTTACTTACACGATAAGGGGGCTCAAGAAGCCTCTGTACTGCTGTTCTAATGCTTGCGGCGAGTCCCAATGGAAGAGGGTCACAAATGGTTCGACACCTGCATTGTCGGTTAAATGTTAGTATGCGGACATATTGTCATACCCGAAATCATGTACCAACATTACCTTCTGAAATGAGCTTGTCGATGAGGTTATTGTAGTACTTGATCCCTTCCATGTTGACCCCTCCCTTCAGTTTTCCACCTGCACCACAATGTAACACTGCATGAGGTAGTCGCACGTGTGATCAATATCTGTTACTTGTTAATCCAGATCGGTTCTCGGTTAGAAGTGTATGTCACGGCCCACATGTCAGTGGAAAAATGTTACTAGTTAATTTTGCTATATGCCATAGCTGCAGTGACAAGTGGTTGGCTGGGCCTGTGCGGTCTGTTACTTTTGCCATCTGCTGAGCATACCAACCCTACACGCATGGGAAAACTAGAAAAGGCTAGGAAAATCACTTACTAGGCAGGATCCGTGACCAAGAAAGAGAAAATCTGTAGGCACTGAAGCCCAGATCCTTCATGATACTGACATCCTCCTGCACTTGGTGAATGTTAGGCATTTGACATAAAAAATAGGTTGGTGGTCACCAGTTAGCATTACCTTGTACCGGTGGTAGGAATCTATCGCGACATCTCCATTGCTTCCGTTCGCTATCTTCTCTGGATCGAGAAATCAGTGCAACTTTGATTACAGAACAGCATGGCTGGTCTGAAACTCTGATTAATTTATAGCCGTGTAATGGTGTGCATCATGTGCAGAGAGCTAAAGGACCTGGGTGGTTGTGGGTGAAGGCGTCCCAGATGCTGGGTCCTCGGCCACCTTCCCTGGCAGCACCTTCGTACTGGTACGCCGAGGATGCCGTGCCGAAGAGGAAGCCCTGGGGGAACTGGCTCCTCGCGACGTCGCATGGCTTTGCGCTGTCGACCTGTGACGATGCCGTCAAGGAGAGCAACAAGATCATGGCCAGCAGGGACATGGCTGTGCTTCTTCCCTAGCTGGTGTCCTTGTTTCTTTCCTTGTGCTTTAATCGGGTTACCGGGGCGCTGTATATAGTGGTGAGTGTGTTGCAGGAGAGCTAGGCAACAAATGGGTGTGGGAATCATGATGTTCCAGGGAGGTGATTTATTACACAGTGATGCCACCCAGACCCTGTGAAGAGTCACTGAGCGAAATCTTGGCCGTGGTGAATTGCTGTTGCATGATGATAATCCTCGTGAGACTTTTGTGTACAACTTGATGATAATACCTACTTTCCAGCGTCACCACAAAATCAGGTGTACTTTCAGGTGTTATCTGCTTGTATTTATATGGGTGCAAAGTTTTATAAATCTTCAGGTTCTCCAACGTTTTTTCTTATTCATAGCGAACGCTGGAAAGTATGTATTATGCTTAGGAAGAATGTATAGATTCTCTGTGCTAAATAAAATAATGGATCTGCTTAGAAAAGTGGGATTTTTGGAGATCACACATGATGGCTGGAACCTGTTATGCACATGAAACAGCCCAATTCTGATCCAGCATGGAAGGAACAAGTAGCACAGGGCATCATATCCCTTCCCTGGTCTCCCAAGTTTATGCGCCACCTTCGACAGCAGCGGATACGATTCCTGCTCGCATGATCAGCCTTTGCCAGGCACCACTCAGAAATGGGTGTGCGATCTAGGGGAGGCACAAAGTGCCACCCAGGTTATGCAGATCCTTTTTTTTACAGATAATGTATAATAATATAGATGATTTAAAGCCTAACGAAATCTTGACCCATCTTTTGGTTCTGTTCAAGAGTAGGGCACATGCACTAAGGCTTGCCGGGGCAGCGACTGAGCTCATGACCACTGAATTCTCATCCAATTTTCGACAGTCCGGACTCCGCTGTAGTTACCGGATTCGGTCATGGTGCGCTGCAGTTTGGACTTTGAATGACAGGTTAAAGTTCATATCCTCACTCACCCCTGCGGTTAAACGCATTCAGGCTGTGTGCAAAGGATATCATGGTGTCTGCCTGGATCGTTTTCCGTGCTGCTGAATTGATCCAGATGGGTGCGACACTAGTAATTTTTTTTGCTTTCCTTGCATTTTCGCTTTCTGAAACTCTGTACTTGATGGGCGGTTTCTTTATATGAAATCGACGGGGGTGCCCATTTGGTCAAAAAAGGCAGGCTCATGGGGCTAAATGATCAATTGTAATGTCACCCTACAACTTTCTTGCACCTCCATTAGCATGTCACATACACCAGCAGGAATGTGACTTTGAGCCAGCACAAGCACATTGGATGCCATACAGAGAAACCATCTGAAACCATTTCTTCACCTCTCCACTGTGCAGAAAATGAATCTGATTACTTGCCAATGCACCAAGCAGGGGCAGGGCTAGCTACGATGAAACTGCAAACAAAGGTGCAGAAGCTCGTGCTAGCACCACCATCAGCTGACGTGGTGTAGTAAACACACTACACACTGGGAGTCTACTCATAGCCTAGAGCATCCAACTGTGAATCTCAAGTGATTTCACACGCGTCTCATCAAAACCTGGCTGACATTTTTGAATTCTTGACAGGTAGAGAAGAACCGGTCGCACGGCAGACAGCGGGTACTGTCCCTCCTTGCATGATCAGGCACCAGGAGCAGTGAGGGATATATGGGAGGCAGAAAGTGGCACCAGTTGTTGGTTGGATCAAGCACATCTTCTCTCCACATAATATGCATAATAATCACCCCCTATCCCAATCTTGACCCATCATTTTGTTCTGTTGTAGATTATGTAGGGCACAGGCACTAGGGCTTGCCGGAGCACTGGCCAGTTTTGGACGGTCCTTGTATGTTTCAGGCCATGGTACTTGCCAAATCGGGGCATCGGTGCGCTCCATTTCAACTTGAAAATGACAGGTTAAAGTCTACCTAGGCTAGCATTCTTACAAAGATAATGGCCACAGCACAGACATTATCATGGCGTTTTTGTTGGTGGCGCCTGTACATACGTAGTTGATTAAGATGGGACAATAAATTTCGGTTATAATATAAGCAGGTTCATTGGGGCATAACGATCGATTCATATGTCACACTCTTCAACGACAAGGATATCATCGGCACATAATCGAAATCGAAATCCGGCATGTATTTCATCTACCAATGTGAAGACTGATGAACTTGGGTGATTCTCAGATTCTTATCTCAGGGTAATAAAGTACAGCAATTATTGGTATCATGATTTAGTAGATAAACTAGGATAGCTTACTTGCCAATGCCAAGAAGCAGGGCTAGCAGTGCACCATGAAACTGCAAACAAAGGGCACCATCATCGGATGAGGTGCAACTGTGCAAGACACTACCCACTCATCCAGGCTAGAACAGCTAAACTTCCAGTGAGTATACAAGGTTTACGTTTTCATGCAGACTCAAGTGAAACATGACAGAAAAGCTACTAGTAAACTCACAAAATTGAAGAGCCACCCCACCCACCCAAGAAGCACCTGTTGCTTGCTGCTCCAGTGAACGAATGAACCTGGCCACTATATCCCGGCCTCTGCGGCCCGCCGGGGCGTGCTCTTCCGGCGGCTCCCGTTGAGCCTGAACCCACCACCACTGGACCTCGTCGCCGCCACCGACTCGTCGTTGGTGCTCCAGCTGTTCTCCTCCATGTAAGGATTGAGGGAGCTATCTTCTTCTTCTTTGGGAATCCTGTTCCTCTTGGTACCATTGCCATCTGAATAATTTTCTTTCAGCTCTGGGTCGTCTCCTTCTCCTTGCTGTTGATGGTGATGGTAGGCTGCGCCGTGCACCGAGTTGTTGGCCTCGGCGAGACCGAGTTTATCGGCGACGGCAGAGACACGGTGCTTGAGGGGCCGTCCTCTCCTCTTCCTGGCAGGCACCACCTCTTGGCCATTGTTGTCCTCGTGGCTCCTGTCGCCGGTTGTGACGGCCTTCCTCCCTCTGCCTCTCCCTCTGCCCATCGAATCGATAGAGCTGCTGCTGCTGTGTTGGGAAACAACTACTGGAAGAAGCTGCTGCTGTCTTCTTGTCTGCTCTGCTTTACTTGCTGCTGAATGCAAATCAAGGTTTTCGAATGCTAAAACCTTGGAGGCTAGGAATCTGCAAGAAAGATATATGTACCAATAACTTAGTGCAAATCATAGTATGAAGAGGACCAGATGTTTGAATTAATTTTAACTGCTCTAGTGTTGTGACGAGGAGATCCATGGCAGACTGGCAGAGCAGTCAAATGAAGAAGTAGAAGCTACATAATAATATGAGTAAATATCGCCATTTTTTCAATCTCAGATTGGAACACGTTCATGAGCAGAGTCCCCCAGAAAAAAATACTATACAAGAAACCAATAAGCCACAATCGAAATAGAGGAGGGTGAGGCGGAATAGGGGAGCTGCTGACCTTTACCTTGCATCATCATCATCAAATCAGCAGCTTGTGGCTGGTTGAAGCCAATCGATCCCAGCTAGAGGTGAATGCGAATATCTTTGAGCTTTGCTGGCGGCGCCTGAACAAACCCAGATTTGTGATATTTGGATTGAGAGATTAACAGGTCAAGATGAGGTTGTATCGATGTATGGGGAAAGCTAGAAGATTCTTGAATGAATGAATGAGCAGAAGAGAGAGAGAGACAGAGGATGGGGCTGCTCAGTTTTCACTCACTTGGTTTACCAACCGTTGAATGAAGACTTGGAGTAGTCTCTAGCTAGACAGACAGCCATGTTTGTTTTGTCTATTTTATTTTATTGGTGCAGCTAGCGCGCTTGCCGCTGCATCATCATCACACTATTCTTCCTTCCATGTGCTCCCCTCCCAGTGTTTTTTGTTTGAATCCTTCCTTGGGATCCCAAGACTGACACATCTCTTGCGAGAGAAACAAAACCGCTTCAAGTTTTCGGCGGCTCATAAACAACTGCACGTTTCAGCGTTCAGTGATAATGAGAGCATCGCTGGCCTCCAAATTTGTTTCCGGCCCCTAGTCATGTGTCCAGTCAATTGGGGGCTCCCAAAATAAAAAAACTTAATGAATTCAAACGAATTTAAAATCATTTCAAATTTCATTCATATTTAGTGCATATTAAAAAATATTTGAATGAAATTTGAGCAAAGGCCGCGGCGCACTAAACCCTAACCCTAGCCTACTCCTCGCCGGTGGTGTCCAACCACGACTCGTCGCCGTCGTCGTCGTCGAGCACCACATAGGTGGAGGAGGAGGCGACACGGCTGGTGGACACGCCGTCTTGGCGGCGCGGTGCACGGCTGCAGGAGGCGCCGGCGGAGGAGGATGAGGCCGCTGTTGGCACCGAGGTGACCATCGTGGCCATGAAGTCGGGGATGTCGCGCTCGATGGTGGTTACCGAGTCGGCGAGCGCCGCCAGGAACCCGGGCGTGTCACCGTCGTGCTCGTTCCGCAGCGGGGACGGCACGGCGTACCCATACGGGATCACCTCCACCGGCAACGGCGACGTCCTGGGCGGCGTAGGTGCAGGCGGTCGCGTGGTGGGGATTGGGCTCGGGGTCGAGCGCGGTAGCGGATGACGATGTCGCCGCCTCCACGACGCGGCTGCGATCACCGCTCCTCCTTCACCCTGGAGAAGCGGGGAGGCGCGCGGCGCTGCTGGTTGTCGACGACGCGGCGTCGCGATGGTAGCTGCATCAGCCGAAACGGGGTAGGGTTTCCCGTTGCGGCATGCCGACGGGCGGCCTGGATGGCTGAAGCCACCCTGTGGCCGGTCTTGTCCCACCAGTCGTGATGCCCATCCGCGTTCCAGCGACGTGTGGGCGTCGTATGCCGCCGCCGTCTCCCGGCGCTCCCACCGGAACCGTTCCATCCACGCCGCCCAGTTGTTGTCCTCGTACTCCGGGTCGGCGTGGTGCTCCATTGTGAGCCAGCTCTAGGGCGGGGCGATGGTGCGCGATATCTGGTCCGGCGTCACCGGCAGCGGAGGAATAGGGAGCCCGCCGTTGAACGACGTGGCCCAGTTCTTTGGGAGGCAGGAATCCGGTGGGTCGAGCATCCCATACCGGACCAGCTCCACGCCTCCTCGGTGTCTATGGTGTGCCCGAGGCGGCTGCTGCCGCCTCTTCGTTGTTTGCCATTGCGGGGAAGCAGGCGAGGAGGTGAGTGCGGCGACGGAGGTGGAAGAGGGGGATGTGGGGAAGCAGGCGAGGAGGTGAGTGCGGGGATTTATGTGCTCGGCTAGGGACATGAGCGGTGTGCAAGTATCTGCGTCGACGTAAATGCATTGCGTGGGATTTATGTTTGGACCGTTGCTTTCGACTGATGTTTTATGTTGATGTTCTAGTTCATGTATATTATGCAACTTGTATTATAGTTCATGTTTAGACTACTTCATGTTTAATGTACTCTCCTAATGTTGTTATATGTATAATATGCATCAAAATGTAACAGTGTGAGGATTGTGGCTATCCCAGAGTGCATGAATAGGCACTTTAGCGTAGATTGTTCAGAGGATGTTCAAACTCGCATGGTATGTTTAAATTTGATGTTATGAGCCTATTTTTCTTGGTAATGGTTGTTGGTAAACATATATGTTTGATCCATGTGCCGATGATTGATAATCTTCATTGTTGTTTTTCTCAGACATCCCGTGCAGGGCTAGATATGACTTCTTGGAGCATGTGCGTGTAGCCTTTACCGACCACAGGACATCTGAGGTCAAGTTGGTCCAGCATACGGTGCTCACCGGAATTTCAGAGTTTTGTGCACCAACACGATGGGTCGGACATACTTCAGTGGCGCTAGTTGGACTGGACTTGTTGTTCGCTACGACATGCAACCTGCTAGGAAGAGTACCTTCTATCTCTACCATGGTGACGTCTCTACCTACTTCATGTATAGTTCTCCAAGCAACTCCGACGAGTCTGAGGATCATGATGGCCCTGAGGTGATCCGGACCATTATTGACTAGTTAGCTAGCTATGATAATTACCAATAAGTTAGCTAGATGAACGTACAATAAGAACTTTGTTAAGTGCAGGAGCTACTGCTATTTCTCTTACTGTTAATGTTTATGTTTTGGTGTATTTTGGTGGTAATTGTTGACTGTTAAATTCAATACCGCAGTTTTTTTAAATTTTCGTAATAGAATCACTGGCGTGGCGTCACTCGCCGGTAATTCAAAGCATCACCGGCGTGGCCTCGCACTCGCTGGTGATCTCAAATAGCACCGGCGTGGGCGTTTCTCGCCGGTGATCGCAAAAATGCCACGCCGGTGATTAGATGTTTCCTTGTAGTGACCTTACCCGTAGTGTCTGTCACCTGCCTCTACCCGACCTGCCACCACCGCATCTGGACTCTTTACTCCGTGTTCCACGCCGGTGATTAGCAAAAGATCACCGGCGTGGCCTCGCACTCGCTGGTGATCTCAAATAGCGCCGGCGTGAGGTCACCGGCGTGGGCGTTTCTCGCCGGTGATCGCAAAAACGCCACGCGGGTGATTAGTTGTTTCCTTGTAGTGACCTTACCCGTAGCGTCCGTCACCTCTGGACTCTTTACTCCATGTTTTTTTTTGAAACGAGGCAAAAGCTTTGTCTTTTATATTGGTAAGTAAGGAGCAAACAACAGGCCTAGTCCTACCGAAAAAAAGGAAAAGACATAGCGAAAAACGACTATCTCAGGTGGTAATTTCTCCTAGCTTCTTTGCGGGAATCCAGTTTTTCCCTTCGTCTTTGATACTATATAATGGATGTGTCGGTGTGGAGAACTTGTTTTTCAAGATCCGAACATTCCTTTCCTTCCAAATCTCCCAAGAGGCGAGAATAATCGCCGTCTTGAGCCATTTCTTAGAATCTGTTGATGTTGCAGCCAACGCCTTCCAATACTCAAGCACCATCGGTCTACTCCAGCCCATGTCCAGCATAAGAGAGGGAAATTTTGGCCATGATACCGTCTCCGTCCATATACGCTTGGAATAGCAACACTCGAAAAGGATGTGTCTAGCCGTTTATGGCTGACATCTGCATAGCTGGCAAGTGGGGTTGTGGGGCCATCCCCTAATAGCGAGACGATCAGAAGTCCATAGTATGTTCTACTCCACGTTTGATGCCAAGGGAGGTGACAGCAAACGGAGCACTAGATTTGGGCGCCGCCGCCGCTCCGACGCCACAGCACTCGCCGGACTTGGACGCTGATGTCCGTCCTTGTACAGGTTCAGTTTTGTCCGTAAACATATCTGTCACATATGTTTCCTGTACGTGTTCTTGTTCGAAGCACTCGCAAAATCTGACCCCTTAGTGGTGTTTAGTGCTACTCAAACTATATTGTTATAGAAACGAAAATTCAGTACCATGTACAGCACTAGTTAGCAATTCTCTGTCTTTACTCATTAGCCTGCTTGGTAGTACTGAACTCTGAGAACAGAAGCCAACTTTGGAAGCAATTCTGCATTAAAAAGGTACTAACTTCAGAGAACGAACAAGTTCTTTTTTTGGTTGTAGTGTACTGTTGTAATTAATTTTGGACGAGACTTTTTTTATTTTGGGACATTACAAGTGTTGCGTAATACATTTTCATGCATTACAATATAGTGCTATAGCAATTTTGGACGAGACTTGTCTGGTGTTTACCATTGCAGGTTGCATATGCCTGCTATTTCATATAGGCTTTATGTAGGAACATGTGTAGAACAAGTTTACATCTGTGAACCACCACTAGTGGGACGACAGATCGCTTGAGCTGAAAATTGCTATGTACTGTATAAGATATATCGGACCATCGGCAATCATAAACTACACTAGCAATATGAATAATACTTTTATCCGGAGACAAAGATCATGCATATATAGGCTTCGCATATCGTCCCCTCCAACCCTTGCATAGATTAACAGCCAATATAATTCATCAAACCAGTTCAATGCAATATCAGACCAACTGCAATTGTAAACAGCAGACGACATACTGGAACATTACACTAGCAACATTGAATGGTTCTACTTTTAAATGGAACCAACCAAGGATCAAGTTCAACCAGCAACAAATGTTACTACAATCACTCATAACAAGATGCAGCTCTTTAATCCCAGCAGACCGAGACGAAAACGAAGCTCGCGTTCTACTGCTCTACTACCTCCCTCTGTCTGATATCGGTGAAGCTCTCGGGCAGCACAAAGAGCGGATCACTCCCCTCCGACTCACCCTGGTATGCCCGGCCCAGGGAGTAGCCCAATGCTCGGGCAACAGGTACCGCCATGCACGCAAGCATCACGATAATAACAAACAGCAAGCAAATGTTCAGTCATAGTTTACAACCTGCAAACAAACAAACATATGTGATTAACTGTGCAGTGAACATACTTCTCCTTGATTGGACCATACATCCGGTAGTAATCTGGGAATCCCTGCAACCTTGCATTCTCACGAACAGTCAAAACCCGCGGCTGGTCTGGATGCAGTATATATAGTCTGCAGGCAGCATAGCCAACACATTCAGAAACAAAGTCGGCCAAAACATGATTGCCCAGAACAATAGAACAACTTATGCCAAAGCTGACCTGGTTGTGTGGCTCGGCTCTGGTCACCACTGTACCAACTGTCTCATCCCACCACAACCGACTGAACGGCCTACAGAACAATCCATGATATATAGGGCATCTTGTGTAAACGAACAGCTCCAGTACAATTCAAGTAGAGAAAGCAAGGAAAAATGGTTGGTACATATACTTACTTACGTGATGTGCCGTACTTGTATGTAATAGCATAGTGGGGAACCTGGCGACATGAACAAGCTCATCAGCAACTTAAAGTACTTATATAACAAAGATCTTGATTGAGTAATATAAAAATGTCAGAGGATATAATAAAGGGTTAATTGGATCTATGCCATTGCCCAATTCACAGATTGGAAATATGCCATTACAAAAACCGGACTTGGAAATATGCCACTCTAAATTCTTCATACCTCTATCTATGCCATTATCTTCAATACTAAACCATATACGGCAATTATACTTTAGTATGTACCATTATACCCACGTAGGAGACTGGGAAAAAAAAAGAAAAAACACATAGCCAGCTACTTGAGATGAGCCAGAATTGCATCAATCCAAAACCGCATCTGGTGCCATCTCGCGAGTGAAAAAGGCTCTCCCGCCGAGGAATTCTAGCGATGGCGGCGGCAAGACGGAGACCGCCCAGCAGGCGCCAGCGGCGGGAGGCGGCCACGGCTGGAGGTCTCGCTCACGCGCCTCAATCGCTCCCCGCAGCTCTCGTCTGCAAGCTCTTGTATAGGCGGGCAGTTGACGGCGGGGCTTGCCGGAGATGGTGCTGGATGCGGAGAGTCCCGGAGGCGCGGCTTGCCGGAGGCGGTGCTGGATGCGGGGAGTCCCGGAGGCGCGGCTGTAGGCTGGAGGAGGGCATGGATTTGCCGGTTCTCTCCTTGAATGTACAGAGAGTTGTACATTCTTTCTTTAATTTCGCTTGCAAATCTGTGTTGAATTGTGTTTGCAAAGATACGGAACATACTAAACATCAGTTTAAGGGTCCATGTGTGCCAAGAATCGGCTCAGATTTCAACAGTACAATCATATTAATGTCTTTGATTTTCTGTATTTTTTTAGATTTTTCTGAGAAGTTCAAATGTCGGCCAAATTTTAACAAAGTTCTTGACAGAGCCTAAAATACAGTACTATACACTCAAATACATGTATTTTTGAACCATTATTCTCTTTAGTGGACAAAATGGCATAGATAGAGGCATGAAGAATTTAGAGTGGCATATTTCCAAGTTCGTTTTTTGTAATGGCATATTTCCAATCTGTGAATTGGGCAATGGCATAGATCCAATTAACCCTATAATAAAATGCAACATCATCCATCTGTTTATTTTTATGTCTGATAAGTTCTAACATTTTGGGTCATGTGTGCGGTCGAAACATGGTTACAGGAATTAGGCAGTAGAACCATTACCAATGGTTTCCCAGGCCTTATGTACACCCGCTCAACATTAGGATCAATCTCGACGGTATTATTCGCTCCTACCACAACACCTGTCAGGGCACGGAAATTGGCTCCCTTCAAAACAAAAGTCAGCAAGTTCACGCAAGAGACAGAGAAGCAGAGAGCAAAGAACGAAACAAACCACTCACATACTTTCTCTGGGGGAATCTGTAGGACACGGTGATGATCGTCTTCGTTTAGAGGCAGAGGCTGGTGATCCAAGAGCTTTCCTTCTTCTTGAGGAAAACTACCGTTACCATCAAAGGAATCATCTAGCATGTCTGGAACAGCAGCAATTAAACTCACTACACGCCGGGCAGGGTACAACTGATACTTAGAGCACATAGAAATGCTCTTTGGAAATAAAAGAAAGGAAATTCGTATTATCAATATATCTATATGTATTACCTTTACGATTAGTCGTATATAGCGCTGAAAGTCAGTCTTGGCTGGATCACCATAATTAATTACTTCATGAGGTTGATGATTCTCTACCTGCGTACAAGATATATAAGATTCGAGGTAGAAAGAAGAAATGAACCATGTATTGTAAGCAACTTGCCTCCGGCAAATCCGAAATGGCATCACCAAGGAAAATAGCCTCTTTCAAATCCGGTGTCTCTGTTTCCTCATACGCAACAATGTTTTGCTGCAAAAAAAAATCCAAGCTTGTTAGCATATTACACATGTCTTGTTGGATTTATTTGATTTTGTGATTGGACTCACCGAGAATTTCTTTGGAGCCCCGGCACGTACAGAAGCTACATCATGTGTAGGGAGGGGAAACTTGGGGAGCACCTGCAAAACCAAATTCGTTAGATCACTCATACATATGTATATTTGTATTAGCTCACAACATTTACAGTGACAATTAGGAACTTAAAACAAACCATGGAAGGGAGAGCTCCCCATAGGAACACCCGCCTTCTAAACTGAGGCAGACCGTAAGAACCAGCTGCCATCATACAAAACGAGCTTGGTAGTTGAGAGCAACCAGTCGACTCAATGCGTATCGTCCGATAGAACCATCAGCATATTGGAGAATGTCGACAACATTCTCCATAAGAACAAACTTTGGTTGCAGAAATGAAACAAAGTCCATAAACGTAACTACTTGCTGGTTTTTCTTATCTTTTAACGTTCTGTGACGATTATGGCCACTTATACCTTGGCAGGGTGGCCCGCCGCATATTACATCAACGTCGCCCTTCGAAAGTTAGCAACAGAAGTAAAATGACATCAGCCAATTCGGAATTAACTGAACCAAATAACAAGGCGAAAGAAAAGCAAGAACTCACAGGCAGCGGCAAAATCTTCCTCTTGTGGCCCTCTTGCACGAATTTTTAATTTTCACAGGGTAATCACTAGGTTATTAAACACAAATCAGTGCACCGCATGCAAATCAATACTACAATGCATTGAGCATAAAGCAACTAATATATCAACCTGAGATTTTCAATATGCTCACAGCTGGTATCCTCCTTTGGCCCATATCCCTTCCATTGCACCTGCGAAACAATATTTACATAAACCGGTCTGTGCAGAAACTCCACATGTACTAGTAAAGTATAAATGAACGAGAAAGTATAGCAAGACATGAAGGTAATACCTTAAAATAGATACCATCCTTGCTGCCTTTGCCACCATAGCATATCTCAAGTAGCTTTTCGACCACGCGTTCATCCTTTCCACGTGGCTCTCCACCATAATCCTCATCCTCTACCGGATTGGCTACATCAGAATCGTTGCTATGGACATATGTGTCACATAGAACAACCCATTCAGAAGAGGAAGAAACCTCTTAGCCTTCTCGTTCCGAACCTATACCGTCCCAGAGGACAAAAGACGTTATATATACGCCGGCTGTATGCAAAAGGGAAAAAACGAATCTGCGATGCAATTTAGAAGCCATGCACACCTCTGTTCTAGGATGGTTGTACTTCAAACTCTTGCATGCATCGCTGTTTGAGTCAACAGCCCATTTCTTCAAGGAGAAAAAAGAGAATATATATTATTAGTGCTCAGGAGTAGCACATTAATTACTCTACAACAAAATATATATGGAGTGCCATTAATTATTACCGTCTCAAGTCTCGCACCAGCAAGCGCCGCACCCAAGCAAATCCCTGTAGACATTCCCCCGCATCCGGAGTAAAGGTCTAGCAACGTTGCTGCTGCTGCTGTTGTTACTGGCGTACCAGCCCTCAGAAGAAATTCCAGACTTCTCGTTCATGTCTACATACGGACAATTCAAAGCACACGATTGATATTTTTTTTATTATAAACAGGAATAGAAAAATACAGGTGCAGATCATATCTGAAATAATAACAATGCATAAAGTGGTAATCCGTGTAGATCACCCTAACGTACTCGCAAACACGTGAAAAGACTAGGCAAACATTTCTGAAGTCCTAACCTGAATAACTAAAAAAATACATGGCGCGCGATAGGTTATCTAACAGTTTATGATAAGTATAATGTTGAGGTTGCCAGACTGTGTTGACTGTTGCGCTATAATTTTGATTCATATCTGATGATACGAAAAGTAGCTAGCCATAGAAAAAGGCTAGCTGGTTTTATATATCCAAATGATAATAATATAGGCAAAACGTACTTAGACAGTCAGGCTTATCATAATCAACCGTGCGCATTGTGAAACACAACAGTAATTGATCTATCTATTTCTTTCAAGTGGGTAAACCAGAAATGTAAGCACGCATGGTCGGCCAATTACCAGCTGACGGGATACGAGCGAATGTGGAATAGGGAATAGCATACGACAGATCATAGTACAGATCTGTGTCAGCCAGGAGTTGAGCCTTAGCTCCTGGATCCATCTGCATGCAAAAATCAAGGGAGCATACATGCATATATATATAACAGTGAGAAACAATACATAATCAAATCACGGCATAGCAAATTAAGATTTGAAAACGGCGTGCACTTACATTCGGATTGACTAGACTATCTTAAACCTTTGATACGATGCAAGCAACCGTGTTGTCGTTCTTATCGTGGCGGTGATCATCGACGAACATCGTTGTTCCCAACATCACCTGCATGCAGCAGGATCCTATATATTGGCCCTACTCTCTAGACGTATATATGTTTGACTACAATTAATGCTCAACGAGAGTCGTAGGTAGGTAGGCACCGTACACCACGGGAGAGATCATCTAATATGGAAAAATGATATTTATACCGTCGGCATAGCTATGTTTTTTTTTTCTTTTTTTCATCTAATATGGAAAAATTCATATCTTTAAATCCGTAAATCGAAATTTAACAAATAAAATGTCTAAATCGATTAGAAAAATGAGAGGAATCCAAATATAACATCCATATCATCTTTTTCATCATGTATATGACTTTTTGCAACATGTTTTTGGTACTTGCTTAATAAAAAAGTCATTTTTGGCAATTAAAAAATGAAAAATGATATTCATAATAATATTTTAAAAATTGTTTTTGGCAACAATGTTTGCCATACAAAGACACACCTATGTGTCAAATATGGGCACATTATCACAAACTATGGCACGGGGATGATCATAGCTTGGTCATTTGACTCGAAACTTATACATGTTTATAGATGATTTACCTTTTTGTGAAGAAATTTTTTGTAAACTTTGTCAAAACTCAAGTTTATCATTTATCCTAACAACTAGTACACATAAAGGTACTCCATGCCAAAGGATTTCATTTTTTGACTATTTTTTGAATTTCTTTTATTTTGTTGAAAAAAGGTCAAAATGAACACCGTGCCTATTCATTAAAAGGGGTTGCATTTTTCAAAACTATCAACGATTCTGTGATATAACAACTACTGGTGTATCTTAAAATGAATTTTGTTAAAATTTCAGAGCAAACTATCACACACTTGTAGTTCAAAATTCAATTACTTTCGAAAAATAGGCATAAAGTTATTTAAATAGGCGAAATTAGATAAAAACTGAGAAAATTCCTAATATTGCTGGATTGTCCACAAAATATGGTCTACTTTGTGTGATAATTGGATGGGTGCCATTTTCCACCATATTTTTTGTACTTGCTTCACAAAAAATGTCATTTTTGACAATAAAAAAAATAAAAAATGATATTTATAAAACTAATTTGAAAAACCTCAGTTCTGCAACATTGTTTGTCATGCCAAGATATACCTATGTGGCAAATATGGGCACATTATCACAAACTATGGCTCAGGGATGACCATAACTTGGTCTTTTGACTCGAATCTTATACATGTTTATAGATGATTGACCTTTTTGTGAAGAAGTTTTTTGTAAATTTTGTCAAAACTTAATTTTATAATTTGTATAGCTATAAGAGTTCTAATGGACAAAATGTGTCCATTAGGCTCCCTCGTGCTGACCTTTTTGACAGGACTACCGGGAAGTGGACCGTGGAAGAAGTGCAACCTCAAGAGGAGCCCCAAAATCCAGGAATGCAAGGGTACCAATATAATCACTTCCCTGGAGATGGAAGTGGTGGATACGATTACCATCCAGGATACTAGCTTGATCGCAAGCTTGGGGAGTACTTCTCTCCCTTTCCATTCGTTGTTTTATATCATTTTTTATCTTGTTATGTTTTAGTTTCTTGTTCTGAAAATCACAAAAACACAAAAATATTTTATTTGTTTCTTTTGCTTATTTACTTCTAGTCATTTACTTTATGCATCTGAAAACTAAAAAAAACAAAAATATTTTCGTTTTCTTGAATCCAAGGTAAAAACACAGGTGCAGGAATTGCTGAAATATGCTCACTGTTTTATTTTTCATTTTTTTTTCTGTAACTCCGAATGAGCTGAAAGTTTAACCACTACTGCAACTTTGCATGACCTACACACCCGTAAAATATGAGATTATTATGAGGTGTCTAGGTAGGGTAAAAACAGTACTGTATGCAAAAAGTCATTTTTCATTTTTTGACTATTTTTTCACATAAAATTCAATTAATTTCGAAAAATAGGCATAAAGTCATTTTTCTAAAATATGTTGCAAAAAGTTATATACATGATGAAAAATATGATATGGATGTCATATTTGGATTCCTCTCATTTTTCTAATCAATTTAGACATTTTATTTGTTAAATTTTGATTTACGGATTTAAAGATATAAATTATTCCATATTAAATGTAAAAAAGAGAATATGGTTGAAAATATGATTTAAAGATATGAGTTATTCAAATATTATTATTACATAATCATTGTTATTTATTCAACTAAATTTTCAAAATTTAAGCAATAAAAAGTGTAACATCATGACTCAGGGGTTAATATGGTTGATAAGATACTAATATCAGTAAGTTCTAACATCTCATCTGGAAGCTAATTTGGAAGGAACTCAAAAGTTAAGCGTGCTTGGACTGGAGCAATTTGAGTATGGGTGACCGAATGGGAAGTTTGACCGGGGTAAGTACTTTGACCTTAGATTGTGTGTAATATGTAATTAGAAATAATGTGTGTGGCTAATTGGGAAATTTCGAAATAAAAAAAAAAGAAAAATTCGAAATTTCGGTGTAAAATAAAAATAAAAAAAATAAAAAATTTGGAAAAAATAATTTTGGAAACCTATGCCGACGGTTTTACCGTCGGCACAGCCTACAAAATAAAAAATTAATTATTTTAAAAAATAAAAATTTTGGAAAAAATAATTTTAAAAACATATGCCGACGGCTCTATGCCGACGGTTTTACCGTCGGCACAGCCTATGCCGACGGTTCGACCTATGCCGACGGGTTTCTAGGCTGTGCCTACGGGCACCTACGCCGACGACCCTGTGCCGACAGTCACCGTCGGCATAGCCCTGTGCCGACGGTAAAATACCGTCGGCACAGAGCGTGCCTCCTGTAGTGGTATCCTCTGGGCGGAATAACCAGCAGCAGGTGAAATACTTGCGCATGTCCGTACCCTCGAAGAACTCGGTGATTCGGCCAATATAATCGGCCTCTTTTTCTCCAGCCTATATGTAACGGAAAAATGAATCTGCGTGTAAGACAGAGAGGAGGAGATGTGTATACACTAGCTGTAACAAATATGAGAAGTGAAGCATCTTCATGCATGCATTCTTTGTCCAGTACGTGAGTAAACATTCAGCTCAGTTAGTAGGTTGTATGTATATGTGGAACATTAATGTATTTCGACAAACACTGGCTAGTAAAACCTATTCAAGTTGCCAAGCCAAGCAGCATTTTGATCATCCATTCATAAAACACAAACATCTAGTACTCCCTCCGATCCATATTAGTGGGCACAACTTTGTCTAGATACACATGTATCTAGTCTAAATACTTAACTAGATACATATGAATTTAGATAAAGCTATGCCCACTAATATGGATCGGAGAGAGTATCAGAAAAGGCGCCAGAGATTGAACCGACCTTTACATATACGTGGTCGTCGAGCGAGTAGACTATCCCGTCCTCGAGCTTGGCAGATCGGTAGCGCGTCCGCGCCGCCTTGACGTCGTTGTGCTCTTCAGGACTGCATCGCAAGAGATCATTCATTCAGCACGACGAACCTCATTGGACGTAAACCCTAGCCTAGGACGGACCTGTTACGTAGTAGTACGTACCTGTAGTAGCGCTCCGGCCACTTGCTGCGCGCCTCGTCGGCGACGAACTCCATCCCAGTGTCGTCGTAGTCCACAAGCGCGTCCTCGTCTGATGCCTGCTTCTTCCTCCTCCTCGTCAGAGTCGGAGGCGTGTTTGCGTCACCTTGGCCGGTATTCTTCTGCTTCCTCTTCCCGGAACAAGAAGAAGCGGAGGCGGAGGAGTTGGTGATGGCAGCAGCATCCTCCTCCGCGCACATGTCGTCGTGGATCGCGGGAGCCTTGGCCCCCATCGCCGCATCCTGCGCCTCCTCCGCAACCGCCGCGTGTTTGGCCGCCGTCTTCTTCCCATCCGCCGGGCGTTTGCGCTTGTGGCGCAGGTTGTCTTCGTCGGTTTTGGGATCTTTGGGATGTGCTAATACGATTTTGATGGTTTGTTGCCATCTGGTGCGAGAAAATTTTGGTCTTTCCATGCAATTAAGTAAACCCCTCTCTCCACGGTTGTGTGGAATATATTTGGATTTTGGAACACACGGCGAGGATTACCGGAATAGGCTGGGAAAAAAAATCTAATTGTTCTTTGGTTTAGTCCAACGTGCTCTGTTTTTTTTTTTTTGCCTCAGGTCTTTCATTTAAAATGAGTGTATCGTCCAACTTATATTGAGAGATCACCGCAGCAATGAAAGATATCATATTGCAGGCCTCTGCTCTCGCACACCACGTGTCCATGGCGACTCTGACAGAAACACTACCGGCGATGTGGTCCGCATGAACCGAGCGTGGCTGTTGAGAGCAAACTTGTTGGGTGTTGCTGGCATGTTGTACCCGACGGTTGGGGTCTACAAGGCACTCCGAGTCAACCCCGAAAGTTGGTGATAGACAAGGCGATGTTTCTTCAGTCTGTCCGGACAAGTGGAGAGGGGCCGATATTTGTGTCCGTATCAACATTGAACTGACTCGGTTTCGGAAAAAAAAAACATTGAACCGACCGGGAGTGCCGGTGGCACTTTATTCGATTTGTCTAGTATGTTTTCCATCCATGTCATGTATTATGATTTGAATATTTCTAGGGTAGTTTGAAAATTTTATAATACAGTATCATCTAGATATGGATGCCCAAACTTACTTTTGTTTGTGGATAGTCTAGCGTGTGGCGTGGGAAGGGCCCGGCCCAAGAGAGCTAAGCGGTGGATGCGAGCTCTATCTATTTAGGATTCGGCAGAGAAAAAAAAAAGAGAAGGCTGCCTGTATCTCCACGCGTGCAGTGCAGGAGGCACCTATGGCCATGCCTCTCCTCCATCCTCCAACTCCAACTCCTCAGTTCTTGCGCCACCTCCTCAGCCTGAACCTAGCAGGGCGACGACTCCCCACCCCACGCCGCCGCCTCCCCTCCTCCTCCTCCTCCGCCGCCGCTTCCCCCCGCCTCCACTGCCGCTTCCCCTTCCGGACCATGGCCACCGCCACCACCGGCAGTGAGTCTGCCGCCGGAGAGGCCCCGCCCGCCCACGCCGCGCGCTCGAGGAGCTGCAGTGGGATGAGACCTTCGTGCGCGAGCTCCCCGCCGACCCGCGCTCCGACAACATACCCCGCCAGGTCCCCTCTCTACTCTACCTACGCTCGCTAGGTTAATTTCATTCCTTCATGCTTTTTGCTCCACTGAATTGAATTGAATTGAATTGATTTACCAACATGCTCATGTTTGGCGCAGGTGCTGCACGCCTGCTACACCAGGGTCGCCCCCTCCGCGCCCGTCGACGGGCCCAAGCTCGTCGCCTACTCCCCGGCCGTCGCAGACATCCTCGATCTGGATCACAACCAGTGAGTCCCTCCCTCCCTTCTGTCTCTTCCCCCACACCCCCAAAATAATCATCAGTCAAACCCTCGCCGATTCACCATTGGTCCATCCCTCTCCTCTCCGCACCATCTGTGCCTATATTGTATTGTACCACTAGTAGTATCTACTATGATGATGCAGAGCACCTCCTGCTTGCTACTCCTCTAGTGTGCTAGTCAAGATCACAGCACACACTCACCACTGTTGCAACCAATTACGACAAGTACGGTTACAACTGTTCTAGATATAGTACTCCCTCCGTTTGAAAAAGGATGTCACAAAAATGGTCTATCTATAGTTCATTTTTGTGACATCCTTTTCCGAACGGAGGGAGTATATCATAGTTGAAGCGTGTATCGACCTAGTTTCTACCCCCCCAACCCATTCACCACGCGCGC
The DNA here is from genome assembly GCA_947311845.1 of Poa pratensis. Classification (NCBI taxonomy): domain Eukaryota; kingdom Viridiplantae; phylum Streptophyta; class Magnoliopsida; order Poales; family Poaceae; genus Poa; species Poa pratensis. Next base: position 205,119 of record CAMZMU010000101.1, read on the forward strand.
ACACGCACACCACGCCGGAGTAGCAGGTTCGTGCGCTGCTTAATCGGTTGCTAACGAATTCTGAAACTGGTTATCATCTTCTACTCAAACAGGGATAAAATCAAGTTCGCACAATACCACCCATCCTACTTTTTAACTTCATAGCAATGTTTTCCTGCACACACCTTCATCCATAGCATTCCTGAATAGTCCTCCGCGACCGCTCCAAATATTTACAACCCTGCTACAAGTATGGCTGTATGGTGCACCACAAATGAAGCAACATTTCTGCCCTGTGACCACGCCACACACACTAGACTCACTACTAGTAACTCCACACGCTGCTTATTAATCCGTTGGTAACGATACCTCAAACTGGCTATAATGTTCTAGTTAAATAATGGTGATGATGATGACTTCATTAAGAAAATGTGGTCTCTCGTTTTCGCTTCTTGCACAGTAGTGTGGGATTCACGATTAACTTCATATTACCTCCAGCCAGTGCCATCCATTGCTCATCTAATTCATTCATTTTCAGGTTTGAAAGGCCCGACTTCCCTCTATTCTTCTCAGGAGCAACTCCCTTGGTCGGAAGGTTTGGGCTCCCGGCACTTTGTACTATCTCGCTCTTTGCATCTCTTTATCAGTATATCTCTGTAAATCCACTCCCTAAACCTGCAGCGTGCCCTACGCCCAGTGCTACGGTGGGCACCAGTTTGGCTCATGGGCTGGCCAGCTTGGGGATGGGCGGGCGATAACTCTAGGAGAGGTTCTCAATTCACGCGGTGAGAGGTGGGAGTTGCAGCTCAAGGGTGCTGGAAAGACCCCTTACAGCAGATTTGCGGATGGCCTTGCTGTCCTGCGCAGCAGCATCCGTGAATTCTTGTGCAGTGAAGCTATGCATGGGCTAGGCATCCCTACGACGCGCGCTCTTTGTCTAGTTGAGACGGGCAAATCTGTTGTACGAGATATGTTCTACGAGTATGTTATCATATCTTGCATTTCTAATCTAACTTTTGCTGGATCTGCTATTGGTTTTTAATTTCCCCTTCCCTTTTTATTTACAAGATTCTCCAAATGAATATCCACAGATTCTAGAAATACTGCATAGCTGTATGATCCATATGAACATCGACAAATATGTACTAACATTGTACCTTTGCTTTCCAACATCCCATGTTTCCTTTTATTTGCCTACTTGTGGTTTCCTTCATTAATGATAAATTCATCAGACATTGTACCTTGCTGTCCAACATCCCATGTTTCCTTTTATTTGCCTACTTGTGGTTTCCTTCATTAATGATAAATTCATCAGGACATCCTGATTCTCCGTGGCCTCCAAACTTCCCCACACTATATCATCAGTGTTTATGATAAGTTTTAATTGCTCATCTGGAGATGTAGCCATGCATCTTCCCCACTATGGTATCACTATTTAATGTGCTGTAGAAAATAATAGTCTGCTATACGTCCATTATTTATTATTAAAAATGCAGAAAACTACAACATTTTGCCATGATCTTTCTTTTGAAGGTTTTAGTATATATGCTCTAAATATTGGCTTTATCTTCTGTTGTTAAATGATATTTTTTTCAATATGACAGTGGCAATTCAAAAGAGGAGCCAGGTGCAATTGTTTGCCGCGTAGCACCGTCATTTTTACGCTTTGGTTCATACCAGATACATGCTACAAGGGGAAAAGAGGACCTTGAAATTGTTCGCCATTTGGCAGACTATGCAATACGTCATCACTTCCCACATCTCGAAAACATTAAAAAGAGTGAAGGTTTATCTTTTGAGGCAGCTATGGGAGACTCTCCAGCAATAGATCTTACTTCCAACAAATATGCAGGTAAATTTACTCGTATAATTTTTTGTTTGTATGCCGTCATTGATCTTGTTAATAACTGACTTCCTCCCCTTACAATTCGTGACAACAGCCTGGGCAGTTGAGGTTGCAGAGCGTACTGCCTACTTGATAGCCAGGTGGCAAGGTGTCGGTTTCACACATGGTGTACTCAACACTGATAATATGAGTGTGTTGGGCTTAACTATTGATTATGGACCCTTTGGTTTCTTAGATGCTTTCGATCCTGGGTTTACTCCGAATACCACTGACCTTCCTGGTAAAAGATACTGTTTTGCAAATCAACCTGATGTTGGTTTATGGAATATTGCTCAGTTCACTGGACCATTATCATCTGCTGGGCTTATCAGCAAAGATGAGGCAAATTACGTAATGGAGAGGTGAATTCATTCTTCCTCTCTATACTATCTGTGTGCAATAATAGCCACATTTATGATAGCGTTTTGATATTTTCTGTATTGTAGGTATGGGACAAAGTTCATGGATGAATATCAATCTATAATGACAAAGAAGCTAGGTCTGTCTAAGTATAATAAGCAGCTTATTGGCAAGCTGCTGAACAACTTAGCCGTTGATAAAGTCGACTACACAAACTTTTTCCGTCTTCTTTCGAATGTCAAAGCGGATCCTGGCATTCCAGAAAGTGAGCTGCTTGTACCAATAAAAGCTGCACTACTGGATATTGGACAAGAAAGAAAGGAAGCGTGGGTTAGTTGGGTACAGACATATGTTGAGGAGGTATGGTTTCTTTTTCCTGATTGTTCTCCTTGTCTAGTTGTAATTCATATGTGAAGATTTAAAGTGACATGATATATAAATCATTACTGCATGGTTTATCTTTTTTTCCGGTCATTTGGTAGTTGCCTTTTAATTCTCAGCCCCAGCTTGTTCCCAAGAATATTCTTGTTCCCAAGCGTTAGTCTTCTATAATAGTATCTCATTCATGTTGAGTTTGTCATCTGCCATGCTGAAATTGTAAGAAGATATTGTTATTCGCTGCTTCCTCCTGTGCCCATGCTATTTGTCAGTAAACAACCCCCTCTTATATTCTTGTCTGTTCAACCCACCATCAGTAAATTGTGCTCTGTATCTTGTTTTGGACCTCCAGTCATGCTCTAATCATTAGTTCAACTATATCTGTGTGGATTATTCATTTAAATAGAAACATACTGTCAAGAGACCTTCTGAACCCACTTAAAAGTCTAACGATACACCACCCGTGTTTGTTTTCTGAAGCTGGTGGCCAGCGGCGTCTCGGATGAAGAGCGTAAAGCCACGATGAACAGCGTGAACCCAAAGTACATCCTCCGGAACTACCTCTGCCAGACAGCTATCGATGCGGCCGACCTGGGCGACTATGAGGAGGTGCGCCGACTGCTGAAGGTCATGGAGCGTCCGTACGACGAGCAGCCTGGCATGGAGAAGTACGCACGGCTGCCACCCGCGTGGGCATACAGGCCTGGGGTGTGCATGCTCTCCTGCTCGTCGTGAGCCAAGCGTCTAGGTACTACGACCAATACGTGTATGCGGTGTTGTCTAACTTTTGTGGATGAGGTATGTATAGGAGGTTTGGCTTGTAAGATGGATGGATTGATGGATGTAGCATCACGTGTTGTTTTACCGGCGTGGTGTGGCGCGATGCTGAAAACTTTACTTGCGGTGTTACATTGATGAATATCAGCGTTGGGGATTGTGGATCACGGCTATGTGGAGCTGATATTCTGAGAAGGTATTCATCCAGCTGCCAGATGAGAGTTCAAATAATGTGTGGTGCCGTCTCATTTGCACTACGGCTGAAGAGGTAGAGTAGGGAAGATGTTTAGGTGTTTGTACAAGTGATGATATTCAGTACATCATCATGATATAATAAATGTGACAGACGTAACATGGGGGTTTGGTTCGTATTGAGCTTGGTTATGAGATAGGTTATCATGAAATTCAGTTGCTTGATCTAGCTTATTTGTGTAAAATCCTTAGTTCTCTTTATTGTCAACAGTTTCAACTACTTCCACCACCGACATATCATCATGCAAAAACCAGCTTAGTTGGGTACAGAGACTGGCCCATATGTTGACTGATGCATTCACAATGAAATGAAGAGGCTTTACACGTTACATTATACTTACTACATTACAAATGCGAGTTTTGCCGGGCAGAGAGCCGGCGTTGTTGTACAACAGTCGTTCCTGCTCTAAATCTATCCATTCAGAGCCGGCCAGATGGGTTGACTCATCAAGGGCCGCCGTAGATGTTCCTGGGGATGACGATGTCCCCGATGTTGGCGTGCCACGGGTCGGCGAGGTGCGCGCCGAGGTTCTCCAGCGGGCCCGTGCCGGGGTACGCCGACTGCTGGACGACGAAGCCGACGAAGGCGAGCATGGCGAGGCGGCCGTTCTTGATCTCCTTGAGCTTGAGCTCCTCGAACTTGACGGGGTCCTTGGAGAAGCCGAGCGGGTCGAAGGCGCCGCCGGGGTACTTCTTCTTCTCCGGGTCCTTCTCCATGGTGCGCTGCTGCTCCGCGAAGGCGATGGCCAGGAACTCGATGGCTAGGATCGTCGGGAGGTTGCCCCAGGGCACGGCGTTGCCGAGGTACGTGGCCTGGCCGCCAGGGATGGCCGCCCATTCCTGTGCTTTGACCCAGTTGCCCAGGCCCAGGGCTTCTGGGATGAGGACTCCGGGCACGGCCAGCATCGCCCACCGGCAGTGGTAGATCTCCGACTCCTTGAAGCGCTCGAAGTTCTCCGGGACGGTGGCGAGACCCAGCGGGTCGAAACCGAAGTCACTGCCATGTCATGTCAGCGAGAGTGATTAGTGATGTATGGAGAATGAGTATGAACGGTCACGGCGGCCGTGCGTACCCTGGCGATGAGCCGTCGAGGTGGGCGGGGCGGGGCTGGCCGGGGAACCACTCGGCGGACATGGTGACGCGGCCGGAGGTGGTGGTGGCCGAGGCGACGACGAACCGGGCGGACCGTGCCGACGACGGAGCCAGCAGGCTCGGCATGCCCACGGCGCTGCAGCTCCTCAGACCGCTCGACGCCATTGCTGCGCTTGCTACCAAGAGCGGGTAGGAGATCGAGTGTGGTGAGTGAGTGGACAATGGAACGTGAGGCTGCTAATAATAACAAGGAACACCAACGAGAGCAAGTGTGGATGGAGGTGGGTATCCAAATGCCGCCGCCCATTGGCGGCAATATCCGCTACAACTCCACCTATTGGGCCACGTCGGATCGTGGCATCTCTACCTGTGCTGCACACGTGGCGCCTGTCTCCCACCCGTTATCAGATCCCCGTCCTACGTGTCGTCTTCCCCTCTACTCTCATCATACGTCCACATATCCCTCTGCCTTTGGAGGGTACGCAAAATCTAGCTCCATCCATGTTATTGTTCATGCACGATTAATTCACCATGACGTTATACTTGCCTTTTCCATGTCAAAATAAATTTAGTGCCTATACTACTTTTGTCCAAAGTCAAAGTCAAGCTTTTTTTCTTTTCGAAATGGGGGAGCCCCGAGCTCGACGCATGCGGCTTTTAATACTTCATTAAATTCAGTAAAGGTTACGTCAACATGTTATCCTGAGATCAAAACGTGAGCCGCACTGGTTGTACAATTCCTGCGCAACCGACTCGAGGCGGTTGCACCCAATATCCATTGTGTCACACTTCTCTATTGGTTGTAGCTAGGATCACATATGGATTTAATGGGCAGCCAGTTGCATAACCCGCATAAAAGAAGACTTCTTTGCATTGTTAAAAATATAATCATTGCATATTTTTCAAATGGCTGAAAGTAAAGCGCAAAACTCCAACTCGGATTTGTACTTTATCTTTCTTATGAACACCCCTGAACCAATTCCTAAAAAAATATTATGATATTCGGGGGATAAATATTAAAGGCCATGTGAACAATACTCCAAACAATTTTCGCGAAAGGGAAAGATGTAAACAACTGCTGAATTATTTTCGTTTTGATCATAAAAACAACATTTTTACACCCATTCCAATTACGTTTAGCCAAATTATTTTTAGTCAGGATCTCCTTGCGAAATAAGAACCACATAAAGATCTTGATCTTTAGTGGTACTTTTATTTTCCAAATGTATTTAAGGAGAAATCTGAAATGATCACTCATGAAATCTAAATACGCAGATTTAACCGTAAAAGCTCCTAACTTGGTTAACTTCCAAGAAAAAACATAGGGCTGGTCCATAGTTTGAACATCCATTAAACTCCTTAGTCCTTACCAAATGTATCCCTCTTGTATTCTTGTTCATATGTTTCCAGTCAAGGATCTCCTGAAACCTATGTTTAGGGAGGCGCTTTTGACAAGAACGTAGCTAGTGAAACTTCTTCTCGCTGTGGGACAAGGCTTGTCCCCAACCCACGTATCTTTCCAAAAATCAGATACTCCTTCCATTTCTAACGGTAAAAGAGCCACGCTACTGTTCTGCGTGAAAACAGCCGTAAGATCCTTCAGGTTCCGTTTTGCTTCCAGTGGATTACCATAAGGCTGTTTGCCTGCCTTTTTAACAATTTTGTTGTTTCGTTTTCCAACTAAATTATACTAGTATGGACAAAAGCAGGACAAAACCGCATTTGGAAAGAACAATAATGAAAGGCTCTAGATAATAAATTATTCCATGTTTTATATTTATCTTGGAAAATAGACTCCGCTTTTCTACACCACATTTTTAGAAGCGGACTATAATGTAAACACATCACATCACGGTTCAGTACTAAAAATGCAGTTGAAGCTTTTGATTTATTGTACCAAATAATTGTTTCTCTGGAGATGGATAGCTTGTTATATACCGCCCTGAATAGTAAAGCACATGGTCGTCCATCTGATGATCTGTGTGCATCTATTGTTTACTTAATGTATCTTGGGTTTCTGATTTGATTCTTTGAATTAATGAAGAGTATGTGCAAGCAACCACATCTACTATAATCCTACCCTCACGCGCGCGTGTTCTCAAAAAAAAATTCCAGGGTTTTGTCACCCAACAATTGTAACATCATTAATAATTGTAACATCATTAATCAGTCGTAGTTAGTATGCTTTGTCTAAGGTTAACCGCGCTTGCTCCATCACCATGATACACGAGTCCAACTCCAGGCACCATCGCCTGTGCCGGAGCACTCGTAGGATACGACGATCGTCTTCTTCGGGAGCTAGTATGTCTTCTTCGGCAATGCTGCCTATACAGATCGAGGGTACAAGTTTCATATATAGATTCTTCTAGTTTATAATGACGATAAAGGTTGTTTGGTTGCTGTTATATACTTTATATGTTTCTTTCATGATCTCTAGCTTGATGTTTGTTTGTTTGTGTTTACAGTACGAAGCACTCGATCTGCTCACATTATTTTCCCTTCCATATGATGAAGCTAGATTCTAAATTTGTTATACTGAAAATAGAAAAATAAAAAGTACACTTAAGTTGTGTGGAACTTGAGTTGGTTACAAATTTGAAAGGGAAGCGCATCCAAGACCAATAGTGTCTCATTGCCGACAACCGTTCTCAGGATTTGTGTTTTCCCGAGCTTCATCTTGTTCGAGCTGTTTTACGGTGCAATTTACATGTCCCGTGAGGTAGTAGTATTGAGATCCATCGATCATTGATTACAGGCATATTCTAGCTAACTAAATTTTGGTATTTCGGTTTTACTTTTATTTCGAAATCAGGATGAAGCTGGGTGATTTGATCTCTTACCATGGAAATGCAACCGTCCTCTTAGACCTTTTTCTAGTCGACTTAATGGAATCGTGTCATTAAAAGAGAGAACAATATTAAAACAGGTGTCCACAAATCAACCAAAATATGTGTCAAGTACAACGGCAGTCAAAAAATCAATTACAACTAGAATACAATATCAAAATTTGTTTTGTATTTTCAGATTATTTAACTAGAATTTTGAATAACATGAAAACTAGGGTAAACAGTGTCTCTTATATGGGAAAATTAACTTGGGTCTGTCAATTCACTTAGTCGCTGTCTAAAAAATATGGTGGCACAAATAAGCGACATGATAAATATAAGATGTAATTTCGATATTTGTCTAGACATTGATAGCAATACGGACATCTCGTTCTTGTCGACATGATGTGGTTCTCATCCGATAGCACTCCATAAGAGAGTGAGTCGTTCACCACCTTAGAATTAAGTATAGTATATTTTGTTTAATTACTACGTGGGTGGGTAATTTGTTGTAAATTATGGATAATTTTCTGTAGGTACCTTAGTAAAAGCTTATCATAATAAAAAAAGAGGCAACTGATGTTTCCTTAAGATAAGATCAGTCGATCGACGGCTGATTCACGCATTTCATCGTGTTTGTTAGAGATAACAAAGCGGAAATCCATATCGGCTCATAGGTCTACATGCACCCACTGTTTAAAAAACATTTTTCAAGATGTCAAAAGATTTCAAACAAAAAATCCTGATATACTACATGGCATTTAATGTTAGCACAAAGAGTTTCGCAAATAAAAGACATTTTTGTGAGCTGTGCAAAAAAGACAAACCCGGGGTTTTCAAAATGACTTTGTACCCAATTTCATTTTGTCGTCTTTGCACAAGTCACAAAAAATGTCTTTTTACAAAACTTTTTACATAAAATGTCATGATGTATATCCAAAATTTTATTTGATCTTTTTGACATTTGAAAAAAATAAAAATGTTTTACCTAACAGGTGCATCCGCACCGGTGACCTGAAACGCCGTGTCCATGAGAAACTAGTATTTGCAGTCCTCATATTTTGTTTCTTTTCCCTAAACTGTCTAAGGCGTCAATCAGATTTCGTAGCATGTACTGTTTGTACCGTGAAACTAGTACATGGAGAGATTGAAATAAGAAAGTTATTATTATGGGAAAGATTATCTAAGGTCAAGCTATGGAAGGTATAGATGGGCGCCGATGTACTCCCCTGTTTGTGCGGGTAGTTTCCTTTTTTCTTTTTTGCATACCGAATTTGCCCTTTGACAGAAAAAATACTACTCTATTGATCAATTAGTATCGGTAATCCTGGACTGTTGGATTTGTTCGGTTGAACGGTTGGTGTTTGTTAGTCCCTACCGTAAAAAAGTCGTTTGTTCCCCCGTTGCTCCGAACGTACGAGAAAGACAGGAGAGGAGGCGATCGTGGCGATCGTGGCGGCGGCCTAGGGTTGAAACCCTAGTCGCCGCCGCCGGTGATATCTGCAGCTTCATCGTCGCCGCCAGCAAAGATTCGACGGGTCCTCGCCTCCTCTAGGTGCCGTTTGGCACTAGAAGGGGTGGGGACCTCGGACCTGCGCACGGCGCTTTTCGAAGGTCCTTAATGGTAGAGTTTGGTTTTGGTCGTCATCTTATTCGTTAATGGAGATGGTATCGTCTGCAATAAGTGATCTTTCACGCTTCGTTCGACGGCGAGATTTCCTTCCCGACGTCAATGGTGACTTTGAAAGATTAAGTCTGTCTAGGTATGGTTCTTCAGATCTTGATTCGCCAGATCAATTTTGGATTGTTTCTCATGGTTGCCGCGAGGAGGTTTGTCCTCGCAATATCTATCCCGGCTACTACGTTTTCGGCAATGGTGATTCGTTCTCTCGGCTCCCAACGACGTCGACAAAGTGGTTCGGTTATTTGTCCCTGGAATATCAGTGGTGGTGCTCTTGCCGATATTCCTTGATTAATTTATTGGCTGCGTGCGTGCACAATGCCTTGACATTGCGGCTCAAAATTAAAAAGGGAGAACCTTCGGTGGTATTCACAGGTCTGTGGTTTGGTGGTGTTGGCGTTGTTCTACGGCTGCCTTCAGAAAAGTACAAGATTGTGGCATGGATGAAGAAAGCTTGAAGATCTTATAGATTTGCTAGTCTCTTTTAGTTTTGTTTTTGTAATCGATGTAATCGTGTACTCTTTGCTGGTTTAATATACGTGGAAAATTAAAAAAAAAACACCAAAATAAATATGAGTAAATATATTATAAAAATTTCACCACATGATTTTGCAGGAAAAAAAATCCAACACCACAGGCGATTGGATTAAAGAAAGGAAACATAAGAAATAAACATCAGAGATGGGCCCATCACAAAGTAGGAAAGAATATATACATGCGCCACGGCTATGGATTGTCGCAGGCGTTTCCCAAAGATGGGTTAAGTACACCTAAAACAGTCACCACGTAGCCGCAGATATTGACCAGGATGTCAACCGGGGCTAAGCCTTGACAAGGTCGTTACCGCTGATCGACCACGCCAGGATTGTTCTTCAGCCGCACGTCGGCGCCGCTCTGCAGCAGCGCTGTCCCGGCCTCAGCCATGCACAGCGCGCTCAGCTGCACCATGGCACCGACCAGAACAGGGATGAGCAGGAGGTGGTGGAAGACGGTGCCCCGACCCCCGAGCCATGCATGATCACCCACTTGCTAATGCTAGCTACCAGGATCGATCCAGTCTTGATGGTGCGTGCATTGGCGCACTGGGGCGTGGCTTTATATACATACATAGAGAAGCATGGCCATCTCATGCATGATCTGTGTGCATCCATTGTTTACTTGTCGTATCTTCGGCTTCTGATTTGATACTTGTCATATCTTCAGTTTCTGATTTAATTCCCTCGATTAACGAAGAGCATGTGCGATGGAAGCAACACCTGTCCCTCCTTCCCGGCTACCTGCAGGCTGATTAGCGTGATCTTGTGTCATCCATTATGATTTAGTGCTAGGTACGTGGACCTTGACCCTTGAGAAAAAACAAACCTATGCTAATTAGTGGTCTACACGAGTGTAAACAACTCCCCAGGCCCCGTTTCGCGTTGCGGTGGATTATCATGTATTATAACGCAATAATTACACCAGTTTTGCTCTTTTCTTTTCCAATCAAATCATAGCTTGATTCGGGAAACATCAACAATTCATTTTTTCTTTGAAATGGGGGAACTACCCGACCTCTGCATCAGTACGATGCACACAACTTTCTTTATTGCATAGTTTTCCCAATAATTATATTATGGCAAATGGCGACGACATTCTTTCAGGCCCTGCATTCTTTTAAAGTTTTGGAATATTGGATGGAAATTTGGGTTCGAAGATGAGAAGCGTGTCGACTCTAACAATACTTCTATCACAGCGCCACACAACATCGTCTGACGCTGCCCCGTGCCTGACGCCGCACAACGCCCACCGCCGCCGCGTAGTGCCACCTCCTCTTGCTGCCTTGGAAGACCACGAGGGCCGCCGTCGGGGAGCTGCTCTCCACACGCGAAGCTCCGATGGGTGATCTGAGGACCCGATTGCCTTTTTATTTCTGTTCAAGGTCTTTTATCAAAGCGCCCCACAGCGTCGACCGCCACCGCCTGGCACCGCACAGCGCCCATCGCCGCCGCGCAGTGCCACCTCCTCACGCTTCCTTGGAAGACCACGAGGGCCGCCGCCGGCGAGCTGCTCTCCACACGCGAAGCTCCGATGGGTGGTCTGAGAACCCGGTTGCTTTTTTATTTATGTTCAAGGTCTTTTATCAAAGCGCCCCCAGCATCGACCGCCGCTGCCTAGTGCCGCCTCCACGCGCTGCCTTGGTAGACCACGTGGGCACCGCCGGTTAGCTGCTCTCGACAAGCGAAGCTTTGATGGTTGTTTGAGGACCTGATTTCTTTTCTATGCATGTAGCTAAGGTTATGGTGTCTAAGGATAATTTTCACGATACAACGGCAATAGATTCGTCATATCCGGTGACGGCTGATAACGTCCCTAGCTTCATCGAATCTGGCGGCGAGGATAAACGGTTAGTTCGTGACCGAATCGAAGTCAAAGTGGGGAGGAGCAAGGCGGGTGCTAGGGGTGTCGGCGGAGGCACGAAGCGCGGCACCGGAGTGGTCGGAGCCGAGCGAGCGACAGCGGCGGCAATAGATTCGTGGAATCCGATGACGGGTAGGAACGTCCGTAGATTCACCAAATCCGGCGGCGGTGATAAAGGTGAGTTCCTGACCGAATCGAAGTCGAAGTGGGGAGGAGCAAGGCAGGTGCTATGTGTGTCGGCGGAGGCACGAAGGGTGGTGCCGGAGTGGTCGAAGCCGAGCGGGCGACAACTGCGGGCCGAGGGGGAACGGGCTAAGTTGATTTTTAATCCTCTAACCGATTATAACGGATGGGCTTGAGATGCCTAAGAGTTGTGAAAGATGTCTAGTTTCATGCACTAGACAAAACAATTAAAATCCTAACTGATGAAACGGGCTAATCAATTCACATATAGATTTCAACAACAAATGTGACTCGGATGCCGACATGTTCATAGAAAATCAAGACCTTGGGCGAGATATCCCTTAGGAAAAAGGATATCCAAGTCAAATTTCAGACTCAAGTCCCCGTCAAAGTCTGCGGCAAGGCGATGACTGCTGTGGGCACATGGTTGGCAGGCCGCTGCAAATCGGCCTAACCTAAATAAAAAGACAACACTTACTTGTCTATATGAGCGTAAAGTTGTACAAATGTAACGAAAATAAACTGAAAATATAAATACACGCAGTAGCATGCTACTGTTTTTCCAAAAATAAAAGCCCTCCAGGTTCCGTTTGCGTTGGAGTGGATTAACTTATCAGCAACAAAGGATCCTCTGACCTTTCAAAAGTAATAAATAGCGATACATCTCGGTTAGTTCCTTCAGGTTATAAACTGCTTGAAAGTGTTCGATGTTACAGACTTCACACTGACACTAACCAACAAAGACATATAATTCAGTCCGGAGATACTATCATTACAAGGACGAGCTCTATTAGTTACACTCCAGATGTAATACACAAGTTATTCCACCACATGCCACATGAGACATACCAGTCAGTGAGACCGTGGTCCGCCGAAGATCGGTCTCATGAACCTGTCGTCGAACTTCCTCCAGTGGATGTGCACCATATGCACGGGCCTCTCCAGCAGCATCGATATGCTCCTCTTGGCTTGCATGAAGTCGATTCCGGTGCCCGACGTTTCCTCGTCCGACAAGAACGGCATGATGAACTCGTCCTTCGGGGAGTTGCTTCCCGTGCTGCGAGCGCCTCCTGTCGCCTCCTCTCGGTGCCGATGGTGCGGGAGCATAGCGCTGATCAGAGGCCTTGTTAGGAAACCAAATACCTAGAAAATGATGCCAATGTCCCTCTTAGCATATGCTTTTCTGAAACCTTTTACCGGTAAAGCACCGATCAATTTGCGGAAAGTACGCGTTTGGTATGATGCTTACTAGGGTTGTGAAAAATACTACAACAATTGTACTTGTTATGATGGCTGCATGAACTGGATCCAATGTTACACCTGAAAATGTGAACTGAAAACATGCACATGCCCAACAAAGTAATATTAGCCTCTTGTCGCTCGTACTTTATGGAAGGCTGTTACAACTAGATGTACCTGATTATATGCTAGCGCGATCGAAACAGCGCCTCTCATGAGCCCAGCCCACCAAATCACAACCTTCACACAATTAAAGAGTTTGGAGTAGATTATTCATTGGATGGCCTTCTACCGGAGAAAATTGTAAATCTCCTTTCAGTTGATACCGAGAAGTATGTGAAAACCTTTCGTTCAGAAAGCAACCTGGTGCTTGAATGTGATTGGCGCTTTCTCAGAGTTCCCGCTCATATAATTAGAGAGAATTGACAGTGGGAAAACAAAAGCGGCCCGTCCCAGCAAAAGAAGTGAAATGATGATACCAAAGATACCAATTGATGTCTTGAATCTGGGAAAATAAAAAAGTTAGGATTTTTGGGAAGTAGTCAGAAATGATAAATACTTTGGCAGTCCAAAAACCAGCTAGCTTTGTTGCTCACCCTGCCTTTGATGTCTTCCACTTATCGATGTCAAGGGCATCCATTCCAACATAAAGGAAGATAAATGTCTCGGCGATGAATGATAATGTTGCGAATATGTGCCTGCAGTTCCCATGATTGCAGTGTGATTATTTCTAACAATGTAAGCTTAGCAAGAAGATAAATTACCCAAAATGAGAGGAACAAGTTGTTTTAAAAGTGATACAAATAATTGAGTAACACAGAAAGAAACACAGTAGTAGTACCTTGTCGTGATCCTGGAGCTCTCTGTTACGTTATGCCACGCGTAATGGGACATGACGATGCCACAGAAGAAAACAGTCAAAATCCCACTCAGACTTAGAAACTGCCCAATTGAACTTATCATCAGGTGTCCTGTTGAACAACATTTAAAACTGCCCAAAAAAAGATGTGTTTTGATGGCCTTACGTACCTCTGCCAGCATATACGATAAATAAGCCATGAGAGCCATTAGAGCTACCTCCCGATCAGTCGAGTGCCTGCAAAAATAAGGCGAGTCATTTCAAATATAAAGAGCAGAAGATGCACCAAACCATCACCTGTTAGCTTGCTACTCACCTACCAAAATACAGTGCTTTGAGAACATAAGCAGTCGATAGCCCGATCTGATATCATTCAGAAAACAAAGGAACGCAAATTAAGTTACAGCCATGATTATGAATAACGTGTAAACCATTATTGATTGTAAATATCAGATAACTATGACTTTTAAGAACATGGTGTACTCACTGTAGCTCCAAGGATAGTACTAGTAGCAAACAGGTAGAGGAAATCCGTGACAACTTTGAGCACCAGCCCGCCTTTGAGTCTGGTGATATCGATGTTCTTTATAGCGTTGAATAGGACCACCGATGTCGCGTCATTTACGACTCCTTCGCCGAACACCAGGCTGTACAGCCTTGGTGTTTCATCTTGGCTTATGACCTGAGGAGTTCGAGCTCGGGAGGTTAAAAAGGGAATGCGCCGATACACTAATACGACCCTGAAGTTGGAAATTGAGCATCCAACGGACCTGGAGCGTGCACACGGTATCCGTGGAGGAAAATATGACTCCCAGTGCTGCATTTTGTAAATCAGACTCGAATTAATTAATTAATTTGAGGCAAAAGGGCCACAAAAGTATATAAATATAAAGAACAAATGCATACATACCTAGGTAGTCCACCGCGTCAAGTTTTCCGAAACCAACTTTCGGGAAGAGCCAGTAGCAGCCTGCTATCAAGAAGTAGGCAATTTAGCAACAGATAGGCAAGGCAATGCTGTGGGCAAAAAAGCCTCCCTTGCAAAGGGAAAAGTGTTTACCAATGAGAAAGGAGTATGAAGGTGATCAAAATTAAAATTTTCATCATATTGTCACCTACACATGATTGCAATAAAGACTGATACAAGAGAAATTCGATATGGTCTCGAAGAATTGGTGCATGACCTGCCGAGACGATGGCAACGGAGATGAAGACCCCAAAGACCCCGAAGGACATGATGGTGAGGAAATTATGGAAGAACTGCTTCTTCTTCACCTGAAACCTGCAAAGAAGATCCGTGAATAGATTCAGTTTCGCAAAACACACTGAAGCTGTCAGTTTCGCAACAGAAAAAAAAACACAACGAAGCTGTAAGCTGTTGGAGAATGAAGATGGGTACCCACCCGGCGTTGAAGATGATGGGCGGGAGGACGTAGATGAAGAAGAGCTGCTCGTCGAACCGGAGGATGCGCGAGTTCTTCCCTTTGCTCAGCAGGAAGATGAAGGCCCCCACCACGCACCCTGCAGGCCAGCCAAGAAATTCAGCACCGATCGATCATGGCGATCTCACCGAGCAATTACAAGTATGATGTGGAGATGACGGGATGGAAGTGCGTACGATGATGAGCGCGGTGATGGACTCGTTGACCCATTTGTTCTCCTCCAGCAGGTGGCCGGCGACAAGGCACAGGCACAGCACCGCCGTGAAGACGCAGATGGAGAACACCGTGCTGCTGTTCCCGCCCGTCGACCCAGCGAGGGCAAACTCCTCCCACACCGCCGCCGCCGCCGCCGCCTCCATCCGTTTTCCTGCTCCAGGTTGGTTTCAGAATTCAGATCACGAACTACTCTGTTCTCCGATGAGCAGAGCTCGCTCACTCCTCTGTTTTCTGTTCTGCGGCGGCGTGTTTATTTCAGTGACGCGCGATTTTGGCGCGAGGCGGCGGCGTTCGGTGGGGCGCGGAAGTCGAGGCACGCGTGGCAGCCAAGCTGGTGCCACGTCTCCTTTCTGGATGGTGCTGACGTTACCATGGGGCCCACCATGCACTATACAACAGTAATAAATTACAGTACATGTTTAAGGAGTCGCATGTTCTGCCTATCGGCGCAACTAATTAACGGTGCAACATAACAAATACTGACATCTAATTATACACAATATTTTTCCAAGAAAAAAATATATAAAATTTAAGGTTTGCGTATCGTGCTCAAGCTCCGGCGCATCGAAACTCTAGCTGCCGCCGATCGGACGGGGCATGACTCATGAGTACCAATGCTAGTACATAAGCCATCGGATCGACATCTCAGTAGTTGATTGCAGGCCATCCAGAAAAATTCTCATGCAAGAGAAACACATCATTATAGACTGTGTTTTCACTTTCCGCCAAGCTTTTCTTTCTCGATCTCTCCTATTCTCAAGTTATGTTTCAATAGCTTTCTTCTCTTTTTTACATTGGGAGTTGACGGAACTCTTGCAGCATGGAGAGAACACCCAGGGTGGTGGGTCATAATATATGGATCCTGGGCCTGACTAAGGTTTTAATATTTTCACCGAGAGTTGTTGGGTAAATTAGTTACAGAATAGTTTTATTCAGATTGCATAAAAGCTGTTCTTATATGATGGGTGCCTCAGGTGGTTCATCCAATAAGTGCATGTGATGTTTTTTTATGTTTAACCTACGAGTGACAATGACGTGTCTTGATATGAATAAATATAATGAGCGGATGAACTCACTTTCTTACTAGTTGTATAATTTGTTTATATACTGCAATATAAATAATGGTAGTCCATTATTAGAGAATGGCTAGCTCCCTTTAATTATCAGTCAGGTGACGTCACCAACTATTAGTTGGAACCCATGTTTTCATGATTAGCAAGAACCACGACTCAATCTAACGACCTGGGTATTTTTTTTTAGTTGCAAACCATGTCGCAACTCATGACTAGCTGGAATCACAAAACAAATCTAATGGACCAAGTACTTTCTCAAAATGATGAACCGACTCATCTGAATCACAAAACACGCATTTCTTGCATTCATTCCAATTTCGTTTAGCCAAATTATCATTAGTTAATAAGACTCGTTTAAAAAGAAACCACATAAAGATCCTAATCTTTAATGGTACTTTTAACTTCCAAATATATCTTTGGAAGAACCTTGTATGATCATTCATAATGTTCAAATACGGAGATTTTACCAAGAAGGATCCAGATGGCGTCAGATTCCACACAAACAAATACTGACCCCTAATTCTAGTTCATCTTTTTTGCGAGCCAAACGTGATAGAATTTGAATTAGGGTAACATGAGGTCCTCGAGACCTATTTACGAAGGTGTCTACATAGTTTAGACCTAGAGTATGTGGCCAGAAGTTATTTTACCTAGCATGCGTGGATACGCGTTCTACAGATTGGCCCTTCCTCACCATATAAAAAATGCCGGGCGTAAAGCTCAAAGAGTCTAAAAAAAGAGCTTCTTAAGACACCAGAGATTAGCTACAAGTTATGTATCAACCTGAAATTCGGGTGCATCGAAACTCTCGCTGTCGCCTGTCACGCTTTGTAGCATGAGTACCTGCAGGTGTACTGAAGCGCGGAGAACTACATGCCAGCAGTTGATTGTAGGACATCCGGAACAGGTGTCATGCAAGAGAAATACAACACGCTGGACAGTATTTTTACTTGCTGCTGAGCTTTTGTTTCTCGATGTCTCCAATTCCCAAGTTATTATCTTTCGGTACCCTTCTTCTCTCTTGCATTGCGAGTTAACGTAGCTCTTGCAGTATGGAGAGAACACGTTGTGCCGGCAGGGACGGAGCCAGCATGTGACCTTGAGGGGGGCTAGCTGCATAGATTTAGTGTGTCAAATTTGTTGAGGGGGGCAGATTTCACTAAATCACTAAGAAATAAGAGCTCTAATGCCTAGTGTTCTTTAGAAAATCTAAATCATGGGGGTGGCCTAGCCCCCCCTCGTCCCCCTCTGTCTCCGTCCCTGTGTGCCGGTGGGTCATATATAGATCCTGGCCTACTTAAGGTAAAAAAAACTTCGTGGATAGTTGTTGGGTAAATTAGTTACAGGATACATTTATTCAGATTCCATGAAAGTTAGTCCTATATGGTGGGTGCCTCTGGTTCATCCAAGATGTGCATGTGATGTTTTTTAATGTTTAATCTACGATAGATACAATGACCAATCAGCTTACTATCTTATAGTTGTTTACTATGTTCATATACCGCAATACAAATAAAAGTACTAAATTATTAGAGCGTGGCTACCTCTCTTATTTATCGGTTAGGCGACGTCACCAACTATTAGTTGGAACTCTAATTAGCATGAACCATGGATCAATCTAACGTGACCAGGGGTATTTTTTTGGTTGCAACTTGCAACCCATGTCGCAACTCATGACTAGCATGAATCAAGAAAAATCTAATGGACCAATATTTTCTGAATTTCAGCATATGGCTAGTATGGAATATGATACAATCTAACGACCGACTGAAAATTAAGCTAATTTTCAGTATATTGGGCATTATAATAAACAAAAATTGATGTGTATGAATGTCTATTAAATAGAACAATACCAGTAAATATTTTTTTATTATGAAGGTACAGTCTTGGATTTAGTGAGAGTCGTGGACTCTATTTTTTATTTCCCACAGGGAGAGTCATATTCGATCATCCCGACGAGAAGAGGTGGTGGTGGGGTAGTGACACGAGCTTCTTGTTCTTGTGATCTTGGCGACCAACTCTTTGGTAGTACGATGATCAGGGCGGTAATGGACCCATTTGTGCTCCTCCAAAGCACACACATAGCACCGCTGTGAACACGTATATGCATGGAGAACACCGCCAGGGAAAGCTCCTCCCACTAGGCCACCGCCACCCCCATGGGTGTTGCGTTCCGATCTCTCACCTCACCGCTTCAGGTTGTGGATGGTTTCAGATCACCGCCTTGCTTATTTTGTTTGTTTTTTTGCCACGAGCTCTTTCACTCTGTATTTCTCGTCCTTCATTTTTTGTTTTACAGTTTGCTGCATGCGAATAAGCTATGACGCGTGATTTTGGCGCAAGACGGCGACGCTCGATCGGTACGGTGGGTGCGGAGATCAAGGCCATCGGGGGCACATGTGCCAAAAAAATGCATATGCTTCTGGTATATTAAACGAAATTTAAAAAATAATAAAACATTTTAAAAAATTCTGAAAAATATTGGAGGCGAACGCATATCAATGTACAACATACGTGCCAAGTTTCGTGGCGAAATGGCATTCCATATGCCCTGTGAAAAAAAGACAAATCGGTGGTCGAAATGCAATTTCAAAAACATCGCCATAAAAGCCAAATCATCCAATGCTGCTAATAGGCTAAGAAGTTGAACAGCGACACTAATCACGAACAATTTGCAAAGCTAATGGACCAAACGAAACACACTCGGAAGGCTACAAAATACTGAATCGGATTAGTGAAGAAATTTTGGCTCAGATATTCATGCTGACAAAGGTTATAACTTATACCTCAACTGATGCAACCTCTCAAGCTCGATAACACCATCCTTTAGTCTCCCAATCATGGTAATATAGCGATCTAAGTAGACATGGGTCAAGGCACCATGTAGTGTACGACTGCGTCCTACCCCACGGCACCATGCAATCTAACATGGCGCCGCCCGGACGGGCTACATGAAAAAAATGTCAAATTGTTCAAATATCAGATCTAGTTCACTTTTTGTTGGAATTTTAGAAACAGGTTAATGTTTTGTCCATTTTAGACGATGTAGGCCAATTATGGGAGTACAAAATAACTTGTATATGCATATCTTTATTGACAGATTCTTGTTGGTGCAGCAAATTATGCGACATAATACTGCAAAAAGGATTGGCGGAACAAAAAATTAACTTTTCTTGTCACAAGACATAAGTTTATTGGAATTTTTAAATGAGGTAACTGCAGGAAGAGCTACTTCAAAAATATAGTAAGGTAAACTGGTTGAGCCACACAACTAATGCGTCTGGTGCCAGGAGAGGTACCCCTATCTATGATGCGTTGGCATCCTGAGCCTTGGGACAACCAAACTTCTGCGTGCACCACTTCGATATTGAGATTCGGAGCATGCGTATCTAGTTAAGTACGTTGTACTTGCGTGCGACAAATCTGAGGCAGCTCTCAATGTGGTAGGGAGAGGTGTCTAACCAAGTAAACCCATGACATTAGACTCCGTTTTGACTTTGCAACAAGATTTTCTTTCGTGATATCTCCTATTCTTAGGCTAGGTTCCCCGTTGTCAACCTCTTCTTCTGCAATGTATACTCTAGTTCAACAAACCGTGTAAGTGGTCATATATAGATTCCCAACCAGCAGGGTGTCAATAACTACAAGTAGCTCAGGGTTATTTTTTTTAAGATAAATGGCTTTATTACTTAAAGAGTTTAAGCATTACACCCGGCCTCTGCATATAAATGCACACAGCTCAGGGTTATTGCATACATTTATTAGAGAACAGTTTAAATCAAATCGCATGGAATGTTTCATAGATAATGGAAGCCTCCACCGGGACAAATAACTTGAACACTTCATGTTTTGAACGTCATACCGACCATAATTTTGACCTTATTGTTCCAATTTCGACGATCCAAACCATTTAACTCTGCAATGTAAATAGTACCAAATCATTATGTGCGAATATTTATGACGTAAGAAAACATGTCGAAAATTGCGTGATACATCGCGCTACACCGAAACAATGACACTATAGAGGACGATTGTACTCCCCATTTAGCGAGACATTGCTCAGCAAGAACGTTGAGTCCAACGCGCTAAACTAAACATATTTTTGAGTCGTCCATAGTGTGCTATTAGCGGCACTAAATACCACGCTATTTATTAACATGTATATTTTATATGTATGATATTGCTTCGCTGGTCTAAGACGCCATCACCTTTGCTTAGCGGGAATATGAAGGGACCCATGATGCACCCCTGCCAGCAAGGAACAAATATTATTCACATATATCACTAGTGATTATGGATATGTATTGCACCATATAACCATGTGGTCAGTTTGGTATGATGATGAAGGGCAGTGATGGAATTGCTGACCAACTTGTTCTTCTCCAGCAGGTGTCCGGCACCAAGCACATGCACCACACCAATTGTGTGACAACTCGGGCGTGATTTGGGTGCCAAGCGCTCGGTGGGGTGCGGAGCTCGAGGTAGTATAATGTTCCAGGAACCAACTATTGCACATTGATTCCTTATTAAGCCAACATGATTTTTCCTACTCTTTTTTTTTTTGATAAATCACAAATTTATTTCAAAAAAATAATCAGGTACCATGGCTCTAAGTGATACATTGTAAATAATAAAAGTAAGATGACGAAAACTAGCTATGCAGGACTAGTATCACTGTATGTGCAAGACACTAAGGCCATGGCCCCACCAGCTCACATGTGAGCGCTTTGATCTTTAGATTTGGCGTAGGTTTCTACTAAAGTCTGACATGTCTGAACTAGATCAAAAGATGGTGGGTAAAGGTGTAGACATAGAGCATATGTCACATTATACTCCTTTTTTCACTACATACCATGCTTTTATTTCTCGATGTCTCCTATTCCCTCGCTATCTTCCCAACACAGTTTATCTCATATCTTGATTTGCATTCGCTAGCAGTTGACATAACAAGAGAGATGGTGAAACATTTGAAGCACGGAGTATCACCCCTTGATACTGGGTTATATATAGATTCTAGTCGTCGAGAATGACAAAGACTGCACAAAGGGTTGTTGGCTACATTCATGAAAAAATTATGTCATTCAGATCGCATGGACGGTCTTCGTGTAGACAATGGATACCTCTACTGGGCATGTAATGTTATTAATATTAGACCGAAATCAAATTTTCCACCTTGTTTCAAATTCAATTAGCAGATTCAATTATTTATGTCCTTTGTTGATTAATACGATAGTATATTTTAATATACATAGCACATAAAGTATTAAAGTATTATCTTAGGATGTGCTCAACATTCTGGTGCACAGTCCGGGGATGATCCTCTTTTAAAAAAACATAAAAATACTATGTGTGTAAGTTTATTGCGTAGTTAAAATTCGTAAAAAAAATAGAAAGATGGATGGTGTCAAGTCTTGGGTTTAGTTAGTTGGTTTGAAAGTTTGAGGTTGTCTCTTACGGTCTTACCCCTAGATTTCTGAATGTAAGGTGTATAGTTTTCTTGCACGAATGCGTAAGAATTTTGCATACGGTGGACTGATTTCCCCTAGAAAAAATCAGGAGAGAGAAGTTCCTAATAGTCACAAAATTTAAAACAATCCTCTAAATTCCTCCTTTATAAATTGGAACTCCTTTGTGGATGGGTAAAATTGTCCATAAATCGCAATGCACCTTGTATTTTGGATTTTTCCTTAAAAAACTACGCACCTTACATTCACGAAAAGAGAGATTATTTCTTTTTAGACGTAGTGATTATAACTGAACTTCACAAAGAGTTAGATATCAGCTTAACAACAACGAACAATTTTCCAATAGTGCTTTGGCTATTAGGTCCCAGAATGTTTTGCATATTCAGTTCTAGCACAACTAATGGTCCAACATAATTTGATATTATTATGCTAGCAGAAATATTCAGCTTAAAATAAATGAGGTGCCCAAAAGATACTAAAAAAAGTGAAAGTAAGAGGTCCGGTACTAGAACAGTGCCGTCACAACCAACACCCCTATCCTTTTTGCTAAGGTTGTGCCCTCCCTACCTCAGGTCCATAAAAGCTCTGGTCTTCACTCATGCGATTCATACTTGTACTACCGTGTATGTTGTCGTCGATTAATGCAAATTGATAGTGAGGCATATCTAGGCAACTCATTTCAAATCCGATGAGCCAATGCACTTAGTTATATCCTTAGATAATTAATACGGGAATATATTGTAAGAGTGATCGTAAATCAAACGTCATGTTAATCGTTAGCAAATACGAAAACAGAGAGATGCATCCTAGCTTGAGAATAAGAGACATCGAGGAACGGAAATATTTGTCATGAAGTTCACTTGACTCCATTACTTCATTGTGTCTCGACGCCATTTTGTACGGTATTGTAGGTTTAATCGCACTTGTTGATGTTAAAAATTGGTATAGTCCTGATCTGGCTCCTGCTAAATCTCTATATGCATGAGTCCGATACAACTTCTTTGGGTTGCATTGTATGATTTTGACTGTAATTTTTAAAATAGACACACACACACACACAAAAACAAAAAACCATGAAAGTTGTTGTGCAACATAATATAACAAGAAATTTGTATCCTTGTTCATCAATTCAGGAACTAACATCATCATCTACTCCAAATTCGATCACTTGATCAATAGCATCCTCGAATTGATCGAAGGACCCCTTCCTCATTGATGTGATCCCCTGGATTTCCTCTTTTGATTGATCCCATTTAGCTCCGGGTGTCGTATAAGATTTAAATATATATATATATATATCTCCCAGGTAGGTGACGGTGGTGGTCTCCGACCCTCCAGAAACCAGGCGGGAATCAATGGCTCTGAGCTCAGAACCCTCAACGCCAAGGACCCGATCACACTTTCCTAATCGACCGCACTCTCTTTTTTCCTAGTATAATTCCAAATTGTATTCCATTCGTTAATTTTTTCCAATAATAATGGCGTCCTGGAGGCTCGATTTCTTGTCTTTGAAGAGTTATTCCAGTCACAGTTGGGAGCTTCCTACCGTATGGCCAAACACGGGTCGGATGAGAAGCTATAAATCGGACGTGAATTCCTGGTGGTGGCAGAGTATTATCTTTTAAATTGGGCATATCGGAGAGAATATCCGGTGGAAACCAACTTCTAGTGGAAACTGATGAAAAACACAAACAAATAATGTTTAAAGTTTTAACAAATTCTCAACAAAAAATTCACGTTTGGTTTAATTACTTACCTATCAACAGATGATAAACTATCTTATATATTCATTTCATCATGAAAATTAATTTTCCTACTCTCTTCCACAAATCATGGAAATACTAATTCATATGATAGCAAACACTCGTTACTCGTTATCCAAATGTAATGTTGGATTTATTGTATGCATGCCAGATTACCAGTGCTAGACGAGGAGCGAATTGATCGCAACTTTGTTCGTTACCAAAATAATAACCGGAAGGGTTATGCGAAAATTAATGGATTGGATATTAATGAGGAATCAATCAAAATCAATCTTAGCAACGAATAATTAATCAATGCACGTCGATCGTGATCAATATTTGACGTAATTAGTCCTGTCTCCATTTTGCGGATGCATGCGCGCTTTTGTGTTAGCCAAGACCGGAGACATCGGCATAGTCGTTGCCACCGTTTCGAAAGAGAGAGAATGCGCCCGCCCGCAGCCATGCCGCCGTTCCGTGGCTGGGCGGACCTGCCGTCGGACCTCCTCTGCCGCATCGGCGACAGCCTCGACCTCAAGTGCTACGCCAGCTCGCGGGGGGCCTGCACGGCGTGGCGGTGCGCGCTCGCGCCGCTGTACCCGTCGCTCCTCCTCTCCCTGGGCCACTACGCCACCGTCGCCGTCTCGCTCCCGACGAGCCGCTCCATCATGCTCGAGCCCATCCCCACAGGCCGAGAATGCGTCGGCTCCAGCAACGGGTGGCTCGCCCTCTCCGTCACCGGCAAGCAGGGCATGTTCACCCTCTTCCACCCCGTCACTGCCAACGAGATCCTCCTGCCGCCGCTGACCCACGACCGCGCGTCGGTCTTTAAGATCGTCTTCGCGCCCAACCCTGCCCCGGACGACTTCGCCGCCGCTGCCATCTGCGCCTTCGACACGATCGCGTACGTCACCGCCGGGGCCAAGAGGTGGGCCGTCCTCGACCCGGTCAGCCTCGAAGGCGGAGATAGGCTCACCGACCTAGTCTACCATGAAAATGGTAGGGTCGTCTACTGCCTCACTCACTACGGAGACGTCCACGTCCTCCGCCTACGGCCTACCGGAGCCATGCATCAGGGAAACTTTCATGGTCGAGGTCGAGGAGGATTCAGCCCGGCCAACACGACCTTGGACTCCCGCGGCACGGTATGCTTTGTTTCGTTTTCAGAGGAGGCAGGCCGAACAACATCAAAATATGCTTCTTAGGAGATCTTTTGGGCCACATCTGAATGCGCCTGCCACTGTCGAGCCCTTGTTGCCGTATGACGACCTTCCCTTCGACGACCTTGCCCCGCCATACTGCGCTATCTCTGTTTACACTCGTGCTAAGAACCTAGTGTTTTGTCAGGGTAACATGTACCAGGTTTGGAGGAATACGTGTGGCCTTGTTGATATGCAGCTGCCAGGAGGAGGTCATCGCATTTTAGCGGCCAATGAAGTATTCGTTTTGAGGTATTACCCGCAGCGCCAACCATGCTGGGATGCTGTGAACCATTTGGGTGGCTACTCGGTGTTTGTCGGGATGAATAATGCCGTGTCAATGTATGCTCAAGGTATCATGGGTCTGAAGGGTAACTCTGTCTACTGGACCAACGGGAATGTTAGGGATCATGCCATGGTCTTTGACATGGCAACGAAGACGTCTACACGTTGCCTTCCCGCAGCTTCACATATTTCAGTTTGCTGGTACTTTTTCGGTGACATGATAAATAACCGGAACAATAATAATTGAGGCAAAAGAGTTTAACAGACCCGGGTAAGAGAGCTGAACATGACCAAGATATCGAGGAGTGATGGGCTGTCAAACTGATTTAGTCAGCTCAAGTAGCAGGGTGTACGTTGGTGGAAGTTATGCTTATCATTTCTGAGCAAGATCGTAGTCCGAAGATGGTGAAGATCAGGCAGTGTAATTGCTTTGGTGTAGCCAATACTTTGTTCTCGTTTTTTTGTTCCTTCACATAATTTGTTTCTGTCCGAATGCTTTTTTAGTCGACAATCATCTTTGTATGTTTATATCCTTGAGTGGACTTGACTCAGTGAGATTGTTCTTCCAAACTGTGACATGGTTTTAACTAATGGCATTATAGTTTACACTCAGAATTAATTATATTTGGATTTATGTCGTACTGACTACTCCTTATTGTTGGAGCTAATTTGAATAGTAACTCCAGATCAAGCATCTCTGAAGAGACCATAATAGTACACTAAATCATCAGTTTCACTTCCATCTCTAGCAGTTTACCGGTGTTTGTGTTCCGTTCTGTAGAGTCGATCTGTTATCAAGGAGTTTTCCAAGATGCCCCCATTGTTTCTGATGAAGGTGGTTCTGCTCCTTCAAAACAGATTATCCTTCAAAACAGATTATCCTTCAAAACAAATCATTGACTTACAACCTACAACGTAAGATTATATATCCTTCAAGACTTGCATATATTTGTCCCGACTGTCTCTCGCCCCGAAGAACATCGATCATCATCTCCCACCAAATTGATCCATGTTGGGCTACTTCACCCTGGTTTAGCTCTGATGCCTGAAGACCAAGGTTCCAACCCTAATCCACTTCTGTATTAATTCTCGCAGATTGATATATTCTGACATGGTGGTTGCTGCTCATGTGTTGAAAGAGGGGCGCTGGCAGCCATGTCACTATCATAAACCAGCCGGATCACATGTAAAAGCTTAGGGCAGCGGCAGCAGCGAGAGGAAGAACTCATCGTTATTCTTCCTTAACTCGTGCAGTTGGTCGATGAGGGTTGGGTTGACTTCCCATCATCATAAACTGAACAAAATAGAAAGTTTGGTGCAGACCAAGCAAGCATGCAAGAACACCATCTCCCACCTCAGCATCTGTGTGGTGCAGTTGGTCCGCCAATAAATATGCCAGCTGGAGTGTGGTTAGTAATACTCTGACCACCTCATCAACTCTACGTATGTGTACAAGACATATCTTTTTCTTCTAGTACCATTGTTACGATGTTTCAGAAATATATAATAGCAATATTAAATTCATCAAAAAGAAATTGCAAAATAATGTCCTTTTCCGCCGCCTTTCGTCCCCCAAGAAATCCACAACGGAACAAAAGTGTTTACATCACGTTGTCGTAAACTAAAAAAGCTGAAAACCAAGAAAGCAAGAACATTATCTCCCACCTCAGCAACTCGTCCTCGAGTTGATCTGCATATGCAGATGCGTGCCTGCATAGGTTGGTGGAGTATGATTTACAATCGTCCACCACTTCTCTCAACTCTTCATTTTTTTTTCTAAAAAAACCTCCATGAATTATGTTTACAGTCCTCTTGTGGAATACTTAAAATCTTCCTCCTTTCAAACCCTCTGCTATTATGGTTTAAAATCCTGTCTGGAATACTTTAAAACCTCCTCCTTTCAATCATCTCACTAGACCCCATGCACCCACCCTCGATCCATTTTTACCAATTTTTATTTAGGTCATAAATATCCACACTTACGCCAATATTGTGTGATTTTCAATATACGCCAATATTGATCAACTCAGGATGAAGTAAATGAATTAATTGGCTCATCGAAATTGAAATGACCAACACAAGTTGTATGACATAAAACACATCACATGCCTATGGCACATACATTATGTACGAAGATCACCATGCATCCTGGATGAAATTGTTCTGGAATGAATGTACCCAACAACTCTAGGGGCGATTCTTTAAGAATCTATATAAGACCACTTACGCAGTGTCTTCCCATCCATGTGTGCTTCCCTTGAAGAGTGTCACCACTTCTATTTTCTATACAATGTACCAGCCAGCAAATATGATGGAAGTAGAGATAAAAGGCGAAGCCAGAAAGATTGAGAATAGGAGACATCGGAAAAGTAAATGTTGCTACAGTGAGGAGAAGGACTGTAATCTGAGGTGCCGCTCCGGCTTAAAACCTTTTCCTATTGTCTGTGACGCTTCATGCAGCTAACTTGGTCGACTTAAGGATGATCCATATACTGTTGTCGCTGTGTCTGAATTCAGATGCATGTGAGCACAATACATATTTTCTGCTTCCGTTAGCGATTCAAAGACACTTGAGAAACTGCTGTAACAACAAACTAATATTCCAAAGAAAAAGAAAGTACTCAAAATTGGAGTGCAAGAAAACGAAGAGAAAAATGCATATCCACGGAAACTGGAACGCAGCAGCATCGTTCCCTTGGCATCGTCAAAAGAAAAAACTAAGCAAGAACATCCACCAATTCTACCACGAATCCTGCAGTTGATCGATTCGGGTAGCCAATGCACAGATGTGCGCGCCGTCGAGACGATCTTCTCATCCTCCTCAGTGTTTCCTACTTGGATTGATCCGTGCTAATCTAGGGCGCTAGATTGCTAGATTGATTGATGTCCGCCGGGTTCGTGGGGGTGGTGGTCGCCGACCCCTCCCTGCAGGGCCACTTCACCCAGGTCGAGCTCCGATCCCTCAAGGCCAAGGTTCCAATCCTAATCCGTCGCATTTTCCCTCCTAATCACTCATAATTTATAATTGCGTTCAATCTAGAGTCTTTGATAATTCTCTCCTGATGCCTGCAGTTCCTGTCTCTGAAGAGGGACTCCGGCGGCCATGTCACCACCAAGAACCTGCCGGGGCTCATGAAGAAGCTCAGGGGGCTCACCGACGTCTTGTCTGAGAATGACATCGCCGCGTTTCTGTCAGAGGTTTACCCCGACACTGACCAGGAGATCGAGTTCGAGCAGTTCCTTCGGGTACATCCATCACACCATGATCGATCGCTCAATTTTGTTTAACCCAGCAATAGTGTCAGAGAACGTTATTTGATACTGTCAGAGTACTTTATTTGATATACATCGGTTGTTACGTAAATGTTGTGTCCTGTAGGAGTACCTGAACCTGCAGGTGAGGGTGGCGAGCTCCGACGACAGCAAGAGCTCGTCATCATCATCGTCGTCGTTCCTCAAGTCGAGCACCACCACGCTGATCCACAACCAGTGGCGGAGCCAGGCCCCAGGCCACCCTGGCCTTCGCCCGGGGCGTGGCCACAAAACCCAGGCTAGACTGTAGCTACAGTCGCGTACGGTAGCATACTGTAGCTACAGTCCCCCCGAAGGTGGCCTGGGGCGTGCAGGATTCCTGGCTACGGCCCTGTCCACAACCCCAACCAGGCCGAGAAGTCGTCCTATGTTTCACACATCAACACCTACCTTGGTGACGACCCCTTCCTCAGGAAGTACCTGCCGATGGACCCCGCCGGCGATGACCTCTTCGACCTCGTCAGAGACGGCGTCGTGCTCTGGTGAGTGAGATCATGTCAATGCTATGTTTTGTTTATGCTTGCATTGCAGTACACTATTCACTTGTATGAAAATTATATATGGTCCACAGTCCTGTCTAATGCTTGCTTATTCGTAATGCGGCCAGTAAGTTGATCAACTTAGCCGTGCCGGGGACGATCGACGAGAGAGCCATCAATAAGAAGAGGATCCTTAACCCATGGGAGAGGAATGAGAACCATACACTCTGCCTCTACTCTGCCAAGGCTATTGGGTGTACAGTTGTTAATCTTGGTGCACAAGACTTGGTCGAAGGAAGGGTATAACTCTTTTTTATGATAACTTTTAATTCCAACCTGTAACCTGGTTTAGTTTGATATCAATAGTTTCCTTTCGACACTATGCCCACAATAAACTGGTCACTGAAATTGTTTAAACATCAATGCCATGTTCAGTGCAACAATAAACTAGTTATTAAGGAAGGGTTAATAAGTGACTGATGCTAGATCACATTGCTCATGTTGCAGCCTCATCTAGTTCTCGGGTTGATATCTCAAATCATAAAGGTATATCCTGTAAGTTTTAACAAATGCCACTATCTATGACAGACAGACTATATACTACAAGTGTACAACGGTCTTATGACCATACTTAGTTATGATTTATGTATACAGATGCACCTTTTGTCTGATCTAAATCTAAAGAAGACGCCACAACTGGTTGAAATATTTGACGACATCAGGGTATATTCTACTTTTGCCATTGTGCAATGTTTTATAGATGACATACTATATATGTGTCATTTTATTTTAATCATTATTGTACAGGATATAGATGAAGTTCTGAGCTTATCACCCGAAAAGTTGCTACTTCAGTGGATGAACTATCATCTCAAGAGAGCTGGCTACAAGAAAACTGTCAACAACTTCTCTTCAGATGTCAAGGTTCACACATTAAATAGCCCTGTCTCTTCAAGGATTTGTTCAAAACTCAAGCTTTGTTGGATTAATTATAGGAACATATTTTCCTTTTTCGCCACCCAGAAAAAATTTATCTTTATTTCTTACCCACAATAGTTGATAGATGCTCAAAAAGAGATTATCTTACAAGCTAGGCTTGTACAGGATGGTGAAGCCTATGCCTATCTTATCAAAGCTCTTGCTCCAGAGCATTCTTTCGAGACTGCATTTGAGACAAAGGATCCTACAGTAAGGGCGAAGATGGTACTTGAACAGGCAGAGAAGCTGGATTGCAAAAGATACTTGAGCCCAAAGGATATTACTGAGGGCTCTCCAAATCTCAACCTTGCTTTTGTTGCACAAATGTTTCAACATAGGTGAGGAAATGTTGCACAAAGAAGAGAAGATGCCCAATCAGAGAGCCATGGGCGACACCTCGTCGCCGCCGCCAGGCCGCCTCCCCCGCTTCCTTCTCGCTGCCGCCCGCGCTCTAGAGCCTCCTCTGCTCCCCACGCCCGCTGCTCCCACCGCTCCCACCCCCACTACCGCCCCCGCGCCCTTTGCTCCCACCCCCACTACCGCCTCCGCCACTTCCTCCACCACCGCCACCGCTCTCTCCTCTGCCCCGGCTGCGTCCACCTCTGGCTCCTTCCCGCTTCCTCCTGTTGCTCTTGCTCGTGCTGATGTCCATGATGATGGCGACGGTGATGCCCGCGTCGGTGACATGCCTCCTGAATCCGCCTGCACCGCCTTAGCTACTGCCTCTGACCTCGCCCACGACAACAGCGATGCCGTGCTCCGTCCCGCCCGGCGGCCTCGCCCCGCCGGGCCGCCGCACTCCAACACAGGTTCGGCGTTCTCGCTCTTGGTCCTGCGCAAATTTCACACCACGGTGGCCTACTCTTCTATTTTCAAAAGGATTTCTGCGCCAGGGCGTTTCTGGATCACTCCGGAACGAGCCGGGCAAAATTGCAATGGTTTCTTGGTGAAAAATGCTTTGAATTTCCGTTTTACTGTCGCCCCCGACTCCTTCTTTGTTTGCCAAATCAAACCGTTCGTGTTCACCTCCGTCACCGCTTCGATCGCAGTCGCCAATCTCATCGTTCAGGAAGGGTCGTTCGGCTTAGGGAATTCTAGGTTCCGCTTGCACTCTTCTCGCGACGGTGCCATGGAGGCTGCTGCCCTGCTTCTCCCTTTGCTGGGACCCGCTGGCAGTGACCCCGCTGCCGCGTCATCCGCGGGTAACCTGGAGTCAACATCGGGCAGCAGCCTTGGCTCCTCTCTGGTCTCGTTTGACCCCGTCTCCTCGGCGGTTCCCACCCTGGACAGCGTGTCCGCGGTAAGCTCGGTCACTTCACCTGGCCCCATCCCGGTCTCTCCCGCTGCTCTGTCTTTGCTGGACCCCATTACCTGGCCCATTGTCGGTGAGAGGAGTCTCTCTCCCTCCGTTGCGGAGGATGCGGGCACGCCTGACACCGCCGCGCCGCTTGACTGCGCAACCCCTGCCACGCCCCCGCGCCACGTCTCTGTTGGGCCCACTTGGGACTGTTCGCCCACGACTTTTCGCGCTGACGACTGCATCGTCCCCACCTCCACCTCCCATCTCCCTCACCTTTCCCCTGCCCCATCTCTTCCCCTCCTGCTGCTTGCGAATCCTGCTGCTAGCCCTGACTCCGCCACGCACGTCCCCTCTCCGCGCCGAGCTATGACCAGCGCCGAGCTATGCCCGGTCACCTCGCCGCGCCGTCCGGCGAACGGCGTGCCCATGCCTGCCCCCTCCTATTTAGAGGCCCTCCTTACCCCTTCTCCTCCTCAATCTCCACGGCGCCACTACCTCATCTTCCACACTTCTCACAAACGCTCGCGCTGCTACCGCTGCCTCGGCCTCGGTCATCCGGTGCGGGAGTGCCGCGACCCCGTTCGTTGCTTCTGCGGGCGCTTCGGCCACCGCAGCTGGAAATGTAAGCTCCGGCCTCTCTGCTACCTCCACCCCTCTGACACCTTCATCCCCTCTCACACGGTCTCTGCTCCATCCTCTCCCAGGTTGTCCGACGCGCTCAGGACCGACCGTCCCCGCTCGCCGCCGTCTCCGGGCGAGCCTAGGTCCCCGAGGTGGCGCACGGGGCTGGACGGAGGACGCCGTGGACCTCCCCTCTTCAGGCCCCCCACGCCGTTCCCGCGCGGCCCCATCCCGCTCTGGTCCGGATCGACGGCCTCTGTGCCATTGTCGACCCCGGCCAGCTTTGCGACTCCGCCTTCCTCGAGCTCTCCTCGCCGCCCACTTCAAGCTGAGTGCTTCATGCCCTTGGGCGGGGACACATCGCGCAGCCGCCGTTACGCCTTCGCCGTCATCTCCCCTCCCTCGGCGAGCCCGGGATTCGTGCTTCGCCGGGCCCTCGAGGAACGCGGCGGCAACCCCACGTTTGGGCTGGCGGCATCACACTACGGGGCCATGATGGTGCTGTTCCCCTCACAGGAGGTGAGGGAAGCCACCATGGCCCTGTTCCCGCTCACCTACCTCGGCCACTCCATCTCCCTTGAGCGTCCGGAGCTGGCTGACAACCGCGTGAGCTGGAGGTACTCGCATTTTGCCCAAGTTTCCGCCTTTGGTTTTCCTCTAGAACATTGGACAGAGGGTGGGATTCGCACCGCCTTCCGCCCAATCGGAAGTGTGTGCTGCATTGACCCCCTTTGTCTCAATGAACTGGACTACTCTGCCGTTCGTCTTGTCCTCCACTTGGAGAATGAGACGGCCGTCCCCTTCACCCTGCTCCTCCGTGATTTCGAGGGCGAGACTGCCACGGTGGTCACGCTCGAGGTCATCCGCTCTTGGTCCACCTCCGGCGCCTTCACCCACGACGGCCACTACGCCGGCGGAGGCGGCGACACTCCTCGTAGGGACGGGGCGGATACCCCGCGCCTGCCAAGCCCGCCGCTCTCTCGCCGTGGCGGACTCGACGACATCGACACGCTTCACTCGACTCCCTCCCCGATGCCTTCTCCCCACCTCCTGCTGGGCCAGGTGGGCCTGGCACGGGTGCTAGGCGGGCCGCTGCTGCCTCCTCGCCGCTCGACCTGTGGAGCCGCGTGGTCGCTCGCCGTGCCTCGGATATGAGCGCGGCCCTTGCGGCTGGCCCTCTGGCTGGGGCCTCCACTGTGCTTCTCTGGGACCAAATGCTGTCCGTAGGCTGGCGGCCCAATTCCCTGAGGAAGGGCTCGACGCGGACCAGGTAGCTCCTGACCATGTCCCAACCCCTTTTCTTTTTCTGAGTCTTACTCTCCTCGGCCTAATCTGCCTGCCGCTAACTCTGAACCTGCCCCCATCTTGCTTCAGTGGTTTGATACGCTGGCCGTCCCTGCTACCCCGCTGGTTCCTGACTCCGATGATGCTGCTGTGCCCGCCGACACCAACCCTCTCCCCTCTGCGGACGCCATGGCGCGCCCCGCTCCCATTGCCTTCGCCACTTCCGGTGACGTGCATGAGGACGCTGCTCGCAAGCAGAGGGTGCGCCGCAAGCGGGCCAAAGATTCCGCCTTCAAGGCCCGGCGTAGCGATCGCCTGGCCGCGAAGGAGCCCGCCCTCTTCGTCGATATGCTGACTCGGGCCAAGGACGCCAAGGCGTCCCGCTTCAACGCGTCCAAAGGCTCCCCTCGCCTCCGCGCCGCGGTGGCCCGGCTCTGCATTGACGACGCCGTTCCCGCCCCCATCCCGCTCCCGCTGCTGCAGGAGCTTGGCGCCCCGTGTGGCGTTGACCCGGCCGCTCTTGCGGACATCGGGTCGGTGACCGGCTCTGCGCCATGAGTCCTTGCTGTAGTCGGGGGGTTCCCGTCCGTGCGCCGCCTGTGGCTGTCGGAACCCGCCCTTGCCGCTGCGTCGGCAGTAGTTTCTGCTCCCTTGGGATTCCCTTCCGTGTGCCTGCTAGGCTGGAACCCAGCTTCTTTTTGCTTAGGGATGCCTCTGGAGGTGTTGCATTAGGCTCCCTCCCCGTCGTGTTAGCTTGGGCTAGATGCCCCTTTGTTCCTGGTGAACCTTACTTTTCCCATGCAATCAAGATCGTTTTTATTTGAATCCTGGAATCTCCGCGGACTTGGCGATTCGGAAAAATGTGAAGTTGT
The DNA here is from genome assembly GCA_947311845.1 of Poa pratensis. Lineage (NCBI taxonomy): Eukaryota > Viridiplantae > Streptophyta > Magnoliopsida > Poales > Poaceae > Poa > Poa pratensis. Next base: position 239,295 of record CAMZMU010000101.1, read on the forward strand.
TCTTGCTGACCTCTCCGTTGCTCGCCCCCATATCGTTGCGATTCAGGAAACCAAACTGTCCGCTATCACGCCAGCTAAAGCTGCCACGTTCCTCCCTCCCTCTGTTCGTAATTTTGTCTCGGTTGATGCGGTTGGATCAGCTGGAGGTATCATCACAGCGTGGGACTCCTCTCTTTTTAACCGTGTCTCTTCCTTTGCAGACTCCCACACGCTTTCTATTGATCTTACTTGCTGCTCCGATGGCCTCCTGTTCCGGTTCTCCAATGTTTATGCCCCTTGTAACCACGCTGACAAGGCTGCTTTCCTGCTGACCCTCCGCACACACGATCCCGGTGACTCTGTGCCTTGGATTATGTGTGGGGATTTTAACCTCTGTCGTGACATAGATGACCGAAACAATGACAACCTAAATTATTGGAAGCTTCCCTCTTCAACGACTGCATCCACGACCTCGCCCTTATCGACCTGCCCCTCCGCGATCGGCGCTACACATGGTCCAACCATAGGTCCTCCCCCACGCTTATCCGTTTAGATCGTTTTTTCATCAACAATGCTTGGAACTCGCTCTTCCCCTCCTCCTCCCTCTCTTCGCTGACCCGGGACACCTCTGATCACGTCCCTCTCCTAGCTACTATCTCTTCCTCAATCCCTCGCTCTCCGATCTTTAGATACAACGCTCTTGGGGTCTTCACGCTGCTTTCCGAGCCTCTGTGTCGTCTGCCTGGCTAACTACTTCCCGTGGGGATGCTACCGCGCGCCTGGTTGCCCGTCTTCGACGGTGTCGAGGCTGCTGTAAAACTTGGACCAAAAAATGTGCCCCTTTCGCTCAAAGGGAGGCAGATGTTCGCATTGTGATAAATCTCCTGGACATCATCGAAGAAGACCGCCCCCTCTCCCCTCTCGAAATCCGCCTCCGAACTCTCACGGTCGACGCCTTACACCTTTCCATCAAGGAACGTTGGGTGTATTGGCGATCTCGCGCCAAAGTTAGGTTTGCTCTCGAAGGAGATGAAAACACAAGCTATTTCCACGCTGTGGCTTCTTGTCGCAAGCGTAGAAACACGATCCTGATCCTAGACTACGAGGGTGGCTCCTTCTCGGACCACCCTAACAAAGCCCGTGTGCTGGACGTTTTTTTCCGGTCCCTTCTTGGTACTACCGTGACCTGCTCTTGGAATTTCACCCTTGAGTCCCTCTACCCCAACCAGAACAACCTTCCAGCCTCCCTAACAGCCCGTTCACCTCTTCTGAGCTTCGCGATGCCCTCTCCCGCATGAACAAAGATTCTAGCCCTGGGCCTGACGGGTTCGGACCATGCTTCTTCTCCACCTTCTGGGACACGGTGAAACAAGACGTGTCGGATGTCTTCGACAGTTTTTCCAACCGCTCTTCTGACTTAACCCGCATCAACCGCGCCTATCTGGTTCTCCTCCCTAAGCACGAGGCTGCCCGTTCTCCCTCAGAGTTCCGCCCCATCTCTCTCCAAAACTGTATCGCCAAGATGATCACCAAAGTCCTCACGACCCGCCTGCAGTCCTCCATCCACGCCCTTGTGGACCCCGACCAAACTGGGTTCCTTTCTGGCCGTCGTATCTCGGAAAACATTATCTATGCGGCTGACCTGGTGCGCACTTGCCACCTCCGAAAGGCGCCCACCATGGTCTTCAAAATTGACTTCCGCAAAGCCTTCGATTCCGTCAACTGGACCAGCTTGGTTGCAATTCTTCGGGCCCGTGGTTTCGATGACCTCTGGTGTAAGTGGATGACTGACATCCTTGTCTCCGGGCATACATCGATCATCCTCAACGGCGTTCCTGGCCCGTGGATTAGATGCAAGAATGGGCTTCGGCAGGGCGACGCGCTCTCCCCCTACTTGTTCATTATAGTGGCCGATGTCCTCCAACGCCTCATACGTAACGCTCACACTTCTGGTGATCTGTATCACCCTGTCGACGCCTCCCGCCCCCCTGCCGTTCTTCAATATGCAGACGACACGCTCATCATCTGCCGAGCTGATCTTCACTCGGCTGTGGTGCTTAAGAAGATCCTCGATGACTTCGCGTCCGCGACGGGCCTTGCCATTAACTTCCATAAGTCCTGCTTCATTCCTATGCACCTGGATGACCCTCTCCCGGAGGCGATTGCCGCCGCCCTTGGTTGCCCCATTTCTTCTTTCCCTCAGCCCTACCTCGGTCTACCCCTTTCCCCGACCAAACTCCCCCCCTCCGCCTACACTTCTCTTATTTCTTCTTTCGACCGTCGTCTTTCTGGGTGGAGCGCTATGCTTCTATCCTCTGGGGGGCGACTTGTGCTTTGTAATGCTGTTTTAAACAACCTTGCTACTTATTTTATGTGTTCTTTTCTTTTGCCCCGTGGTGTTATTGAAGCGCTGGACAAGAGACGCCGATCCTTCTTTTGGACTGGCAAGGACTCTTGCTCTGGGGCTCGCTGTTTAATGGCTTGGGACAAGGTTTGTTTGTCTAAACAGGTTGGCGGATTCGGGATGCGGGACCTTCAGAGGCAGAACCTCGTTCTCCTCATGAACTTCGTGCATAAGCTTCATCAGCAGGAGGCTCTGCCTTGGAAGGACTGGTTTTGGCGCTCCTACAGCAGGGACCTCGGTGACGTTTCCCCCTCCCCCTCTTTCCTAGAAAAAATTGTTCATCTCTGCCTCCCTACATACCGTGCTATTACCCGATCTGCCGTCCGCGACGGCAAACTCACCTCCTTCTGGCTTGATAGATGGCTTCCCGACGGCACTCTCTCCTCCCTCTTTCCCGCCATTTTTTCCCACTGTACACGCCCCAACATGTCGGTTGCTGATGTGTCTGCTCAGGGGCTGGCCCTCCGGCCGCGTCTCTCTGCAGTTGCCACCTGCGAACTCGCCGAGGTCCAGCGCGTCATCACATCTACGGTGCTCAGCCCTGGAGAAGACTGCCGTTCCATGGCATGGGGTGCGACCACCTCCTACAGTTCCCGTGCCGCCTACACCGTCACTTCTTCCGGTGGTGTCCTTGACGCTTATGCTTCCGCCTGTTGGCGCTCTCACCTCCCCACAAAAATTAAAATCTTCTGCCTTCTCGCCGATGCCGATCGTCTCAACACTAGATACAACCTCCACTACAAGCACTGTGCTCCCTCTCCCCTTTGTGCTTCCTGCAGCTTGCCGGAAACGACTCGTCACATCTTTTTCGACTGCGCCATCGCCGCGGAAACGTGGGGCCGACTGGGATGCGACATCGGGACATCTCCGGGGGCCATTGCCGCGCCCGTCGACACTCGCGAGGAGGCATGGACTCTCTGCGCCGCTGCGGTCTGCTGGCAACTATGGAAGGCGAGGAACGATGTCGTCTTCAACAGCAGGACGTGCGAGGCTCGTGATGTCCTTCGGCGTGCGGCTGAGGACTTGGCGATCTGGGCGCATAGGCTGCCTGCTACGTCGCGCCCGGCAGCTGTGACATTGCGTGGTCTACTTTTAATTTCAGCAACTTTGTAATCTCTCCCCTTGCCCCCGTGTATTCTCTTGTAACAACAATCGGGCCCATGTTGAAGGGTTGCTTCGAGTTATAATAACAAGCGGTGGGGGTAACCCCCCCGTTATTCTCGAAAAAAACATAGGTGAGGAATACTTTTCTTCTGTTTTGAAGGAATTTTAATTCGATGGCTTCTCTACTAAAATATTCCAATTAATATTTTTTGTTCACCAAAGTGCAATGCATTTTTGCATGCAGAAATGGCTTGACTACCGACACAAAACAGATAAAACTCTCGCAGACAGCGTCGCGAGAGGATGTTATATTATCGAGAGATGAAAGAGCCTTTAAAATGTGGCTCAACAGCCTCAGAATTGCCACATACGTGAACAATGTGTTTGAAGATGTTCGAAACGGGTAAGATTTCGATAGAGGTGGGCCATGTTTATCTGTAAACAGATGAGTAATGTAAAATGCTTGTGCAGGTGGGTTCTTCTAGAAGTGCTCGACAAAGTGTCTCCAGGATCTGTCAATTGGAAGCTAGCAACTAAACCTCCAATCAAAATGCCGTTTAAAAAATTGGAGAACTGCAATCAGGTTATAAAAATCGGGAAGCAGATGCAGTTTTCCTTAGTGAATTTAGCTGGAAATGATATTGTTCAAGGAAACAAGAAGTTGATTGTTGGTGAGTTTGTTTTGACAAAATTATTGATAAATGGACATGATCTCTTAAATGTATTTGTTGAAATCCTCTTATATGCATAACATCAAGTGGCCTATGTTTTTGTACTGATAATTAATCAGAGAGTGAGGAAATTATGGTGGATAACTCAACTTTTAAAAAGTCACAAAAATAGCAAATGGATATTGCTCATGATACATCTTACCTTCTTTCATTTTCTCGGTTCTAGAGGTAGTTTTCCATATTAATATCATCACACATGTTCTTTCAGCGCTTCTATGGCAACTGATGAGATTCAATATCCTCCAGTTGCTCAACAAACTAAAATTCCACTCACAAGGGTCCCAAGGAAAAGAAATAACCGATGCTGATATTTTGAGTTGGGCAAATAACAAAGTGAAGACTTCTGGGAGAAATTCTCGAATCGAAAGTTTTAAGGTAAATTTTATGACTGTGAATTGCGTTTCAGCAGCGATGAAGCTCTGAAATACATGCCAGTGTGCAAATTAGATAATTTCATCAAGCTATTTTGTTCCTTAATAATTCCTAGATCACACTAAACAATATTACCAACTATGTCATTGAAAAAGGCACCTACATCCAGTCAAGCTCCAAACCTGCCTTTCAGTTGTCATTCGGTCCAGCCTATCGCAGGTTCTCATAATTCTGTCTTTGCTTCAGGACAAGAACCTATCAAGTGGGATTTTTTTCCTTGAACTTCTCAGTGCTGTACAGCCAAGGGTTGTCAACTGGAAGGTTGTGTCGAAGGGCGTAGACAGTGCGTCTTGATCTATGAGTGAATTTGTTTTTTGTTTCCTGATTACATTCTCACCTAAGTTATATGTATTTTCTTTTGGATCATCCTGAGAATCATGTCTTGTATTTCTTCATTTTGTTGGATTTCGTTTCTCCTAACTCCCGCATACTCTTGTGATGTGGTAGATGATGAGAAGAAGCTAAATGCTACCTACATCATCAGTGTCGCACGGAAGCTTGGGTGTTCTGTTTTTGTGTTACCAGATGACATCATTGAGGTAAATGAGCACTACAATGTAATAATTGTCGTGCCGCATATCTTCAAAGTTCAGAATTTTTTTCCTATATTTCTCCTACAGGTGAATCAGAAAATGATCCTAACACTCACGGCTAGCATCATGTACTGGAGTCTCCAGAAACCACAACAGCCTGAAACATCCTGTGCGGCTTCAGATGCCACTTCAGATATCGCATCGGAGGAAATTGGACGGTCAGAAGGAGAAGAGGTTAACTCATTGCCTGATAAAAGTGTACAACAGGTCAATGAATTATACAACTTCAACTGAACCACGATCAACGATATCTCAGTTACAACTCTTGGGCAGATAATGGTAGTGATAGATCTGCGCAAATTTGTTATCTACTTATTTAGTTTTCTTACTATAGTTATAGTGCATATAGCAATGCTTTGTATAGGGTTGTGCCCAATAGAGGTGTTCTCTGTTCATTGAATTTTGATCATAATACGAGAGAAATGTACAGAGCGCCAGGTGCTTGAGGGTTGAAAGGTGAGTTGTCAATGGTCCATTTCAAGAATTTCCTGTTGTCCAGAAATATGCTACGTATTGTTGTCAGAAAGTAGGCCTCATACCTCTTTACTCTGTAAAATTTTCGGTATATTTAGCGGAAAATTAAGATTTCTTGTGTCACACACGGACACACCAATAATATTCAGGTGGGGACTCTCTCCCACCCGGTGACCGCACACACCAAAGAGAAAAGAACCGCATAATCTGATTTAGTTTTACCTTGATATATTAGTTGCTGAATTGTGTCTGTTGGACTTATTGATGGCCTCCAATTTGATGGCTTTATATTTCCATATTTTAATGATTACTTGTCTTTGTAACTCTGCTTGGTTGCTCGCAAGCAGAGGAATCTAGCCCCACTGGGACGCATATATTTATCTCGTTGGTGTAATCTTACTATTTAAGAGTTCTATTTTTTTCCAGGCAGCAACATTAATTCTCATTATACTCGCCTGTCTGGTCATAAGTGTACATATAGAAATATTACTAGAAAAAATAATTATCTATTTTTTACGAGCCTCCGCCAATCTAACTGAAGGAGAAGAATGATGATTGTGGGATGAGGTGAATGAGAACGTGAGAAGAATTAATGGGTACCGGAGGATTGAGTGAAAGTGTAGATATACACTAGGATATAACCTGACCGTGGGAATAGACCACATAGGACCATCATGTATAATATATTTTGAAGATGCCATTTTCGGGTTCTCCCAACTGGGGAAAACAAGGATCTGTAGGAAAAAAAGGAGCCCCTACAAGGGAATATTGGGAGTGTGTTTTAGGGACTCGCCAATATTACCCAAAGTACCATATCATACTGAAGTACAAATTGGTCGTCTAAGTGTTCCTCATGCCATCTAGCGATCCGTTAACATGAATTGCCTGAGTAGTACGAAAAACTAACTTTGAGGCTACAAAGCAACTCTTGTAAGTAGGGTGCACCTCTTTTTGACTTTGTCATGATTCTAGTATTTCCATGCATGATTTTGTGCACGCTATGTGCATGCGTGAGTGTATCCATGATGCACACGACTGCAAAGACACTCCATTCATGCTTATGTTTCTAGAAGCCAAATATACAGAAGCCGTTTGGACGTCTTTCTGAAGACTATATATGCATGTTCGTCCTCCCTCGTCCATCTTCTTCCATACATTTGCCGACGACTTTAATCAAATTAGAACAAGGTTTAATTAAAAACGTATATAAAGTATTATTTACTATGTAACACACACGGGACAAATGTCGTGCGGCAAGCATCTGATAATGAGCATATATAGTCAGCACCGGGGAATCAGCTGGGATGCGCCGCACAGGTATGTGCCGTGCGTTCCCATTATAGTTTCTGTTTTGCTTCGTGGATCGAATGATCGATCAATATATATATCTTTCATGACGCAACTACTACTAGCTAAGTGATCCACTACGTAATCAATATCTACCTTTCATGATCGCCTACTAGCTCAATGATCTACGCGCCTACTGGGATTGGAATATTTTAATTTCACTATGTTGCTTCCTTTTAGGGGATGAATGGCTAGATCTGCTTTTTTTTTTTGGTTTTTGCTGGGTAGATCTGCCTTTTCCTACAATGCCATAAAAGTAAACATGGTTTCTCAGTGACCCATGACTGTATACGGACTATCAAAAGAATCGTCTGTTATTGTGCTGCCGGCAACAATCACAAAAAAGAACTTGCGCCAAATCCCCAGGCTTCGGTGATTAAGAATAACTAGGGCTTTAACTAGTTGTAAAAACACCCGGCAAAAAAAAACTAGTTGTAAAAACATGTGGTTTATTTTTAAAGCAGTGTATATGCACGAATACATTTTTTTAAAACAGCGAGTAAAACGCTGCCTCCAAACCAATCGATGCACAAAGCCATTTTATTAAGCAAATCATAATTCAAATCATTACAACTCAAGGATCATAAAATTTTAGGTCAAACATCGGTTAAATAGGACAGATCAACAAGCCTATAATGTTTTTGTCCTTTTATCTTTTGTAAGACGATCAGTTCGGCCCCAATGTTTTTGGAACCAATCTTAGAAGTCTTGGCTAAATGCATGAGATATATCATCTGATTCACAAGATGTACACTTTCTATTCCTAGAAACCATGAAAAGCCTTTTTCTTATTTGGGAATCATTCGCTTAGCTTCCTTAAAAAGTTAAAATGATGTGCCAGCCAGGTTCTTACAATCCCTAATAGCTCTTAAAATTTTCTTTATAAATTGTGGACTTCGCATGATTTCCGTTAATGGACTTGAGATTACATGTGAGAGCATATACGATATATTTAAGCACTTATGGCACCCAACTGGTAAAATATAGCTCGCATATACCACCAGAATCTATTAGCTCAATGCATGGCCTTCTTCAAGGACACCATGATGATGGGATACTTTGCCTTGGCTTTCTCCAAATGCTTTGCAATGGTGGAGGCATACACCATGAACAATTCATCAATGATGTCTTCACCGAAGTGGTCTACAATAAGCGGCTCTAACACTGCCCTTATGCAGCGGGCAACATTTTCCCCACTTCTAGCACAATCAAGTACCATGCCATCTTCCAAGTCATCTTCAGGATCCCAACTTGATTCAAAGATCTTAATGTGGTCAACATCGAAGAGACCATTCTTGCTGATTGATGCCTTCACCTCTTTCATCGAGGGTGCGTAGTATGGCAAGTTGAATGAATCCAGCTTCTCCTTCTCCACACGCCCCTGTATATATATATCATGCACGACAATGATATGTCAGAAGGCTGTATCACCTAAGTACTACTCTTATTTCAAAATATGTATTCTTATTTACCATTGAAGTCCATTGCGACTCTAGTTGGAAAGTAACTTAAGTGTTCCTTTAAATACTTGAAAAGAAAATGTGTTGTTGTAACATATGTGGGTGTACCTTTTGTACGAGAGACTGCAGAGATTTGGCAACCAATTCAAATACAGTGGTAACTTCCCCATGCATAAACATATCTTCACTCTTTTGGCCAATAAATGTTAGCAGCATTCTTCCTCCACCAACAAGCTCTCTAGAACGCATTGTAAGGAATAACTCAAAGTCATTCTGGAATTGTTCTTGGAAGAGCTTAATCACATTAGTTGGAGTAGCCTTTCCAATGTAGATATTGCCTTCGTTCAGGTGAGTGCAACTTGAGAGTTCCCGGGGGACCTAGGTAATTAATTATTATAGAGGATATATTGCTTATTTAAAATAACATATCATAATACAAATACCATCAGAATTATGAAATTATAGTCTACTTCATGATAAATGCTGACGCCTAGAGGCCAATCGAATGCCCATGCAAAGTGTTTTGTTTGAAGAGCTGCACTTTCTTGATTGTCCAAAAAGTTTGACTTGATTATTTGAGAACAAAACGATGGACAGATGCATATAAATTTCTTATTTTAACCCAATCTACCCATATATTTGTATGTAATAAAATACATATTTGCAAGTTGAGAGTGTTTACCAATATAGCATCCTGAAATAAGTTTATTTCTATAAAATTGCACCCATATAACATAGTGTGCATCTTGATTATGCAAATGCCGGGTTTAATACTCGAATCTTAACTAAGTAATAAAACGCCCTTATCCAAAAAAATGCTATTTTGTTTAAAATCCATTCATATGATCACATCACTTACTTTCCACACATCTATTAAAGTTCTGCAATTATGATGACAATAATTTTTATAATCAGCGGTCATTATCTATATATATTTAACGTTTTGCTTTGTATACCAGGCATAAGAAAACATTGCGCTTTTGAGCCACCACAGAAACCATACGCACCGAACTAATTTTTGAGTCAATTCAGTACCTAACATGTTTTCTTCATTCATGACGGATGCATCTAATTAAAGATCAAGTATGCAAATTTCAAAAACGATATGTCACATTAACTAACAAGACTTAGCACGTTAAGTTGCAGGGCAATTAATATATGCATGATGGGTATACCTTGGACCGCCACATGAGGGAGTATGATGAGTGGAAGAGATGGACGCTCTGGCGAGGGAAAAGCTTCCCGTAGTAGGATCCGGGCAGCCCTGCGACGTAGTGTGGCGGCGCCTCTTTCCCAGCAAGGTTATCAAAGTGCTCCAGTGACCGGAAGACGAGGTTGAAGTCGTTCCCTGGCAGGTCATTCAGGAAGAACTGCACCTCCACGGCACGTGCACATTCTTCTGACTTGTTGGTGTATGCACGGACCGCGCTAATCACCTCGGAGACAACGAGCAGGGTGTTCGGTCCAGAGGAGCAGCCTAGGTCGGCGACGACCATGGTACTCCGGCGGGTGGATAGGGACGTGCACAGCTCTTGTATGGCCTTCCCAAGCATTGGCCTTGCCTCCAAAATGGCCTTTTCCTGCATGAAACGACACTAGGTCAGCAGCTGCATGCTACCTGGTGAGGTGTATATTTACATATGCATGAAACAACAGTTATAAGATCAGCGTATATAGTAGGATTCGAACTTGGAGCCTTGAGTTGGCGGCGTAGCTGTTGTCTCCGTTGCCGGTAGCCATGCGAACGCCGCTCGATGCATCCATGGTTAGCTACTTAGCTGGTATTCAAAAGTGATGGATGGTGATTAGCTTCACAAGTTGAGGATGTGTAAACCACAACGGCTCTATCATTTATAGAGAGCCAATGAAGTCACATCCCCTTATTTTTTTCACTCAGTTGGTTCCTGCAAATATGTATTTAACTTGACCTGCCACCTTGACTAACAATGCAGAACATGGGACACGACGCGTGACAAAAGTACAGATCGACCGGTCCATTAGCTCTTGGACAGATGAGATAGTAATTTATGAGGTTAGTCAGGGAATCATGTTTTACTATGCCTAGAACAAAAATGTGACTTCTTACTGTGGTTGGTGCTGGTTCAGGTCAAAGCCCCCTCCCTCAAGTCTTTGTTTACTTTAACCGCTAATATATATCCAGAATATTTGACACATCAACATTTTTAAATCCGATTCCCTAGCTTCATAAAAAAGGTAACAACTCCATTACAGAACTCTTTGAACCGAGCATTCAAATTTACAGGCAACCCGCAACGGTCTTCTTTGCCAAGCGCCCGAGGAAATACGAAAGGAAAACAAGGCAAAGAAACGACACTTGGCAAATTCCTTTTTTATAGTAGTGAATAGAGTTTTTGTAAAAACAAAGGGCACCAAGCTTATCTTTCTCCAACGAAACTTCACATGTGCATGGAATATGGGCTTGAATATGTGTACTTTTTCAGATTTGTTTCGGCAATTATTACACTATTTGTTTCACCACAGGAGCAAACAAATCGGGTGCAACGCGGAATTACCCCCATGTTCATGTTCTCAGAAGCAAACTAAACGTGGTTTCATTCATCAATAATATATCCTTGAATGTACGTGGCATAGAGGACAAAGTTTGTGGGGGCAAAGCATCTCAAAAATAGGCATAGGGAATCTGGAATATTGCGCATGTGCCTTGCGTTTCCACCATCGTATTTGTTTGGCCGCAAGCATGTGGAAATGCACAGGGAATCAGCAACCACGCATTTGGTATGTAGTCTCGTGTTAGTCATCGTTTGCTCTGATTAATTAAGTTGGTCTCACGGTCGCATACTCTATGCATGGCCGCTGACTAGGATCGAAATATTATATTTTCAAACCATGCAAGAGGACTGCATGTGATATATCAGAAAGGAGAAAGCTAGGGAAGAGCCAACCTTTTTCCTAAATGGAGGTCGAAACCCAAGTTCTGCATCAAAATGATGCGCACCGCCTTCTTTTTTATGAATAAAAGATCCACAAAGCATTACAAAGAAATACATCAAACAACCAGAGGTCACCTATCTCATGACAACTGTGGCTACACCTACAAACTTGATGAAGGGGGTGGACCGATCAGGGCAGTTTCACTTGACCTCACACACCAACACACATCATCTAAATCCAGTGGACTCATCAAACCGCCCAACGGCAAGCTGGGAGTACAAACTGGTCCAGTATGCCATCAACGTGCACCACATGCACACGCTTAGAAGCCGTTGTTGAAGCCGTCTTCCGCCAACCCATTTTTAGGAGTGATCATCGCAATGATTTTGCCAGGCCTGGTCTCCATCTCGTTGCAAATCACCTGGAAAAAGTCAAGGCCAAGTATCCCATCATCATGGTGTCCTTGAAGAAGGTCATGCATTGAAGTGGACACATATATATTTGTTCTGGTCCATAGGTGGTATATGAGGAGTATCATCAGTCGAATGCCTAAAGTGGTTAAATATGGCTTATCTTATCTCACCTAAAATCTCCAATATCTTATATGCTCTATAGGTAAATTTATGAAGTCAAAATGTCATAATAAATGTATGATGGCTTGTGAAATTGAAACAGGCGTGGATTTCACACAAAATTCTAAGTTCTTGACAGAGGGAAAAAGCAAGGAGAAATCTGAGATTATTTTGAGGTGGGGAACAAGTGGGACATGTAAAAAGGATCTAAAATCCCAGATGAGTTCAGTGATAGTCCCATCTTGGTCATGTATGACTCTATATGGTTAAGTATAAATCCCCGATGAGTTCAGTGAAAGTCACATCTTCGTGTGGATCCTTGTAGCTCCCCCACATGCATCTAAGACTGAAATGTGACGATCTCCGTGACATCTAGCTACCGTCTCTGGCCTCACAAGAAACTTCATCTTGACCTCAAGTACTGTGTCTGGCCGTAGGCGCCGCTCACATGTGGCACCATGGCTAGACAAATTAAGAAAAAAATATATAAATGTCAGCCCAACCATTTTTCCAACTGAAGTTGTCAAACGGCCTAATCAGCAAAAAGGCAGCATTGCACAACTGTCTTTTGATTAATTTACTAGGCCAGCCTGAGAGGATTATGGTGTTATTCGCTCTGAAAGAGGACGTCTCCTGGCTTCTTAAGTTGCAGCCGCACTAATAGTAATGACCGTATAAAAATATGAATAAACACTAGTAACAACATCGGTTAATCCAATTCAGTAATCTCAAGAAAATGATGAATCTAATCACCAAAATAACTAGCGTGCAGTCGGCTCATTTGATGACATACAAAAAGAATTAAGTATGGAATATTATTGCATAGTTTAGAAAAATAAAAAGAGTAATTTATTTGGTACAACCACGCAAGTCACAAGTCACGTAGATAAACCTACGAAAATCGGCCTTTGCGCCCTATGTGTGTGTGTGGTGCTATGTCATTTATTTTCTAATATTTTATAATACAACATGGGCTCTCCCATATTTGGAATTTTGAATGGGCCTCATCTTTCACCTTTCTTAGATGGGCTAAATTCTAAAAATCGGTTCCAAACTCTAGGGGATTAGGGGTCAGAAATTTTGGGTGTCAGAGAAAATAGCTAACCACTTTATTTGTTCGGTTCACAACGGTCAGTGCGTCTGGAGCATGGGAAGTTGGTCCAGTTGGCACCGAGAGAAGAGGAGAGAGAAGGCTTCCACCTTTCGGGCAGAGGGCCCCAGCTATTAAGTAAAAGCACCCCACTAGAGAAAGAATTTTATTATTAGAGTGAACATAGGAAATTCAATTCATTCCAAGGCATATTCTTTGAATCGTTCGTCATTCCTAATTTTACTTAAGGAGGGCTGCGAATTGACTTACGAAGCAGTAGCAGCAGCAGCAGCAGCGTAAGCAGACTCCCTGCTATGGATGGATCTGTCCATATATATCAACGGCCTCTTTAGAAGTGACGAAACCACCCGAGGGGCTAGGAGAAGGATGAGGGGAGTCAGACATGAAGGCCTAGCAAGGTTAGATGGAGGATAGGCAACCAAATATTGTCCTTTTGAGTTTCTAGCTAGAGAACTGAGAAGGAGGTAGACCAAGGTTTAGTGCAGCGGCCAAGGCTTGGCCCTCTCTTATATCTACAGGATTGTCGTCCTGCATTTCTAGATGTAATCACCGCCGTCGATACACTATCAACAGACGTATTCTAATTGCTCCTTCGCGAAGAGTCAAGCACGGAAATTAAGGGGCCAATCCACGACATCAAAAACTCACTCAACTCGGAAGCTAACACTGAAGAACGACCTACTCAGTCATCTCGGAAGAACCCGCATATGCCTCATTGTGAATGTTAATCAGTTGTTTTCCGATCATATATGGGGCCAAGCCGTACTACTATGTATGTATTGGACAGGCATCTCCATATAGCCCGCTTAGATCTGGCCTTGGATCCGCCCAAGCAAATATTTACCATTTTTGGTCTTCGGTCGGAATTATAATATGATGTGCTTGGCATCTAATCTGATTGTAACATATTGCTATACATGCTAATTTGATGGTAACATACTGCTTTATTTGCTTAAAATATAGCATCATTTATTTTCATATGTTTTTGTATGTACTCTTTATTTGCTTAATATGTTGCTATATAGTTGGGCTTCACCCCTTGACTTGGGTACAGTGGGAAATTTGCCTTGCAGACTGCCAATCTTCAACAGTTTAGCCAACTAAAATGGACTGGCAATAATAACCAACAAGAAAATGGATACACAAGAGCAGGAATTCAATTACTTATTCAAGAACCAGCACCAATATTGCCTTTTCACCAAACTCCCACAACAAATATTTCAAACACAAGAAGCCAGTATATGGCATACTACAAAAAACCTTCCATTACCTAGATTTGTGGTCACTCGACATATCAGGTGAGCGCAACCAGGCAACACCTCCATGCGGTCGTAATTACAGTATAGCGTATTTACAGACGATGCTCTCTTTGGGGGCGGGGGGGGGGTGTCCAGGCAGCTAGTGAGTCTCGGCGGAAGGGTTTGTGAGGAGATCCAGCGAGCGCTTGAGGTGCTCCACCGCGATAGAGACGTCATCAAACGCAAGAGCTCCAACCGCGAACCTCGCCGCCTTGTGGGCCTCCGCGATCTTCTCCACCGCCGGCTGGTAGCTGCTGTCATACGCATACTGGCTGGCCGGCGGCGCAGCAGCAACAGCAGCGCTAGGGGTGACCTGCTGATGTGTAGCACCAGCACCTGGATGGTACTGCGTCGGTGGCGCACCCCCAGGATGACTGTTTGACACGGAGGAGGGAGAGTATGACGGAGCGGTCACGGTGTCGCTGGCGGGGTGGAATGGAGGCTGGTGGGTTGTGACTGAGGGGAGCGTGCTGTCGTGGAAGCTCGGGTAGGACTGGAAGTTGGGGTAGTTGTATGGAGCAGGCGGGGTTTCTGTGGCGTAGTAGTTCTGGGAGGTGTGCTGCGGCTCGATCGTGTAGGGCGGCTGCTGGTATGTGTGAGGGTAAGCTGAGACGTCTGGTCTATCATTGCCCTGGGGGTGGTAGCCATCGTCTGAAGGGTGCTCTGTTCTCGTGTACGGTGGTGGGGAATAGCTGGATGGTGGTTTGTGGACCTCATTGGTAGGGTAGTCTGCGCTTGTGTATGGGAGTGAGGAATAGCTTGATGGTGGTTTGTGGACCTCATTGGCATGGTAATCTGTGCTTGTGTACGAGGAAGACGGATAATTGGGGTGTGCTGTGGGGCCATCAGAAGGAGGGTGGTCCGTTCCTTGGTACGAGGGAGACGAATAAGATGAAGGTGGTGGAGGTGAGAACTGGGACTGCGGAGATGAGAACTCGGACGGCGGAGGTGGTGGTGAGAAATATGTCTGGCCAGAGACGTGGTCATTGAACTTCTCCGTATCTTGTCGAGAAGATACATTTCCTGGAGCAGAGAAGCTATCCCCTCTGCTAAAATCCTGTGTACAGGAAGACAAGAACATTAAGAAAACTAAAGCTTCCTTACAACAACAAAAACGAATAAATGAAAATTAATCGTGGTTAAGCAAAATACCTTGTCTACAGGTTGAGATGGCGCTCCATTCCCATTCTGGCTGCTGCCAAAAGACTGGCTTCGCCCCATATCCTGATTAACCAAAACAGAACTGTTAATCAGTGAAGACCAAATCTGCATAGCTGTGCTCTGGCATAACTGCTACTATTATTTTTCCATGCGTTAGACATGCAACTTAGTTCAACAAATCAATGCAGCATTATGAAAAGGTACAAGTAGATATTGATAGCATAAGTAAACCAAACAGTCCTCTTAGACAGTTTATTAAAACATACTGCATCAGCATCGGGATGACTGACAAGAGTTAAGAAAATTACATGTGCATGTGTAGTGGTGCTATCAGGTGCTTCATCTTTGTCCCCGCCAGGAGGGCCAGCTTCAGGCCTTCGTCCTTCTTTGAGAGCTTTTCTTATCTCGGCAGCTTTCCAGATGGCATACTTCTGCTTCTGCTCAAGCTGTCAAAGTCCAGCTAAAGCGTAAATACATACATAGAATTTCACATAGGTCAAGAAACTTACATAGTAAAGTTGTAGACATTATCATATCAGGCTTATATCAAATTTCAGTCACAAATGCACACTTACATCAGGCTGAAGCTCGCCAAACTGGCTGAGAATCTCGAAAAAGATGCTGGCTGCATAAAAGGTTTTTGCAGTGTTTCTGCGAAATGCGCGGAATTATTTGATGTCAGTTGGTGAGACTACAACTAATTGGATACTAATAAGAACAGTTAACAGTACAATACATGTCAGCTCGTCCAGCTCGATCCTGTTTGTCTGCTTTAGCAAAGACACTCGACGCGAACCCCTCTAAATGAAGACTGTCATCAGGCCCCAGGGTCAGGGCTTTCTTATCCTGGATAATGCAAAGAACATAATCAGGAGGAGTATAAATCCGAGAGGCTGAAGATTGCTAGTATGTACTACTGCAGGAGATTAAAACTATTATAGCAGAGCATATGAAAAAAGGACTGCTACTTTAATACAGGCAAGTGAGCGAATGGCAACCCCTAAAATCAAAAGAACGATCATGGAGCACTACGGCGACAACTGGAACCCAATGGGTGTGGTGATCAAAAAAGAGGCCGTGAGATCGTCGAGCAGACGGCATTAGTTGTACAGACGCTGTTCCACCACAATCCGAAGCGCATGGAAAGACCAGTACAGCATTAAATTTGTTAAGTGGTCCGATTGCTTGTTATGATAATCTGTTGGGAGTAGTAAGATCATTGCATTGGTTGCTGAAGCTGTTACCAGGAATCCAGATGCAACCAATCCAGATATAATCATCCATCCAATCTATGTTTTCAGGGTTCCGAGGGTTCATACGCAGTCAATTCCTTGTTAAGATTGATTTCAGTCAGATGGTAACAGCCGACAGAATCACCATGCTACTCGAATGAGCTAACATATGTATAAATTGCCATATGATTGCTGCAACCATATACTGAATCAAAAACCATCCCCGAACCCTCACTGGCCCAAGCGTAGCAGATCTAAACCTAAATCGGAGAGAGTGCAGAACTGCGCACTAGGAAAAAACAAGAGTAGGAGTAGAAAGTAGGGGGTACCTTCTCGAGCTGGTTGATGAGGGAGACGAGGAGGGAGTTGGTCATCTTGGTGCGGTCCTTGGGCGGGATCACCAGCCCCTTCTCCATGGCGTACAGCCGGCCTGTAAATTCCCAAATTTATTCCAGAAATCGAAATCCAAGTCTCAGAACAGACGATCCCTATCAGCAGCAGCGATCGTCGGCGGCAGCGGACTAGGATGGAAGGGAAACAGCAGGGCGGAAGCGTGGATTAGAGGGAACTCACAGTAGTAGGCGACGAGGGGCTCGTGCTTCTGCAGCTCGTCGGCCCGCTGCAGGTAGGGCAGCAGCCCCTTGGCCGGCTCCGCGCCTGCGGTCCCCATCTGCCCGTGAGGAGGCGCAGGGTGGACGGCTGGCTACAGGAGGAGGCCTCGTCGGCGGCGGCGTCGGCGGCGGGGAGGACGGATTTGGGCGGAGATTTCGTTGCAGAGTTGG
Organism: Poa pratensis; assembly: GCA_947311845.1. Taxonomy (NCBI): domain Eukaryota; kingdom Viridiplantae; phylum Streptophyta; class Magnoliopsida; order Poales; family Poaceae; genus Poa; species Poa pratensis. Next base: position 256,888 of record CAMZMU010000101.1, read on the forward strand.
TTGCTGCTTCCTTGGTGGGGAAGGAAGGAAGGAAGGAGCTTCCCCGGATCGTGGTCGTGGCCGTGGGGTGTGTTATTTGCGTCGAGGTCCCTGGAGTCATTGAGCCTTTGCGACCGACTCCTTGTGCGGTTTGGCTGCTCCGTGGCCGTCCGATCGAGTGGTGGACGGTCGCCGCGAAGGTGCCGTTAGCCTAGGACCCTCCTCCCTTGCACCCTTTCATTTCTTTTAGCTTGTATGTTTTTGTGAAAGTATATCCCAAAAAAAGAATATTACCTTCACAAAAAATATATTCCTGCCGATGCGTACAATTTGTCGTGGGATTTAAACTGACCACGTACATACCACCTCCGACACTTAAATCAGATCGGAGGGAGTACATTGATCCAATAAACCGAGCAGAGTTCGTTGTGCGGGTGCTCAGTTTCATTGCTACGGAAGGGAGGAAGGAGTAGCTTCTTCGTTGCGCGGGTGCCCTCTTAGCCTGTGTGCTAAAAAAAAGTGCTACCAGTCAAGCTTGGAACCTCAGGGTCATCACTGTATGTACCGGTTCCTGTTTTCTTCTGTGTTTCTGTTTTGTCTTTATAGCGTCTCTCACTCTCTCTCTCTTCGTGAAAGTCTGAACACGGTGGCGGGAGGTGGGGCTCACGCAATATGATGGCACGGCCCCACCTGGTCAAGGCGTGGGAAAGGGTCCGACATGGGCCCCCATGTTGTGTTCTCTCCGGTGTGCCAGGCTGCGGTCTTGATCAAAACAGATTTATTTTTTCGCGTGAGACAAAATCCGATATTCGTATGACACCTGAATTTGATGTTTCTCTTTCTTTCTTTATGAAACTATGCGGAGCAACATTGGTTGTTGGTAGATTTTGCCATGTACAATTCTTTATGACGTGACATATAATAAATAAGGAAAATACCTAAAATCTGTAGGAAAATGATCGTGATTATCCGCCCCAGATATTCGAGATTATACACAATTTTAGATTTGGATTTTTAGAGGTGGAACAAACGAAAATGGGGAATCCAGGTGAGCTCCACTGAAAGATCATAAAGCTTTGCAGTCAGTCAGGCGCTCTGAATGATCCCAGCTCATCTATACGTGTTAGAGCTCAAGAAGATTCATGTGGAGTTCCAGCTACAGGAAGTACGTGAGCTCCACTTGAAATGTTTCCTTCAAAACCCAAAGACAACACGGAGAGGACTTCTTACTCCCGGGCATCAATGATCCCTCCAATTTAAAAAATTCGAAAATAATATTTATGAGATTCAAAAAACTCTGAAAAAATCCCTGCATCTAGCTAATAGTATATTTTACGAACATGTAAAATTTCAACTCCAAATACTTTGTATTTTGAGCTATACAAAAATGACAAATTATGAATCTAAATATGCCTATTTTCAAATCTATAAGTTGTACCAGATTTTGTTATTTTTTTATAGCCCATAATATAAAGTATTTCAAACTGAAATTTTGCACGTTTATGGGATACACCATTGGCTACACCCGTGATTTTTTTCAGATTTTTTTGAAACTCAAAATATAATTTTCGAATTTTTTTAAATGGAGGGAGCACTGGACCTCGGGAGCAAATAACTCTTTCCGAAAGACAACATCCCTTACAAAAATAAAGGTGACTCCAGCGGAGACACGGCATGTGCTGCCAGGATTGGCTAAAATAGAACCGGGATATCTAATCATAGGATTACAAATGACTGTGCTGAACTGCCGACACATCATACTCTTAAAATGAGTCGGCGTGCAATGAGTTGCTCCCTTGAAATGTCATCGATTCCATCCAAACTGCCAACGTATATGCTTACGATCTCGAGCCTCTTTTACTAAAGAGACGCATATACCTACAGATATAAAGATCTAGCAAAGTAAATCTGGTTTTGCAAGAACCAAACATGTTTATAAAAAATCATTTCGCTAGTAATAATACACACCGGTTCTTGCTCTGGAAAGAGCAAAAATTACATTGCATATTTGTGCAAGGAGGCAATCAATTTCATTTTCAGAGATTTCAACCGAAGCAATGCATGTTCCAGATGCAGGCAGATACATGAAGAGTACTGCTAGCTGCATTCTATGAATCTATATCCCCAAAGGTTGTTGATCGTTAGCAAAACTACTTCAGCCTGATGATACTATATCCTGAAAATTACAGAAATATCTCCTTCCTAGCAGGGTTGAGTTTCCATAACCATAATAAAAAATAATGCAAAGAACCTAATCAACAACTAACCTTCTCATATATAGCTGAAAAAAGACAGTTAAGTTAGCGAACAGAAGCGTGTGTTTCAGCACTTGGGGTTACAAGCATCTTCTCAGCTACAACTATTGGCAGTATTTATTTAATTTTTCTTTTTGCATCCCTCCACATTATACAATAATCTCCTTTTGCATTCAAAATTTTCTTGTGCAGGTTTAGCATACCACAGAGGAACTTCAGAATAGAAATAGAGCAGACATCTACGGCAGACAGTGGAATCTTCATAAACCAACGCGTCCACATAACCGGCATAAGAAAGACGACATTTCTATTCTGATTTAACCGGCATAATCAACCTTGTCTACTCTGGTTGTCTGAAGGGGTCAGCCACTGACAAGTTGTGGATATGCTTGTTGACACGGTACTCAAAACCAATTTCCTTACTCTTGAATTCAAATGTAGCATCCCGAGAAGCTCTGTTCTCCACTTGCAGCAGTTCGTAGTGAGCAGCCACCGATTTATTGCTGTACTCACCGAATCCTTGAAATTCAACTTTGTTTAGCACTTGTGCGTTGAAAACAAAGAACCTCGCAAAGTCAAACTGTTTATCATTGCCTACGAATGACTTGAACACCACAAATTTCAGATGGGTCTCAAGGCATTTGATAGGCTGCAGCGTGTCATGCTTAGGCTGATTTTTCTTATCCATCTCGCAGTGTTTGTAAAACTGCAAAATAAATGGAAAGAAGAGGAATGCAGATGTCGTTAAAGATGTTGCCAACATGCATGCCAACAGAATGAGACATTTAAAAGAAGCAAATACTCCCTCCATTCCAAATTAGTTGTCTTCCATTAGCCAAAAAGTGGATGTATCTATGGATATAGATACATCCATAGATACATCCACTTTTTGGCTAATGGAAGACAACTAATTTGGAACGGAGGGAGTATATAAGAGTACTCACATTAACATAGAGCTTCTCCAAACATGGGAACCACCGGAGAACGTCAAGAACTGCGTGCAATTCACGGCCAGAAGAGCTGAGAGCCAAAACCTTCACGGTGCACATCGGATTTGCTGAGCTGACATGGCTCATTCCCTGAAGAAGAAATTATGAGCAATGCGTGTCGGATGAGGAACTCAGAATGCAAGATTTGAGGAGGAGGCTGGTACGTACCTGGAAGAGTAGGAAGTTGGAGAAGACGGGTGAAAAGGTGCCCAATATCTCCAGTTTAGGCACCCTCATCACCTGGACAGTGGTGCACCAATCTTTGTTAAAATCTGGCATTATCAACCTCTCGAGGCGAGGCGCATCCTCGATGACCAGTTCATCCAGGCCTTTGCCAAGATGGAAGCCGAGGCACCTCAGAGTCGGCGAAGAAACACGGAGGACGCTAGGCACGTCAGGAGGTGCAGACATGGACAGGCTCTCCAGGCCATGGCAGCCGGAGAGCAAGGCGTCAAAGACGTCCCTGGATATGGAAACATTCCGGAGGGTGAGCTGCTTGAGGACCGGGAAACGAACGGGAATCTCGTTGGGGAAGCTGGCGTCGCTGATCCTGCCGATGAGGAGCGTGGCCGCGGAGGAGCTGAGCGAGCACGGCGGCAGGGAATGGGCCGCGGAAAGCCATAGTCGGCGTTGAAACATCCGAGGTCGAGCTCCTCGAGGTTGGCGAGCGCTGGGGAGCGGAACCACCTCTCGACCTCCTCGCAGTGGACGGCGTCGCCAGGGTAGTCGGGGAAGCGGAACCGGCGGGCAGGGCCGGCGTGTCGGGCGATTATGTCGGACACGGCGGTGTAGGGGACAGCGTCGGCACCGGCGCTGGGGCTGATCCCTACGACGAGGTTGACGGGCGCGGAGCGCCAGAGGTGGCGCCACCGGTGGGAGAGGGTCTGCGTGCGGCCGCCGTCCTTGGTGGGGAGGAGGGAGATGATGGTACCGATGATGGCGTCAGGGAGCCTGCTGATGAGATCGGAGCCTTGGCCTTCCTCTTCTTCATGCAATGTTCTCTCTTCATGGCCCGCGGCTAGCTAGCTTTGGGCTCTTTGGCTAAATTTTTAAAATTACGGACGTTTTCTTACGTACGTACGTGATTCTAGGGCTCTAGCTAGTTACTCCGTACGTCCGCCTGTCTGATCTGATCTCCGGAACAGATTTTATAAAAACGAACGAGCAGCGGTAGGAATCGGATGCCGATTCCTAGTTGGTTTGAATTAGGGAGAGGCGTTTTGGCTCCCGGGTGCATATGTTCCTATTATGTTTGTCAAAATTAAAAAAATATGAAAACACATCAAACAAATCTGACAAAAAATGGGCATGAACATGTACATGTCTGCAACATTCGTGTTAAATTGCGGAAGCAAATGACACTTTATGTGGTCTGTACAAAAAAGACAAAATCCGTGATTTGAAAAATGCATTTTTAAATCTCATTTCGGCCACATATTTTGTCTTTTTTGCACAGACCACATAATGTGTCATTTGCTTCTGCAATTTTACACGAATATTGAAAACATGTATATGTTCGTGCCCAATTTTTTTCAGATTTTTTTGATATATTTTTAAATTTTGAAAACATACCAGGAGCATTTGCAGCCGGGTGCCAAAGTGAATTTCGAATTTACACTAATTACGATTTGTTTCCATAACCAACACCTAATTAACGGTACGTGAGATTGGCTACCGAATAACTCTGTCAAAATCATGATTCTATTTATACTATTTAATTAGCTCTCAAAATGAGTCTTCTTCCATTATTATATTTCTATTTCAATTTGCTTGCAAAAAATAGGTTTTTACTACTACGGCAAACCAAAGCTTTGTTTCAACTGCTATATTAGTGTGTTGCTGATGCGATTGGATTTGCTTTGACATGTACTATTGCTTTATTTTCTTCAACGTCGAATTTGCTTCCACGCTGAATATAAACTTCTTCTGTGTATACAAACAAATATGCTTCAACGGTGAATTCTGCTTTCTACGATTTAATTTAAATCAATTAACTGGAAACCTCCGCCCTATGTAGCTCTAGCTCTTCGAAGATCGCCGCCATCCCGGCATCCAGCCATCACCGCGCCCTGCGCAGCCCTCCATCACCACCTTCTGTCGCCGAGGAGCTGACCCGGGATGTGGCGTGCTTGGGACGTAGCGTCAGGGCAGAGAGGGGGCTGGGAAGGAAGCAGGAGGCCCGTCACCGCCGTGGCTGGCCGTCAGGATGCCGACGACGAGGGAGGGAGGCGGGGGGGGGGGGGGGGGGGGGGGGGGGGGGGGGGGGGGGGGTCTTCGCTGGCGGACTCACACCGCCATGGCAGGCCGTCAGGATGCCGACCACCAGCAGGCGCACACATTACCCACTCGGCCATTCTCATGTCCTGGAATCACCCGTCGAGCGTCTTCGACACTCCGAATGACATGTCCTCCATGATGGAGCTCCAGCTAGACCGCCAGCGTGAGTCGACCATTGAAACGTTCGGGTTACTTGGAATGTTCCCTTCAAAATTCAAAGACAAACATTACCTGCAACAACAAAAATAACACAACAAATGACTTCAGTTGAGACAAGGTATGTGCTGCTAGGATTGGTTTGAACAGAACTGGGATCTGTAATCATAGGATTACAAATGACTGTACTATAACTGCTGACACATCGTACATCCCTCCTGAGAATCAAAATGCACACTCCTGATAATCAAAATGCACATTCATCGTATTTGTAGATTTGGATTGTTTTGAAGTCGGGAGCTCGAAATGGGTAATTCAATGCGCTCATCCATCTTATAGCTCCAAGACCAGATTAATTGCAGAGTGGTACATCTGCAGACCGAATCTGTAATCCGACGTTTGAACATTTTTCTTCATATTCTGAAATGAATCCTTGAGCACTGGCTGTCGTCGTGCCATGAGTTTCCTCTCATCGATTCCATCCAAACTGCCAACGTATATGCATGCTATTAATGATCTAAAGCCCTTTTACTAAAGAGAGGCATACACATATCTAGCAAAGTAATCTGTTTTTGCAGTTGAGCAGCCTACACCACCTTGTCTCCTAGCCTGACGAATGGCTTTGTGGAATGAATAAATCTTGGACGAATCACTCGCCACCTTGTCTCGCCTAGCCTGAGGGCATGATACTAGTTTCTCATGCAAGATACTGGGCATGCCCGGAGCACGTGGGTACACTACACCACGGCATTTTGGTACTAGAGGCAGTTTGCCAAATGACCCAAAAACTTTCATTTTGTGTCAAATTGATTTAAATGCCCGTAATTTAATAGAGTTTAGGGACATTTTCAAAATGCAGTCATTACCTTTCCACCCAAAAAACTTTCAATTTGTTGCGCTTTGATTAAAATGCCCGTAATTTAAATAGAGTTTAAGGCATTGTTTCAAAGTGCCCCAAAGGTCATTACCTTTGGACTACCGCAAACATTTTCTTTGACTTGGAGGCACTTTTCAAAAACACCTCGAAAGTTCCAAAAAAATTGAGTCATGTTTAGAACGTGCCCAAGTAAGTCATTAGTTCTTTGGTCCCAACCGCGAATTTTAAAGTGGCTGGTTTGACGTCATGTTCTTTTGATTGTAATTCAAAGTGGTTGGTTTGATGTCCGGGTTTGTGTGTCAACAGCAAGTCATCTGTGCTAAATTTAGGGGCGATAACGCGAAAAACTCAAATGGAGGCCGAGCTACATGTAGCTCGGTATCCAAAAAAATTCGAAACCAAATATTTCTGATTCAAAAAATTCGAAGAAAATCCTAGATGTAGATAAAGTCGGGATTACCACTACGTAAAGTTTCAAATCAAAATTCGTAAGATTCTGCTACACAAAAATAACACAAATCTGGTAAAAATTCAATTTTTTTTTAGAGAGTACGCGACTGCGTACCTTATTTTTATAGAAGGCAAAAATTTGATACAAACCATGCCCACCTTGCGTACAAAGTGGACAGAGGGCCGAGAGAAAACTCCAGAAAACAATAAAACTCCAAAAAAACTAAGGCTAATCTCGTGTTACGGTTTGGGCCTCCATCTCCCAATCTTCTGGCCGCACAAAGCAGCCCAACTTCCTCTGAAATCAATTCTGCCACTCAAGTCGGCCCAAACTGCTGCTGCACGTTTCTGAAGGCCCTGGCGTTTCTCTGTTTCCACAGGTACCACGCCCCGTGCAAACAAACGAGTCAAACGTCTTCTTCTTCCTCCTGTCGCCCATCGCCTCTCTCTGCCCGCACCACCACACCTCAATGTATCCGTCATGGCAGGCGGTGCCGCGCCCGTGCCCCGAAGACAACGGTGCCAAACCTCCTCGCGTAGACACACTGCACCAGCAGATGCTCCGCCGTGTCCTCTCCTGCAAGCACGCGAAGCAGGCCGATGTTGCTGCCTGCAATCCATGCCGATGCCGCGGTCTGAAGTCCAGATCCGGTGTTTGAGCGCTAGCCAGGTAAAAATCTTGCTCTTAGGCGTTGACCAGCACCTCCAGATTGGCTCCGCCATTTGGAACCCAACCCCGCCTTGCATTAGCGCGCCGTAAGTAGAGCTGACCGAAAACTGCCCGTCGAGGTCCACGGCCATCGGAACCCATAGCTCGATTAGTTCTCTCGCTGTCTCCTCATTAATTTTCCCACAACATCGAGATCCATTTGTGATCTTGCATGCCCTGCTCCACGTTCGGTGATTTTCAATTCTTGTCCCCACCAAGCTGATTACCGACGGAGACACATCCACTGCTGCTCTGCCGTTTATCCACCGATCCCTCCATAATAGGACCTGTGCTCCCTTCCCCACCGTAATTTGGACTAAACTGTCGAACACGGCTCGGGCATCGGAGTTCTGTAAATCGGCAATCCTTGCCAGGGTCTGCTGGGTCCGTTCTCCGCAGCCATTCCCAGCGGACACGCAACGCGAGTCCCTGCATCCTTAGGTCTTTAACTCCTAGGCCCCCCCTGTTCTAGCGGCCTGCAGATCTTGTCCCAGGCGACAGACACTGTCCTCCGTGTGCTCGTTCCTTCGCTGCCCAGAAAAAGCCCTTCATGCTCCTCTCGATTTCTTCTAGCAGCCACACCGGCGCCTCGGCCACAAGCAAATGATGAATTGGCCTCGCCGCAATAACAGATTTCACCACCACCAATCTCCCTGGCCTCGCGATCAGACCTCTCTGCCATGCCAGAACGATATTTACCGTGGCATCGAGCATGGGTTGCCACTCTGTCTTGGTTAATGGCCTAAGCGCCAATTGGAGGCCGAGATACCGAATTGGAAACGGGACAATTCTGCAATTCAAGACCCTCTCTACAATCTCCTTCTCTTGATCTCCTCCACGAATCATTGTAGCGGACGATTTCTGATAATTCACCCTCAGCCCGTCGCTTGCCCAAACATCTGCAGGATTTCACGGGTTGCCACGAGGTCAGCTCTGTAGGCTTAACGAAGAGAACCAGATCGTTCGCAAGGCAGAAAGGTGCTGCTCCGGCGAGCAATTGGCTATCGGCGAAAGAATCCCTTCCTCAACCGCACAGCACACCACCTCGTGATCACCTCCATCGTCAGAACGAACAGCTGTGGCGACAATGGGTCCCCCTACGCAGTCCATGGGCATGCCATATCTTGTTCCCCGGAACTCCATTGACGAGCACCCGTGTGCTCGCGGTTCTAAGCGCAATCGAGACCCAATTGAGCCATTCCTCCGGGAACCCCATCTACCATAGCACCTCGAACAGAAACGCCCACGAGACAGAATCAAAGCACGAGAAATATCGAGCTTGAGCAGCACTCCTGCCTCCCTCCTCCTGTGATTTTTTCCTGGCTAATTGCCTAACCAAGATGAAATTGTCATGCAGGCTTCTCCCTTTGATGAACGCCGATTGATTCGAGCTGACAAGGTCCACCATCCGCGGCCGCAGCCTGTTGGCGCACCTTGGTGAACAGCTTCGCAAAACTGTGCACCAGGCTTATCGGCCTGTAGTCGCCTACCTCCTCGGCATCTGCTTTCTTTCTTCGGAATCAGAGTTATGAGCGCACCATTGAGCTTGCCGAACGTCCGCCCCATCGCCAACATACAGCTTGAGAAAAGCTGCCATGATCTCCTTCTTGATAATAGGCCAGGCCCTATGGTAAAAAGCTCCGATAAAGCCGTCCGGTCCAGGCGCGCGATCCGCAGGAATTTCCTTTATCACAGCCCAGATTTCCTCCTCCGTGAAGATGTCACTCAGTCCTGCTAAATCCCGCTGCACGATTCCGAGCTGTGCGGATCAATGGTGGCTTCCCTGTTCTAACTGTCCCAGCAGTTCATTATATGTCTGAAAGAAGATTTCCTTTTTCCGTTTTTGATCCGTGATTAACTCCTCGCCAAATTTGATTGCAGGGATGAAGGTTTTTGCCCTTCTGCCATTGGCTACTGCGTGAAAAAGGCGCGTATTGGCGTCACCGTCCTTGAGCCACCTGATCCTAGACCGCTGCCTCGCCATAGTTCGCTCGAGAGAAGATAGAGCGAGCACTGTGAGATTCAGAGTCTTTCTGAGCCACCACTCTCAATCAGATAACGCCCTGATCTCCTGGGCTGCATCTAGCCTGTGGATGATCACGTTGGCCACCGCCAATTGCAGCTTGATGTTGCCCACCTTTCTATCAGCCCACGATCGCAGGTAAGTTGCCAGGTTACGGAAGCAGGCCTCCAGTCTCATGAAGGGGTCTAGGATGCCATCATCGCACTTCCACCCCTCCCTCACCACGTCGTCGAATCCCTCCAATTTTAGCCAGAACATCTCAAATCTGAACCTGCGTTTAGGCCGGTGCGCGCGCTCAAGGTCAGATGCAGTGGTGCGTGGTCAGAAACTGATGAGGATAGAACTTGTAGGATCGAGTCCGGATTGTTGAGTTCCCAATCGATTGAAACCAGCGCACGATCCAGGCGACACATAGTTGGCTCCCTCCTTTCATTACTCCAAGTGAAGAGACACCCGTGCATGTAAATTTCTTTGAGCTCCTGACTGTTGACGAACTCTCGAAACTTTGCCATACTAGCTCGATCGAGGTTGTCATTATTCTTCTCCGATGCTCGCAGGATCATGTTGAAGTCTCCTATGATCATCCATGGTCCTGGGCATAGGCTACGCCGCTCCGCCAACTCCGCGAGGAAGAGCTCCTTGTCCACTGGCTCTGCGGCCCATACACCACGGTGATCCACCAGGGATTATCACAAATTCAAATTTTTGACCGTGTACTGTTCCAGATCTTGATCTGCGTATTTGTCTTTTTACCCAGCCTAAAATACAGCGTATCTTTCACTAAAAATTTGCACAGCTGTAGATCTAAACATTACCTACATGCAGGATTTTTTTCAGAATTGTTTGATAAAAAAAATGCAGATTCAAATTTTTTTAAAAACCGGGCTACATATCGCTGCACTCGCGAAAACGTCCATACAGGCACAAACCTGAGTTAAAATCAGAAATCATTAGTCTGCAGGGAAGCGTTTAGCTAGTGCATCGCCTAATACAACTGGGTGAGTTTAGCTTCAAAACCAGACAAAGCACTCGAACAACGTGCATCATCACGTGCACGCACACGAGCAGTTGTCTTCCTCTGGATGCCTGCCGATCGACGTCCTTCTGCCCACTCTACGTCTTCTACGACCACCTTTTTGCTTGATCCTCCTCGCCGCCTCGCTACCGTGCAGCTTACTGTGACCATGTGTTAATGCTACTACTCGGCTACGACTAGACAGACCACTCTAACTTTAACTTGACTATGTATTATTTGTATGCGAAATTAAATTAAGGATACAAGGCTGCTAATGATTACAAGGGATTACTCACAATAAGTACAATATAGATACACCTCAGCCGGCTATAAACATGTCCACGTCATTTTAATCATATGCGAAAGGGAGAGCAGTGAGGAGATAGAAAGGAGCCGGCGCTCCATGTATCGCCCGCTGCGGTACAAGAACCAAAAAAAAAATAGCAGCCCGCATGCAGCCAGCGGAGTGACTAGAGCGAACTTCAAGCATTAATTGCAAAGTGTTCGTGTATCTTACATGCATACATCGGAGCAAGGCTAATAATGTAGCCGGTTGTTGGGAGAGGCGTTTTGACTCCGGGTGCATATGCTCCTTTATATATTTCGAAATTAAAAAAATTTGAAAACTATTTGTACAAATCTAAAAAACATTGGACGCACACATATAGGATTGAACATTCGTGCAAAATTTCGGAAGCAAGCAACATTTTCTGTGGTCTGTTCAAAAAAGACAAAATATGTGGCCGAAATGAGATTTAAAAATACATTTTCTAAAGCACAATTTTGTCTTTTTTGCACAGACCATAGAAATTATCATTTCCTTCCACAATTTTGCACGAATGTTAAGAACTTGTATATGTTTGTGTCTAATTTATTTCAGATTTTTTGAAGTGTTTTCATATTTTTTTTTAATTCTAAAAAAAATGACATGTGCTATAGCTAGGCGACTCACGAAGCGCTAGTTATCTTCTCTCATCGTTCTCTCTCCTCCAGCTAGGAATCTGCTGACATGAAAACTAGCTTCTATTATAGTTGCTGTCACGGTACAAGCAAAGAAATATTTAAATATTCGAACTAGCCAACCTTGCAGCCAGCTTATTGTATTGCTACCTATTTCATGCGAACTTTAACTAATATGACATCCCGGGCAGCGGGCTACATTATTGTTCTTGCTCTGAAGGTGTTGATAGCGTAATTTGGCTAGTCGGTTTGTGTATAAGGCCAAATTAATTTATTCATTGCTTCAGCTAATTGATTGATAAATTGCTTGAGAGTTGCCACAGGAATTCTGGGTGCACCTGAGACATGTCCTAGCCGGATCAAAATCTTTTGAGATACAACGCTGATATCTGGGACAAGTCCTAAATGGCCTTGGATGTACATCAAGCTGAAGAAGTTGCAAGAGTTGTGCGATCACGTAAGGAACTAGCCATGCAAGAAATAAAGTTCACATGATGCACGAGTGGTATGAGATTTCCATTAGATCGTATGATTAGCACCGTGGCCGGATATTTTATTACTTTCCTTGTGGGCCAAAAGGTATTTGTATGTGATGGAGCTGCTACAGATCGTACATAACCGAATCAACGGAGGACATATCCTATTCGGTTCAGGTTTAGACTCCTTTTTCTATACGCCAAGTCCAGCGTGCCTCTATATAAATGTATAGGCCACGGCCGATTGAGACCCCGCAATCGATATACAACAAAATACATCTACTTCTTTATTTATCGTTTTATCTATCGTTCTTCTACTTTGCCGAATCCTAGCAGCCCTAGGGTTTGGTCATCTTTGCCGTTTTGCGCTGAAAAGCGGTCGTCTCTCCTCCACGAAAGTGAGGGGATCTTTGTTGCTTTACTCGAAAAGTAATCGTTTCGTCGTCACGAAAGTACGACGGTTATCGTGGTGTTGCGCAATTTTGCGTGGCAACACAATTGGCGACTCCGCTGGGGAACGAAGAATAAAGACCTACACACGATGAACATCGCCACCAAGAATGGCAGCGACGTCGACCCCGACATCACCACCGACGTTACCCTCGATGATCTGTCAGAAGAGGATCGGCGCGAGCTCGAACGGGAGCTTGAGAAAGAGATGGCTGAGGTAATGAAACTGAAGTTGGCTGGATATCAGAAGAGAAGGAACAAGGTCGCCAAGAGGGTAGCTACGCCGAGTCCTTCCGATCTGCTCGGCGCTGAGGTAAACACTGGTACAAAAATGCCCTATGGTCCCGGTTCGGTTGGGCCATCAGTCCCGGTTGCCCAACCGGGACTGGCCAATCGGGACCAATGCTGGTCCCGGTTGGTCCAAGAACCGGGACCAATGGGTGGCCACGTGGCCAGTTCTGGCTGGGCCTGGGGGGGGACTCATTGGTCCCGGTTCTTAATACGAACCGGGACCAATGTGTGACTTTTTTTTTGGTATTTAGGGTTTAGGATGCCCCCTCTCCCTCTCGCCGGTGCCCCCTCTCCCTCTCGCCGGTGCCCCTCTCGCCGGTGCCCCCTCTCCCTCTCGCCGGTGCCCCCTCTCCCTCTCGCCGGTGACCCCTCTCGCCGGTGCCCCCTCTCCCTCTCGCCGGTGCCCCCTCTCCCTCTCGCCGGTGCCTCCGTCGTCTCCCCCTTCTTCGCATCGCCGACGTGCTCTCCATCGTTTCCGTACGCATGTTATACGCTCTACTATATACACAGTACACATTGATGCATACATAATTAATATTCGATCTCTTGCGAGAATACAACATTTAATTACATGGAGATAGATCACATATATAGTTCATCGTCCGAAGCATAATGTTCTCCCTTTTCATCGATGACCTCCCTAAGCAGGAATCCCGCCAATTCCTCTTGAATTGCTCCTACGCGCAGTTTTGGGTCGAGCGTCTCCCGCATGTCGGTGAAATGAATTGTTTTCCGCTCAGTGGTCAACTCGCGAATGAACTCGCAAACGTAGAATCCACATAAATTACTCCCCGGTGGCTGCTGCGGACATGTCACCGATTTAAAAGTTAGCTCATCTTTGAATGGACCTTGTACCTTCTGTTTGAAAATTTTCCAACACCTGCTTTGGCAAAGAACATGAACAAAGGAGTTATTAATTACTTGACATCAGGGAACGAACGAAAGAGGGCGATATAATGCGATAATGATTGAAATTACTTGTTGAGCATTTCTTTCATGTCGGACCACAACGCTTGGTCCCAACTTAATGAGTCCTGGACTTCAACTATGGACTTGTCAGGTTGAATGCTTAGCAGAATCCAGTGGACCTGCGGACGTTTACATAAAGCAGACATGCATAGCTCATCAATTACACTTAACATCGAGAAAGCCAAATAAAAATATGTACAAGACAGAAACACTCACCTGAAGTTGTAAGGAAATAGTATTTCCGTACAGAAATGTTGCATGGTTAAAAAGGTGGTCAGGTCATTCTCCACGTCTTTGGGGAAATTGACTAAAGTATATGAATTCACGATATATGGGTCAACGAACCCAACCTCAAAAACTCGAGTCTTTTGCATTCCAGCATCTTCATTCTGCATAATAGCGTACAAAAGGATATATATATATAGTCAGGATAATATAATACAGGCAATGAACGAGCTGAGCTAGAGACTTAATTACGAAAATAAATCACTTACAGACAATAGCAAGAGAGGATAGATTTGTCGAGGTCGCGCTTTTGGAATAACTGGAACAGTTCAGTCAGTTGAACCTGTATAATGTAAGGTTTGAAGAAATGGTCCACTCTAACGTCCACCGGAAACCACTCTTTCGCGCCCTTCTTTGATGTGTGCACCAGGTACCAGGTATGCAGATTTCGCATATGTGTTGATAGACCCGCGAGCTCCACATTACTGACCATAGGCTCCCCTTGGACATATTTCCGTGCCATCTCTAACATTGGCGCACTTTCATAGCCTAAAAGTTGACCAAGGCTCATACCCATGGCGGTAGCATTTTCCTTGGCCTGCGATACAGTGATACCAAGTTCTTTAGCAGCAGCCAGGCTCTGGGGTCCAATAATTCCAGGTCCTGATCCATAGCGGCTTTGAAGTCCTTGTCGACATCGGAACACACTATGAGCGGGGCGACCGATTGATTTTTCTGCTGTCCGAGCTGGGCAATTTGTTTCCCGCTTTTTGCACTTCTTCCCTTGTTCTGCTCAGACTGGGCACGTGCTAGCCTCTTAAGTTCACGACCATAGTCAGATGGCAGATTCATCGATATCTGGGATGGGCCTCAAGGAAGGACTTAGCCCACTTTTTGGTTTTTTCATCATATACCATCTTTGGCTCGGGCTTTTTTGGTGCAAAAAAAGCCTTATTGTAGGCAGCCACTACCTCGGCGTTTTCCGCTTCAGTCCTGTCATAAGGTCTCTTGGGAGGAACCGACGGGATGTCGACTATCTTCTGAGTGCGACCTCTCTTCTGAGTGCGGAGCGGGGAGCGGCGTTGGTCCGTTTCTTCTGGTGAGACGGCTGCACTGATTTTTGGGACGCGGCGGTGGAGACGGCTGCGCTGGAGACTGGTGACGCGGCGGCGGAGACGGCTGCGCTGGAGAATGTGAGGCGGTGAAGAGGACGGCTGCGCTGGAGAATGCTGAGGCGGTGAAGAGGACGGCTGCGCTGGAGAATGCTGAGGAGTCGATGGCCTTGGCTGCCAGTTCGGAAGCACGATGAATTCCTTTGGCCATAGAATGGGCGCTTTCTTGGCTTCTCCAAGTTCAAGCACCTCCCCATCTTCACCTGCAGGGTGGTGCAGCTTCAGCTCCTCAAAATCTTTCATCACTGCATCCACCCCGACAACAGCGTAGCCATTTGGAACCGGAGCAAAATGGTAAGTTGGATTAGGTCCAATTGGTAGGGCATAGCCGACCGCCACCTTCATGGATAAGTTATAAACTTTCAGATGCAGCTCACAAGGCGTGCTCTCGTGATATCATCCACTGGGTAGCGACGAAGAGGAGCCACTGCATCATCATTACCATCCTGGAGCTCCGTGGAAGCCACGCTGCTTTTCCGATTCGATGGGGCACCGGTACCATCGCATGCAGCTTCTACCATGTGCCGCTGAGATTGGCCGCTAGTACCTTGCTGGCTAAGTGCGGTAATTTGTTCCTTGTGCAGCTTTAATTCTTCTTCTATATTACGCAGCCGGTCTGCAGCAGCGCGTGCTTCCATTGCCTCCCTTTCCTTTCTCCTCTGATGGCTTCTATCAGGAAATTTCTTCCTGTGCTCGGGAATCGCAATTGTCTTGGGCTTGGAGCCTATCACGCCTCGTGTTCGTCCGTCGTGTTCCTCATTCCCAAGGGCGCGTGTGAGCTCGTCATCCTCTCTATCGGGAATGAACCGTCCCTCTTCAACATCCTTGAATGCATTTCTAATTTCTTCGATGGGTAGTAGGGGATTATCTTTGTGTCGTCTGTTATATATGCACTTCCCTTCTGCGTCCAACGTGCCCCCATGCCCGTAAAACCAATTTCTTGCCCGTTCGGTCCATGTATGTGGCTCTGGAGTGATCCCTTTAGCCAGATACTCCGCCTCAAGTTTCTCCCACTTAGGGATGTTATGGGCGTAGCCACCAGGCCCCATAGTATGGTGGTACATCTTTAGAGCAGCATTTGCCGCATTTTTTGCAGATTTTCCAGAGCTTCCTCCGATTTCTTGTACGCCACAAATTCTTCCCAGTCGTCCTTTATCTTCTCATACCCTTTATCGAAGTCTGGAGTCTTATTTTTCTTGACAAACAGGTTGTTCAATCTTTTCTTCCAGTTCTTGAATAGCTCGGCCATCTTCTTAAGTGCCCAGGCCTTGACTTTTTGCTCCATGTTTTCCGGGCAATCTTTTCTGCCTCATCTGGATCCTCCTCATCTGAATCCACCTCTGGCGCCGGCAGGGTGAAATTAACCATGAGCTTTCTCCAAAGTCTTTCTTTGCCCTTATCGCTGACATATAGCTGTCCTTTCTCCTTTGGCTGATGCCATTCTCGAACGGTGATCGGGATGAAGTCCCTAACAAGAACTCCGCATTGCTTAACCATTTTTTGTGCAACATCAGGGGGAGCAGTCGGTGTGCCGTCTTCAGCGACTCTTTCGATCCTATACCTTTCTTGGTCGCCCAACTTTTTGGCTGGGCCTCGTTTTGTCCTTACAGAAGATTTGCTCGATCCGGAGGGCTAAAAGAAGAAAGAGCGTTAATATATGTATATAGACAGCAAAGGCTTAATTAATACAATCTTCGGCTTCATTAATATATGTATATGCACCTCGCCGGACTTTGCAACATTTAATGTTCCACCGGAGCCTTCGGCTTCTCCCTCGTCGGCTTCTCACTCGCCGACTTCTCCCTCACCCCGGCCGTCGGGTTCTACCTCACCGGAGCCGTCTCTTCGGTTGAGAGACTCATCTCCCTCACCGGAGTTGTTCAAAAACTCCGTGGTGACATCGACGATATCTTCCCGCCCGTGGATTATATCTTCCGGCCCGTGGATTATATCTTCCGGCCCGCGGATTATATCCTGGAGTATGTTTTCCTTTATTTCGTCTCGTTCCATAGTTTCTGCAAATTAAGAACAATGCACAAAACTTTAGTTGGGTAACTTTGTTCCATATGTCAAGATACATCTACCCACAAAACTCGTAAACCCGTAAACTCGTACCGTAAACCCGTAAACTCGTAAACTCGTACCGTAAACCCGTAAACTCGTAAACTCGTACCGTAAACCCGTAAACTCGTAAACTCGTACCGTAAACCCGTAAACTCGTAAACTCGTACCGTAAACCCGTAAACTCGTACCGTAAACCCGTAAACTCGTAAACTCGTATCGTAAACCCGTAAACTCGTATCGTAACCCGTAAACTCGTAAACTCGTACCGTAAACCCGTAAACTCGTAAACTCGTATCGTAAACCCGTAAACTCGTATCGTAAACCCGTAAACTCGTAAACTCGTATCGTAAACCCGTAAACTCGTAAACTCGTATCGTAAACCCGTAAACTCATATATTCATACATTCATATATTCATACATTCATACATTAATACAATTAAAAAATAGCAATTTCTTCTAAACCCTCACCGAGAGGGGGCGGCGCGAGCGGGGGCGTGGAGGCCGGTCGGCCGGCTTCGGGCTCTTCACGTACTGCCGCACTGCAATGTCACTGCAAATTTTTAATTCATAGCAAAGAACTTTAAATTTCATTGCAACTAAAAATAACATTGCTTTGATAAATTTTCAAACTTTGCTAAATTTTCTTATACACTAATAAAATTAATTTCTTATACACTAAATTTTTCAAACTTTGCTACTAAAATTTTCTAACTTAGCAATATTTCAAACTAAGGAATATTTCTAACTTAGCAATATTTCAAACTAAGGCATATTGCAAATTTTAAGAACCTCTGCTAATTCCTAAATCGAGGAATTGGCCCATTCTTTTTTTTCCCGCGCAAGGATTTGGCGGCGCCGCCGTGCTGGAGACAGGGGAGGTGGCGCGATGCTCACCTAGGCGGGGCGCGGCGGGGCGCGGCGTGGGGCGGCGCCTGGAGGTGGCGCGTGGAGGAGGAGGCTCGGGAGGCTCGGGCGGCGGCGCGGCGTGGCGGCTCGGGCCGGCCGCGCGTGGAGACCGGCGTACGTGCGGCCGGGCTCCTCTCCCTCTCTGCAGCACGGGCGGCGCGGCGCGGGTGTCGAGGGCGCCGCGGACGTCGACGGCGACGGCGGGGCGCGGCGTGGGGCGGCGCGGGCGTCGGGCAGCCTGCCGGCGTCGTTTCGCTCTGCGTCGCGCCTCCGGTCCTTAGTCGTTTTGCGATGGAATGGGGAAGGAGAAAGGGCGCGAGCAGTTATAGCAGGGGTCTTTGGTCCCGGTTGCTGGCAAGAACCGGACCAATGACCCTTTGGTCCGGTTCTTGCCAGCAACCGGGACCAAAGAGGGGCAGTTAATGCCAGATCTAGCGCGGGGTCCAGGGACTCATTGGTCCCGGTTCTTGGTTTAAACCGGGACCAAAGAGTCTTTTTCAAAATTATTTCGAACTTTTCAGTTCTGAAATTTTGTTCCCGCCTTTTTTTTCTTATTTAGGTGTTTGGATATGAATTTCAAATGGTTTTGAATCTGAAAAGACTTTCAACATGAAAAGTTTTTAAATTTGAATAAACAATCCAAAACCATTTTCTGTTTTCTAAAATAATTATTCTAACTATACAAACTATTAACCATTTTGCCATTTTCAACTAAAAATGCATTAACTTTATTGCATATTTTGAATTGACAAAACTTTCAACATGAAAAGTTTTTAAATTTGAATAAATAATCCAAAACCATTTTCTGTTTTCTAAAATAATTATTCTAACTATACAAACTATTAACCATTATTGTCATTTTCAATTTAATATGGATAAATTCATATCTTTAAATCCGTAAGTCGAAACTCGACTAATAATATGTATAAATCGATAAAAAATGATTAAGTAAGATTTATGATTAAGTAATAATAATAATTATTAAGTCAGTTAATTCTATTTTTGGTGTTGTAAAATCCCATGGCAAGCAGAAGTAAATGCAGAACAATTTCTTGGGTACATAGACGAATAACAACAAACTTGGGTACATAGACGAATGAAAACAAACTTGGGTACATAGACGAATGACAACAAACCATTTTGTCCTAACCAGTGATGTGGCTCAGGTTAGTCATACTCTTGCCTAGGCCTATAATACTCGTGGGTGTAGTCGTCGTAGTCGCCGCCGTCGTCGTCGCTGTCGTCGGATGGCCGTGATGTAGTCATTGACGGGGGTTGTCTCCTGGACTGTGATTGAGGGTAGCGCAGGCGGGGGTTATCACCGGCCGTGATGTAGTCCATGACCCTCTTGAGAGTCCGGCCGGCCCACCACAGCCGACGGCCGGCCTCGTTGAAGTTCGAAGGACGCGGGCGGTCCTCCTCGTACCTGGCGAGCGCCTTCTCACGCCTTTCGATGAAGAAGGCGTCCCAAGTTGGGCGATAGTCTGGATGCCAGCGGGAATCCATCCGCTGCTCCGGAGTGAGCTCGAGGTAGTAGTGGTTCGTGATGGCCGCCCGGCGCGCCAAACCTTGAGGGACAGGAGGGACTGGCACGCCTCCGGTGCTCAGCCTCCAGCCGGTGGGGACGTCGTAGCCGGGTGGGCAGGGGTAGTTCGAGGCGCAAAGCGCCTCCGCCTCCGAGTAGGTTAGAGTGGGTACGGTGGAAGCCATGGGAGAGTGATGAGGTTGCTGATATGAGTTTAGATGTGCTATGCCAATGGAGGCCATGACTACATATATATAGTGAGAATCCCACCAATAAGGAAGAAGCACACGGATCGTGTGTTTCTTTCGAGCGCTTGTGAGCCGTTGGATCAGGGGTGTGTTTCTTTTGAGGGCTTGTGAGCTGTTGGATCACTCTGCGAGCCGTGATACCACCCGGGACTAAAGGGATTCCCGGGCCGTGATACCACCCGGGACTAAAGGGATTCCCACCAATAAGGAAGAAGCACACGGATCGTGTGTTTCTTTTGAGTGCTTTTGAGCCGTTGGATCATGGGTGTGTTTCTTTTGAGTGCTTGTGAGCCGTTGGATTTTTAGAACTAATCCCGGTTGGTAACACCAACCGGGACTAAAGAATCACACGGATCGTGTGCTTCCTTCCAGCGCTTGTGAGCCGTTGGATCAGCGGTGTGTTTCTTTCGAGCGCTTCTGAGCCGTCGGATCAGCACTATCACGACCACTTCGTAAGCCATGCGACCCTATATATAGCCCACCTCCTCAGACAGGTTACTCACTCACACAAAACATTCCAGCGTCACTCGGAGAGGCATCTTTGGGCAACCAGCGGCAAGACGTCTCTGATGACCTGCGACCGTTCCAAACGGTTGCAGATCATCAGTGACGTCTTGCCGGACGGTTGTAGAACATCAGAGACGTCTTGCCGAACGGCACACAACTAGCGTCTACCTTTGCCACCGAATCCAATGGTTGGATTTAGCCTACCTGCTGGCATGTTCCCTGGCATTATTGTGTTCGTCCTTGTTCACCGGCCAGCCATTGGAGCCACCTCCTATAGGACGGTGAATAAGGACAACACAACGACGCTGTTGGAAACACAAGCCCTCAGGTAGGTTGAATCCAACCACTGGATTAGGGTGACACAATGATGAATTGCCGAGGAGGTGGGAGTGGTGGTGGTGGAAGTGGTAGCCATGCTCACGACCACGCGATGATTTACAGTATACAAAGCATTCGGATTCCCGTCATACAGCCCTACGGTGCATTTGATATGCAGTCACTCACGAGGCACCGTAGGGCTGTATGACGGGGAAACCGTGTGTTTTGCTCCACACCGCCCTCCGTCCCCTACCCAGGGTGCTGCCCTCTCCCTCCCCTACCTAGGTGTTTGATCAAATTCCCCACTCATTTTTTTCAGATCTCGGCGACGATGTCCGGCCTGTTGGATGCGAGGGGCGATGTCCGGCCTGTTGCATGCACTCTGTATTATGGTTTTCACCACATAAAGGTTTAATACATTACTACACATCACATAAAGGTTTAATACATTACATTGATTTACATAAAAGCCATGAACCCTTCTTCGCGTATGATCGCTTCGCCGTAACCATGGAGCATCTTCATTATTTAACGGGATGCTTGGGTCAGTTCTCACTGTGAAGGGCGGAATTTCATCAAACTTATCATAATCTGCTGACATGTCTGTCTTGTCCTCGACTCCCACGATGTTTCTTTTCCCTGAAAGAACTACGTGACGCTTTGGCTCATCGTCTGATGTATTCGTTTGCTTGTTTTTTCTTTTTTTCGGTCTGGAGGACATGTCCTTCACATAGAAAACCTGAGCCACATCATTGGCTAGGACGAATGGTTCGTTCTTGTAACAACCAAGATTCTTGAGATCCACTGTTGTCATCCCGTACAGCTGGTCTACCTTTATCCCTTCTCCATTCATGTTGACCCAACTGCACCGAAACAAAGGGACCTTAAAAGTAGGTCCATAGTCAAGTTCCCATATCTCCTCTATGCGACCATAGTATGTGTCCTTTTGCCCATCGTCGTTTGTTGCATCAAAGCGGACACCACTGTTCTGGTTGGTGCTCTTTTTATCTTGGGCGATCGTGTAAAATGTATTCCCATTTATCTCGTACCCTTGGAAATTCAATACAGTCGAAGATGGTGACGCGGCCAACAAGTAGAGCTGATCTCCGACAGTGGTGTCATTCATGAGCTGTAATCGCAACCAACTGCCGAAGGTCTCCATGTGTTTTTCTTTAATCCAGGAGTCATCCTTCCCCGGGTTCTTGGAGCGTACATAATTCTTGTGTTCCTCGATATACGGAGCCACGAAGGTGGAACTTTGTAGAACTGTGTAGTGTGCTTGAGTTAAAGAATGCCCGTCCCTACATATCAGTGCTTTCTTTCCTAGCGTGCCTTTTCCACTCAGTCTCCCCTCATGCCGCGATTCAGGAACACCAATCGGCTTAAGGTCAGGAATAAAGTCAACACAGAACTCAATGACCTCTTCTGTTCCATAGCCCCTTGAGATGCTTCCTTCTGGCCTAGCACGGTTATGAACATATTTCTTCAAGACTCCCATGAACCTCTCGAAGGGGAACATATTGTGTAGAAATACAGGACCGAGAATGGCAATCTCGTCGACTAGGTGAACCAGGAGATGCGTCATAATATTGAAGAATGATGGGGGGAACACCAACTCGAAGCTGACAAGACATTGGACCACAGCCTTCTGTAAACTTGGTAGAGTTACTGGATCGATGACCTTCTGAGATATTGCATTGAGGAATGCACATAGCTTCACAATGGGTACTCGAACATTTTCCGGTAGAAGCCCCCTCAATGCAACCGGAAGCAACTGCGTCATAATCACGTGGCAATCATGAGACTTCAGGTTCTGGAATTTTTTCTTTGCCATATTTATTATTCCCTTTATATTTGACGAGAAGCCAGCCGGGACCTTGATACTGCTCAGGCATTCAAAAAAGATTTCCTTCTCTGCTTTGGTAAGAGCGTAGCTGCTTAAGTATTGACGCCCTTTATCCGTCTGCTTGTTGTATGGGTCTTTCATACGTTGCTGGTCTGCCCGTGCTTCCGGTGTATCTTTTGTCTTCCCATACACGCCCAGGAAGCCTAGCAGGTTCACGCAAAGATTCTTCGTCACGTGCATCACGTCGATTGAAGACCGGACCTCTAGGACTTTCCAATAGGGTAGCTCCCAGAATATAGAGCACTTCTTCCATATGGGTACGTGGTTGTCAGCGTCATTCGGAACAGATAGACTGCCAGGACCCTTTCCAAAGATTACTTCTAAATCCTTGACCATGTCATATATAACATCACCATCAGGGAGGTTAGGCTTCTTCCGGCGATCTGCCTCACCGTTGAAATGCTTGCCGGGCTTTCTTACGGCATGACCGTTCGGAAGAAATCGACGATGCCCCAGGTACACATTCTTGTTTCCCAAATGTATACTTTCAGTCTTATCTAAACAGTGCGTGCATGCATTGTATCCCTTGTTTGACTGTCCTGAAATGTTACTAAGAGCAGGCCAATCATTGATGGTTACGAACAGCAACGCTCGTAGGTCAAATTCCTGTTGTTTGTGCTCATCCCACACACGTACACCTGGTTCGGACCACAACTGCAAAAGTTCATCAACTAATGGCCTTAGGTACACATCAATGTCGTTGCCGGGTTGCTTCGGGCCTTGGATGAGCACTGGCATCATAATGAACTTCCGCTTCATGCACAACCAAGGAGGAAGGTTGTAGATACATAGAGTCACGGGCCAAGTGCTATGACTGGAGCTCTGCTCCCCAAAAGGATTAAAGCCATCTGTACTTAGACCAAATCTTAAGTTCCTTGCGTCATCTGAAAATGTCGGGAACTCTCTGTCGATTTTTCTCCACTGGGACCCATCGGCGGGGTGTCTCAACTTCCCGTCTTTCTTACGCTCTTCTTTGTGCCATCGCAACAACCTGGCATGCTCTTTGTTTCTGAACAGACGTTTCAACCGTGGTATTATAGGAGCATACCACATCACCTTAGCAGGAACCCTCTTCCGGGGGGCTCGTCATCGCCCTCAACATCACCAGGGTCATCTTGTCTGATCTTGTACCGCAGTGCATTGCATACCGGGCATTTATCCATATTCTCGTACTCACCGCGGTACAGGATGCAGTCATTAATGCATGCATGTATCTTCTGCACATCTAATCCTAGAGGGCAGATAGCCTTCTTTGCTTCGTATGTAGTCTCGGGCAATTCGTTATCCTTTGGAAGCTTCGGCTTCATTATTTTCAGTAACTTCTCAAATCCCTTGTCAGAACAACCAGTCTCTGCCTTCCATTTCAGCAGTTCCAGTGTGGTACCGAGCTTTGTGCTGCCATCTTCGCAGTTTGGGTACAGCAACTTTTTGTGATCCTCAAGCATGGCCTCCAACTTTAGCTTCTCCTTTTCTGTATCGCATTCTCGCTTTGCATCAGAAATGACCCCACCAAGACCATCAGCGGGCTCATCTGATGCCCGATGTTCACCTCTTCTTCTTCAACGTCTTCCATACAGTATCACCGCATTCCTCAGGGAACATAGGATAGTTGTCATCATCCTCCTCTTCTTCATTGTCTTCCATCGTAACCCCTCTTTCTCCGTGCTTGGTCCAACAATTATAGCTGGGCATGAAACCTTTCCGAATCACGTGGTCTTGAATGGTTCTCGGGTCAGAGTACTCCCTGACGTTCCGACACTTCTCACATGGACAAGGCATAAAATTATTCACTTTGTTTGCCTCAGCCACATCGAGAAATTTATGCAGGCCTGCAATAAACTCGGAACTGCGTCGTTCGCCGTACATCCATCGCATCCGTGCATCCATCTGCATCATATAATTAAGTTTATCAAATACCATTACAATAACATCTTGAATAGTGAAATGACCACCGTACATCGACACGTGCAATATTTCTGTATCAATTACAGATGAAAAGGATAAAGTTGCTAACCTCGGTGCGGGTCGGGCATTTCATCGAACACATCTTGTGCGTGGCAAAGAGAAAAAAAACTAGCACCCCACTTCCCACCAATCCAGGAAAAAAAACAGAGGAGAGAGGGGGGGTGGGGGTTATATATAGGCAGGGGAGGGGTATTGGTCCCGGTTCTTGGCACGAACCGGGACCAAAGCTCCGCGGCATGCCACGTGGTCCGGCTCTGGAGCTTTGGTCCCGGTTCGTGCAAGAACCGGGACCAATGCCCCCAACCGAACCGGGACCAATGCCCCAGGGCCCTGGCAGCAAGAACCGGGACCAATGCCTGGCATTGGACCCGGTTTTTGCCTAAACCGGGACTAATGGTGTACAGGCTCTGGACGAAAGGTCCTTTTTCTACTAGTGAAAAAAGCCAATCGAAGAAATTCCTCATCTAACTGATGTGTCCGTAGCTAGTAATTTTGGATCTGATACGACAAATAGGACACACACAATTAGTCAGTCAACATCTAGTAGAGTTGAGAAATTTAAGGAGCAGCTTAATATAGATCTTGAAAATAGTATAGCTTCTGATTTTCGCACATTGCTGCTCCAAAGTAACGACGAAAATTCTAGTAGAAAGCTGATGCTTCCGGCCGGGTTAATTAATTCTAATCATATCCAGGCCTCTGGCACGTCGGTTAACGTAGCACATCAGCCTCAAGTTGCTTTGAGTAGCGATCAAAGCGACCGGAGCCATGTTGATTCGGCTAACAACTTTATTTCTAGTACTGCTCCACCTATTGTGTCAGCTTTGGTTTCACAAAATTGCAACAGCAATAACTGTAGCGTTGGTTTAAATTCTAATTTGCAGCAGCCTATTTGTAATACACCACAGCTGTTGCCCGTTGGTATCGGGGTTCCGTACGGACCGGTATCCGATTCTTATATTAGTGGATTTCCGTTGCAAACATCACATGTTCCAATTTCATTGCCGGAGTTTCCACCGTGTGCTTGCGTTTCATCTATTCCACAAACAAGTTCTCTACAGCCCAATGTAAGTTTTAAGGATAAGCTTGCTAGTATATTTAGAGAATTTGGTTTAGAGCCTGAGGGTAGGGCACGTGCATATCAAAATCCATACCCTGATTATTTCGGCTCCATGCAAGAAAACCGCGCCAAGGGAAGTTAAACAATATAGCCGGTTTAAAGATAACAGGATAAAAAGAAGGATAACCAGGCGGTTAATGCCTTAGAATATGATGATTCGGCTAGCGAGGATGGCACCAACATATACATAGCCGAATGGGTTCAATCGCCGAAGTCAAACCTTTTGCATGTCCTTCTTTGAAATCTACACCTGCTAAAAGAGAGGAAATAAAGTATACTTTTGATGTTAGCAAGTGTGATAAGATTTTTGATATTTTAGTGCACCTAAAATTAATTAGGTTGAGAGAAGGTCATGTCATTCCATCTCCAGAAGAATTGGGTAAAAAAGCTTATTGTAAATATCACAATTCATTTTCTCATTCTACTAATGATTGTAATGTGTTTCGAAGACAGGTGCAATCGGCCATTAATGACGGACGATTGACATTTACAAAGAATACTAACATGAAACTCGATAGTAATTCTTCTCCTATCAATGTGATCGAGTTTGATAAAATGAAAGTGCTAATTCGGCCGCATCAGACCGAATCTACCAAAGGGAAAAATGTTCTTGTTGACGACAATGCTGCACAGAGAATGATCAAGCCAAAAAATCCAGAAGTAGGACTGTGGAAAGTTAATGAAGGAAAGAGACAAGCTCCAAGAATGAAGCCGACAGTTAGCATGTTGTTGGAAAAATATACTTCGCGCAAGGCCGACAATGTGTTTAATCGGCTTGGAGGTGTTAAGCATCCTACGTCACCTTCTGGACCTGGTGGTCATGAGCGATGGAAAATAAATTCATATGACCAGCAGGTGTATTTTGCAATGCAGCCTGCATATTGGAGCGGTGCACCTCCCATGTATTCACAGTTTCCTCCCTGGGGTTATAATCCATTGGCGCCTTATCCTACAGGGCCAACATGTTACTTTCAACCGGGGTGGATTTCATCGAGGCCTATGTTCAGACCAAAATCGCATGGGAGAAGTGTTCGGTTTAATCAGAGGGCTAGACCACGTGATGCCATTGTAATTCGAGGTAGTGATGAGAGGCCAATCTCGGGAACTTCAAATACGAGCAGAAGACACAATGGTGATGGCATAATTCATATTGGTGGTCAGAAATTTAAGTGGATGCCGATCAATCGTGAAAGCCACAAAGAAGCATGTGATGTAATTGTCATTCGTGGGAACGGATCACCGGTGCACAATACAGATGTCAGGAATTATAATGGTGGCCGAAAGCTCACCTGGGTGCCGGTGAGACGTGCAAAATCTGAGGCTGTAAAGAGTACAGATGATTTAAATCCTGCTCCTGATCTGAAAGCCGGGCAAGGCCAATCAACTGAAGGTGTTGAAAATAGTACGGAGGCAAAAAGCCCTAATGCAACAGGGAGTGGATCGGTGCAGAAAAGAGATGTTGCTACACAAGATACCAATTTGGATAATTCGTTTACTGCATCCTCCAGTACAAGTCAGAAAACAGAATCGACTAGCATGCATGCCGATTCAGTCATGAGAAGCATTAGCTCAGGAAATAGATCGATACCTATGCGTTTCAAGTCTAGTACTACTACATCTACACAACGTGGGAGTTCAACTAGTAGAGGCAACCGTACAACAAGAGCTGATGGCGTGTCTGGTCGGCAGAGAGTATTTTTGGCCAAGGATAGTGCATTTGCCCCAAGAACTGCAGTACGTCAATACAGGCCGAGAAACTCGGGGGCAGCAAAACTATGTCAGTCACACCGGGGACTAAACCAGGGCCTCAGTGGTGCCCGTCGGGACTCACACCTACCCAGAAACGACGGGTACAACGGCTGCGAGCATTAGAAATTAGAGAAAAGCTAGCTGAGAAGAAGCACGGCCGAGATAGACTAATGGTGCCTCCGAAGATGATATGGAGGGAGAAGTGCAGTGTGGAAGATTTAAGTAGAGCTGCAGATGACACCATTAGGTATGATAATTCAGAAAATATTAGAGATGCACCTACTGATGTGGATGTTGATCTAGGCAGATGCTCCGGCCTGCACCGCATTGACAGATGCATCGGTTGATTGACAACACGGTGTGATACAATGTTAGACCGATGCAAGTGTGTTCACTGGCAGCAAAGACGCATGGAGGAGTATCGTTCTAGAAAGAACGATATAAATAAAACAGCTGAGGACTTTTGATGACATGGAGAAGTTTGGACAGGGATTCTCGTCGGTTGACCCACTTGGGAAAATATATATTGGTTATGGAAGTATTCGCTAGGTTTATCAATGCTATAACATGGAAGCCGATTAGAGAACGCAAGGGAAAGTTGAATCCTTTGTTCCTTTACCTCGGCTAAAGCATGAAGCCAAATTTACTTGGGGGCAGAACAGCGGGATGCTTTTAATAATATAAAACGATAGTTTGTCAAGTTCTCCCATATTACGAGCGCCAAGTCAAGTTTGCCGTTCAGGGTGTACATTGATAACACAAGATGAAGTGATCGGTATGGTGTTGTCTCAAGTAAATGAAGAGAAAGAGTACACATCGCTGCATACATGAATTTTCGTTTGCTCGAAACCCAGAACAGGTACGTGTTTATTACAAATTTAGGTTTATTTTTATATTAGACATGTACCTAATTTCGGCATTATATACTTTCTAGTATATGTCCTGAGACTTGCAAGCCGGCGTAATTAGGTGTATGTTGCAATGACCGATTGTTAGTGGTAGGATTGGAAAGTGGGCCGATTTTATTAATTGCTGATCATAGAATTCACTAGTGGAAAAGGGGCCTTTGGTTCGGGCCATTAGTCCCGGCCGTGGCCTGGGTCGGGACCAATGGTCCGGACACGTCGCCCCGAAAACGCTTCGGCGGACGTCAACCTTTAGTCGCGGCCCGTTAGGAACCAATGGTCCCGGTTTGAGATACAAACCGGGACTAAAGGTCTCTGCAGCGCTGCGGCCTCTGGGGCACCCGTTTAGTCACGGCCCGAAATATGACCCGGGACTAAATTTAAACCAGTTTCTGGTCAAACCGCGCGAGAACCCTTGAGTTCCCGCGCTGGTCGTTGATCACACGGGGAACGAAGAGACTGATCAAACTTAATGGATTTTGGAAGTTGATCAAACAGACGGCTGATTAATTACCATGGCCTCCTCATCTCCCTGCTTACTCTATATAAGAGAGCTACAGTGCCATTTGCAAAATGCACTCCTCTCTCTAATCTCTTCTCTAAAATCCTCTCTTGAATCGCTGCCGCGTGCCATGGAGCCACTCGCGCGCCCACCTCGATCCCAGGTGTACCACTACAAGGACGACGACGTCAACATGCACTTCAAGGTCGTGGTCACTCTCCGTGCATCAGCCGTGGAGAGATGGATCCGCCACGTCAAGAGGCGCTACCTCGACGCCGCACCGATGAAGATCGTGGGCCTCGACTGCGAGTTCACCGACGCACCCAAGAAGAGGCAGCGTGCCGCCGTCCTACAACTCTCCGTGGCGACCGACACGTTGGTGTTCCACATTTGCCACGCTGATCGGGTGCCGCAGGCCCTCAAGGACTTCTTGATGGACAAAACCATCAATTTCTGCGGCGCGGCTATCAACAACGATCAGCGTATGCTGGGGCCTTACGGAATTTATATTCCGTCCGCCGTGGACCTCCAGTGGGCCGTTCGCCCTAACCCAACGTACCCTAATCTTCCGAGTCTCTATACTCTAGCCAATGTTACTATTCGCACAACGCTTCAGAAGAAGAAGAAGGTCAACAACAAGAAGAAGGAGGACGAGAAGAAGAAGGAGGACGAGAAGAAGGAGGAGGAAGAAGAAGAGGACCTCACATCAGGTTGGGGCGAGTTTCCATTGAGCTTTTATCGCATCAAGTATGCCGCTCTGGACGCTCGCCTAGGTTACGAGATTGGTAGGAGGTGTCTCGGTGCTATGTGAGACGTTTGATTGAAAATAAAAAATTATGTGATCTTTGGATGTATTTAGCCCTTGAAAAAAAAGTTATGTGATTGAAATAAAAAGGAGCCGTGTCGGTACTATTACAGCAATAGCAAGTTTGTGCACGTACTATTTTAATTTATGTGAATTTTAATTTCTGCTGGAATTGAAATTGAATTAATAATTATTATTACTTAATCGTAAATCTTACTTAATCCATATTAAATTGAAAATGAATTGAAAATGTGAATTAATATGATACCGAATTGAAAATGAAATGAATTAATATGACACCATATTGAATTGAAAATGAATTAATATGAGACCGAATTGAAAAATTGAAAATGAAAAATGAATTGAAACAGGACCTTTAGTCCTGGCTTGAGATACAAACCGGGACTAAAGGTCTGCGGCCACCTTTAGTCCCGGTTTGTATCTAAAGCCGGGACTAAAGGGCTGGCCCTATATATATGGCAGCCCCTCCCCCCACTCTCCTGTTTTTTTTGCTGGTGGAGGTGGAGTAGGTTTGTGCTAGTTTTTTTTTTCTTCATATGCACTAGAGGTGTTCGGTGAAATGCCTGTTAGAGCGACAAACATGATATGAGTGCCCGAGCCACACTTAAGCTTCCTCCTCTTTGTTTCCAAGTGTCCTAAAAGGTTAGCAACTATTTTCTCGTTTAGACCACGCGGTAGTAATTTTAGCATCGTGATTGCGTTTGATATATAGTTCTATGATGCAGATGAGCCATCCATGGATGTACGGTGACCGACGCTCTGCCGCTTACAGAGAAGGCGTGCGTTCTTTTCGCCTTGCGGCCGAGGCGAACAAGCATGGGGTTGGCTTTATGTTTTGTCCATGTGATGAATGTCGGAATGTGAAGGATCACAGCAACTCAAGAATCATTCAGAGCCACCTGCTTCGGTCCGGTTTCATGCCCGGCTATAATGTTTGGACCAAGCACGGAGAAAGAGGGGTTATGATGGAAGACGGCGATGAAGAAGAGAACGATGATGACAACTACCGATCCATGTTCCCTGAATACGCTGATACCGAAATGGAAGGCAATGAAGAAGAAGAAGAAGAAGAGGGTGAAGAACGGGCACCAGATGAGCCCGCTGATGATCTTGGTCGGGTCATTTCTGATGCAAGGCGAGGCTGCGACACAGAAAAGGAGAGGTTGCAGTTCGAGCAGATGTTACATGACCACAACAAATTGTTGTACCCAACTTGTGAAGATGGCCAGAAGAAGCTGGGTAGCACACTGGAATTGCTGAAGTGGAAGGCAGAGACCGGTGTGACTGACTCGGCATTTGAAAAGTTGCTGGTACTAATGAAGAAGATGCTTCCAAGAAAGAACGAATTGCCCGCCAGCACGTACGAAGCAAAGAAGCTTGTCTGCCCTCTAGGATTAGACGTGCAGAAGATACATGCATGCCCTAATGACTGCATCCTCTACCGCGGTGAGAAGTACGAGAATATGGATAAATGCCCGGTATGCACTGCATCGCGGTATAAGATCAGAAAAGATGACCCTGGTGATGTTGAGGGCGAGCCACCCAGGAAGAAGGTTCCTGCCAAGGTGATGTGGTATGCTCCTATAATACCACGGTTGAAACGTTTGTTCAGAAACAAAGAGCATGCCAAGTTGTTGCGATGGCACATGGAAGACCGTAAGAAAGACGGGATGTTGAGGCACCCCGCTGATGGTCGGCAGTGGAGAAAAATCGAGAGAGAGTTCCCGGACTTTGCAGGTGACGCAAGGAACTTATGGTTTGGTCTAAGTACAGATGGCATGAATCCTTTTGGGGAGCAGAGCTGCAGTCACAGCACCTGGCCCGTGACTCTATGTATCTACAACCTTCCTCCTTGGTTGTGCATGAAGCGGAAGTTCATTATGATGCCAGTGCTCATCCAAGGCCCGAAGCAACCCGGCAACGACATTGATGTGTACCTAAGGCCATTAGTTGATGAACTTTTGCAGTTGTGGGCCGAACCAGGTGTACGTGTTTGGGATGAGCACAAACAGGAGGAATTTGACCTACGAGCGTTGTTGTTCGTAACCATCAATGATTGGCCTGCTCTTAGTAACATTTCAGGACAGACGAACAAAGGATACAATGCATGCACGCACTGTTTAGATGAGACTGAAAGTATATATCTGGATAAATGCAAGAAGAATGTGTACCCGTACAATCGTCGTTTTCTTCCGCACAGGATAACTTAAGGAAAAAAGGCAAGCATTTCAATGGCACGGCAGAACCCCGGCCGAAGCCTGTCCCCCGTACTGGTGCTGATGTATTTGGTATGGTCAAGGATTTAAATGTAATCTTTGGAAAGGGTCCTGGCAGACAGCCTGTTCCGAAAGACGCAGACGGACACGCACCCATGTGGAAGAAGAAATCTATATTTTGGGAGCTACCCTATTGGGAAGTCCATGAGGTCCGCTCTGCAATCGACGTGATGCACCTGACGAAAAATCTTTGCGTGAATATTCTAGGCTTCCTGGGCTTGTATGGGAAGTCAAAAGATACACCGCAAGCACGGGAGGACCAGCAACGTCATAAAGGACGAGACGGCATGCATCCAGGGCAGTTTCAAGGGCTCGCCAGCTACGCTCTTACCAAAAAGAGAAGGAAATCTTTTTTGAAGCCCTTTTCAGTATCAAGGTCCCGTCTGGCTTCTCGTCAAATATAAAGGGAATAGTAAATATGAAAGAGAAAAAATTCCAAAACCTAAAGTC
The DNA here is from genome assembly GCA_947311845.1 of Poa pratensis. NCBI lineage: Eukaryota > Viridiplantae > Streptophyta > Magnoliopsida > Poales > Poaceae > Poa > Poa pratensis. Next base: position 289,429 of record CAMZMU010000101.1, read on the forward strand.
TCATGACTGCCACGTGCTTATGACGCAATTGCTTCCGGTTGCATTGAGGGGAATTCTACCGGAAAATGTTCGACTAGCCATTGTGAAGGTATGTGCATTCCTCAATGCAATTTCTCAGAAGGTAATCGATCCAGAAAGTCTATCAGGGTTACAGATTGATGTGGTGCAATGTCTGGTCAGCTTCGAGTTGTTGTTCCCGCCATCCTTCTTCAATATTATGACGCACCTCCTAGTTCACCTAGTCGAAGAGATTAGAATTCTCGGTCCTGTGTTTCTACACAATATGTTCCCCTTCGAGAGGTTCATGGGAGTCTTAAAGAAATATGTTCGTAACCGTGCTAGGCCAGAAGGAAGCATCTCCAAGGGCTATGGAACAGAGGAGGTCATTGAGTTTTGTGTTGACTTTCTTCCTGACCTTAAGCCGATTGGTGTTCCTGAATCTCGGTATGAGGGGAGGCTGACTGGAAAAGGCACACTAGGAAGGAAAGCAACGGTATGTATGGACAGGGATTCTTTCACTCAAGCACACTACACAGTTCTAAACAATGCCACCGTGGTGGCTCCGTATATCGTGAAACACAAGAATATTGTACGCTCCGAAAACCCGGGGAAGGATGACTCCTGGATTCAAGGGAAACACGAGGCGACTTTCGGCAGTTGGTTGCAGACACGTCTCATGAATAACACCACTGTTGGAGATCAGCTGTACTTGTTGGCCAGGTCACCATCTTCGACTATATGTACTTTCCAAGGGTACGAGATAAATGGGAATACATTTTACACGGAAACCCAAGATAAAAAGAGCACTAACCAAAACAGTGGTGTCCGCTTTGATGCAACAAACGACAATGGGACAAAGGACACGTATTATGGTTGCATACAGGAGATATGGGAACTTGACTATGGACCTTCTTTTAAGATCCCTTTGTTTCGGTGCAAATGGGTCAAGCTGACAGGAGGCGGGGTAGATGTAGACCAAAAGTACGGCATGACAACAGTGGATCTCAAGAATCTTGCGTACATGAACGAACCATTCGTCCTAGCCAACGATGTGGCTCAGGTTTTCTATGTGAAGGACATGTCTACCAAACCGAGAAAAAGAAATCAGCAAAGGAATACATCGTCCGATGAGCCAAAGCGCCACATAGTTCTTCCAGGGAAAAGAAACATCGTGGGAGTCGAGGGCAAGACAGACATGTCAGAATATTATAATAAGTTTCATGAAATTCCGCCCTTCACAGTGAAAACTGACCCATCCATCCTGTTAAATGATGAAGATTCTCCATGGCTACGGCGCAATCAGAAGAAAGGGACACACACGAAGAAAAAAGTGAACACTGTTGTTGGCGATGTGTAATAATGTATTAAACATTTTATCAAATGCACACGGTTTTCTATGTGAAGATGCTCCATGGTTAAACCTTTATGTGATGTGTAGTAATGTATGAAACCTTTATGTCGTGAGCAGCAAATCGACCTTCGATCCACAGCGGCAAGACGTATCTGATGATCTACGACCATCCCAAAAAGTGTTGGGAATGTCGCAGATCATCAGAGCGCCTTGCCGCTGCTTGGATCGGACCGAGGGGCATGGCTACCACTTCCACCACCACCACCACTCCCACCTCCTCGGCAAATCATCATTGCGTCACCCTAATCCAGTGGCTGGATTCAACCTACCTGCGGGCTTGTATTTCCAACAGCGTCGTTGTGTTGTCATTGTTCACCGTCCTACAGGAGGTGGCTCCAATGGCTGGCCGGTGAACAAGGACGAACACAATAATGCCAGGGAACATGCCAGCAGGAAGGCTAAATCCAGCCATTGGATTCGGTGGCGAAGGTAGAACAAAACACACGGTTTCTCCTGCATACAGCCCAACGCTGGCTCGTGAGTGCCCGCATATCAAAATGCAGCGTTTGGGCGTATGCAGGGAGTCCGAATGCTTTGAATATCAAACTGAACTACGTGGTCGTGAGATGGCAAATCGGCCTTCGATCCAGACAGCGGCAAGACGTCCCTAATGATCTGCAACCATCCGAACAAGCGTTGGGGATGTTGCTAATCATTAGAGACCCTTGCCGCTGCTTGGATCCGACCGAGGGGAGGGTTCACCTTGAGCCTCCACTCTAGGAACTCCTGCCTCTCAGTAAAGAGTGAGTGCCAAACATGTCCGAGAGGTGGGCTATATATAGGGTCGTGGCCCCTTTAGTCCCGGGTGGTATCACGGCCCGGGACTAGAAACACACCCCTGATCCAACCGGTCACAAGCGCTCAAAAGAAACACACCCCTGATCCAACGGCTCACAAGCGCTCGAAGAAACACACGATCCATGTGCTTCTTCCTTATTGGTGGGAATCCCTTTAGTCCCGGGTGGTATCACGGCCCGGGAATCCCTTTAGTCCCGGGTGGTATCACGGCTCGCAGAGTGATCCAGCAGCTCACAAGCCCTCAAAAGAAACACACCCTGATCCAACGGCTCACAAGCGCTCGAAAGAAACACACGATCCGTGTGCTTCTTCCTTATTGGTGGGAATCCCTTTAGTCCCGGGTGGTATCACGGCCCGGGAATCCCTTTAGTCCCGGGTGGTATCACGGCTCGCAGAGTGATCCAACAGCTCACAAGCCCTCAAAAGAAACACACCCCTGATCCAACGGCTCACAAGCGCTCGAAAGAAACACACGATCCGTGTGCTTCTTCCTTATTGGTGGGATTCTCACTATATATATGTAGTCATGGCCTCCATTGACATAGCACATCTAAACTCATATCTGCAACCTCATCACTCTCCCATGGCTTCCACCGTACCCACTCTAACCTACTCGGAGGCGGAGGCGCTTTGCGCCTCGAACTACCCCTGCCCGCCCGGCTACGACGTCCCCACCGGCTGGAGGCTGAGCACCGGAGGCGTGCCGGTCCCTCCTGTCCCTCAAGGTTTGGCGCGTCGGGCGGCCATCACGAACCACTACTACCTCGAGCTCACTCCGGAGCAGCGGATGAATCCCCGCTGGCATCCCGACTACCGCCCGACTTGGGACGCCTTCTTCATCAATCGGCGTGAGAGGGCGCTCGCCAGGTACGAGGAGGATGGCCCGCCTCCTTCGAACTTCAACGAGGCCGGCCGTCGGCTGTGGTGGAGCGGCCGGACTCTCCAGAGCGTCATGAACTACATCACGGCCGGCGATAACCCCCGCCTGCGCTACCCTCACTTCCAGTCCAGGCGCCCGACGACAGCGCCGCCCGACGACAGCGACGACGACGGCGACGACTACGACGATTACGAGGACGAGTATTATAGGCCTAGGCAGGAGTATGACTAACCTATGGTTTGTTTATGTACCCTATGGTAGTTCATTGTAAGGGTCGAATTATCCAAAACTATGGTTTGTCTATGTACCCAAGATTAATTTGAAAAAACTCAGTTCTGCAACATTGTTTGTCGTACCAAGATACAGCTATGTGTCAAATATGGGCACATTTCGACAAACTATGACACGGGGATGACCATAACGAGGTCATTTGACCCGAAACTTATACATGTTTATAGATGATTGAACTTTTTGTGAACAAGTTTTTTGTAAACCATGTGAAAACTGAAGTTTATCATTTTTCCTAGCAACTAGTACACATGAAAGTACTCCATGCCAAAGGATTTCATTTTTTAAGTATTTTTTCACTTTCTTTGACTTTTAAAAAAAACGGTCAAAATGGCCGCCGTTACTATTCATTGTAAGGGGTCAAATTATCGAAAACTATCGATGGTTATGTGATATAACCACTACTTGTGCACCTTAAAAACATTTTTGAAAAAATTTAGAGCAAGATATCACCCACTTGTAGTTCAAATTTGAATTACTTTCGGAAAATAGACATAAAGTCGTTTAAGTAGGCGAAATTAGCTAGAAACCGAGAAAATTACCAATATTTGTGGATTGTCCAAAAATATGGTCTACTTTGTGTGATAATTGGATGGGTGCCATTTTGCACCATATTTGTTGTACTTGCTTCACAAAAAAATGTCATTTTGAAAACCGAAAAACAAAAAACGATATTTAGATAGTTAGAATAATTATTTTATAAAACAGAAAATGGTTTTCAATTAGTTATTCAAATTCAAACACTTTTCATGTTGAAAGTTTTGTCAGATTCAAAAATATGCAAAAACTGCTTAATTCAAATGTTTAAATGTTTAAAAAAAGGTCCTGGTTCTGTTCAGAAATAAAAATTCAGTTGCGCGCGCAATTTTTGGGACTTTAGTCCCGGCTGGAGCCACGGGCCGCGACTAAAGGTGTGTTTAGCGCACGGGAACGCGAAAAGCCCTCCAACCCCTTTAGTCGCGGCCCGTGGCAAAAACCGGGACTAAAGACCCCCCTTTAGTCGCGGGTTGAGCCACGGACCGCGACTAAAGGTCCCTCCACTACTTAAGCGGCACGGTTGGTCCTTAGCCATTTTTCATCGGAGGCCAAGCGCGAGGAGCAGAGCGACGCCGTCAGGCTGCCAAAATTTTCCGTCGCCGGCGAGGCCGTCCCCGACGCCGCTGCCGTCTTCGACACGGCCGCTGCCCGTCGCCGGCGCCTCCTCTACTTCCCCACCGAGTGGTCCGTGGTAGGAAGGCCGGAATCCGGCGAATCGAGGCCCCGCCCCCAACTCCGGCCACCGCGTGCGACCACGATTCCGTCGCCGTACGACCTCCCCCGACCTCGTCGTCCACTCCATCGTGCTCAGGGTGAGCTTTTGCATCCTCCAGTGCCTTCAATTCGACTTATTGCGCCCCGTAGCTCCGCCGCCGCGTTGACCGTCGTCGGCCGCCGCCAAACATCGTCGCCGGCGTTGCTCCGGCGACCCAAATTGGGCGGCGCCGCTACCAAAAGGTTCCCTGCAACCTCCTCTACGTCGCAGCGAGTTCGAATCATCCAGAAACGCGCGGATTCGAGAAATCGTTGATTAACCCGAAATTTCAAAATAGGGCTTTATAATTCTGTTTCTGTGCTGTAGCTTTAATTCAAAATAAAATAGTTAAACTCCGTGTTTGTGCAAACCAAAAATCACAGTGATAAATGAATGAGTTTAGAACCACTTCCAACTTGCAAATCTTAAAAATATTAATTTGTGTGTGCTTGATAATTACTGTACTGCCACTGGTATAAATCAAAGAACTATTTTTAACTTGGGATTTATGAATCCAAAAATTGTAAATCCAATTGTTTTGGAATGCTTAGGACAGTAGCTTTCAGTAGGAATTAACCCCATGTGTTTGGGATGCTTAGTTTTGAAATGGCATGTGTTTGTAGTTTGGACCAGTAGGGTTTTCTAGCATTTAATTAATTTTCTGTGAATAAGATTTTGGACTAAATCCAATTGCATTAGTTTAAAATACTTACATAGAACCTAAACCTATCTTTGCATAACTTGTTGATGAACAGAACACCCTGGACTTAATAAACTCTAAAAATGGTGTTTTCTGCCTATTAAAAGTGATAAAATAAATATTTGGTCCTTTATGAAATTGTTGCTATTGTTGTTTGTGAAATGTTTAGGTACTGTAGATCACTACATAATGTTGTTCTTAATATGTTAGTACTGTTAGTGCTTAAGTAAAAACAAAATGAAGTTAGTTGTAAAATGCTATTAGTGCCTAAGAAAATAAAATGAATTAATCATGCTTGTAGTAATTTTTAGTAATTGATTTGTAGTGGATATATTGTGACTTAATAGATTTGTAGTAATTTTTTAATTACAAAGTATTGATGATAACAATTGATACACATTAGATAAGTGACTTGTATTCATTGCTTTAGTAATTATTTATAATAATTGATACTCATTTTATTTGATGCATTTTGAAATAATATTGTGTGCATTTTGCAGAAACTATGGATCCACCTAGTCCAATCCGCAGAGACCTAATACAGGAAGAAATTCTCGAGGATATAATCCACGACGCCCCAGATGCTGATCCAGCCGAATCTCCGTCGTCATATCTGAACCCCTCCGGGGATGGAATGGAGGCGACCGACGTGAGGATGAAGCGACGGCTCCGATGATGGAGAAGGCGATAGCTCCGATGATGGAGAAGCCGGTGGACCCTTAACGAAGTCCGGCGAGGTAGATATGAAGTTCGGCGATCAGTAGATGCATTACTTGAGTTGTATATATATAAATTGACGAATGTTTCTTCTCTTAGGCCTCCACATCGAGCAAATCTACCAAACGAGGCCCGACCAAAAAGTTGGCCCCATCTACGCATTATACATTTGAGGTCATAGCCCTACGGGCGAACCGAAGGAACCCAAGAAGGCTGCCGATGTATTTAGAAAACAATGCGGAGTTCTGGTTAGGGATCACGTCCCGATCAGCGTTCGAGACTGGAATCAGCGCAAAGGGGCGAACGATAGTGAGTATGTCGCCGAAAGGTACAAAACGGGTCTTTGGAATGACCTCATGGCACATTTCACCCTGCCAGAATTGGAGGAACCTGCCGAGACTGCAAAATTGAGGGAGAAAGTCAAGCGGTGGACTCTCTCGAAGATGGCCGAACTATTCCGGGTGTGGAAGAAAAGATTATGGCAAGACTATCGGAAGAAAAAGACTGCTCCAGTATTCGAAGGCTATCTAGCGAAGCAGGCGGATCACTGGAACGCATTTAAGGAGTACAAGGAGTCAGAAGATGCCAAGGAGCTGTCAAAAAAGAACAAGGATAATGCTGACAAGAAAATGTATCACCATAAATTGGGGCCAGGGGGCTACAAGACTGCCATGCCAAAGTGGGATAAAAAAGAGCAAGAGCTGCTTGCTAAAGGGATCCAACCAGAACCATTGCGCGAAGAATGGGAAACGAGGGCAAGAAATTGGTTCCTTGCGCATGGGAGTACATACGACGAAACAACTGGGACCTTATTTGCAGTGACGGGATTAGGATACCCAGGGACAATTGGCTTAGAGTGGTGAAAGAAATTAAAGAGGGGAAGTTAAAGTTCCGTCCCGATAGAGAGAAAGACATGCTGACATTGGTCCTCGGGAATAATGAAAAAGGAGGACGAACACGAGGCTTTGGCCCTAGTTGTCCGTGGTGGATGGGGTTTGCCAAAGACATGGAAACTTACAGAAGCCGATCGAGAGCAAAGCGGCGACAGGAGGAGGAGGTGGGAGACAAGTTCAGCCAGTTGTTTGCCAGAATTGACAACCAGCAGCAGCAGATTGACGAACTTAGAGGAGTAGTGCGCCAGCAAGATCCTGCACTCGATATTACCGCCGGCCCGTCTCAGCGTAAAAGCAGCGTGGGTGACTCGGAGGTCCCGGCTGACGATGCACGGCGAATGATAGAAGGCGGTCCTGGCTACCCCGTGGATGGAATCAAGGATTCAATATCTTGTGAGCTCCATCAGAAAATGGTGAACATATCCATGAAGGTGGCGGTCGGATGTGTAGTACCTTGTCCACCTGACGCACGCTGGAATGACCGTGAGATTCCAGCTGGCTATGCTAAAGTCGTGGTGGATGAAGTACTACCGGACTTTATTGATATGTTGCTTGACATCCCTGGACCGCAAGACGAGAGGACACTCGGAGAAGTAGTGGGTGCTGTCATTCTATGGGACAAGAACAACATCAGGCTTCCAGGCTCGGCGCCAAGGACAACACCGCCTCCGAGTCGTCGCAGGTCCCCTACACCTCCAAGAAGCAGCCCACCCCATGACTACGACCACCACAGCGCGAGTCCGTCTCGATCTCCGCTGCCGGACTTGGGTCCGCCGTCTTCGCCGCCGCCTTTGCCCGCTAAGGACAATAAGCGGAGGCGTGATCCGTCGATGAGTACTAACCGACGCAGCCCAAAAAGACAAAGGTCGCCCCTCCCAACAGTACCTCATAAGAATCTTCCTATCAGAACTTACGACCGTACCGACGAGGAAATCGCAGCGATCGCAAAGGCCCAAAAAGATGCGCATTTTGCAAAGAAGAAACCCAAGGCCGCCCCGGTATACACCGAGAAGCAAAAAGCGTATGCACGATTGGCTGAACACACCAAGGCAATATGACTTGCACCATAAGCCAGATAACTATCTACGCACACTTCAGAAGGAAGCGCGGAAGGGCAAATCAGGTGATAGTGCAAGCGGGAGCAAACGGCCAAGTAAAGGTGCAAGTGCGGAAAGAAGGGACGTTCCCCAGCTCGGAGAACAGGCCAAACAGTCGATCCCACCCCTCAAGGTGTTATCCACAGACGTTCCCGTGCAGGCGGAAAATCAGGATATGGCAGAAGCTGCGAAGTTGGCGGCCGCTATGGGTGTGACTGTTGCGGAATTGCTTGGTACCCAAGACGACAATATACCCAAGGCTCCTATAGCCCGTAATATGTCCCAAAGGAGGAAATGGTCAGCAGAGAGAGTGGCAACAACTGCCAACACAAATGCGGAAATTGCATGACTGGTACATGCAAGAGTCACAGAAGGGCAGAATAATGATCGTGGCGAAAGTCCCATATGAGTACTACTTCCGAGAAGACCAGGTCCATGTTGACTTTTCAGAACTCTACCAGTTATACAATTTCGACGCCCTCGACAAATGTCTCATAAGTTGCTACTGTCTGTAAGTTGTTGAATTCATTGTCTACTTATAAGTTGTTCAGTCTTTCAGTTGTTCAGTTCATTGCATTTTAATTATCCTCGTTATATCCTTTTGTACTCTATTCTGCAGAATGAAGATCCGGGAATGTAAAAGAAAGGTCTATAGTGTTGGGTTCATTGACCCAGATAAAGTACATATTCAATCTTTAACGACGAAACCCGACGAGACGGAGCAAAACCTTCTAAGGTTTCTATCGGAGCAAAATTTCTGTGACCACATACTATTTCCTTACAACTTCGGGTGAGGGTCTTACTATGATGTACACATTCACTTTTGCTTACTCGATGTTAACTGTAATTGATGAGTTACTGACGTATATATAAACGTGTGCAGGTTCCACTGGATTCTGCTAAACATTCAAGTTGATAAGGGAATAGTTGAAGTCATGGACCCATTAAAGAGACCCCTGGAAGAGTTCCGCAGCATGCAGGACATGATCCAGAAGTAATTTTCGCGCTATATCGGTCTCTTTCGTTGATTTCATGAGATATCAGGTAATGAATAACTCATTAATTCATTTTCTTTGCCGGGCAGGGTTTGGATCCGGTTCAAGACTGTGGTGGTGGGCCGATGGAGTGAGAAGCTGAAGTTTACTCCGATCCCGGTAAGTAGTACGAGATATGTCCACGCATCTCTTTACTTCTAGTTTCAATACAATTATGATGCTAGATTGTTATTTTTATTGAATTCTATTCTCGTAAAGTGCGCGAGGCAGCCACAGGGGACGAATCTATGTGGATACTACGTTTGCGAGTTCATTCGCTCGTTTACCACTGAGGCAAAGATTATAGAGTCGACGTAAGCAATACATTCACAACATTATTTTATTACCGTCACTTTTTGTTATCATGATTGATGTTCATATTGATCTCCTTTTCTTATATAGTTCGAAGAAATGCGGGATCGACTCCTACCACAGCAACGCGTACTAGCAATTGCTGAGGAGCTGGCGGGATTTATTTTGGACGAGATGGTAAACGACGCCGGTGAATTTAGTGTGAATAGGCGCTTCTGATGATCCCCGGCCGTGTAATCGAATATACGGGCTCTAGTCCCGGTAATTGTGATCTCCATGTAAATATCAAAATTGTATATATTTGTATGCTCGATCGCAAGACAAGTTATCTTATATATGCACGAATGTGTACGGTATGTGATAGCGTAGAAATACCGCTAAAAGAAAACAATTATCTTTGCATGCTTGAAGAAATAAATAAAAGAAAACAAATAAACCCTAAACCCTAAACCCTAAAGCAATAAATAAAAGAAAATAAAAGAAAACTATTAGTCGCGGCCGTTAAACGAGCCGGGACTAAAGGTGCTGCCCCCAGCGCGCTCCGCAGGCGGCCACGTGGTGGATCTTCTGTCCCGGCTCGTAACAGGCCCGGGACTAAAGGTTTGGCCTTTAGTCCCGCCTGGCCTGTCCCGGTTCTCAACCCGGGACAGAAGCCCCTCACGGCCCGGGACAGGAGGCCCTGTCTCCACTAGTGATTAAGGATGAGGAAAAAATTAATTATGTTAGTGTTTGCCCATAGAATACTTATTTTGATGAATCGGTCCGTAGAGAAGAATAAGGCGTCGGTAATGTATTAGTTTCACATAGCAATGGTGTTTAGATATAATTAAGTCTCTAGATACATTTACTATTTATCATATACCCAGGGAAGAAAATTCTAGAGCTAAAGGTTCGGCGCAGGAGGCATCTGGTTGTCAGATTAGTAGAGAGAATTTTTTCATACTAGAAAGACCGATGCTAGCTGTTGTAGGCAATGAGTACATCTTGTAACGTTAGTTCAGTACATGGTATAGCTCGTTCTGATTCAGTTCAGCAAATAGTACTGTAGTGCAAAGAAAATTCGGTACAGGAGTCCACAATAACCGAATTAGTGAGTAGTTCAGAACCAAGTGATTTGGAGAATTCCTTTACTTAATCAGCAAATAGCAGGACAGTACGGATCCAAGTCGGACAAGAGGTAGAAAATTCGGTGGAAGCTTTAATATATACTTTGGTAAAAGCCGAATTATATCGCCGAACTATAGATGGGTTACGGTTAAATATCTTTGATTCTGCGGAGGTTAATTTACAAGTTTGGCCAGACAAAATGATTTGTCGGCTGTAGATTAAGATGATTTTATTATGGGATAGTATAAATGATGTTTCAGGAAAAATCAGTTCAGAAAATGATGTGTTTGAAAAACGATTTTGCCTATTGGGACTAAAGATAGAAAATCGGCAAATGGTTGCCGAGTTAGGAACCCATATATAGTTGTAGAGATAGTTCGTGAAATTCATATTTTTGTAAAATCTTTGTAGGGCATAAATTATCCAGAACTCTTGATAGAAAATATTTTAAGAGGTACTATCCTACCATGTGGTCGCTGGCTTGATGATAGTGTGGCCGATATCTTATTTGAAATATCGCCCTAGTTGAAAATATTTGGCTGACATATTATTTGAAGAATCCCTAAGCATAATTTGGCCGATATATTATTTGAGATATTGTCCTGAGAAAATTGGCCGATGTGTTTTTTGACATCGCCCTGAGTAATGATATCGTCGATGGAGCGACGACATCTTTCTAAGGTACAGGCATAGTGTTTTTGATAAATCCAATTATACCAAAAACAAGGGGGCATGTGTTGATAGCGTAATTTGGCTAGTCGGTTTGTGTATAAGGCCAAATTAATTTATTCATTGCTCCAGCTAATTGATTGATAAATTGCTTGAGAGTTGCCACAGGAATTATGGGTGCACCTGAGACATGTCCTAGCCGGGATCAAAATCTTTTGAGATACAACGCTGATATCTGGGACAAGTCCTAAATGGCCTTGGATGTACATCAAGCTGAAGAAGTTGCAAGAGTTGTGCGATCACGTAAGGAGCTAGCCATGCAAGAAATAAAGTTCACATGATGCAGTGGTATGAGATTTCCATTAGATCGTATGATTAGCACCGTGGCCGGATATTTTATTACTTTCCTTGTGGGCCAAAAGGTATTTGTATGTGATGGAGCTGCTACAGATCGTACATAACCGAATCAACGGAGGACATATCCTATTCGGTTCAGGTTTAGACTCCTTTTCCTATACGCCAAGTCCAGCGTGCCTCTGTATAAATGTATAGGCCACGGCCGATTGAGACCCCGCAATCGATATACAACAAAATACATCTACTTCTTTATTTATCTATCGTTCTTCTACTCTGCCGAATCCTAGCAGCCCTAGGGTTTGGTCATCTTTGCCGTTTTGCGCTGAAAAGCGGTCGTCTCTGCTCCACGAAAGTGAGGGGATCTTTGTTGCTTTACTCGAAAAGTAATCGTTTCGTCGTCACGAAAGTACGACGGTTATCGTGGTGTTGCGCAATTTGCGTGGCAACAGAAGGAGACAAAAATCCATTTGTCTGTACGTAGATGCACCGTTGTTGAATGCTTGTCTGCATTTATATGGCACTGTTGTTAAATCCTTATTGTTTATGTTTTTTCTTGAAACAAGGCATTTCTTATTGATTATCAGTTTATAATTAAAAGTGCCCTTACATCGTGACGTAGTGGTACCTACCATTCTGGTTGCAGCCAACGGCTCGTTCAATTTAAACTGAGAAAGTGACGTGCGATTAACTTTTGTCTAGTTAGCCCTGCTAACATCTACCGGGGCATGGCTAGCTTTCGCACGCGCGATCGCTAGCGATCGCTCGCACGATTTCGATAGCCCCAATATGGAATACGTGCGCACGCTGTACTATTCCCTTTCTGGGGGCAGGTCCACTTTCGTGTACGTATGGGGAGATCGATCGATTGTCCAGCTTCGTGTACGTACTATTTCCTCCGTGACAGCTTCATGTACATCCTAGGTGCACATGCATGCAGTTAACGTGAAAAGAGGTAGGATCGTGCACGAGACTAGTTGATTGTGTGCGACGCTGAATTCAAAAAAATTCTTTCCACGCTAACTGTTGTTTGTACGTATTTAAAAAAAAATTTGCTATTCCCTTTTTTAGTCACTTTCTGTTATACCAAAAAATAAACAATTTATCAATTCCCTTTTTGGGCACTGATATTTTAGGGTAAAAAAGGTAGGAGGTAGCGCTAACCCACTTCATACTAGTACAAAAAATGTTGAATAAAATGAACTACCACTTTCAATTGGTGTAACTTATCAGTTTCCTTTTTGGGCAATGATATTTTAGGGTGAAAAAAAAGGGTGGGAAGTACCATTAAACAACTTCATACTAGTACAAAAAATGTCGAATAAAATGAACTAGCGCTTTCAACTAGTGTAACTTAGCAAAAGATGTTACCAAAGTACCTATGAAACATAAAATTCCCTAGGCGACTCGGGTCTAGGCGTACTAGTTGCATGGAGCAGAAAAAACTGACCACCGCGTCGTCTGCCCAAGGCGACTCGGGGGTGACTGCGCCGCCGTCCCTCGGCTCCTCCTTATTCGCCCCCTCCTCCTCGCTGTTGCCTGAGGTACCGCGGGCAAATCACTGGCAGTGCCAGTCACGGCGACGGTGGGTGTTCTCTGTGCGTGAGGCGGCGGCGGTGCGTGGCCCGACGGTGATGCGGCGGCGAGGAGTCGCGGCATCCTGGTGGAGGGCATAGTCGACGGCGACGGAGGTGGCCTGACTCTTCATGCCGGAGGCGCTCCCTGCAGTGGTGGCACAGATGGGCTGGGGCAGCTTGTAACTCGTGCCCTGACAGCAGGCCGGCGGCTGGCAGACGGCGACGGGATGGATCGCTCCGTCCAGCCCCTTTTTCAGGTGCTCAAGGTGGAGGCGGCGGCAAGAGAGCCTCCCTGGTCGGCTGACGGCAGTGGTTTCATCCTTGGCCAGTTTTCCGGCGAGTGTGGCGGCCTTAGATCAGATCCCCGCTCTGATCTGCCGTGGGTGGGCCCTTGGCCGGCCGACGACGCGGTGAGGGGTGTTTGGAGGTCCCTTGTCGAGGTCCCGACTATGGTGTGCGTCTCACGATGCGGCACCGTGCAGATTCAGCCAGCTGCAGGGTCGGGTGGCTGAAAATCGTGCCGACGTTGGTCATGGCGGACGATGGCGGCGTCTTTGACGTCGTTTCCTTCCAAGGCATCATAATTGTAGTTCGCGTTACCTCGCTCGGGCTGCTCTAGGGGAAACCCCAAATCTGGAACTCCTGGATTGGATGATGGTGACGCCTTTGGTATCGCTCTCCCTCCTGAGGGCACCATTTTAGAGCAATGGTTGGAAGGACCTAAAGATGAAGTGGTGTTTCTTCTACTGCATCAACGACGGTGGGTCTCGGCGTCGTGGCACGCGGGGTCTCGGCACTGGACGCAGTATGATGAACGCGCGCGCAGGGCGGTGGTACTGTCTGGTGATGTGGCAGCGGTGATGGTAGGCCTAGCAATGTCATTACATTCGAGCATTCCTGAAGATGGTTCGGTGGAAGATGTAGGAGGTGGAGAATCAACATGCGCATTGGCACGTGTCGTACGTCTGCTGTACTGGTTTGTGCCTGCAGCTAGCCATTGGGCAGCTTGGTTGGGGCCTATGGTTTTCGATGATGCGCGTAGGTGTGCGAGGTCGGGGCATTGGCTCTAATTGGTCAGCCCCTGCATCATGCTTGTAGAGCATGTGTAGCGAGTTTTCGCCTGGACGGTGGATCTTTTGGTTGATCGATGTATCTCCTTGTAAGGCTTGTGGTTTTCTGCTTTCTCTCATTATTAATAAAATCGGATGTGTGCATCCTTTGGATGCAGAGGCTAGGGCACACTCTCCATTTCAAAAAAAAAATGAAACATAAAATGCAGATGTTACCAAGTGCATATGAAAGAAGGAACCAAATCTTAAAAATTAAACATTCTATGGTGAAGCAAAAAATTAATTGCCAAATAATAAAACCTATGAGATTATTTACCAATCGTAAAGAGCGTGGATTACCAAACCTAAAAACTATTGCATGATGTTACCACAGTTGTATCATGGAAATCTTAAAATATCGTACTACGTAACGAAATTGTTGATGTATTTTCTCCTAATTTGAATTTTTTAAATGTTTTATCTTTCAAATGACAAATTCAATTGAAAATTTGTTGACCCAATAAATCGGCCCCGATGAGATCTTAAAAACCAGATCCGGTGTCGATATGTTTTGGCACCATTTTTGGCTAAAAGTTACCAATCCCACGGTATGTGACTTATCAAAGGTAAAATTAATGACCTCAAAATTATATGCATTTTTTATCGATATTTACGACTTCCCTTACTAGTAGATGATGATATCAAGCACATGGCAAGCAAGTTACCGATCCTAGAACTAAACCGAAGTGTTACCGAGCATATAGCGCACGAATTACCAACTTAAAAGGGTTTATTACTTTTGTGCCCTACTTCGACTAGTTTTGCTCGTTTGTGCCCTACCTGCGTAGTTTTCCTCATCTGTGCCCTACCTGGCTCTTTCTTGGCCCGAAGACGGCCAAACGCGGCGTTTCTGTCGGGTCAACCTCCTTTGACCGTTGCTTGGCCTGACAGGTGGGGTCGGCCTGGTGGCAGCTCGTTTGGGCCGACAAACGAGCTGCCACCAGGCCGACCCCACCTGTCAGGCCAAGCAACGGTCAAAGGAGGTTGACCCGACGAAAACGCCGCGTTTGGCCGTCTTCGGGCCAAGAAAGAGCCAGGTAGGGCACAGATGAGGAAAACTACGCATGTAGGGCATAAACGAGCAAAACTAGTCGAAGTAGGGCACAGAAGTAATAAACCCAACTTAAAAATTAGTACATGATGATACCAACCTCATAGCCAGCGAGTTACCGATCCTAAGACTAAATAAAATGTTACCAAGCAAATAGCGCACGAATTACCAACCTGAAAACTAGTAGATGATGATACCAAGCACATAGCAAACGAGTTACTGGTCCTAAGACTAACTAATGTGTTACCAACCATCTACAGCACGAATTACCAACCTAAAAACTAGTACATGATGATACCAAGTACCTACCAAGTAAGTTACCAATCATAGAACAAACTAAAGTGTTACCAAGCATCTAGAGCACGAGTTACCAACATGAATACTAGTACATGATACCAAGTACCTAGCAAGCAAGTTATCGATCTTAGGACTAACTAAAGAGTTACCGAGCATCTAGATCACGAGTTACCAACCAAAACAGTAGTACATGATGATACCAAGTACCTAGCAAGCAAGTTATCGATCCTAGTACTAACTAAAGAGTTACCGAGCATCTAGAGCACGAGTTACCAACCTAAAAACAAGAGCATGATGATACCAAGTACAAAAGCAAGCAAGTTGCCAATCCTATAAATAGCTTAAGTGTTACGAAGCATCTAGAGCACGAATTACCAACCTAAAAGTACTACATGATGATACCAAGTTCATAGCAAACAAGTTAACGACCTTAGAGCTAATTTAAAGTGTTATCAAGCATCTAGAGCACGAGTTAATTACTAGCCTAAAAACTAGTATATGATGATACCAAGTACATAGCAAGCAAGTTACCGATCCTAAGACTAACTAAAGTGTTACCAAGCATCTATACCAAGAATTACCAACCAAGTAACTACCAAACAAATGTGGGTTCACACAAAAACAAACGATCCCGTCTACCGATTATACACTTGCTAGCTAATTCAACAAAAACATTTATATATGGTGTATGACCCAACTATAAAAAAATATAAATGCCTCTGAGTTAGTGACAAAGACAGATATCTGAAAAAATCATTGGTATTCAACACATTGGTATCTACATCATCGCACCCCTGGTAACTAAATTATCGACACCTTGATAACTACATCATCAACAATTCGAAAACAAGTATCTTCCTTGATAACCATATCATCAACACCATGGTAACTGTGTTCATGTGGAACATATATAACCAAAATGCATAGTGGTCTGAATTACTTTTCTGCTATTTTTATACTAGTAGAAAGTGGTAGTTCTTTTCTATTCTCATTTTTTGTACTAGTAGAAAGTGGGTTTGTCCTATTCCCCACCCATTTTTATTTACCCTAAAAAAACCACTGTCCCAAAAAGGAATTGAAAAATTATACTGCATATATTTTGTTTTTGAGGCGTAAAGGGAATAGTAAAAAGGAAGAGAAGATACACTTAGTATTATATAAGAAAATAAAGTGTTATGTAATTGCAATAGCAACTAAATAAGCAACCTAGTCTAGATTAGTTGGTTAGCCCAACATTGAAAAGCCCACTATATGAAATGTCAGGTCCGGAGTTCAAATCCTGCTACTAGCATTATAATTTTTGGGTAGAAAAAGAACGATAGGCAAGGATAGGATACGTTGGCGCAAAAAGGAAAAAAAGGTACGGTACAGGTTCGCTCGCACGCGCGAGATTTGCCGCTCGCAAAAAAAAAGGGCTCGAACGGTCGCGCGGGGAGAAACCTTTGTCATTTCCGGGCAGGGAGTTTTCAGGGGAAGTTACGGGAGGGAGGTTGCACTTTTACTATTATTTACTTCATTGATTAATGGAATTTACCAAAATGGTTATCAAATTATAGTGTGGCATACCCATTTTCAAAATCTTGGGTCTGCTGGTGTGCGTATTAGTTTGAATTATGTTTTATGTTATTTTTATACTAGTTGAAAGTGGTATTTATTTATATTATAATTTTTTATACTAGTAGAAAGTGGACTTTTCGAATTCCCCACCCATTTTATTTACCCCAAAAACCACTGTCCCAAAAAGGGAATTGAAAAATTATGCTTGATATTTTTTCATGCAAAAATTGAATATTTTTTATCGCGTAAAGGGAATAGTACAAAGGGAATAGAAGGAGCATGCAGTGATTAATTAAAAGTGACTAATTAGCAATGGGCAAAAAGGAAAATAAACGTGCATGCATGCATTGCAGAAAGGGAATGAATGGGCATGCATGAGCGGAACGTAGCGCACACTACTAGAAACCAAGCCTTTGGTCCAAAGCCATTTTTGCCTCTAGTACCGGTTGGCTTACGAACCAGTACTAGAGGGGGGAACTAGTCCCGGATAGAATGTTACGAGGCCGCAACAAAACTCGTCCCGGTTCGTAAGGGACCTCTAGTCCCGGCTCGTAATACGACCCGGGACTAGAGGTGTGGAGGCAACTGTTCGCCTGGCGCGATCCCCTCTAGTACCGGTCCGTATTACGAACCGGTACTAGAGGTCCGAACGGTTTGCCTCCCGCTCGCAGCCAGGCGATCAAAATTAACGCATGGGAACCGCTATTGCTACAGTGCCGCGGCATTTCTCTTCCTCTTCCTCTCCCTCTCCTCTCTTCTTCCGCATCCCTATCCCCTCCACCATGGATCCTGCACCACCGATCACTCGCTACGGGCAGGTGCTTGCACATGGCAAGACCTACTCGATGTCGTGTACACGAACGACAGCGCTAAGGTGCCGGGTTTTCTTTCCGATTTGAAGAATTGGCTTGACGAAGCTTCTCGGGAGCAAGACAAGTTCATGGGCCTTGATCTCGAGTACACGGCCGATCAAAGAGATGTTGCCGTCATCCAACTTTGTTTCAAGAAACATGTCATGGTCTTCCAGTGGGCAAGGTAATATAAAAACTTGTCTTAGTTTTAAATTAGGGCTTATTTTGTTTGTTGATTCATAGGGATAGGAAAATTGCATAGGATAGCAATTCCTCTTTGATTGTAGTGAAAGAATTATATATATTGTGCCGAAATATACTTGTGCCGAAAATGAAAGTTGCATATTGGCCATATCGTCGTGGGAGAAAACATGTCTTTTGATTCATAGGAAATGAAGGAAAATTATATATACTTGTGTCGAAATATGCTTCTTGTTATATATTCTTGATTATTATACTTGTTCTAAATTATAATTGTTATATATGATTCTTATTATACTTGTTGTTATGATTAATTCTTATTATACTTGATCTAAAATTATACTTGTTGTTATTCTTATTATACTTGTTGTTCTAAATTATACTTTGTTGCAGCAGTATTTAACATGTGTTCTATTTTGTTGTTGCAGTAGTGACAAGCATTGTCCAAAACTCATGGATTTTCTTCGCAGCGGCATACATTTTGCTAGCGTTGATATAACGAATGACAAGATCAAGATGAGACGCACCTGGGGTCTTGAGATACCATCTGCCTGCCACATTGATCTCCAGCGCATTTTCAAGCTTGAGAATGACAAGACTGGAATGG
Organism: Poa pratensis; assembly: GCA_947311845.1. NCBI lineage: Eukaryota > Viridiplantae > Streptophyta > Magnoliopsida > Poales > Poaceae > Poa > Poa pratensis. The sequence continues at coordinate 308,230 of CAMZMU010000101.1, forward strand.
CTGATATGGCAGTCGCCGTGATCGAGGAGGACGACTACGCTGAGATGAAGACAGGATTCCCCAAGACGCAGCACGATCATTGGGAGAAGACCCCACTTGACGCTTGCAACATTGAGTATGCAGCAAGAGATGCGTACGTTGCATACGAGGTGTACCGCAAGATTAGAATCGTCAACTATGGGCAGCGTCACCTCGTACCGCCACCAGTGCCCCATGGGTCTCCTGTTTGGGGGTATTCTGATCCGGAGGACGATTAATTAGTACTAGTGTTTGCAATGGCAAACAATTTATCTCTAATATTATGTAGTGCTTGAGGGTCTCCTCATCTAGAACAGAGTAGTGTTTGCAGTTTCATATATATGGGTATCTTCAGTACTTTCTGTAATGGTTATCTGAACTATTATTTCTATTAATTATGTCCCTGTTTAAATATGATATATGTGCAAGGCATTGTGATGCCAAAAGTTTATTATTATTTAAATTCAATATTATTTGAATGCAAGATTAGTATTATTTATTTATTTTTGTTTACTCATATAATTGTTCGGATTTACAAAATAAAGACATATTATTTGTCATATTTCGAGTTACAAATTTATAGATATAAATTATTCAAATTAAACGCACCAGGGCGAAAAAGTTTATCATTATTTAAATTCAATATTATTTGAATGCAACATTAGTATTACTTATTTATTTTTGTTTAATCAAATAATTGTTCGGAATTACAAAATTAAGATATATTATTTGTCATATTTCGAATTCAAACTAAATGCAGAAGTCTCTAGTACCGGTCTGTGATACGAGCCGGTACTAGAGGTTCCTGTCAGGGCAGCAGCAGCATGGGGCCCGCGCGAGAACCCTCTAGTACCGGGTCGTAGCACGACCCGGTACTAGAAGTTGAGCTTTAGTACCGAGTCGTGCTACGACCCGGTACTAGAGGGTTCTCAGTACTATATCATCTTCCACCTTCCACCCCCGAGAGCAGCAGCTCGAGTTCATCACCATTTTCTCCATTGTTCCTCTCTCCCGAGCTCGAGTTCATCTCCATTTTCCTCCACGATTTGTCAAGCTTAACGGCACCCATCTTTTCAAGGGTTAGCAACTTGATCCTTTCATCCGGCGTTCCTCATTTTAGCTCATTTCCATACTTCTTAGCTCATTTCATTTTTTAGGTGCTAGCTAGGTGTTTGATGAAATGCCTAAGTTAGGGAGTTCATTTTTTTATATGCAATTTGAGCTAAAATTAAATTATAATTTGTGTGTTCTAGTGCCGCTCCGTCAAATAAAAGTATAATTTGTGATTTTATATAGTGTCATCCCGTACCCTTCCTGACCGCCGTCGATCGCCCGCGCCGCTCCGTCACCGACACCACCTCGGTGAGCCTCTTTTTTTATCTTTTATTTTAAAAATGTTAGTTATATGATTTAAATGCATAATTATTTCTTGTATATTTTTTTATATTTTTTTTATATGTATAGTGTCATGGTTTTGATATCCGTCCCCGTCGGCCCTCGTCCGATCTATGATTCTGATGTGGTATATTTCTATAACTATTGATTTTGTTTCATGGTTATAACAATCATGCCGACCAAGTTGACATAGATATATTTCTATTTAGGAGGTAGTTGAACCGGAAATTCCAGCCGACCCTATTGTCGAGTTTTTAGAAAAAGAAAACAACGATTTGAAAGCAAAATTGAAGATAAGTGAAGATCTTCGTCTCCAATGCTGGAAGAGAAGATGGTATTGGACTTGGAGATTGCCGACATTGTCGATGCTCACAGGGTCAAGCTTGCCGACGTCGTCGCTGCTAACGAGAGGAAGATGGATGCAATGCGCGTCAAGCTTAAAAAGATTAGAAAATATGCCATTAGTCAGGAGGCTTGGTATCATTATGCTGTTGGTTCAATAGTTACCTTGGTTGCGATTATGATCGCATTTGTTGTTGGATTTAAATTCTTTAGATAGTTGTATGTTAGTTTCGTTTCATGTATGTTTCGTGAGAACTATGTATTACATTTGGGCAGTACTCTACTTTGGTTTTAATGTGATGAACTTGTATCAATGAATATGGTCAGTTATGTATTATGTCCGTTTACCGTAATGGGTTTTAGCATCGTGATTGCGTTTAACATACTTATATAATGCAGATGAGCCATCCATGGATGTACGCTGACCGACGCTCTAGAGAGTACATGCAGGGCGTGCAATCTTTTCTCAAAGTGGCTGAGGCAAACAAGCGGGAAGGTTTTATGTTATGTCCATGCCGTAACTGTCGGAATGAGAAGGATTACCCTCGGTCACAAGACCTTCACATCCACCTGATAGAGCATGGTTTCATGCCCGGCTATAATTGTTGGACCAAGCACGGAGAAAGAGGGGTTATGATGGAAGACAACGAAGAAGAACAGAACGATGACAACTACATGTGCCCTGAATACAGTGGTAATGAAAGGGGGAAGCTGAAGATGAAGAGGTACCAGATGAGCCCATCATAGATGATGATTTACGGCGGGTCATCGTTGATGCACAGACCGAAGCAGAAAGTGCACTCGATAAGTTGAAGTTGGAGCAGATGTTAGAGGATCACAAAAAAAGGTTGTACCCAACTTGCGAAGATGGGAACACAAAGCTCGGTACCACACTGGAATTACTGCAATGGAAGGCAGAGAATGGTTTATCTGACAAGGGATTTGGGATTTTTACTGAAAATAATGAAGCAAAAGCTTCCAAAGGATAACGAATTGCCTGACAGTACGTACGAAGCAAAGAAGGTTATCTGCCCTCTAGTATTAGATGTGCAGAAGATACATGCATGCATTAATGACTGCATCCTCTACCGCGGTGAGTACAAGAATATGAATGAATGCCCGGTATGCGGTGCATTGCGATATAAGATCAGACGAGATGACCCTGGTGATGTTGAGGGCCAGCCCCCAGGAAGAGGGTTCCTGCCAAGGTGATGTGGTACGCTCCTATAATACCACGGTTGAAACGTTTGTTCAGAAACAAAGAGCATGCCAAGTTGTTGCGATGGCACAAAGAAGACCGCAAGAACGACGAGATGTCGAGACACCCGGCTGATGGGTCGCAGTGGAGAAAAATCGATAGAGAGTTTAAGAAATTTTCACGTGACGCAAGGAACTTAAGGTTTGGTCTAAGTACGGATGGCTTTAATCCTTTTGGGGAGCAGAGCAGCAGTCATAGCACCTGGCCTGTGACTCTATGTATTTATAACCTTCCTCCTTGGTTGTGCATGAAGCGGAAGTTCATTATGATGCCAGTGCTCATCCAAGGCCCGAAGCAACCCGGCAACGACATTGATGTGTATCTGAGGCCATTAGTTGAAGAACTTTTACAGTTGTGGCGTGATGAAGGGGTACGTGTGTGGGATGAGTACAAACAGGAGTCATTTGACCTACGAGCGTTGTTATTTGTGACCATCAATGATTGGCCTGCTCTTAGTAACATTTCAGGACAGTCAAACAAGGGATACAATGCATGCACGCACTGTTTAGATAAGACTGAAAGTATACATTTGGGAAACAAGAATGTGTACATGGGGCATCGTCGATTTCTTCCGAACAGTCATGCCGTAAGAAAGCCCGGCAAGCATTTCAACGGCGAGGCAGATCGCCGGAAGAAGCCTAAGCTCCCTGATGGTGATGTTATATATGACATGGTCAAAGATTTAGAAGTAATCTTTGGAAAGGGTCCTGGCAGTCTATCTGTTCCGAATGACGCTGACAACCATGTACCCATATGGAAGAAGTGCCACGTGCTTATGACTCAATTGCTTCCGGTTGCATTGCGGGGGCTTCTACTGGAAAATGTTCGACTACCCATTGTTAAGCTATGTGCGTTCCTGAATGCAATTTCGCAGAAGGTAATCGATCTAGCCATTCTACCAACGCTACAGAAGGATGTGGTTCAATGTCTCGTTAGTTTTGAGTTGGTGTTCCCACCATCCTTCTTCAATATTATGACACATCTCCTAGTACACCTGGTCGACGAAATTGCCATTCTGGGTCCTGTATTTCTACACAATATGTTCCCCTTTGAGAGGTTCATGGGAGTCTTGAATAAGTATGTTCATAACCGTGCTAGGCCAGAAGGAAGCATCTCCAAAGGCTATGGAACAGAGGAGGTCATTGAGTTTTGTGTTGACTTTATTCCTGCATTCAGCCGATTGGTCTTCCTGAATCGCGACATGAGGGGAGACTGAGTGGAAAAGGCACTCTAGGAAGGAAATCAATAATATGTAGGGACGGACATTCTTTCACACAAGCACACTACACAGTTCTACATAATTCCAGTTTGGTGGCTCCGTATATCCAGATGCACAAGAATATTGTACGCTCCGAGAACCCGGGGATGGATGACTCCTTAACTACAAAGGAACACATGGAGAATTTTGGCGGTTGGTTGCACACACATCTCAACAATGACGACACTATCTCAGATGAGCTCTACTTGTTGTCTAGGGGACCATCTTCGACTATTTCGACTTTCCAAGGGTACGAGATAAATGCGAATACATTTTACACGATCGCACAAGATCAAAAGAGCAGCAACCAAAACAGTGGTGTCCGCTTTGATGATTCAACAGACAACAGTGGGCAAAAGGTCACATATTATGGTAACATAGAACAGATATGGGAACTTGACTATGGACCTTCTTTTAAGGTCCCTTTGTTCTGGTGCAAATGGTTCAACCTGCAAGGCGGCGGGGTAAAGGTAGACCCATTGTACGGAATGACTACAGTGGATCTCAAGAATCTTGCGTATGGCACCGAACCATTCGTTCTAGCCAATGATGTGGCTCAGGTTTTCTATGTGAAGGACATGTCTACCAAACCGAAAAAAAGAAAAGATAAGCAAGCGAATACATCAGCCGATGAGCCAAAGCGCCACATAGTTCTTTCAGGGAAAAGAAACATCGTGGGAGTGGAGGACAAGACAGACATGTCAGAAGATTACAACAAGTTTCATGAAATTCCGCCCTTCAAAGTGAACATTGACCCAAGCATCAAGTTAAATGATGAAGATTGTCCATGGTTACGGCGCAATCAGAAGAAAGGGACACACACGAAGAAAACGTGAAGACTAGATAGGGATGTTGTTGGTGATGTGTAATAATGTATTCAACTTTTATGTAACCGTGTTCTAAAAAATTAGAAGAGAACTGTAAACTCAGAAGTATCACGCATGCATACATCTTTATTTAATCCAGTTACATAGCCCGGGTCCATTTTTATTTAACCATAATACATCATGAATAATATCACTAACTTTTGCCGGGTCCTAAGCCACGGGGTGCTGAGCGGCCGGCGCTGCTCACCCAAAGAGCAGGAACCATCACAGGGGCAATACTCACGTGAGAAGGATACCTATGAAGAACCATCCATCCACTGTTATACACCGCTGGCGTATCCAACTTAAACACATAGCAATTGACGTGCTCGTCCTCCTCCCTGATACGGCGACGTACCACCTCCTCGGGGGCCGGCTCCCTCTGGAACGAGAGCGGCCCACGCGACTTCCACCAAACAAGATCCGGGTCGACGATGTCACCCGGATTCCTCACCAAGCGACGCGTCCCGGATTCCTCCCAGTGCCAGCCCGGCGGAGCCCAGTCCCGGACATCGCCCCTCGCATCCAACAGGCCGGACATTGTCGCCGAGATCTGAAAAAATGAGTGGGAAATTTGATCAAACACCTAGGTAGGGGAGGGAGAGGGCAGCACCCTGGGGAGGGGACGGAGGGCGGTGTGGAGCCTCCTTATATATAAGCAAAACTGACCAAAACACACGGTTTCCCCGTCATACAGCCCTACGGTGCCTCGTGAGTGACTGCATATCAAATGCACCGTAGGGCTGTATGACGGGAATCCGAATGCTTTGTATACTGCAAATCATCGCGTGGTCGTGAGACGGCAAATCGGCCTTCGATCCAGACAGCGGCAAGACGTCCCTGATGATTTGCAACTGTCCGAACAAGTGTTGGGGATGTTGCTAATCATCAGAGATCCTTGCCGCTGCTTGGATCCGACCGAGGGGAGGGTTCACCTTCAGCCTCCGCTCTAGGAACTCCTGCCTCTCTGAAATCTTGCTCTCTGCTACCCGTGAACTACAATGAGTCACTGAGTGCTGGACATGTCCCGTGAACTCCTGCCTATATATAGGGTCATGTGGCTCACGAAGTGGTTCTGATAGTGCTGATCCAACAGCTCACAATCCCTCAAAAGAAACACACCCCTGATCCAACGTCTCACAAGCGCTTGAAAGAAACACACGATCCGTGTGTGCTTCTTTAGTCCCGGTTGGTAACACCAACCGGGACTAAAGGCGGGCTTTGCAGTCACCACTCGTGTCCTCCCCCAGTGCTGCCCTAGCCACGTGTCCTCCCCTAGCGCAAGGATGTTTTTAAAATAAAGAGATGATTATTACAAATTCAAACAATATTAGTTAATGCATTTTTAATTGATTATTACACTTTTCATGTTGAAGTTTTTGTCAGATTCAAAAGTATGTAGAAATTATTCAAATTCGAACTATATTAGTTAATGCATTTTTAATTCAAATTCAAATTTAATAAATTCAAACAATATTAGTTAATGCATTTTTATGTAGAAATTATACAAATTCATATGGAAATACATTTCAAACATTTGGCGCAAAAATTGCATTTATCAAGCACGCCAGTTACCAAGAAATTCATTGCAGCCGGCGCATACATCGAGCGCGTGCAAGCCAAGCGGCGTCTCCTCCTTTCACCTCCCTTTGATCTGCTTTGGCGAGGACTCATAGGGTGGCCGTGCATATCCTGATCCGGCGATGCAAAAAAAGAGCGGCAGGAAGGGCCCCAAGGGCGGTGGCGAACCAAAGGGTTGCGGCAGTGGCAGCGCACCAAAGAAGGCAAGGACAGCCAGGAAAACAACATCCAAGTGCGACCCGCGGCATGAAGAAGAAGAAGAGGAAGAGATATGCAACGTTTTCACACATGATATGGATAATCTGCAATGCTACATATGTTATGTCCCGTTCGAGTCCCAAGTTTACTCGGCAAGGATGTTTTTAAAATAAAGAGATGATTATTACAAATTAAAACAATATTGGTTAATGCATTTTTAATTGATTATTACACTTTTCATGTTGAAGTTTTTGTCAGATTCAAAAGTATGTAGAAATTATTCAAATTCAAACTATATTAGTTAATGCATTTTTAATTCAATCTATATTAGTTAATGCATTTTTAATTGAAAATGGCAAAAAAAAATAGTTTGAATAGTTATAATAATTATTTTAGAAAACAGAAAATGGTTTTGAATTACTTATTCAAATTCGAACACTTTTCATGTTGAACTTTTTGTCAGATTCAAAATTATGTAGAAATTATACAAATTCATATCCTCTAGTACATTTCAAACATTTGGCGCAAAAATTTGAAAGTTTGGTGTGGGAGAGCCAAAAAAAAGGACCTCTAGTACCGGGTGGTGGATCCACCCGGTACTAGAGGTCTATTTTGGGCGCGTAGGTGGGCGGCGTGGCGAAAACCCTCTAGTACCGGGTGGTGCCACGGCCCGGTACTAGAGGCCCTGGCCTATAAATACTTGTCTTCCACCCCGGGCCGAGACACGACCCGGGAGAACTTCTATTTTCCTCGCGAAGCGCTGCCAAATTTTGCCCTCGCCGCCGCCGCCGTCTCGCGCCCTCCTCCTCCGCCGCCGGCCCACGCCCTCCTCACTGCCGGCGCCCTCCTCCACGGCCGGCCCACGCCCTCCTCCGCGGCCACACCTCGACTCATTCCTCTCTCTCTTTCTCTCTCCTCCGCGCCCAAACCCTAGCTCGTCGGGCCGCCGCCGTTCGCCGTCGATTTCGACCACGCCGTGGGTCGCCGAGCCTTCCTTCGAGCTCACGGTGAGCCTGCCCACCTCCCTGTGCAGCTAACTTGCTCGAATTCGTCGAATCCGTGCTCGAAACCCTAGCTCGTCGGGCCGCAGCCGTTCGCCGTCGATTTCGACAACGCCGTGCGTCGCCGAGCCTTCCTTCGAGCTCGTGGTGAGCCTGCGCACCTCCCTTTGCAGCTAATTTCTCGAATTCATCGAATCCGTGCTCAAATTTGAGATGAACTTAGTTGCTGACGTCATGCTGACGTCAGCCTACCAATCAGAATTTTCCTAGAGATTTTTCCTGGAGATGAACTTAAAAAATGAAATCCCTACTTAATAAATTTGATCACTATTTTTCTTATCATGAATACTTGGATTAATTTTGTGTTACAAATTTATGTTGTTGTGTAGTTCAGGTACTTTTTTTGTGTTGTTTTTGTAGTGTAGGAAATTTAGTGTTAGGAAATTTAGTGTTAGAAATTTAGTGTTAAAATTTAGTGTTAGGAAATTTAGTGTTAGAAATTTATTAGAAATGTTATTTGAAAAATTTGCTAAGTCAATTTGGAATGATCGTCTTAAAAAAATTTAGTGTTAGGTGATTTTGCTGTTTTTTATGAGTCGAAAGAAATAATGTTGTCTTCTTGGCTATTCTTAATACAAGCCGATGATTAGAATAGTCCATTATGCTTGCAAGAAGACTGTCTACAGAACCAAGGGTAAATGCAAGAACAATGCATTTATTTCTACTTCGTTCTTGTAGGCACTCTTTTTGCTGACTAATGGCTTTGACGTATGAGGCTTCAGTTGTGAAATTTGCCCACTGATGAAGGGTGTTATTAGGAAATTTAGTGTTAGAAATTAAGTGTTAGAGATTTATATTTGCTAAGTGTAAATTTAAATTTGCTAAGTGTAGATTTAAATTTGCTATGTATTAGTGATACTTTTTGCAAATTTCTTTTGTTTAACTTTTGTATTCTCCTAATTAATGCTAACATTGTTTTATATTTCTTTTGTATTAGTTAAGCCCAATGGATGACTTCAACAGCAGACACCTTGAAAGCAGACTCCATGAAAATGAGGTGTTCGACATTGTACGTGAACCCGTGGGGGGAGCAGAAGCCGGTGGAACAGAAGATGGCTCCGAATTTTTGAACGACTCCGGTCCGGGAATGGAGGAGGAACAAAGAGACGAAGCGCAAACGAGCATCGAGTGCAATGACAACTCGCTAATTTGTGCACCTCCGCAGTCTGGCGAGGTATATTAAGCCTCTGTTGATCAGATGGAATAATTGATTACTATATGTATGTATTAACACATATTTTTTTAATTTTTAGACCTCCGCATCGGCCCAATCTGCAACTAAACGAGGCCATGCCAAAGGGTTGGCCGCAGATGCGCATCTCATAATTGAGGCCGTCGCTGCCGATGGCAAACCTACGGAGCCCAAGGCGAACGCATCTAAGTTTGTGCATCAATGCGGAGTTGTTGTTAGGGACAATGTTCCGATCAGCATTCAGGAATGGAATGAGCCAAAAAAGTTAGAGGGCGCCATGAAACCTACTTGGGTCAGCGACAGAGATAAAGATGTGCTTTGGACCAAGCTCATAGCAAGGTTCACCCTACCGGTGTACGATACTACCGAAAGGACACAAGCCATGACCAAAAAAGTCAAGCATTGGGCTCTGAAGAAGATGGCTGAACAGTTCAACAATTACAAGAACAGATTATACCGTGAATGGCAATCGAAACAGAAAGCTCCAGATTTCACTGGGACACTAGAGAGGCAGCGGCCTCACTGGAAGGCATTTCTGGAATACAAGGGATCAGAAAAGGCTAAGGAAAGATCGAAAAAGAATAAGGAAAATGCAGCGAAAAAGAAATATCACCATACGATGGGGGCAGGTGGCTACATTAGTGCCGAGCCTAAGTGGGGTAAGATTGAGGCTGAGCTGCGCAGTAAAGGGATCACTCCAATTACAGATGGATGGCCCCGTAGATGCAGAAATTGGATTCTTGGGCATGGGGCGGAGTATGACATGGAAACAGGGGATCTAATAGTTGATCCACAGAAAGAATTTCCTATACCCCGGCAGAAAATTCTTGATGCAATCACCGATGCTAAAGCGGGAAGGTTTATTCCCGACCGAGAGTACGACGAGCTGACAAAGGTTTGTTATAAATATATATTTGTTTCGTTTCTTGTTTATGACAATCATGCCGACCAACCTGACATAGATATATTTTTATCTAGGCCCTCGGTAATAAAGAAAAAGGAGGACGAGTACGAGGCTTCGGAGCTGATGTGACGTGGGATCAAGGGTTTCCCGCGGACCATGAATCTTATAGAAGCCGAGCAAGAGCAAAGAAGAGGAAGGAGCAGGAGAATTCAGACCGGTTTAGCAAACTAGAAAGTATGTTGAGCAACCTTCATCAGCAAGTAGATGAAATGCGCGAGCAGAGGGCAACTCGTCAGCTGGAGGAAGGTGCTCCAACAGGTGGTCCATCTCAACTGAGAAGCAGCGTGGCTTCCACGGGGGTTGGTGCTGATGAGCCATCGAACAAGGAAACCTGCCCCGTGGATTATATCACTGAGAAGACAACTTGTGAGCTACATGGGGCCATGAGCAACATATCAGTGAAGGCGGCGGAGGGCTATGCTTTACCTTGTGAATCTACAGCACTGTATTTGGGCAAGGAGATTCCAGATGGCTTTGCTCGTGTCGGCGTGGATCAAGTTCACCCCGGATTTGCATCACTCGAACTTCAAATCCCTGGAGGTGATGATGAGAGGACACTGGGAGATGTCGATGGTGGACTCATTCTATGGCCCAAGAAATACATCGTGATTCCAGGTTGGACGGCGCCAAGGCCACCATCGTCTCCAAGTCCACATGATGACGACTTGGACGACCACCACAACACGAGTCCATCTCGATCTTCGCCGCCGCCTCATCAGACTCCTCAACCGTCTCCTCCGCCGCTGCCTCAGCAGACACCTCAGCCGTCTCCTCCGCGGTCTCCGCCCACTAGGAGCAACCAGTCGATTAAGACCGTCGTTTCGACACTAATGGGTTTCCGTCGCGACCGATCGCCGGTACCCCGACAAGAGCCCCTCCCAAAAGTACCGAAGGTTCCTCCCCCGAGACCTTGGGAAAGGACTGTAGAGGAAAACAAGGCGATCGTGGCAGCCGACGTTAAAAAACAGTTGGCACCGAAAAAGCCCCCGCCGAAGCAAGTATATACGGCAGATCAAATAGAGTGGGCTACGGAGTTTCTAAGTGGTCCATCGCAAGAAGAGATAAATAGGAAAGATGACTATGCACGTTGTCTGGGTAAAATTAGCTCCAGAAGAAGACAAGTACTAGTGACAGCGGGAAAAGAAAAAGAGACGTTGCCCAGCTCGGAGCACAGTCAAAACAGTCGATCTCCCCGTTTAAGGTGACCACTCGTAAGGGCTCCGCGCGCGCGGCGAACACTGATGAATTAGCCTACCGCGCGCAATTTGCTGCAGAAACTGGTATGTCACTTTCTCAACTGGAGGCGGAAGACGAGCTCCCTCTACCGTCGCATGTTGATAAATGGGTCTGGGAATACGGGAAGTCTCTAGTGCCACGGGACCAGATCGAGTTTCTACCAACACAAATGCGAAGACTGCATGATTGGTACATGGATGTCACAAAGAAAAGTCTAGCGGCGCTCCCTGTGCAAGTTACGGAAGAACATTTCATAGGTAGAGACGAGATAAATCTTTATCTTGAAGAACTCTATCAGTTATACCAGTTTGACTCCCTGGACTTGAGTATCGTCAGTATCTATTGTCTGTAAGTGATTCAATTCATTTAATTATTTCTAAAATAAAGTCTATAGCTCAACTCGGTCATTGCTTGTTCTAATTATGCTCACTACGCTATTATGCAGAATGAAGAGTGATGAATGTGACAGAAATAGAAATTTTGACTTTGGGTTCGTTGACCCGAGGCGAGTTAATGAAAAATTGCTACGGGATTACCCCGGGGAAACGAAGAGCAACTTGTTTAGGTTCATACATAGGCAAAATTATAAAAGCAAGATATTGTTTCCTTACCACCTCAGGTAATTAAGAGTGTTACTGTCTTGTACACATTAATTTTTGCTTACTCGATGTTAAGTGTAACTGATTAGTTACTGACATATATAAACGTGCGCAGCGACCATTACATTCTGCTAATCATTCAAGTTGATGATGCAAGAGTTGACATCCTCGACTCATTGCATTGGCCCGACGAGAAGTACCAATTCATTAAGGATGTCCTCCAAAGGTATTTTCTATCGTACTATATCGGTCTCTCTAATTTGTTCAATTCCTGAGATATCAAGTAACTAATTAATAACTCATTTATTCATTTGTTTGCCGGGCAGCATTTGGAAAGAATTCAGAAAGAGGACAACAGGTGAATTTAAAGAGAAGCTTAGTTTTTATCCTGACAGGGTAAGTAGTACGAGCTAGGTTCGCGCATCTTTTTAATTCAAATTTCAATACCATCATACCATGCTTGATTACTATTTGATTGAAATCCATTCTCGTAAAGAAATGTGAGAGGCAGCCACCGGGGACCAATTTGTGTGGATACTTCGTGTGCCAGTGGATTCGCGAGGAGGTCTCTGAGCGGAACCCACGGAAATTTATAGACGTAAGTGAACAAAATATATTCACAGTTTTATTTTATTACCATCAATTGTGTTGAGTGTCTAATTTCTGTTATGATGATTGATATTCGCATTGTTCTCCTTTTATAGATGGATAGCATGCGGAGGAACCTGGAACTAAAGGACAAATTTCGACCAATTCAAGAGGAAATTGCGGGATTTTTGGTCGACCAAGTCCTTAACTCAAAGGGAAAATACAACTAGTCCCGGTCGACCTCTATGTAATTAACGGGCTCGAGTCCCGGTTGTAATTAATCGAATAGACGGGATCTAGTCCCGGTTGTAATCGAATAGACGGCTCTAGTCCCGGTTGAATTCTGATAAATATTTTTATGAATATTTTGATATGCTATATTTATTTTTCGATTTGTAATCAATTAATTAACCTATATATATATATACAACCCTAAACCCTGGAGAAACAGAAAAGCCAGAGGCCGCCACGTGGGGACCCTCTTGTACCGGGTCGTATTACGGCCCGGTACAAGAAGTCCTCAGCCAGGCGCTCTGCCACCCCCCCCCACGTGGACCTCTCTTGTACCGGGCCGTAAGCCAACCGGTACGAGAGGGGGAGCCTCTAGTCCCGATTGTCATGTACCGGATGGCAATCCGGTCCCAAAGGGGTCTACAACCCGGGACTAGAGGCTTGGTTTGCACTAGTGGCAGTGCTAGCATGCAGCCAGCTACATTAGCTGATTAGGGCAGGCAGCACACCATCGCCCCATCCCGGCCAAGAAAACAGAAAGCAAGGAAACGTTAAAGCTAGCGTGCGTGCGTGCGTAGGTCTCCCGATCGATCGATCGAACAGCCCGACCGTGCGACTGCTCGCACGTGCGAGCAAAAGCCTTTTCGCGTCTGTTACGTTTAGGAGGGACATGTGGCAGATGACGTTGCCGAGTGATTTTTGGGGTATATGTTGACTAATATACGGTTGCCGAGTGCAGGAGCAAAGGACAGTCGGCAAAGACGTCATTTAGAGGGAATCCAACGGTTTGCCGAGTATATTCTGGAGGTACTCGGTATACAGTGGTTTTGCCAAGTTTTGGCACTCGGCAAAGAGCCGATGTGTCGGCAGCAATGAGTTTTCGAGTACTGATCTCTGTTTGTTATACGAGTATGATGTACGACACGTAGGTCTCCTTACCTCCCATGCATGGGGACGTGCAGATTGGTTCTTGCAGCTGGTGGCGGAACATGCATGCAAAGGCGTTCATGGCTCACCGGAACACACGCAACTGGCAACGAGAGTGTAGCTGTCAACTACCGTTAGTAGTATATTTTTTTCTATTGAATTTGCCAGTACACAAGTTGTAGGGAAGAACATAATGTATTTGTATCGGAGCTCACCGGGCCGTAGCTAGGTAATACTTCCTGTAGCTAGCACGAACGAGCGAGGGAGGAGGCGATGGTGTCCGGCGACGGCGACGCTGCGGCGGTGAACACGACAGGGGAGGCGGCGCGAATGGTGTGGGAGGAGTCGAAGCGGCTGTGGGGCATCGGCACGCCTATCGCCATCGCCACGCTCAGTGGGTACGCCATCAACTCCGTCACCCTGATCTTCGTCGGCCACCTCGGGAACCTGCCCCTCGCCGCCGCCTCCATCGGCCTCTCCGTCTTCTCCGCCTTGGCCATCGGATTCCTGGTAAGCACTTAGGAACTTTTAAAAAAAAGTTCCTAAGCACTTAGGAACTATAGTGATCGATCGAGGTAACATGCATGCACAACGTAATTAAAATTACCTTGCATGCAGCTCGGCATGGGTAGCGCCCTGGAGACTCTGTGCGGTCAGGCCTTCGGCGCTGGCCAGGTGGCCATGCTCGGCGTATACCTGCAGCGCTCCTGGATCGTCCTCGGCATCGCCGCGCTCCTCATGGTGCCCCCGTACGTCTTCGCCGAGACGCTGCTCCTCGCCGTCGGCCAGGACCCCGACGTTGCACGCGAGGCCGCACGCTTCACGCTCTACGTCCTCCCGGCGCCTTCTCCTTTGCCGTCAACTTCCCTACCGTCAAGTTCCTCCAGGCGCAGGGCAAGGTGCAGGTGCTCGCCTGGATGGGCGTCGCCGGCCTCGGCTTCCACGCCGCGCTCACTTACCTCCTCGTCGCCGTCCTCGGATGGGGATCCCCCGGCGCCGCCGCCGCATACGACGTCTCCCTCTGGGCCATCGCGCTGGGCCAGGCAGCCTACATCATCTGCTGGTGCAAGGACGGCTGGAGGGGATGGTCCGTGGCGGCGCTCAACGACTTGTGGCCCTTCGTTCGGCTCTCGCTCCAGTCCGCCGTCATGCTGTGCCTCGAGATCTGGTACACGGGCCTCATCACCGTCCTCGCCGGCCATCTCGACGATGCGCAGATGGCCGTCAACTCGCTTGGCATCTGGTAAATACTAGTACTATTACTCTACATCACTTGACTCTTGTACTCGCTTGGAGTGCCAAATGAGATGAAATGACTTGTGTTTGTTTTCAGCATGAACGTGAACGGATGGGAGTGTATGATCTTCCTTGGCCTCAATGCTGCTATCAGTGTTCGAGTCTCCAATGAGCTGGGTTCTGGCCGCCCAAGGGCAGCGACGCACGCCATCATTGTCGTCATCGCCGAGTCGCTCCTCATCGGCCTGCTATGCATGATCCTCGTCTTGATCACCAGAGACAAATTCTCCAGCATCTTCACTAGCGATTTGGAGCTCCGGCATGCCGTCTCGAAGATTGCAGGTTTGCTTTGCTTGACCATGGTGCTCAACAGCGTGCAGCCTGTGCTCTCAGGTATATATCCTAGCTAGCTTCTTCCATCCCATCCCATCGATGCTTCTTCTACGGAGTATATATTTTCCTTCATCACGTGCCTTCAACCTCCAAACGTAATTAACATCCCTGCTTCAACAGGGGTTGCTGTTGGAGGAGGATGGCAAGGCCTTGTTGCTCGCATCAACCTTGGCTGCTACTACGCTTTCGGATTGCCTTTGGCCTACCTTCTCGGCTACAAGTTCAACTACGGAGTTGGGGTAATTATATTGATTCTGTTTATTTGAAAACACTGCAAACTGCAAAAAATAAAATAACATGTTGAAGAAATTTTTTGTGCTTGTGATCTCAGGGAATCTGGGGTGGCATGCTTTGCGGTGTTGCGCTTCAGACACTCATTCTTCTTTTCATAGTTTGCAAAACAGATTGGAATGATGAGGTACGGTATAATATACTCAATCGTCTTTCCAATTTTTTCCATGCTTTTGTTTTGTCCAAACTTGATGAACACAACTTTACAAAAACTACAGAAAGAAATGACCGGAGAACTGTTAGGTAATCTTTATAAAAGCTAAATGTTCATTAAAAGAACTTATCCGTTCTCCATCTTCAACAATTCCCCTACCATCCATCGAGTTTCAACCTAGCGTCCTTCCTGTGGCGGATCTAGGATTTTTGTACTGGGTATGCCGCACCAAAAAATTATTAGCCATTTTAACAAAATTTTACATAACAATTCAATAAATAATTGTAAATTCGGTATAAAAGAAAAAATAATTTGTAACTGAAAGATTAAGTAGGAAAGTTGCATAAATTACTACACAAATAGTTAAAAACCATACTAATGGTCGTGGGACGCACCGGCCGGCGAAGACCTCGGCGTTGCGCCAGAGGCATGCCGGCGTGCAAAAAATCTCGCGGCATGCCGACGTCCAAGTTATGATTGGGTGCTCGGGGCAAATCACTCCTGATCTGGGCGAGGCGCCATGGCGGCCGGCGGCGTAGTCACGAGCTTTTTTTTTTTTTTTTTGGTTTAGATGATTGGATCGATCTTCTGTATACGTAGAAGCCGAGGCCGAGCAGTTGTAGCTATTAGGTTTTGCCTTTTTTTTCTCCTACTAGCCAACTAGGACGCACGCTGTACGCACGACTTCAGCTGACCGGTTTCGCAAAAATCCATCAGGGCCTTTTTTTTTCCCTTACTACTACAAGGGAGCAGCATGTGTCTAGCTAAGCAGTTTTACACTAATCAATCAAAGCCATTTTTCTCCTATAGTACACCGTTGGATGCCTTGCCTGCAGGGTATGCCAGTGCATACCCTGTGGCTCCGCCACTGCATCCTTCATCTATTTCTCTCTCTCTCACGCCGCTCCTGGGGCGACGAGGGAGTTGTCGCCGCCGCTCCCATATCCCCTCACCTATGTCCACCCGTTCTCCGCCGGAGGAAGCGGACACGTAAATGCCGCTCTGCAGGTGGGGAAGGGCTCTTGTTCTCTCCCGCTGCTGATGGGGCCTCCGGCCTAGTGTGGCGTGTTGCCCAATACGACAAAACGCTCGGGTGGAGCTCGAAAAGTAGAATGTGCAGGCCTGAATTTTTTTGGTGGTGACATGGCTGCGGCGGTTGCGAGGCAGGACATTGGCCGCTTGTGGATCTAGGCAGCTGCAACGACATGTGTGGCGGCGGCAAGATGATAAAAGAAGGAGAAACCATCCATGTGTGGCGGCGGCACCTTTTTTGGTTTGCGGCGGCAACACCTTTTTCGTTGGGGAGGCGTTAATCAAGTCGGTTGGAATGCCAAACCCTCAGCCTAAAGATATTCTCATATGTCATATTTCATGATTCTCGTGCACAAGGTTGGTGCATATTATTTGTCGAGTTGTCTAGGACATACATCGTACAAAATTATGGGCATATATTTTTGTTCATTGTCAAGGCTAGATGGAATGAAGCGGGTTGTCAACCGAATGTGGCAACACATCATGGTTGCGTTTTGGGGTGCTACTTTAGTATCGGGGCTGGATCTCGCCAGTGTCAAAACCCTCCAGTGACCATCATCTTTGATACATAGTTCAACATCGTTATCTTTCTTTCTTAAGACGTTGCATGGAATTTCTCATTTCTTCTGCGGGGAGAAAACATTTAATTTAGTCATTGACTATATTTGGAGAGAACGATAGTTACGTGTCGTTACCTTTCTAAAGGTGTTACTTTCGTGGAATCTACTCACGCCTCGTGTGTTCTCAAGGAAGTGGTTGATGTCGGTTAGTTATTGTGTGCTTTAGATTTTTTTTCGTTTTAATAATTTAGTTGTTTGCATGTTCTTGGTATTAATATAGTACCCTTTATTACAAAAATATGTGTGTTAGTTAGGAGCTCATAGTTTCCCGGGTATGCCCATGAAGGCTAAATTCAGACAGCTCGACACAGGGCAGCCCAACTCAAGGGCTCGGCCACCAGGCTTAATACATCGTCCCTGAGTACAAGCCACAAGCAGATCTCCATGCGGAACATGGGGATATCTCTTATAACTAAATGCAGTATCAAAGCCACCAGGAGTAGTGTGATCGGATCTAATTTATCTTGTTAGTCTTAGTATTTTATCTCAACCGGCATGTAAATAGAGTTGGCCCATGTAACACCCTCATTCCCACCATGTATATAAGAGGGAAATGGGGCATGCCGGGCAGGACATTTCCTCATCACCCCGTTCGCATCCTCATATACCACCATAGGTGAAATCGAGCATCCGGCGAGATCCTCCGAGCACTAGACGATAGTAGAACCCGCCACAAATAAAAAGTAGAGTTGTTATCGGATGATTTTTGCCCAGACTCGAACCCGTCTAAATATGTTTGTCATGTACTGCTATCATCTTATGCATCGAGTATGACCCCTCCGAACAAAAAATTACCGTTAGAAAAAATATCTCGACAATTAGGTTATCTTAACAAAAATCCAAATTAAACTTGAGTAGCCACATATCATGTATCCATGACTTATTTTTCTCTTTGTGTCATTATAGATATATGTTTTGCTAACTTTTCTCGTATGAAAAATGCTGACTGTTCCAATCTCATTGTCCACAATTGCAGGCCGTGCTAGTTTCAACCCGCATGCGGAAGTGGGGTAAAACTAATGAAACCAAACCTCTCCTAGAAGAAACTTAGAGCACCTTGGCATCTTTTATCTCTACCTTTTCTTTTGAAAAGGATGAAAGAACCTCTGTATGCTTTGATACTTATGATATCATCGTAATTTATTAGTGACGATAGAATATGGAAACCAGGTTGAAATGTTTAATAGCTACATCCATGCAACGTTATGAGCCTGAATGGTCGGGCGCATATTGTATGTAAACCACGAGCTGAAGCTTGAATTATAGCTTAGGCTTTGTTTGGATGTAGGTATTCAAGTGTGATATTGAATTGAGGTGTGAACGTCAAAACAAACACGTTTAGAATAACATTTCTCTAATAGTAATATGCACCATAATCCCTCCAAAGCCAACACTATTTCAGGTCCTCCACCCAATCGAATGTTTTTCATGTTCTAGAAAGAGTAAAATTACTTACATGTCAGAAATTTCAACCCGAGCATGCATGTTCCACCTGCGGGCATAGAGTCATAGACATGAACAACTCTGCTGCATTCTGTCTCCAAAGGCTGTTGATCATTAGGGGCCTGTTTGGTTTGTGCCCCCAACTGACCCTACCAAAATATTGGTCATGCCAAAATCTATGCCTCTTGTTTGGTTTGTTTCCAATTATTTGGCTGCCTATGGACCCTTTGGTGGTTCCTTCACAAATCGCTGCCAATTTTTTGGCAACTCCAGGGCGGCAGAATCTTGCACCAATTTTTTGGCAAGCCAACATTGGCAGGGCAGCTACAGGCAAGAACCAAACGCACCCTAGAAAAACTTCAACACGATACCATACCTTGACTTTCCATAAGCATAAGTTTTAAAAAATTGCAAAAAAATCTAAACAGCAACAAACCTTCTCATATAGCATAGCTGAAAAGACAATTAAGTTGGTAACACCAGCATGTGTTTCTGACTCAGCTTATACGCAGAAGAAAGCCAATATTGTTTCAGAGGAGTTTCACCAAATAGGTTACAAGCTTCGTCTTGGTTACAACTATTTTTCTCAAAAAAAAAAAAAAGTTACTGGAAATGGGCGAGAGGCGGAGAGGGGAGGGCCGGCGGCGGCACTGGAAATGGGCGCTCGTGTGCTTGAGCAGTTCGGCGCGAAAGGAAACAAGGCGCTGATGGGCTTCCTTTTGCCCAGCTGCTGGGCTTTGGACTCTTTCGCTTTTTAAGTAGGAGAAAATTATAAAGAAAATCCTAGCACCAAAAATGTCCCTGCTAAATCTTGGAATGACTCTAGTCAGCAATCTTGGACACCCCTCCATCAACCCACCACCATGCTAAACCCCGTGCTCTAGCCGTCGTGTCGTGCGCAACCAAATTCTGCTGCGCCGCCGCTTCTTCCTATCGGTGTGTCACCGTCTAACCGATCGGACCTGCAAAATTGTAGCCTCTTGAAAGGATAACATCTTAGCCGCCTTCCAAGGGTGTCGGCTACGTCTCTAAGATCGCGCGACGATGGGCAGTCATGCCCGTGACAACGCGTTGGAGTTCCCGTTTCGTGACGAGTTTTTTCGTTAGGAGCATAGAGTCAAGCGGAAATCCGCCGGACGAGGCTTCCCTTCGTAAGGCGTGCGTGGAGGTCGCCGCCTCACGGCAAGTGAAGCAGCTGGAGCAGGGACACGCCATGAAGCCCGGCAAGTGCGGCGAAGGAGTTGGTGGTGGACGAGGTTGTGGCTGGTCGCATGCGCGGTTCGTACCGACGCTCACGAGGCTCGCCGTGGCCATCACGTCGCCACTCCGCGTCTTGGTGTCTTCTCGTCGCCGCCCCCGATCGACGCACTCGTTCCGTCAGACCACCGCGTGAAAGCCTGAACATGGGCCAGATCTTGTCCGTTTGGCGACAAAAACGGACACAACATGTGTGTTCATATGGTTCGGCGCGTCGAGGAAAGGTAGAAACCAAACCCACGACCCAAGCAAAGCAAAGGCCACCCTTTGTTCCGCCATGGCAGAGAAAGAAAGAGAGGCGTGCGTCATCAGCAGGAGTACAAATTGGCCGACACATGCTCTACTGCTTCCATCGGTATCGACGAAGGAAGAAGGACACCGGCCGGCCGCCGGCCGGCATGCAACGGCCGACGCGTCGTGCCGGAGCGCAACTGACAAGGGCATGATTGGCCAAGAGATAGATGCAGCACAGCACGTGGCCATGCATGTGCATGCGCCGTCCGAGATTCCCATGACGCAAAAAGACAAAAGGACGACTTTTAAAAATAAATTTTTAACAGGGGAAAGACCATATAGCCGCCCATTTTAAAAAAATTAAAAACATATTTAAAAGTTTGAAAAAATATGAAAAAAATCATGCATGTTCATACTGATATGTCATCGTGCAAAATATCAATGCAAAATACTTTACAATTTAAGCTGCACAAAAAAGACAAAAGTTGAAATTTTGAAACTTTATTATGTTGTTGACTATACTCTCAGATCTGCACATTTCTCTTTTTGTGTAGCTCAAATCATAAAGTATATTGCATTGATATTTTTCACGTTTGTAGGAAATATCAGTAGGAGCATGCATGATTTTTTGACACTTTTAAATATGGTTTTTATTTTTTTAAATGGGCCGCTCGGAAGTACACTCTTATTACTCCATCATCATTCTCCACCAAAACCGGCGGCGAGCGGCTGCGGGCACTCGGGTCTGGAGCAGCATCGACCCCGCGGGCGGAATGTGGGGATGGAGCAACTTTCTCCTCCTCGTCGTCGTCGTCATCGTCATCGTCGTCGTCGTCGTCGTCTTCTTCATCATCATCGCTGGCAACCTTATCGTCGCCAGCGGCTCCATCATTTTTTGCGACGCCAGTCTTGCGCGCGTCGCCGTCTTCATCATCATCAGAGCTGAAGAATTCCTCCTTGGACTCCTCCTCGCTCTCGCCGTCAGACTCCCAGGATTCTTCGTCGTCGGGGCTGGCGGGTGCCTTGGCCTTGCGGGTCTTCACCGCAGGAGGTTTGGGCCCATGGTCAGCTCGGCCTACAATACCAAAGGCGTTGCAGACCGGCATCCGTGATCACTGGAGCTCGGGAGCATAAACGGCTTTCCGGGTTACAATTTTGCAAACACGACCATAAAAGAACATAAATCACAACAAGCCCTGAAATTTAGAAAAAAATGCCCTTGTGGCATAGATAAGAAAAGCGACCAGAACCTCCAGATTATCCTAGGCCACGGTCGCAACCGAACCGCCGGCCGTCCTTCTCACCGGGGACAAAACTAAGTACGATCGATGCACGCCGTCGTCGGGATGAAATCCTGGCCACCTTCTGCCACCGCGACGATGAGACCGAGACAAGGCGCATGGATCCATAGTACTGTTTGCGATCATAGGAAAGAGAAAAGCATAGTCTTTTATAACATGGGAAGAACCCCAAAGGGTCCATACACTGCATTAAACATGAGCGGTGGGCTTACATTTTACAAGGAGGACCCCGAAAAAAGAAAATTATAACATAGTCTTACAGAAAGAACACTCAAAATAATTGGGAAATATCCATCATGTCCTTCTCCATCGAATGTGATGCGCTCGACGCAACACCACTTGCGAGCACTGGGAACTACACCACTTTGGGCATTGAAGGCGACGAGAGCTGCCGTGAAACAATTGAAGATCTTCCCGCATGGTGCAACGATCGAGAGAAAAGAGGGGGAATTAGCGCTAGCAGTACAACGACACCAGAGCCTGGAGCGGTCCCCCATGGTGTCATCTTCGGACGACTCACGGGCATTGGACACAGGGCGATGTATCGATGAAGCGACCGGAGAAAAACTCGCTAGAGCTATCCCCATGATGAAAATGTATCTCGGGCAATAGGGTAAACACGTTGTGAGTGGTGTAGGCGTGGACGAGTCAATGACCAGTGAATGTGAGAGCTATCCTCCGGATCCTTGATCCCGAATTCCTCCGGACTCAGCTGGCGATGGCGACGAGACACAGGACGACAACGTTGGCTGCAAGGGCCGAGCTCCTCCGGTGATGACAGCAGGTGGAAACAACTCTCCGGCTAGAGGCCCGAATTCTTTCGGCTAAGGTGGCAGGGTGGTGGGATTGGCGAGCAACAATGGAGGCGCGACAACGGAGGGGAGGGTGACGAGGGAATATGGGTAGGGAGAGATATGATGGCGTGACTCCTCGCAAATTCGACCCAAATTTAGTCCGAAAATGGACGCGTCCACACCCGCCGGTCCATTTGCGGTGCCGCCCTGAAAATTTGGGGAAGCCGATGTCGCAACGGGACAACCTTGACCGGTCAGAGACACCCGGATTATAACGAACTAATAATTAAACAAACTCCGGGTTAATAATTTACAGGGTGCAGATAAAAAAATACAGCGTGGGCCCCACCCACAGTACATTATTCTTCCCGCCGCCGTACCTTTCCCTTCACCGACAGCCGCGGTAAAAAAACGTGGGCCGTCCGATCCGCCGACCACCTACCCCCATTAATCACATTCACCTAGCACTAGCAGCAGTCTCACTCTCGCCACTGCCACTGCCACTGCACGCTCTCCTCCTCCCCTCTGCCTCTCCACCGGCGGCGCCGACCTCCTCCGACCCACGCGCCGGCGCCAGGCCCTCGCGAACCAACCACCCCGCGCGCTTCGACTCGGCTCCGGCCGCGTGATCTGGTGAGACACTCTCCTCTCCTCTCTCCTGCCCCTTTGCGCGCGCTGGGAGTCGCCGTGGGGACGGAGATCCGGCTACTCCCAGCGGCGGCTTAGATGTGGGTTCTGGGCGCCGGATCTCCGCTTACACGCCGCGCCTGGCGTTGTTGGTTCGCGAGAGAGCTGCCCGCCCCTCAGATCGTGATCTTCTCTATGTATCTACGCACGCACGAGCTCCCGCTGCTTGGATTGGCTCTCGGCCAGGCCCATCAGCTGCGTGAGCATGTTCTGGTCTTGGGTTCCTTCTAGGGTTTTCTCGGCCGGGTTTATGGTTAGATAAATAAATGAATTAATTAATGCTAGATGTGGCCAGTGGGATCTCCCACAAGCTTAGGCGTTCGTTCAGATGTCATTATCAGTGAGACCTTCTATGTTAGTAGGCCCATCATCTAGCTAGCTTTATGCTTTGTTATTACTAACAGCACCGCAATTTCTCTGGATATAGCTTTAGTGGTTACATAGTGGTGGTAGGGGCCAGGAGTGCGGAACTTGCTATGTGTTGTTACTCGCCAGATTTAATTGTTTGCCGCCAGGAAGCGGCCGAACCGATTGTTTCGCCGTGTTTGGTCTGTCTGATTAAGCCACGCTCACTCATGGGCCGAGTTTCCCAAGCACGTTTCATGTTATGTTAAACAGCTATGGTCATGTGAGCAGATGAATTATTCTCAAGCGAGTGACACCGCTTGCTTTGCCCCGTGCGTGCTGCAGGTTGTTCCGAAATGGCCGGCGGTATCACGTGCGGATCCTTGCTGCAGAAACTGCAGGTACTCGGCCACGGTCGTCATTCACGCCTTGCCCCAGGGGCGAAAGTGGTGCTATTTTGTTTCTTCACTTTTTACCTGTGTGGTTGGTTGATTCTGAAATCACGCTTCTCGTCTGAATTAGCTTGTATGGGATGAAGTCGGCGAGAGCGACGAGGACCGTGACAAGGTCCTGTACCAGCTGGACCAGGAGTGCCTCGATGTCTACAAGAGGAAAGTCGACCAGGCCACCAACTCCAGGGACCTCCTCATCCAGGCGCTCGACGACTCCAAGATCGAGCTCGCCAGGCTGCTCTCTGCTCTCGGGGAGAAAGCTATAGCAAGAACCGTAAGTTGTTGAATGTTATTACTAGCACACCTAGGAATTGCTTGGCTGATTTTCATCCTACACAGTTCTGCAGAGTGTATACTAGTGCTTACTCAATGGAACTTATGCAAGCTTTTCTGAGTTACCAATTCTCACATCATTCTTTTGCTCCTGTTGTGCATGAGATTTTATTTGTCATAGCTTACAAGTCAAGTGATACCTCATTCTGTATGTTTATTTCTTTACCCTAGGAAGTAAATCCGGAATTATCAGCTTATTACTGCATGCATAGTATGTTCTGGTGATTTACTCAATGTAACTAGGCACCAACTTATGGTACCTTCTCTGAATTAGCGATTCTTTCCACATTCTTTTCTTTCTAATGTTCATGAGATTTGATTGTCACATATATCACAAGTCAAATGGCACCTCATTCTGAATGTTTAGAGGCATTATTTTATTTCTTCACCATTGAAAGTAAGTCGAGAACTATCGATGCATGCAGACTGAGAAGACATCGGGCACCATCAAGGAACAGCTAGCTGCTATCGCGCCAACACTTGAGCAGTTGAATAAGAAGAAAAATGAAAGAAAAAGGGAATTTGTTAGCGTGCAGTCTCAGATTGATCAAATATGTGGTGAGATTGCTGGCACCACAGAGGTCGGTGAGCAGGTGGCGACACCACAGGTCAACGAGGACGATTTGACACTTGAGAGGCTTGAAGATTTCAGATCCCAACTCCAAGAGCTTGAGAAAGAGAAGGTATTTACGCTACTCCTCCCTTAATTTGTTTTTAGACAATGAATGAGAGAACTCTCCAGCTCCCACTATTTTTTTTTTGTTATGATGCTTGCTTCGTCGATGGTTCCCCATGGCTAACAAGATTTTATTTCTTCTTGGTATTTGTTTGCAGAGCAATAGGTTGGAGAAGGTTCTTGAGTATGTTAGTATGGTGCATGATCTCTGTACCGTCTTGGGGATGGATTTTCTCAGCACTGTGACTGGAGTTCATTCCAGTCTGGATGACTCCATTGCCGATGACTGCAAGAGCATCAGCGACGATACATTGTCAAAACTTGACCAGACAGTAACCACACTTCACGAAGATAAAAAACTGAGGCTAAGCAAGGTAAAATCATCACATTTTTTAGTCCTTTTCTTAAAATCTGAAGCACATGGCTCATTAGATGAGCAATCTGCTCAATGGATTATTTGTTATTCTCAGCTTCAAGAGCTTGCTGCTCAACTCTATGATCTTTGGGATCTCATGGATGCTCCCGTGCAAGAAAGGAGCATGTTTGATCATGTCACCTGCAACCGATCAGCATCTGTAGATGAAGTGACTGCTCCTGGAGCTCTTGCCCATGATTTAATTGAACAGGTGTGGTTACGTTGAAATTATCTGGTATAATTATTCTCTGACATGAATTATGTGTTATGCTCCATTTGATCTTTCCTTCCAATTCAGGCTGAGACAGAAGTTCAAAGGCTAGACCAGCTAAAATACAGCAAGATGAAAGAAATCGCTTTCAAGAAGCAAACTGAACTGGAAGACATCTATGCCGGTGCTCACACAGTAATAGATACTGCTGCCGCCCATTTGAAGTTACTGTCGCTGATTGAGGCAGGGAACATAGAACCGACAGAACTGATTGCAGACATGGAAGGCCAGATAGCAAAAGCAAAGGAAGAAGCATTGAGCAGAAAAGATATATTAGATAAGGTTGAAAAATGGATGTCTGCATGTGAAGAAGAGAGTTGGCTTGAAGATTACAACCGGGTATATACTAATAATTTTTTTTAGTAACCTAGTTTGCTGGTTATAGGAGTAGCTTCTCAGTTCTCACGCCCAAAGTTTTAATCCTTCTGCAGGATGACAACAGATATAACTCAAGCCGAGGTGCCCATCTGAATCTCAAACGTGCTGAAAAAGCTCGTATTCTTGTCAGCAAGATTCCAGGTACTTGTCTAAAATATACAAACAGAAACATCCACTGTGAACATTTTCATGCAGAGAAAATCGATTTGTGTCCATTGGGCTTATTTGTAGCAATGCTGATTATTTCTGGGTAATATATGGATTATGTTTACTTTCTTCTGGTCTTACATACGGGTTATTTCTGTGTAAATATATGTAGCTATGCTTCTGTTCCTTGCTAATGTAATGAGTTCTTGCATTCTAGCACTTGTCGAAACTCTGGTGGCCAAGACAAGGGCATGGGAAGAGAGTCGTGGTTTGTCCTTTATGTATGATGGTGTACCGCTTCTTGCTATGCTGGACGAGTATGTTATGCTAAGGGAAGAACGAGAAGAAGACAAGAAAAGAATGAAGGTACATTCTATTCACTATTAAAACGAGAAGCCAATGGTTTAAGATTCTGAATTCCCTTCAAACTTTAAGTTCATTAGGATGATGCTGTCAAGCTCAAAACTAGATTCATCACGAGCGATCTAGGATAGGTTGCTTCTGTTTGTGACCTCTATTTGCTTAACATTAAATATCCATTCTGTCTGCTGCATTCACACCCCAGGAACAAAAGCGCTACGTCGAGCAGAAGCTAACCACTGACCACGAGGGGCCATTCGGATCACGAGTCAGCCCCAACAGACCGGCAACCGCGAAGAAGCTTCCTGGCCCGAAAGCCAACGGCACCTCCGTGAACGGTGGCACTCCTCCGAGCAGAAGGCTGTCGATCAACGGGAGGTCTGGAGGGAAGGACAGCAGTGGCAAGAGGGACTCCCTGAAGGCTGCCGCCGCCGCATCGTCTCCGGGCCGCAACGGCGCCGCGAAGGAAGACATTGCTGCATCCTCCCACATCTCCGGCACTGATCTGGCCCCGACCACGCCGTGATCTTTGTTTGACTCGATGTCGTATATTAGATAAGAGGAGGTTTTGTTTCCCATTTGTTCTGCTGTGGTAATATAATGTAACTTATTCGTAGCGAGGAGGACGTACACTACAGCGTCCATCGTCGATTTGTTCAGATGTTCGGCTAGGATTTCTTTGCTCCTGGTGTATGTAAGTGGTGTTCCACTTTTGATTAGTACTATTCCTACTGATGACCAAACGTTGTAGTAGTCTTTGCTGGCCTGTGTTGTAAGTTGCTGAAATGACTCTTTGGTGTGCCCTGTCTGTCTGGTTGTTCTAGCGCAGTCTGATGAACACATTTCGCCCTTTATCTGGTTTCCCATGTTTCATAGCGTCACGTTGTACGGCCCTTTCTGATTCAGCGTATTCATTTAAAATTTGAAGGATTGCATCCTTTTGGAGATTTATCTGCCTAACATTGAAGTTTTTATAATCATATGGAATGCATTTCTATGCTCACAACTTCTTTTTATAGAAGTCCTAACATGAGTTCAAACCTCGTTTTGGTTTATTAGAAGCCTGATGTTGGAACTTTTTGTTGTGAGCATTTTTTTTTTTTGCTTTATTAGTGAAGAAATTGCGGAATTGGTGTGTGATGACGAAGCCAATCATACATCCGTCGATCTTCCAATGGGCCGTCCACATCCATGTCATCAGGTCCTTCCGTGGGCCGACCTGAAAAATCCACAAAATATCCCCGGGAATAAAATAGGAATATCAACCAAGAAACGCAGACGCTTCCATCTCCTCCGATTCCATTCGATTTGGATTCCGATCGGCGGCGGCGGGTGATGAGGAAGCGGGAGCGGGAGAACCCGTGCGGGATCTGCGGGCACTACCATCGGTACGACGAGGGGAGCCCTGCGGGGTCTGCGGCCACCGACCGCCGCTCGCCCCCGCGGCCGCCGTCCCCAGGGACTCGGCGTTCCCGTCGGAGATACTCAAGGACTTGCTCTTCCTCGGCACCTACGACCACGCCTCCCGCGCCGAGCTGCTCAAGACCATCGGCGTCTCCCACATCCTCAACGTACGTCCTATGCTCCCCTCCATTTCACTCTCACCTCTCGGATTGCCAAACTGCTGGTGATTTCCCCCGTACACACCTTAGCCGTAGAAATGGAAGGTCCGTCGGTCCATATTTACTTCCTTCACTTCGAAATCGTCGTTAGTTATCAGGAAAGAATAGCATACCATTTTTTTTTCTTTTTTTTGCTGCCGACAAGTTCAGTTTAGCACTAGGCATATGTATGTATCCGGCAATCCGGAGGCAAAATTACAGCACAACAGGATGGAAGGAAGTGCTGTCGAAATGTCGAGCGGCATGCAATCCTTTCAGACCACCGCAGGCTCGAAGGAGACCCCTCAGTTTTACCCCCGTATTGGGTTAGTCGATTCGCAGACAGTGCACCGGCTTCCTCGCCATGGAAAGAGTTTGTAATCAATGTCCTGCACCGCTATCTTATGCGCTGGTTCACCCTACTGATCAGACATGCCTAAGTTGAGCCAGACAAAAGTGGTGGTGCGTCATCTTTTCTTCTTCTTTACTATACCTGTTTTGGAAACGTGGGAGGCTAACAACCATTTAATTGTGGCTTGTGATAAGTATTAAAAATTTGGATTGACTAGTTGAAGGCCTTGGTTGTTTTGTCATAGATCCGTGTCATGTAGTAAGATATTGTCATTAGCTTTTACAGTTTTCATGCTGTAGTGTTTCCATTGTGTATTTGGCCGAGTTCTTTGCGTGCCCGTATTGCTGTTGCAATATCCAGGTGTCGGCGAGTCAATGATAACTTGGCAAACAAGGGCCAGCCAGCTTATATCTGACCCCTGGACTGGTCTGCGATTATTTAGATGTTTCAGCTGAAACTTTGCAACTACTCTTGTTCTGTCTGAAAGAGAAACGATATCTTACCAGCTCTTTACCTAGCTCTGGCTGTGACGCTCCCGGACTGTGCATTCATGCCAAAACCTTTACTATCTGACCTTGCTTGATCCTCTTTTATTTAAACATGTGTCACATGTCATTCGGAAACTCTCTAAATATTATTCCTTGATTTGAAACTGAAATTGTAATTTACAGCGCTCTTTTGCCTGACAGACCGTGCCCTTCTGCCAAAACCTATACCGGAATTCCTTCACTTATCACTGCCTTCAAGACGACAAGACTTTGCAGTTTGATGATGCTATCCAGTTTCTAGGTATGGTGCCGTTCTTCCAGTCGCCAGCCCGCAACAAGTATGCGAGTTTACTGTATATCCATTGTTCTATTCTGCAAGATTGACATTTTTGCTTATGGCAGACATTTACTTTCTTTTAGCATAAAACATTCTTCAATCTCAGTCTACCAACGTAATAATATGTTGTGTGATTGTCATTTAAACTCGTATTCTTTAGATACCCTTGTGATTTTTGCTGTTCTCTCTCACAGTCCCCTTCCCATATTGAGGATAGGATTATCTGGTGCTCAGTCAGTAAGGGCATCATGTACCTACTTATTTGTTATTTTCAACTTCAGAACAATGCGAGAGGGATAAAGCTCGAGTTCTAGTCCATTGCATGTCAGGGAAAAGTAGGTGTGTACATGTAACATTAGTTCCCCTTAGCATTTTTGTTTCTTGTGCTGCTGCTGGGACTTCTTTGACTAATGCATCCAAAACACATTGATCAGGTCAGCTGCATTTGTGATAGCCTTCTTGATGAAGTCCAGAGGCTGGCGACTTGCACAATCTTTCCAATGGGTGAAAGACCGGAGACCACAAGTGCAACTGGCTGATGGTAACTTTATTATCTGTACAACTTTTGCTGACATTCAAGATGTATATTCTAAGAAGTAGCGCATGGTGGCTAAAGAAGCTTTTTTCTACAGTGGCGCAGCAGCAGTTGATCGTATGAGCAGAAGCTTTTCGGTTCCACCATTGGTGTGGCAGCTCAATCTCTCACTCCAACAGATTCCTTCCCTTCTCTTGGATTCGGTTTCGCAAAACCGTCAGGTGACATCCAGGTGCCTACCTTTAACCAGCAGGCTCCAGCGTCGTCCATCTTCGAGCGGGTCGGCCCGAACAACATCCCGAGTAATTTCACGTTTGGAGCCGAAAGAATCACCGAAGCCAAGCTCTCAGATACCACGGTAGCTTTGGCATGGCCAACTTGTCCGGGAACGATAGCATGATGGACAGCTCCTAGGTGGCATTTGCAATGTATAAACGGGTGGACCGTGCATTTGTGGGTTTCTCGGATAGTTTAGATTTCTGAGAAGGGAAGTTACAATTTTTTGTGAGAGATCTGTTACCATTGCTATTTTCTGTCTTTTAACAGGCATGTATGTGCTTTAATTTGACTTGTGTAGCCTAACCAAGATCGACTGGAATTACGCTGGAAAGTTTGAGTAGAAGCTGCATATGTGCTTGTTAAATTGTACAGATTTGTGTGCTAAGTATAGCTCTCAAAATTCATGCATTGTTGTTGTGAACTTTAGAGTCCTTTTTTCTGTCAATCATGCGCAAGATCGACCAAGATAAGCCTTCAGGCAAGATTGTGACAAGTGAGTCGACTTGAAAGGGCAAGATCCCTGAGACCTCGATGAAAGATCCTTGGTCAACCTTTCTCAGTTGAAAAAAAAACTGTTTTAAGCACATTTGACCGTTGATTTCTTATAAACATATAACTGTGACAACTATATGTTTGCGGAGTCCATTACCGCCGTGTAAAAAACATATATATAACTCAAAATTGCCATCTACATGTAAACCATACTCCTCCCTTGTGCTATGAACAAATCAATCAAACACCAGTTTGCATCAGTCTGCAAGCTGAAGGTAGCTCGTCGCAAAGTTTGTGTGCCTGCCTACCATCTTTGAAACCCGACAGAGCATCCGCTCATTTCCTGATGTACTCGATCGTGCAGTTCTCCTTCAGCCACTCGAGCACCTTTGCAGCCTCGAGAACGTCTTGAACCTGCATACATATTCAAGTAGTTGAAATTTTTGTCGCAATAAGATCGAAAAAGGGTGTTCTCACACCGCAGCGACTGAAGGAATTCCTCATTGGAAATATCAGGAAAAAAACAGCTAAAAATACCTGCTGCTTGATGTTCCCCTCGTCATAGTCCTGATTATAGCGTTTGAACTCTTCTATAGAGTTCTCACTTCCTTGATGAGCTGATCGGTCGAGTACTGCACGATGATATGGTATGATATGCGGTTAATACATGGATGGATAGAAATGCGAGGATCAGAAGTCAAGAAGCAAACATGCTGTTATTGTTACCTGTAAGTTTTCGGCCTTGAATATTTCACCCACAGCCAACATTTGTTTGATGATTTTAGTGATGTTCTCCCTCTCACTCTTCAGGTACTCCTGGACCGACCTCTCACTTGAAAGGGAAGCTAACTGATCTTTATCTAGCTTCCTCTCTGCCTGCAGGAATCAATAAATCTACGTTGAGAAAGCAAGATATTAAGAGCTAACCGAGTGTTAGACTGACTGCTTGTGCAGTACCTGAAGTTGCAGAAGTTTGGCTCCATACAACTGTTGGCCTTGTTCTTGAAACATGGCCCGTGGAACATCGACCTCAACCAACTAAACAAACCAATGGATGCATTAGTGCAAGGTTATGGGATATTGGAGAATGTGAAAAAGGAATTTGATAATGACCAAAGGTAACATATGATGATCTTCCTGCAACAGCACTTGAGAATTCAAAAGCTATTTCAGAAGCAAGTCCTCAACCTTTCCCAGCTGGTCGAGGATTGCGTTATCTGTTGCTTGTTCTATAGCGGTCTTCTCCACTTCTTTGCATCTTTCCAAAATTCTTTCTCGAACCTGTTTCAGTTAGAAGGGGTAATCACTATCAAAACAGTTGGCAAAATTTGCTAATGAACGTATCATATGGTGATACAGATTACAGCTAATATTTTACAGGGTGAACTGCAACTATGATCAACTGGGAGTAATTTCCAAAAAAAAACAGGTTCAACAGATGCATATCCAATTATGTTGATTTGGATGGCTATTATTAACTACTAAGTGAAACAAATACTACATCGATGAATAGAAACCTGATCCATGGTAGTGCATCCTGGAAGGAGTTTTTCGGCAAGTGAATCGTCCAACTCTGGCAACTCTCTGAGGAAGAGTTCTTTACAGACAACCTACACAATACCAGTGAAAATGGGAATGAAAACCTCCCACACTAGCTAAAATAAATCTGTGTCACTATGGTTTGCATGCAGTCAAAGTTTGATGGGTAACATACAAGTGTATCTTATTTCCCACATGCAAATTGGTAGTAAGAGTGGAGTACATAGATTAATAGATATACAGTTTGGAGTGATACTCACAGTAAACTGGGCACGGACACCTTGTAGACTTTCTTGATCAAAGGACTCAGGGAACTGAATAGGAAATGATCTAGTCTCACCAGGACGAATCCCAATTAGCGAACCCAGAAATCCAGGAACAAGGTTATCATTTTCCTCAGTGTCCAACTGGAACCCTGCAAGCAAGCCATAGTAGATGTGCATGACATCACAAGATAGAAGTACATCACTGTCATTTCAAGTAACAGGAAATGAAAGCACAATACTGCACACTCTATCTATGTTGCATATAGAAGAATTCAAAGATACGTGGATTCAAATATCACATCACTACTTTAGTCGTTGCAATCAAAGTGGCGTAACAGGCCAGCGATAACTGGGGATATTAAGTTGTGCAAACAAAATAGAAAGCAGATGTGTGAAGTAAGCAAACCTGTAGCCTCAGCTGATGGAATCCTTTCGCCCTTAGAGCCATCGGTTGTGATAGTTTCAGCCAATATATCTATTACTGTTACATCACCGATCTACACGTTCAGAAAATGGATGCTGTTACCGTACAACAATATTACCGATGCTTACCATGAAATAATATTAATCTAACATGCCAACTCCAAAGAAGCAAGCCAAGTAGTTCCTCCATTTATTACGGAAATAGTAATGCTACTTGACATTGACAAGCAAACTGTTAAGGGTATGTATATATTGACTTGGACGTGGTCAATATTTTAGGCTTCGCACATATCTCTTTTGTATATAACTCTTCCTAACAGAAAAAGATGCAGATTTCTGAATAGTTATTCACAACACTAAAACTAATGGGAAAACAATACATATAAGTACTATAAATAGCAATAGCACAACAATGTAACAGCAAGAAGCAGCCCAAGAGAGTTACAACCAGGATTCACTTCACCATTTAAGAACTAGACATTATCACTTTTATCTCACACTGGTCCTGAAGTACAATGCAGATGCGAGAAGAAATCAGGGGTATTATATACAAGTTAGATTTAAGCACTGAATTTCCAGAAACACAAAATCACAAAGACGCAAAATATTTGGAAAAAGATGAATAGTACGCCACTTGGCCAGAGACTAACAGAAAATTAGCTGATTCCTGCAAAACTGTGTCGTTTTTGCGTCAATGCAGAAACTAGAGTCCTGAGTACAGATCTAACACACAGTAAAGTTTTTATTGGTATATTGCATACTGGAGAAACTATAAGAACTCACCTGTAGACCTCTGTCAGATACTACTCGAAGAGCCCCAAGAGATTTACGACGACGCTTCAGCTCTAACTCAGCTGCCTTTTCCGCATCAACAATTTCATCTATTTCAATAACCACCTTGAGGTTCTTATATTTGTCTTCAGTTGACCACTGGAGATCAGGAACAATATCCACCGCAACATCATACCTGACGAAATTCGACATAAAAAAAAGATAGGATGAAAACCAAAATTTTAAACAAGTTCAAAATAAGTAGGACGCCTAGATGGGAGTAGCTGTGCACCTAAACACATGGTCGAGGGAGAAAGACTCATTCATATCATCAAACTTAGTGAGGATCCGTACAGAATCTTCCAAGGCCTTATCTTCTACCTATCAAACAGATGACGATATCAGCTGAGAAGATGCAAACAGAGCATATTATTCAAGAGGGAGAAGGAGAGTCATGATTCGGCAAGAGATGATTCATACCGAGGACAATGCTTGAGGAAGCGTATGTCTCAGGATCGCTTCGACTGTAGCCGCCCGTACATGCTGCGGTCCGACGTAGTTGAGAAGTACATTCTCTGGAACTATCTTTCCAGGCCGAAATCCAGGAACCTGACAAGAAGGAATATACATAGTTGAGCTGTGTAAGTCTCTGACAATTATGTATGGCGGATTGAAATGTGCTACTAATCGGTTTGGGCACGGATTAGCAGTGGTGTGTGCGTACCTTGAAGCGCTTGGAGTACTCCATGAGGGTGGTCTGGTAGCACTCCTGGCAGATGGAGGTGGGCACCTCCACGCTGAACTTGACCTGCCTCCAAGAATCAAGAACAGATTTTTCAGCCATCGAAATGTGGGAATTAGTGGAGCAGAGTCGGGGGGTCCTCACGCTGGAGTTGGGCTGCGGCGTCTCGGTGACGCGCACGGAGTCGCCGCCCGCCTCGCGGAGCTCCACAGCGGCCGAGGCGACGGGGAGCCGCCGCCGTCGGCTCTGGAACCGCGAGGTGGAGGCGGAGGTGGACAGAGAGCGAGAGGAGGAGGGAGACGGGGAAGAAAGAGACCAGGAGGCTGCGCGTGGAGAGGAGAAGCAGGTGGGGCGGTGGGCGGAGGCCGTGGAGGCGGCGACGGCCGCGGTGGCGAGCTCCATGGCTCAGCAGCAGCAGCTCTGTTTCTGTGTGGGGAGAAGACGAGACGAGGGGATTAGACATTTTGTAAGGGGATAAGCCGATATTTTTTAATTAAAAATAAGTTATTTTCTGGGGTTATATATATAAATAAGCATTTAAGCGTTTGTACACAACATTCAATGTATGCGTGTCTGCATGATTCTGTGTTGTGTCGAATAAGGCTAGCTATAATGGAGAGTATACTAATATCATCCATACGATACTAATCTATCTAACTACTTACACTATGGTTATTAACATATTTGTTGTATTGTATAGTATTGCATTAATTAGGTTGTACTCCCTCCGTTCTTAAATGTAACATGTTTTAGATGTGACACATGTAGTCTAGATACATACACAAATGAGTGAACATACACATGAAATGTGTCTAGATACATTTGTATACATGTGTATGTGGACAAAGTCTAAAACAACTCATATTTGGGAACGGAGGGAGTAGAATCATCTTGTCTTAAAATGCGTTATGTTACAATATCTATTGATGATGTCACTATCATCTCTTTCATCATTAATTGAAGTGACATGTTATCATTTTGTCAATGTGGTACACATGATACTAGTTATACATGATACTAGTTATGATACCGCCACCATGCATAGTCTAATATCATCTATTAAGTCTCGGAAACGGTTGAACCCTTACTTTCCAGCCCTGTGTATCATAGTAAATGTCTAAAAGTGTATAAAAGGTTATCCAATAACCATGTAAAATTATCGTGATCCACAACCATAGTATGGTGTTCCCGCAATGGTGTGACAGAAAAATAATAATCACACTCAATATATGTAACTTTGTTGCAAACGCTATAAACATGTAAAATCCTTTGTAGTAACCATGCACAAATCAGTTCACCTAATTGCTAGGGTTTCTCGATATTCCTGAGAACTACGTAACGGACATGGGGCACACCCATCATGGAGGTGTTCATATGAATAACAGATGGATGATCAACGAAACAAAAATACGAACGAACAATAGGTTTTGGGATTACAACACGAGATGGATGGATGAGTCGATGGTGGGGCGTTGATGATGTTGAAGATGATGAAACAATGTGGCAGTCCCCACTGCCAAGAAAATGACATGGTTGATAACCTTCTGCCGATCCCCCTCCAGATCCATCCGAAGGTGAGTTTTTTGTGTCATGTCTGGTTCTCTGTTGCTCCGTTCTCACAGATCTATTTTCACATGGTGTCAACATTTAACAAGATGAAGGCGGTGGCACATGTATGACTGCTGGTATGAGCGGACACACTCATAGGCCATCAAATTGACTGCTGGCTTGGCTTTGGGTGCAACTTCTTCTAAGAACTCCTGGCAAAATTAGGAAAAAAGAGCGCGCACAAGCGCGGTAAAATACTAAATTTGCTACATTGATGCAATAATATATAATAAAAAATGATTCAAAATGCACTCATAAATAATATATGTTAAACTTTTGCTCTACTCGAGAAAGTGCGCAATTTAAATGAACAAGGTTATTATGTTCATGAAGTGTGAGCCGATAAAATAGAATGTGGGCATTGTGGCGATTAGATAATTTAAAAAAGATAAGAGACTAACATGAGTGTTAGCACAACTTTTACGCTCATTAGAGCAGAGATATTTCGACTCCTATAACAGACCAATTGCATAGTGATACTAACTTGGAAATCTACTTTGGCTCATAGGTGTAGATACGCCTACTATCCAAAAATCCGCATTTCAAAATGTCAAAAAACAATCGAATGTACACCGGACATTATATGTTCATACACAAAGTTTCATGAAATATTGATATTTTTGTGGCATGCGCAAAAAGGTCAAATTCTGCTACTCCAAAATTAATTTTTACGAGATAACTTGTTGTTTTTTACATGCCACAACAAATATGTTTGTTTCACGGAAATTTGTGTGCGAAAATATAATATCGGTATGTACACCAGACATTTTTGTTTGATTTTTTTATATTTTAAAATGCAGTTTTTTTTTATAAAGGGTGAACCTAGACCTACGAGGTAGAACATTTTGTCCACATTGGAAAATTCAGTTATACTCCGTAATAATTAAGCTATTCAGGTTTAACTGGACGAGCGTAGATAGACTCAATATTTTTATATACCATCGAACAATCTCTTAAAAGTCTGTCCTTGCAGTTGGACACTTTCACTTCCTCCCGTAATCTAAGGCAAACCTATTTGCCATCAGCTCATTTTTTTTCTTTCCATGAGACTAAGCATGCAGAGGTACCGCGAAAAATAAAGCAAAGTGATCACCCAGGCGCTGATTCAGCGGCAGAGTACGAAAAAAATCTCCAACTCGTGGTTATAATTAAGAATTGTAGCACTAGCTCATACTTATTCCTCATCCTCTATGCTTTATTTTGTTTCAGTTTTAGCTTTTTAATGAAACAAGGGATAGTTTAACTAACATAAAGTGACAAGTATAGGGAAAAAGTCAAATTTATCCATGCATGCATCTAATAAGATTACCATAATTAAGTTTTTTTTTTTGAAAGGTCACCGGGGGGAAAGGCTCCCCACCTGAATATATTTCAAAGTTGCCTTGAGACTTTGCAGCCTCTACAAGATGGGTTCAAGTGAACCAGAGAGTACGGGGGTTACAAAGGGGGAGAGATAAACGAAAAAAACACACACGCACAAACACAACACATGAAAGGGGGAAGTAGCCACACAACGACCATTACCATAAGAACAGTCACCAGCGCGACATAGAGGATTGTCAATGGCACCATCGAAGGGTATCACAATACCGAGATTTTGCAAATTGCCACAACAACACCCGCACACTCGAGGCTATCTTCACGGCGTGATACTGGAGCAGGAAGTCAACGAGTGTCGCCGGCAAACCGCGAACTCCGCCACAAGGGGCATGATACTGGAGCATATGCAAGTCATGAGACAACCGACAAACACGAACCTTGACTTCAACTCCGCCATAGAAACAACCGAGCAACCTGCAAGGTGAGGTGGGCATGCTGCTCCATCAAAGAGCAAAGATCAACCGAGACCGCTCCTTTGACACGTGCTCACAGCAACACAGCGACCACCACCATGGAAAGACTTGAGCTTGCACAGAAACACAATGAAACTTGCACAGAAACAAACCACCATCGGCCCCAAGCTGGCCGCACCGACACCAACAACCGCAGCACCAGCATCAGCTTACCCCAGCCATCCGGACACTCGAGCACCACCCCTGCAATCCCTCAGCAGCGCCTCCTCGAGGGAAGCGACATCGGAACGCCGCCACTGCCCAAGCAGGGACCAGGTTTTCACCCAGCAGGGGGGTGGGTGATGGGGCTGGAATTTCAACAAAGCCTCCAAGGAGGGATACGGCGCCAGAGCGTCGCCGACGTTGCGGCCGTCGCCAGCCAAGGGTTTCCCCCAATTCCAAGCACCACACCACCATCCACCCGTCGAAGGAGCCGCCGAGGACGAGGCCCCAATGCTCCTGGGACAGGGGAGAGCTCCAACACAGGCCGGAGAAGCGAACCCGAAGGCAATGACAAGCAGGTCTTCAACCAGGCGCCGCCGCACCTTGCGGCCTCACCATCGGAGGAGAGGAGCATCACCACGATGCACCAGACCATGGACCTCCGCGCCGCCAGGGTCCGCCGCCACAGCAGGTAGCCGCGCCGCCGGGGGAGGCCGCGCCGCCAAAGAAGCCGCCACCGCGAGGGGGGCCGCCGCCGCGCGCGAGAGAGCCTTGGCCGGCACCGTCCACCGCGCGGGAGAGTCCGGCAGCATCATCGGCGCCGGCGCAAGGAGGATGGCGCCAGAGGAGGGGTCCGGCCGCCGCCACCGCGCCGGTGAGGAGCACGGGGAGGGGACGCCCGTGAGGACGCGGCACAGGCCGCCGCCGCCGGCGAGGGACCTCCAGGGAAGCGGTCTTCCTCCATACTGCTTCCTGGGGGCTGAGAGCGCAGATCCCCGCCGCCCCCATCACGGGCGCCGCCCGGCCTAGTCCGGCGGCCGCCTCTGGGGACGACGAGGGGGAGGGAGGTGGGAGAAGGGGGCGGCGGCGCGGCTACGGTTAGGGTTTCCCCTCGGTCGCCTGGAGGGAGGCGACGCGAGGGGCTCAAGCGGTTCGAAATTATGACAAACAACCACCATAATTAAGTTGCAACCTCAGCTATCATTAAAAGACATGATAATAATAAAACATAAATCCACTGGCACCGGAATGTTGTTGCGCAGGTGGTTTTGTTCCCCCTGAGCCATCATCTGCATCAGACTATGGTCGTCGCGCGTAGGTCGGCGCGCATGCATGACCAGCTCGCGGCAAAACGCGCTCATCTCGTGCTGTGGTCGCAGTCGATCTGCTTCATGTGGCCGGTCTGCTCGCGGTGAAGCCCTCACCTTTTTACAACTATTGGGAACACCGGTTACAGCTAGTTTATACGTATACTAGTGAATTGCCCGTGCGTTGCTACGGGGGAATACATATTTTAGTGGTTCAATACCAATATTGACGTACATATAGTGTACTTTATATTTCAGTTCACGATTGGTAAGGTATGTACTTTATATTTCAGTTCACGGTTGGTAAGGTGCTCTTGCATTGCAACAAAATACCCATCGAAGACTATGGACAAAATGGGAACACCGGAATCAAACTTGTTAATAATTATTTACCGAACATGAACACAAATACAAACAATATCTTCTCTCAAGCTACATAACATAGCTAACTTTTCAATAGAGTGTGTTATCTAAAGATAGAAAAGTGTGTGATATGCTCCACTCTTGGTTGTTCTAAAAAAAAATTT
The DNA here is from genome assembly GCA_947311845.1 of Poa pratensis. Classification (NCBI taxonomy): domain Eukaryota; kingdom Viridiplantae; phylum Streptophyta; class Magnoliopsida; order Poales; family Poaceae; genus Poa; species Poa pratensis. Next base: position 347,805 of record CAMZMU010000101.1, read on the forward strand.
GTACCCATTAAAGAGAGATAATGACAAACAACATTCTTAGTCTTCAAACCAATCGCGGTCGAGCTGAACTGCAATCGTATCAGAAAAGTGTGGCAAATACTCACTCCGTTCCATATTAGTTGACATACATTTGTCTAGACGCGGATGTATCTAGACACAAAACAAGTATAGGTACATCCGTATTTGGGTAAAAGCAAGTCAACTAATTTGGAATGGAGGGAGTAGTAAATTATCCCGGAAAAATGAATCTGCCCTTAATGGCCTCAATGGCGTACTCGACCAGGGACAGTCACCCTTCCGGGTAATAGGTGTTGACCCCGCAGTCGTACTTCGTCCTGCACACACCGAGTAAATGTTATAAAACTGCGCAGCAAAAGTAGATCAAACAAAGAACAAGAACACAGATTTTTACGTGGAAAACCCTTGCGGGAAAAAACCACGGAACGCACGAAGGCGTATCACTATAATCGGATGAGGTTACAAACGCCGTGGGTTTACAATGTATGGCTTACCCCAAAACGGCGGCTTACAAGAGGAATAAATAGAGGCATAAAACCCTAGGTCGGCTGCAGTCCAACCCGGAATCGATCCCACCGCGGCGGTACTACCGCCTATCCCAGCGGTAGTACCGCTGGGCGGCCTGGTTCGGCTCTTCCCACCTCAGCGGTACCGTACCAGTCGGTACCGGACAAGTGCGTCAGACGGTAATTCTGGCGGTAGCGGCGGCGGTAGCGGTGGCGGTAGCTCTCGAGCGGTAGTACCGCTTAACCCAGCGGTACTACCGCTGGAATTTGGATCACCAGAAAATAACAGTAAACCCCACGAAGATCAGCAACCCGCCAGCGTGTCGCCGCCCAGCATGGCGACAAATCGAATCGATATAAAGAGGGAAAGAAAAATCCATCGATCGTAGTATCGTCTGCAACTCCATTTACATCTTAAGTTCTTAAGAGAACATAAACAGATTGACACATCCATGCATGCCTTGCCAGACACACATGAACAACATTAATTCCATCCATACACCCAAGGGAAGATTGTGAATACAAGTTCAGAAGTAGTGTACACGTAGAGGAACATAATTTTAAAACCAAACGATCGGCATCCATGCCTTACCAAACACCCATGCGCTTCAAACAAAATCTGACCTGAGTAAACTGAGACATCTTAGCAGTAACTGATGCATGGAGCAGACCAAAATTAGCACATGTAAGCAAGACAAAAGGGCCGGCAAACAATCCGAGAGCAACCTGCAGATTTCATCAAAATTCGTTCCAAGATTTTCATCATTAAGCCAACAAAATGCATTAGATCGGTGCCACAAAATGTCATCAGAATCATCACTCCAGTACTCTTCTTACGATTTCCCAGAACATACGAGCCTAGAAACGGAAAAGAACAGATAAAGCGATCAAGACGACTCACGTACATCATCGCTTGGGAGGCGCAGTCGCCGCCGAAGGGTCCGCGCCTTTCCTGCCCCGAGACCACCCGCCCCAGCAACTCAGCAAGACCTGTAGTAGCCCACCACCTTCGCCATCCCCCATTCATCTCGCCCTCTCCGTGCAGCTCCTGATCCTCTCCCAGCGCGCTGCTCCGCAGGGGGCACTTTACAAGATCGTCCATAGGAGGGGTATTCGGCAAGGGGACCGTCGCCGGAGAAAAGATGCGCGCTGGGTGTCACGATCCATCGTGGGAGGAGCAGACGTGAGAGCGAGATCTAGAGCGGGGAGATTTTTTCTGGGTTGGACTTTGACGTAAGAGCAGGTTTTTGCTGCGCTCGGCCCATGCGTGCGATCGCGCGAGTGAGGGGCGGCAGACCACGGTTGACCTACGAACCACAACATACCGTCACGACCGCAAACTCCCATTTAACAGTAAAGATTCCAACACAAATGACAAGTATGTATGGAAAGAGGAATCCTCTGATTTAGCACTTTTGATCTCCAAAGATTATTACTATCTTTATGCGTCTGCGTGGGGATAGGAAATGAATCGCTCAACTAATCAAACTGTAAGCTGATTCCCTGGTAAGATGCCTATAAGAATCTTATAGATTGTCTATAACTTTACAGACAACCTCACTCTTCCTCATCATTCTCTTTCCTCCATTCACCAAAATCACATATAACTACTATTTGCGGACAGATGGGTCATCACTATTGTACATGCCGTAAACTATTTGACGACGTTACAACACCAGAAATTGCTGAATCACTTTCCATGGCGTGTGCAATCACCCTTGGCTGACAAGAATGTTTGGATCAAGGTTTTGATTACCGGTTGGGAAATCCGGTCACCGCCCGGTAACCGGATATCCCGAGCACCCCGGGAAATGGTCATACCGGTCAAAAAATCCCGAAATTTTTGAAAACTTTTAAATTTAAATGAGAACCCCCGATAAATGGTCAAACTGAGAACCACAAAATTTAAATTTTGAATTTTGGTTTTTAAATTCGTCCGGTAACCGGTAATCCCGACCCTCGGGAATTTTTTTCTACCGGGAACCAAAACCTTTGTTTGGATAGGATCATCGCAGTGTCGGACCGCCTCTCTGTTAACCAGCGGATCAAATTCGAAGGGTCGATCCCTCACTCGTTAGTCAGGCGTGTATCTAGCAATTTGTAGAGCAGAACATGCTTTGGTAGTGCTTCGTCTCCTGATTTCTTTTCCGGATTTCTTCCACGATAAACATTGCATTGATGGCATTTAATAAGTAAAGTGTTGGATTATGGAGAAAAAAACTATCAAGCCAAGGTGTTAGCATGAGAAAAGGTGAACACATCACACATGCATCGATCCTGTTGATGCCTAACATGCAGATCACGTACGGTTCATTAAAAGGTGCACAAAAAAAAAACTTTGAACCGACAGCCAAAAAACATCGTACGTTGGGCCTATAAGACGCCCCCACTCTCCATCGTCGCGTCGCCGTCGACGACCATGCTTAAAAGCTGCCTCCAAGAACTCTGCGCCACCTTCTGCTCCTGCCTCCTCCCACCGAGCTCCACTCCGTGCCCATCCACACCCATGGCAACCGACGACGCCACCGTCACCATCACGCACCGCACCGTGGAGCTCAGCACCGGCGTGCACCTCCACGTCGCCGAGGCCGGCCCATCCTCCGGCGCACCCACGGTCCTGCTCCTCCACGGCTTCCCGGAGCTGTGGTACACGTGGCGGCACCAGATGCGTGCCCTCGCCGCTGCGGGATACCGTGCCGTGGCCCCCGACATGCGCGGCTACGGCGGCTCCGACGCCCCGCCGGACGCCGACCAGTACACGGCACTGCACGTCGTCGGCGACCTCGTGGCGCTCGTGGACGCCGTGGTCGGGGAAAAGGAGCAGGTGTCCGTGGTGGCGCACGACTGGGGCGCCGTCGTTGCTTGGCACCTGTGCCAGTTCCGGCCGGACCGGGTCAGTGCGTTGGTGGCGCTCAGCGTCCCGTTCACTCCCCGGAGTCCGGCGAGGAGGCCCGTCGACGGGTTGAAGGCGCTGTACGGAGACGAGTACTACGTTTGCCGCATCCAGGTATGTGCGTACTTTTTTTTTTCCAAAGTGATGTCGAACCACATAGGTGTTGGTTGATCTCGTAGGATATTTAGGACTAGCTGTAGCACATGCATGCTGAAGTTGTGGATTAGTTGGACCAAACATGCATGCAAGTGGATACAAGTTCAACTACTGTACTTGAGCAGTAAGCTAGTGCTACAATAATTTATCAAGAAGGCAGAGTAGGTGATCAATTTAGTAGGATCAATTAGGACCAGCTCTAGCACTCGCAGTAAAGAAACTTGTGTAAAGGAATTCACATGGTGGAGTTGTGGATCTGTTGGACGGCACGTTCTATGTTCAAGCTTTCCTTCTTTTTTGTCCCTATATATAATATTGCACTATAGATTGCCTCATTCTCCTCTAGCTTGCAAACGAAGAAACGAATCTGTTTGATTTCTCTCCGAGGTATTGGTATCAGATGTTTTTAGTTCATATGTTCTGAAAACGCGTGACACTAACTTGCAGGAGCCTGGAGCAATCGAAGGAGAATTCGCACGCATCGGCACAGAGCAGGTGCTGAGAAAGTTTTTTTTTTTTTTTTTTTGAGGTTTAAGGCGGTCGAATCCACCGTCCGATTAGATAGAATAGAGTGTTATGTACAGAATTTTGAGCTAGCGAAAAATCCCTCTATAAGCAAAAAACAACAAAACTAGTCTCCAGGATCTTGCGTGTGGGCGAAAGCCCGCATCGCCAACTCCTCCCACACCAAAGCAGCCACCTCCGAAGGCAAGATTGTCACATTGCAGATGGTCCACTGGTTCCTCTCCTTCCCTGTCCGCCACATCGAGTGGATGATGGTCTCACCAGCCGCTCTCCTAGCCTCGTGTGAAAAACCCACAAGCGCTCTCCATGACAACAACCAGCATCGATTAGCAACGCGCAGATCTCCCTTCCTAGCAGCAGCTCGACACCCCATCTCAGTGACGCAAACTTGAGCCCCACAGACACAAAAAGCACCTCCTCCCAACATTTGCAAGGAGGAGTGCCCAATCATCATAAGCTTCATCATCTAGCCACCCCCCGGCGGCATCTGCCGCTCCATCCTGGTCCCTGACGTCGTCTTCTTCTTCTTGGTCTTCTTCCCGGCGAGGACGAGCTCGTCGATGGCCGCCACCGCCTGGTCCGAGAAGGGCTGGTCCGAGACATCTAACAAGGCCATGAAGTCCTCTCGCCGGCGCCCCGAGGGGTGGGCCTCCTCAGGCAGTGAGCCGAGACGGCGCGCCACGGTCTCCTTGGCCAGCTGCTCGATGTTGGCGCCTTTCGGGTGCAGCTTGGCGAGCCTACCGCTCCTCCACACAGACGGCACCTCCACCTCCATCGCAGGGGCAAACGTCGTCGCCGGCGTGCCCAAAATGGTGGCCGCGAGCGGCACCGTGATCTGGGCGAGGAAGCTCGACAAGGGGCACAGAGGTGCACCCACCTCCACGTCTTGCTGCCCAGGGCCAGACCGCACCGGATGGGGATCACTGTTCATGCCCAAGAGCGGATGAACAAGAGCGGACTCCCGGGCCGCTGTTATCGGACTCCCGGGCCGCTGTTCATGCCCAAGAGCGGATGGGGATCACCGGATGATAAGGTGCCATTGCCAAGCTGGATCACGGTGGAAGACATCAAGTACTACACATCCCAGTTCGACAAGACTGGTTTCACCGGGGGATTGAACTACTATCGTGCCTTGAACAAGTAATGAACCTAATTACTTTTGACTCCTCTTAAATTCCTATGTTGGTGTGTGTTTTCGTTATTCGCAGACAAAGTTAATTTGAAGCGACCCTCATCTCAGCGAAACTCCAGAATTATAATAAAAATAATGAAATCAGTTAAAGTCCCCCTTTCTCCAAAAACATATGTACATATGGATTTCAAATTACATGTTTCATATTTTTATCGTCATATTATTTTCTTGGAGAAATAGGAAGTGTACTTAATTAATAATGAATATTTATATTCAAATATACAATTCCATTTAATAAATATTCCAAATTATATTGATTATTATATTATATAGAAACAAGAATAACATAATTTGGAGTTGACTAAATGACCGAGAAATTGTTTTCCTAAAATTTAATGGGGCCGCAAGAAATATTTTCCAAGATTTATAACTTCTCGCCAACATGTTCACTTATTAGAACAACACAAACAGTTAGACGGGGCTAATAAATAAGCCTTACATATGCTAAAAGGGCAAAATATGGAATTTAGTTACTCTAAAATTCTAAACCAGTTTTATGAAAATCCTACTATACTCAGATTATACAACAATATTCTTAGAAACTAAATTACATTAGACCCATCAAACAAATTGTTACATAAAAATATTTCTTTGATAAGTGATATGCACAGAGGAATGTTATGGTCTAAAATACATTTTTCATCCGTGTTTAGGACATGGGAGCTAACATCACCATGGACCGGAGCTGAGATAAAGGTACCAACTAAGTTCATTGTTGGTGATTTGGATTTGACATACCATACTCCAAGCATACAAGATTTCATTCACAAAGGGGGCCTCAAGAAGTTTGTTCCATTACTAGATGATGTGGTGGTAATGAAAGATGCCGGACATTTCATAAATGAAGAGAAACCGAAGGAAGTTAGTGAGCATATACTAAGCTTCATTCAGAAATTCAAATGAAATAAAATATAAAGGGGACAAGGTCAAAGTAGACAAGCACGTTAATTGGAGCCGATATTCAGCATATTTTGTTGTTGTTTACTTAGATTCATACGCTGAAACTATTTTACCGTATGGTTTCAAGCTCAGTCATTTTACTCATTTGTGATGTTAAGTGTAACTAGTACCTCTGGATTTTTCATGTTATGAACATTCGCTTCCTTGAATATTCACTCAGAGTGATATTTTTTCGTCTCTTTTGCATTTTTATTAAATCCTGAAATCTGATCGAAGGGTTGTCAATGTTGACTTAGATGCAGTAATTTTTTATCATATAGCTGTTTTAAGTTTTTATGTTATATATATGGGGATACTTGGTGAAGATAATTTTACAATGGCCTCAAACAACTTGTTTGGGATTCTGACATATATCTGTGGGAGAATGGTTATGCCTGCATCTAGCTTGTTTTCTTTTTCTTTTTGAAACAGGCTTGATGTTTGATGCATGGAACGAAGAGAGAAATCGTAGAAATTAGGTGAGATTTCCACGGAGGTGGGCTGGATAGTGGTGGTATGCACGAAGGTCCAGAAGAATAATTGCTCTTAGTCAGCCCATCAAATGGCCGGATGTTAACGTTCTTACAGTTCCTCGTACGTATTTATAGACGTACCGGCCAACGTAGACTTTTGACAACCTGTGTCTGTGAGCACATACATGTGTTACCTAGTACCAAGAAGCCACGTACCGCTTCGCTCGTGAGGCGCTGAAGCGACTCGCGAGGCGATCAGCTTTCCTGTCCTAGCCGCCGCCGCAGACCACCGGCGAAAGAGCTGGGCCCCTCTCCTTCCGCTTGCCGCTCCGGCGGCAGGAGGGAGGGGGACCCCGTTTTTGCATGGTAATTAGGGTTAGGAAGTTTCTGGCATGGTGCGCCGTTGGGGTGGTGGGAGCGACGCCCGGGCAAATAAATCTGCCTCAACTCTACTCCCACACCGGCGTTGTCCTTTATGTCGGCGTCTCGGAGTTGGTGGCAATGTGTGCTTGCCGATTGCCGATCTTTCAGATCGGTGGCTGTAGGGTTCATGGATGGTGTCGGCGAGGCGGCGGCGGCGACTCCATCAGATTGGTTTTTCCTCCTGCTCTGTCCCCGTTGCTGCGGCGTGTCTCCGGCGCCATGGTGGAGCAGAGAGGATTTGTCCAGGAGTACGTGCAGACGGTGGTTTGCACTGGTGACAGCTGGAAGATGGTGCACCTTGTGGTGGGTTCGTTGTTGGAGGCTGACGGTTCTGGTTCCTTACTCCGACGTCGTCGTGCGTGGGTGCCAGTGCTGAAGTTCGATGGCGTGTCCGGGGTCGTGCTGCCCCGGTCTGATTCTTTCAACGGCAATGGTTTGTCCTATGGCAAACTACTTTGGAGGTCCGAAAAGCTGATGATCAGCGATGGATCCGCGTCGAGCTCGGGTGAAGAGGAGATCTGTCTATTTTTTCTTTGGTGGTTGCTACGGTGGTGCTGAAGAAAATGGATAGGCGTTGGTTTGTCACATAGGTTTACCCTATCTTTACAGATCTGTAAGATCGGTGTATACATACTTTGTATCTCGTCTTTTATTTATTAATAAGAATCGTATTACTATGAAAAAAAATGTGTTAACTTCCTGTTCGATAAAACCGCCTCGATTAATTAACAGACGGAGCTTAGGCAGATGAACGTACTAAGTCTTGGAGGCCAGTTCATGAGCGCGTCAATCATGACTTTTTTTTTCATGCAACACGTCGATCATACATTCATACCATGACATGCATGCATCTATACCTCAATGAAAAAATCCCAATTATTGGATTTGTCTAGATCCTACGCAAGAATGAGTTTGGACCAAACGTTACATATACTTTGCAGTGACATTTAAGGCATCCTTAACCAAATCAGCAAAGATAATTTCAATGACATCTAGGATCAATAGTGAAGGTGTTTAAGAGTGTTGCTCCCTTTGGTGGATCCACATGGCCATGTACTAAACTGACAACAAATTTCAGGGGTACGTCGAGATGATAGTTTTTGCTGTCTGGTGGGGCCTCGAGTGCATCCGATCCGGGTAAAGCTGACCTTCGCCGTTCATTAAATCTTTGAGACATCATGTATCCTATTTTAACTGGTCTGCAATATGCATATATGGCTACATTAGGACGTGGCATATACGAAGGGTTAGGTCAGATGTTGTAAATGCACAAATGTAACCAATCCCCTATGATTTTTTTTTATAAATGTTATCTACTGGCAATCTGGCACAACTGGCTGGACGAGTGCTATATACATGGATACAGTGACGATTTACCATTCTCATAAGGATATCACCTAAATATATCATACCATTGGGACAGTTGTACCATTGGTAATCCCTCTAATAGAGCATTTCACGATGCAATTCTGAGGCCAATTAAAATCTAGTCTGAATGTCACATTTGGAGGAGAAGACTCCATAACTATAATGATAGCATTGCTTTTGTGACGGACAATGTTGTACAGAGCCGGATATTGTTCCCAAAGAGTGGCATTTCTCAACCACTTACCCTCCTAAACTATAATTTCTGAGCCATCACTAATTATGAATGATTAAAAGCGGAACAAGTGTTTCTTCGTGGCCATTAAACCAGCCAAATAATGAGAGTCCCCAGGTTTTAAATAAATCCGGGACAATACTTTTGTGGCTACATATTTTAGATTTAGAAGAGCTTGTCATGTCCCATCCAAAGGTAAGAGTTTTTGTTTGGAAACTGGCCTCTAATTCTCTTGCTGTTCAGGTTAATAGAAGTAGAAGGCTGCCAAACGTGCTGCCTACCTGCACGATTTGTGGTATGGAAGAGGAGGATGGTTACCATGCGGTTATGAACTGCACTGCTGCAAGGGCCCTCCGGCATGAAACGAGGAAGATCTGGAAATTACCGCCTGAAAAGGACCTGGCTTGTACTGGTAGGGACTGGGCAATTATACTGCTCAACAAATTGGATCATGAAACAAGAGCCAAGATAATGTTTGTCTGGTGGAGAGCGTGGCACCATAGAAACAATATCATCTTCGAAAAAGGTGATGCAAGCATCTCACACTCTGTTCGTTTTATTGACAATTACTGGAATTCTATGCAGGAAGTGGCACATGCCGTCACTGTTGCTGATAGAAAAGGAAATGCACAGATTCAAACACCCCTTGTGGTGAATCCTAACAACCGGGGACAAACTGTTGAAGAAGCTTGGTGCAAACCTGAAGAGGGATGGACAAAGATTAATGTTGATGCTGCTTTCCTACAAGAACAAGCTAATGGTGCTTGGGGTGCAGTCGCACGAGACCATGAGGGGTCCGTTGTGTTCTCAGCCTGGGATTCAATACCGCATTGCACGACTGCGGAGATGGGTGAAGCCATTGCAGTTTTAGAAAGCCTAAAACTGGCTATCAACTTCACCTCTGGGAACTTGCTGTTTGAAACTGATTGCAACTCTCTTCTGAAATTTTTTGATCCAGGTTCGGTGGATAGATCCATGGTCAGCCTTATTGCAAAGGAATTTTTTACTTTGAAACCTGACGGAAGATCTGTGAAGATTAAGTATGCAAGCAGAAAGGTTAACGGTGTTGCACACAAACTTGCCCAGCTGGGGCGTAGTGAGTTGGGGGGTTCTGTAATGCTAGCTTCTGTTCCAGCCTGCGTTGCTGGTTTGGTTCTGAATGATTGTAATAACTCTATTATCTCTTAGTTAATATATAAAAAATTCAAAAAAAAAATAAAAATAAACATGCAGGTCGCCTGAGGTACAGGTTAAGGGCATTGCTTCCAATCCAATATTCTACATGTTTTTTCATATGTTGTGTAGACTTCACCTTGAGGACAATTGTATTTATCAGCCAGTGATAATCACATTGTGACGATGCTTATCAGCCAGTGAATTATTGCGCTCTATCCACCAGTTACAGCATCTGCAACACGGCGCTAATCGGCCGGCACTAGGGTCAAAATCCTGGCCAAGCGGTAGTTGTGCTAGCGAATCCTTGGCACCGGACCTCACAACTTTCGCCCGACGCCTCTTTTTTTTGCTCGCGCGTGAAAATCAGATACATCTGGGGCCAGCAGGGGAATTATCCGCAACTAGTTGCGGGTGCAACTAGTTTTCGGATACCCCACTTCCGAGTTTCCAAAAATCTCGAAAAAAATCATGGACATAGATTATGTTGAATCTACTACACCCAGAAAATTTCATCCAGAAATATTATCATATGTGACTTGTACAAAAAAGACAAATGAAAGTTTGAAATGTAGTCTACTATTCAAACTTTCATTTGTCTTTTTTGTACAGGTCACATATGATAATATTTCTGGATGAAATTTTCTGGGTGTCGAAGATTCAACATGACCCATGTCCATGATTTTTTTCGTGATTTTTGAAAACTCGGAAGTGGGGTATCCGGCAACTAGTTGCACCCGCAACTAGTTGCTGGGAGCCACTTCACGCAACGAGAATATAACAGTTTGTTTGCCTGCAACGAGAATATGTAACTGATTTAGCGCTCAGCATTGTAGACCGGGGCGCTAAACACATAATTTGATTTCTTTGGTATTTATTTGTGTACTTAAGTGTCTGCCTAATTAAGCGCTCCTGATTGTGGATGCTATTAGAGCCAAATGGACATAGTCAACCTACGTACCTGGAATGCTGCGGAGAACGTGCATCTTTCGTAACCTTCACGTACCTTAATTTGTAGCCATCTGACCCAAGAATTCCTCCTCGTCACACATTCATTCTTTATATGCTTATCCAACGAACTGGCTCCAAATCATTGGCCAAGCACATGCAATTTTATTCCCTTGGCTCATTATCTATAGTACCCACGCAATTATACAAAGCGAAATCAACGGATAATTTGGCTTCCCGTTCTCGGAAGCTAGCTTGGAGAATATGATGTATAAACACACATAGATAGATTGATATATGCATGGCATCTTGTGTCTAATACGTATATTCCTGCGTGTTTGCGCTGTATTGACTAATGCATTTGCCGCCGGGCGTATGTAGCTAACTTGTGTAAGTTAACCGAGCTGGTAGCTGATTGAATTGAGGTGGAAGTTAGCACATGCGTGCTTGTATAGGCAGAAACAGGGTGTCACATGTCTACTACCACGTAACAGGAACATCTATAAGTAGATGCAACTGCAAGCACAATCCCAACCAATCCATTTCATCGGCCCTTGCACACATTTTCGCTCTAACCAATTTGGTTAAGCTTCATGGCGATCAGGTGTACGCTGCTTCCTCTGTGTCTGCTGCTTGTCGCGGCTAGCTCGAGCTTGGCAGTGGCCCAGCTGGAGATGGGATACTACAGCAAGTCATGCCCTGACGTCGAGGCCATCGTCCGTGAGGAGATGGTGAAGATCATCTCCGCCGCGCCCAGCCTCGCCGGCCCGCTCCTGCGGCTCCACTTCCATGACTGCTTCGTCAGGGTAAGCACACATGTACTGTATATTCATATCTTAATTGCTATGCTCAGTTTCAATGGGTTTAGTGTTGCATGAGTGCGACATGTACACTTTTTTGCTTTCATTCCGGCATCCAGAACTTTGTTGTTCATGTTTTTTTTCTGTTTGAATATTAACTTCGCCATAAAAGCTGTTGGGTGCACCAATTGATGCAGAGCTCGGAGTCCTCAACATTTTTTGGAAAAATGCACTCCCTCCGTTCCAATTTAATTGACTTGCTATTCACCACATATGAATGTATCTATACATGTAACATGTCTAGATACATCCACATTTGATGGATAACAAGTCAATTAGTGGAACGGAGGGAGTACACTCTAAATAAATAAAGATGTATTGTTCGATCGTGATAAATTTATTGGCCGAAAAGTACCCATGCAACGTGTCGTGCAGGGTTGTGACGCCTCTGTGCTGCTGGATTCTACCGAGGGTAACACTGCAGAGCGGGACGCCAAGCCGAACAAGAGCCTACGAGGGTTCGGCTCCGTGGAGCGGGTGAAGGCCAAGCTCGAGGCCGCATGCCCCGGCATCGTCTCCTGCGCCGACGTGCTCACACTCATGGCTCGTGACGCCGTCGTGCTCGCCAAGGGCCCGTTCTGGCCGGTCGCTCTTGGCAGGAGAGACGGCAAGGTTTCGAGCGCCACAGAGGCAAGCCAAGAGCTTCCCCCGGCCAACGGCGATGTCCTTCTGCTTGCCAAGATCTTCGCCTCCAAGGGGCTCGACCTCAAGGACCTCGTCGTCCTCTCCGGCGCACACACCCTCGGCACCGCGTATTGCCCCTCCTTCGCCGACCGCCTCTACAACTCCACGGTCGACCCGTCGCTTGACAGCCAGTATGCCGATAAGCTGAGGTTCAAGTGTAAGAGCCTTAACGACGGGGGTATGCTGTCGGAGATGGACCCTGGTAGCTACAAGACCTTCGACACTAGCTACTACCGCCACGTTGCCAAGCGCAGGGGTCTCTTCCGCTCCGACGCCGCGCTCCTCACCGACGACAGCACCAGCACCAGCGAGTACGTCCGGCGTGTTGCGACCGGCAAGTTTGATGACACGTTCTTCAAGGATTTCAGCGAGTCCATGATCAAGATGGGCAACGTCGGCGTGCTCACCGGGTTGATGGAGAGGTCCGGAAGAAGTGCTACGTCCTCAACTAGCTTGAGAAGATCGCTGGCTAGCAGATTATTGCTTTTCGAGCCCTTTGGGTGTATTGTGTCTATTTATTTATACTGCTTCCGATCAAGAATATTTTTTTTAGAAAAGGGCAGTCCGGCCTCTGCATCAAAGTGATGCATATGGCCTCTTTATTAATTTATTTAGAGTTCAAAAGTAGCCTATTACAATTCATGGATCACAGAGAGTCGACACATGTATCAACCACCTAAAAAGAACTAAACACACATATTTATTCATAGTGCTATTCTCTTATCAAAACGCCATCCCGCATGGTTGTAGAAGTCCTTGATGACTGACTCCAACCGGGTACATCCAGACTCCATAACATGGCGTTGCTCCACTGGTTGGAGAAAAGACCATGAGCGAATCCAATGAGTAATCATAGGTATAACCTGCAAAAAAGATGGTTTCTTTGGCTTGTTAAAAACAAAATCATTACGCACATTCCACATTGCCCATAACACTGCGCAAACCCCCACTCGAATTTGTTTAAGCTCTTTCTTATGTATTCCATTTAGCCAACTACCAAAAAGATGAATGATGTTTTTTGGTGGGGTTATGTTAAAAGCCATATGCACTATTCGCCACACAACCTTAGCAAAAGGGCATTCAAAAAACAGTGTTGTATCGATTCATCCTTATCACAGAAGGAACATCACTTGTTACCATTCCAGTTCCGTTTTGCAAGGTTGTCTTTTGTTAGAATAACTTTACGGTGCAAGAACCACATAAAAATCTTGATTTTTAGTGGCACTTTCATCTTCCAGATATACTTTCTGAGAAATCTAGTATGTCCATTCATATAATCTAAATACATAGATTTAACCGTAAAAACCCCAGAATTCGTTAGGCGCCATACAAACCTGTCTGTATCCCTGACAAATTTATATCCATCAACCGATTAACCAGGTGTAACCATTGTTCCCACTTGTTAGGAGTAAGGGTTCTTCTAAACGTAATATTTGGCGGTTGAGTTACAACATTAGCACCAAAACTTGTTTTCGGCTGGCTATATTATATAGCAATGGGTACTGGTCTGCCAGAGAAGAATCCCCTAGCCATATATCCTCCCAGAACCTTGTGTTCCTACCATTGCCAATCACAAACGAACCTCTACTAAAAAAATCATCCTTAACCTTCATCAATCCTTTCCAAAAAGGAGAATCTAAAGGTTTTGCTGTCACTTGGGACAAAGTTTTAGAATGTAAGTATTTATTTTGAAGGAGTTCTTGCCACACCCCCTGATCATTTATTAGTTTGAAAAGCCACTTACTTAGTAAACACTTATTTTTTAAATCGAGCACTTCAATTCCAAGCCCCCTTGATCTCTAGGTCTGCATATAATGTTCCATTTGGTGAGTCGATATTTCTTTTTCTGCTCGTCGCTCTGCCAAAAAAATCTTGATCTATAGAAATCCAATCTTTTCCGCACCCCCTTTGGGATTTCAAGAAAGGATAACATGAACATAGGTAGACTTGTGAGTACAGAATTAATTAAAATTAATCTGTCCCCATACGATAAGAGCTTACCAATCCAGCTACTTAACTTTCTCTCAAAACGATCCTCAACTGGCTTCCACTCCCCGTTCTTTAATTTTCGGAAGTGAATTGGAATCCCCAGATACTTAAAAGGAAAAGATCCAGATTCACATCCGAAAAGTTGTTTATAGTTTGCTTCTTCCATTTTGGCTTGTCCAAAACAGTATAGCTCACTCTTATGAAAATTGATCTTAAGACCCGACAGTTGTTCAAAAAGACATAGGATTAACTTCATATTCAGCGCCTTGCTCAAGTCATGTTCCATAAAAATGATGGTATCGTCAGCATATTGTAATATTGAAACCCCTCCTTCAACTAGATGTGGGATCAAACCTCCTATTTGCCCATCATCTTTAGCACGGTTAATCAGAATAGCTAGCATATCAGCTACCACATTGAACAATATAGGTGAAAGTGGGTCTCCTTGTCTAAGACCTTTTTGAGTTTGAAAATTGTGTCCTATATCATCATTCACTCGAATCCCCACACTCCCCCGACTAATGAATTCTTTAATCCATTGGCACCAGGTTGGATGAAAACCTTTCATCTTTAGGGCCTGTAACAAAAAAGGCCATTTGACTTTATCATAGGCCTTTTCAAAATCTATTTTCAATAGAACTCCATCTAGTTTCTTTGTGTGAAGCTCATGCACTGTCTCATGAAGTACCACTACCCCCTCCAGAATATGTCTTCCTGGCATAAACGCGGTTTGTGTAGGTCTTACCACTGAATTGGCCACCTTAGTGATCCGATTTGTAGCTACTTTCGTGAAAATTTTGAAACTTACATTAAGAAGGCAAATAGGACGGTATTGTTGTATTTGAATTGCATCCTCTTTCTTTGGTAACAAAATGATTGTCCCGAAATTTAAATGGAATAGTGGCAGCTCTCCCTTGTGGAAAGCAACAAACATATCCATTAAATCTTTTTTAATGACATTCCAGCATTTTTGGTAAAATTCTGCCGGGAAACCATCAGGCCCTGGCGCCTTGTTTTTCTCCATTTGGAAAATAGCATCCTTTACCTCTTGTTCGGTAAAGTTTGCTTTCAGAATATCATTTTCTTCCCCCGAAAGTTTAGGAATATCCTGGTCAACTGACTCCTCCATAGAGAAGAAATTTTCGTCCGGTGCCCCAAATAATTTCTTATAAAATTCAGTGATGTACACTTTCAAATTTTGTTGCCCAACAATGGTGCCATCATCCTGTTCTAATTGAAAAATCCGTTTCCTTCTATGTTTGCCATTTGCAATCATATGGAAATATTTAGTATTATTTCCTCCTTCCTGAATATGTTTCACCTTTGCTCTTTGAGCCCATTTCGCCTCCTCATCCCTTCTGAGTGTAGCTAATTTAGAATTTGCCTCTGTTAAAACCCTTCTTTCATTTTGATCTAGCAAATTTAAATCGGCCTTTGCCTCTAGCTTCTCAATTATAATTAGCAACCTCTCTTTTTCTTTTTTGTAATGCCACTAAGATTTCTAGCCCATCCTCTAAGGTAGCTCCGAAGGTGGCGGATCTTGTTCTGCCATCTTTCCATCGGAGTTCTACCATGAGTAACCGAATTCCATTCTTTAGTAATCAACTCAAGGAAACCTTCTTGACGCAACCAGGACAACTCAAAAGAAAAATGTGATTTGTTCCCGAGGTGAGCTTGTTCACCAGAATCGAGAAGTAAAGGTGTGTGATCAGATCCCGCCCTCTCTAAAGCCCTCACACTAACTAAAGGAAATTTTTGCTCCCATTCCACATTAGCTAAAATTTGTCTAGCTTTTCATAAGTGGGTATGTCTCGGCGACTGACCCAGGTGTATTGTCTCCCAGAGAGTTGGATCTCCTTTAGCTCTAAACTCTCAATAATAGCATTAAATAGGAAAGGCCAACGAGCGTTAAAATTATCATTACTCTTCTCCTCCTTTCTGCGCAAAATGTTAAAATCCCCCCAATTAGCAGTGGTTTTGATCCCTGCTCAGCAATTCTAGCTAATTCAGCCAAAAAATCGTGTTTATGTTGATCTTGGGCTGCCCATAGACCGCCACCAAAGACCACTCAAAACCATCACATTTCGAAACAAGGTCCAGTTTAACACACCTATCCCCATGATGTACCCCTTTAACCGAGAGTGTTTGTGCATTAATTCCGACTAGGATACCACCTGACCTCCCTTGTGGCGGTAGACAGTACCAAATAAAGTCCAAACCAGCTGCTAAGAATCTAAGGAACGGAGCAGAAAAATTATCTCTCCCGTTTCCTGTATAGCAAAGAAATCCAACTTGTGTTCCCTAACGGACTCATGAACGAACCAATGTTTTGCAGTGTCCCCAAACCCATCACAATTCCAAAAGCATCCTTTCATTTTTAAGTTACAATTTAATTTTCTTCTTAACCGAGTACTTCTACGGACTGCTGAAACTTCTCCAACCACCTTCTTATTTCTAGATCTAGTGCCCTTAGTTACCTTAACAGGGGGATCCTTGTGATCCGCACTGCCTTGGCTTCCTCGTCTAGAAGATCTACAGATAGGTTATTAGCTTCGTTTAAAACCAAAGACCCTGCGTCATTTTCATCTGTTGCTATCAAGTTTTCTTTTTTCTTAAGCATAATTAAAGTTCTATTAAAATCTACATCCTTTAAAAGATTTACCGATGATTCTACTTGACTAGGAGATTTACCCAACGAAACCACAAGTTTGGTAGCCTTAGCCACCACTTCTTCATTAGTAAAAGAAGCTAGAGTAAATTTCCGATCAAGAATATATCAATCATCATCATCTCAATGAAATGAAGTTTCTACGGGTTGACTTGGCACTGCTGAATATTATTTGAGGGTAATTGGCAGGGCTGATGGGCAACAAGGTGCACATGCAATTTTATGGGCTGATTAAAAAGAATTGATTTCGGCCCTTGCACCCTGCTGGGTCTTTAGTATCTCGGCCCATTGTCTCTTAGCCTTTCACCCGATCTATGTTGAACTATACCAACGTGTAAAATCTCAATTCAAAATTTGTTTATTTACGATACACAAGATGACCTATGTGACAAAATTTTGAAATTTGAAAAGTTGCACCGCTCATAACACTCAGATCCACACATTTGTCAATTTTTGCACATTAGTAGTAGAGTTCATTATTATCTACATCTATGTCGCCAAGCGCAGGGGCCTCTTCCGCTCGGACGCCGCGCTCCTCGCCGACGCCGGCCACCACCAGGAGTACGTCCAGCGGGGACCACAGGGAGTTGGATCGGACGTTGTTTAATCTGAATTGTAACACTTTTGCTGCACCACAGAGTGTCTTTCTTCGATTTGTACTCATTTTGTTCATACATAATTCTCTCTCTGCTCCTTCTTAATTACGGGTGCATTATTGATTTAAAATCAAACTTAAATTTGTTACCCAGAAATCAGTACCTTTAGATTCGTCATGCAATATATTTTAATATTGATTTATTTAGTATTTGAAATATTGATACATTTTTCTATAGACGTAGCTAAAGATAATAAAGTCTGACTTCTTTGCACTCCCCACCCCTTTCTTTTTTTTTCATCATTTTTATCTTTTAGGCCTTGTCCTTCCTGTTTGCTCCTGCTATATATATATATATATATATATATATATATAACAGCTATTCAAGAACCAGTTTCTGAATAACTATTCAGAGCACCTTTTCTGAACTTCCGGTCGTATACTATGTTAACTTCCGGACGGAACTCCCAGATTTTCTGTTTTGCGGACACTATTTTCAATGCAATTTTCGAACTATTTATCGGAATGATGCATGCGATATACCGTTGGAAAGGTACGGAAATTGCGCACCTTTTTCATTTTGACGGGTTTTCCAAATTCTTTACTTTTTTAAAACA
Organism: Poa pratensis; assembly: GCA_947311845.1. Classification (NCBI taxonomy): domain Eukaryota; kingdom Viridiplantae; phylum Streptophyta; class Magnoliopsida; order Poales; family Poaceae; genus Poa; species Poa pratensis. The sequence continues at coordinate 366,064 of CAMZMU010000101.1, forward strand.
ATTTTAGAAAAACTACACTCAGTTTTCTCGAATTTCTCTGTTTTCGTACTGTTTTTCGGCCGCCGTTTTCAAACCGCTCATCGGATCGATGCAAATGATATACCGTTGGAAAGCTATGTAAAATGCGCACCTTTTTCGTCTTGACGGATTTTCCAAATTATTTACGGTTTTTAAACAATTGCAGAAATACTACACTCGGTTTTCGCGAAGTTCTCCGTTTTCGCACTGTTTTTTGGCCACCATTTTCAAACCATTAGTCGGATTGATACAAATGATACACCGTTGGAAAGCTATGAAAAATGTGCACCTTTGCTATCTCTGTCCATTTTTCGAAATTGCTTACGGTTTAAGAGCAGATTAAAAATAAACAATTCTGTTTTCTAAATTTTTATGTCCAGCGGACTGTTTTTTGCCAATTACTTTCAAACCGATTATCGAAACGTAACAAATGATATGGCGTTGGAAAGATATTGAGTAGGCGCAAATTTTCCGTATAGAAATAATTTTCAAATTCATTACGAATTTTGACTAATTTTGAAAATACGAAAAACAGAGAAACAACATACGATGAGAACGATTCAAAATTGGCACTTTTGTGGTGTTCAAATTTGTTGACTCGGCTTGGTAGTGTTAAAATAGACTCATATCCTTACTAATTGCACGTGGCGGCGGTCGATTTGGACAAACGGATCTCTAAGTGATGACTTTTATGCGTAGAATTTTCTGCCCCAAAAAACAGAGCATCTGAACTTCCTTTTACACGTTTGTGAACTTCTGGTAGTGCGATGGTGAACTTCTGATCGCGAATTTTTTGTTCTGTACCCCATACTGTTTTTGTTGTAGTTTTTAAACGGGTTGTCCGAACGACGCAAATGAGATACCGTTGGAAAGGTATGAAAATTGCGCATCTTTTTTGTTTTGATCATTTTTCCAAATTCTTCATGATTTAAAAGCAGTTTTAAATTAACTAACTGCTGTTTTCAGTATTTTTTTTTTCAGTTTTCATTATACTGTTATTCAGAGTGGGCATCGATATTGTATACATTGAACTTCAAAATTTTCTTAGAGTGAACCTCTACAAAGTGTGAATTTCGTGATAAAAATTGCGAAGATTTTTTTGCACTCTTATGATTTGAATTTTTTTCCAACATAAACAGAAACTTGCAGCGTGTACGAGGTGAACTTCCGATGCGTTTAAAATGAACTTCCGACTTTGTTCAAAGTGAACTCCGGATAAAGAAGTAACGTCAAACACATTTTAATATGAACTTCTGACTCGTTCGAGATGAACTTCTGTTTGGTTAAACTGAACTTCTCAAGAATTAAGATTGAACTTTTTTCTATTTTTTTGGATGAACGTCCGAGAAAAAACAAATTATCTAACGTGGCACAGAAGAACTTCCGATGTATTCGAAGTGGACTCCCCCGTCGTCAAGATGAACTTCCAATACCTTTAGAGTGAACTCCTAACACGGTTAGAGTAAACTTCCCATGAGTAATAAAATAAAAAAATTGTACCTCCGTACTAGACAAAATGAACTTCTTCAAAAGGTGGAAGTTGAACCTGTTTTTTAAGAGCCGACGCCATGTATTTTTTGATAAAGAAAATGTTAACCTCTATTAATTTATGGAGCGAACTGCTATTTCCCACAAAGTGTGCTACCATAAAAAATGTGGACCTATGTTAAGAGATTAATTTATATACAATCTACACCCGTGTAGCAAAAAGAACACAAAATAATTGAATTGCGTAAACATTCCTATCTTCCATACAGCATACACGTACAAACTTGTCTCCAAACAAGCCACGTACGGGACAAAATTCAGAAAATAGAGTGTATGCCCATACGGGCTGGCTATTTACCAATCAGCTCTCATATGGCACATATGGCAGCACGTGAGTGGCTGGGCTTGGTAGTGGTGGTAGGTGGATGGATAGAGTAGCGATGGTTGTGTGTGTGGTCTGTGGTGCGGCTGCTTCTCTAGGCGGATGGAGAAAAGAGGCAGATGGATCGAGCGCCGGATCGAGCGCCGCCACCGGCGCAGGTCTCTTCATTGCCTGTAGCCGGCCGCCCTCTTCTCTCTAGCTCCTTCCTTCGCGCCACCATAGAGCTCCGCCCGCCCAGCTCTTGCCCTGCCTCGGTGCCGTCGTGGCCGGCCGCCGGCGTCCGCCCAGCTTTCTACGCGTCCGCCTCCCGTTGACTTCCGGCATCCCGCGATTGTGCTGGAGGACGGCGCACATGTACATGAGTTCATCCTTGTGGCTGGAGGCACTGGATGAGCAGCGTGAGAAGCGTGCGGCACCGTCGATGGGAATGCGGTCGTTACTGCAGATGCCTCCTCTCGCCGGCTGCGGGGCAAAACGCGTCGAGCAGGACGAGGGAGTCCAGCGCCTGCTCGCAGGTACAACAGGAGCCCGCCGGCGTCGCGTAGAAGTTTGGGCAGGCCGGCGACCGGCTCAGTAGGTGGGAGGCGGCACAGCAACCCGCCGGCGTTGCGCAGGAGGTGGGGAAGGGCAGCGTCCGGTGCAGAGCTGGGAGGAGGGCCGTCGACACGGATGCAGGGGCGAGGTATGGCGCCGCCGGCCGGATGCAACGTCTTCGGCAAGAGCGAGGCCGGGACGACATGAGGTGGACTCCCTGGTCGGCGGAGGTGGACTCCCTGGTCGATCCAGTCCGCCCTTGCGGACATCTTTGGGGTCATCTGCACGCGGGGAGGCCATGGCCTGCTCGACGCCGCCGCGGGGAGGGCGGCTCCTCCCAGCGTTCAGGTGGTCAGCGCGCGGTTGGAGGCTGCCGGGGCCAGCGCGCGAGGATGGAGGCGGCGTCGTCTTGGGCTGGCGACGGGTGGAGGAGCAGCGTGGATGGAGGCGGGGTGGCACCACCGGAGGTGGGCCGACGGCGGGTGTATGGGCGGCGCAGATGGAAGCGGGTCGATGGCGGATGGAGGCGGGGCAGCGCGGCTGGAGGTTGGCCGGCGGCGCGCGGCCTTGGTGGAGCAGAAGATAGGAGGCTGACGCTACCTAATCACATATAGGAGGTTGCTGGATCGGGAGGTGGGTGGGGTTCGTGGAGGAGGTTGTGGATCGGGAGGTGGGTGGAGGAGGTTGCTGGATCGTGAGCCTTATTTTTCGGGTGTGGGGTACGGGTTAAAGGTGCTCTGAATAACTATTTAGAGCACTCTTAAGAGGGGTTTCTGAATAGTTCCACCCTATATATATATATATATATATATATATAGGTAAATTAACAGATGCTCCTGGTGCCTGGGCAACTGGATAGAATACAGTACATTTTGGGTAAGTAGATGACACCTATATCTCGGGTATGCACATGTTGGGTATATAGGAGGTGGGTATGTGTATTCGAGGTATCTACATGTTATATATAACTCGGATATGTGTGTTCAATTGTACGCGTACATATCTGGTATATATATAAATAACTTAGGTATGTGCACATTATTAGGTATGCATACCCCATAATGTGCATACCCAAAATCATATGTACCTCCTACATATCTAAGATATACATACCCAAGGTATATGTATATGTCTACATACCTAAAACTGTTCGTATTCCATCCTGGTGCCCATGCTCCTAGGTGCCCCATCTGAGCTTCCGGTAAATTAACAGATGCTCCCTGGTGCCTGAGCACCTGGATAGAATACAGTACATTTTGGGTAAGTAGATGACACCTATATCTCGGGTATGCACATGTTGGGTATATAGGAGGTACACATAGTTGGGTATGTGTATTCGAGGTATCTACATGTTATATATATCTCGGATATGTGTGTTCAATTGTACGCGTACATATCTGGTATATATATAAATAACTTAGGTATGTGCACATTATTAGGTATGCATACCCCATAATGTGCATACCCAAAATCATATGTACCTCCTACATACCTAAGATATACATACCCAAGGTATATGTATATGTCTACATACGTAAAACTGTTCGTATTCCATCCTGGTGCCCATGCTGCTAGGTGCCCCATCTGAGCTTACTATATATATATATATATATATATATATATATATATAGGGATGCGCTATTTGGCACCCAGGGTATAGAATAGTTATTCTGCACCCAGCCCATATTGCCTTCCGATCCGCGCCTGGCGTAACCAGCGAGCGCGCCGAACCACCCCTCCTATCCCGTGGGCCGTAAGAAAGTTCCCATGCGATGCACCCAGCCAAGTCCAGCGCGGGATAAGAATCTTGCATGCGACGTAAAAAACTGGGCTGAACGTGCTGGTCGTGCGCACGATCCAGCAACTACCCTGCGCTCCATTCCGGCGTCTCGTAAAAAAGTAATGCCACCATAATTGGCTGGAACCTGACACCCGAGTTGGCCCAGAAAAAATAATGCCACCGTAAAATTTGCTGGAACCTGACACCCGAGTTGGACCACGTCTATTGCGTATTTGCATGCGTGATGTAAAAAAGAGTAGGGCTAAATCTAAGAGAATTATATGAAGATTGAAGAGGCAAGTGCATAATCACTATGTCTCAACCAAAAAATTGAACCAGATTTAATTAGTTGTACGGATCAGGCGTAATCTTATTAAGGCAAAAATAAGTGTACGATTCCCACTCGTTAACCATGAAACTCGAGCGTTCTAAAACAGGACTTCAGATACAGATACAATTATTACAGTTTACTTCAAATCAAATCGCCACCGATTGATCCCTAGCTTAGCAACCTGTGAAGAACAGACTTGACCAGTGTAACCTTTTTTTTAACAGGGACTGGCGCCGTAGGCGACTAACTTAGCTCAGCAGCATAGTACAGCAAGGATTACAAACTCCTGCCACTGCCAAACTGAATTTTACGAGATAGTGATAGCAGGGCATTAGGGAAAAGCTTGAGCTGAACAGATTCAGCTATATGTAGGTTGTCCTAGACCTTGCCTAAGAACATACCTTAGGAATATAATCATGTCAGTGTCTTACACGCTAACTCCCTGCCTCCCTCCGTGTAATGACTATAATCACATAGTTTTCTCCAAGATTTATACATTCTGGCTGTCATTAGCAACTTCTATGGCCTCTATGGCGCTTTGTCGTAAACAGTTGGTCCGCCGGAAGTGCTGGAGAGGATTGTCAGGGTGAGTTGATGCTCGGCAAGAAAGCGCAGCTGTCAGCGTCGCCGTAAGGGCCTGGCACATGGCTGAGGCCGTCCACCGCTCACCGTAATGCCGAGGCAGCTAACAGCACGGTCTGCAATGTTCGACCAAGATGCCGATTCAGCCCTTTGCCACCACCGGCCACGCTACCCGAAGGAGGATGCTGATGCTGCTTGCAGCGCCGCCCGCATGGGCACCTGCCTGCAACACGCCGCCATGGTTATAGTTATAGAGTAATCAATTGGTTTTAGCATGCACAATGAGCATAATTAAATACTAGGTGCATAAATACTACAAAAATGCAGTACAACAGGAAGAAAATCAGACCAACAAGAAGCAAATCAATCGTCGTATTTCTGTGCAAAATAGAAACTGAAAAGCATGCAACTTGTAAGATGCTGAATGTTGACAGAGGCCCACCCCTAATCTGTGTTACATCATAATTGCATGCAAAATGCTCTACGGATGTGTACCTAAGGAATATCAAGGCTTGGAGTTCAATGCAGTTGAAAGATTTTGCATAGCTGCTCCAAGTGATATAAATTGAGATTTTTGCATAGCTGCAAATACAGATTTTTCGCATTGAAATTCATCATCCACAAGTAATGGCAAGAAACCATAAGAACTTATTACCAAGCCGAGCTACTCCTAGTGATACAAAATAAGCTAGTGATTAACTGATTAATAGTGACGCACTGGATTGCTGAAAAAATAGAAGAACTGTACAGCTGAAATAAGTTTTTTATTTAGATGGATTTCTGAAATAAATAAACTTTCGGTGAGTCCTTCAAAACTGGACACTGTAGCTGAACATCTCTAAATGCAGAAACAAATGAAGCAGCCACGAGATGGCAATAAATCATCCATACCAGAAAGGAACGGGCGGCCACCGAACCATCCATGCACTGAATTATACAGATATTCAAGAATAGTATGCCTTCGCCAATTTGATTACTTTAAGAAGTATGTGCAGTGCAAAGTATTATACAGGTTACTTTCTTCAAGGAATTGCACCACATTTGAATCAATGAATAAATCAACAAAGCTAATCTATGCATAAATAGCATGCAAACAAAAGCATCACATAATATACTAGTAATGTCTACCATGCTAGAGTCAATAGAGCAACATAAGAGATAAATTAGGAGGAAGATGGTGCTGCTACCAAACGGAATAACCATGGAAAAATACACTAGCAGAAGCAAAGCAATCTCCATGAATACTAGACAAACCACGTAATGGAAAAGCTAGAGCAGGCAAAGTTTTTATCTAGTAGTAGTAACGAACACAGCACTTGCAGCTTGATGGAAAACAAAAAAACTTAGTGCAGATCGAGGTAGCTGTGCAAGACCGGATGGAGTTTGCTGGAGAAGAGGTCGCAAGGGTGTTGTCCAGAAAACTCACCAACCCCGTGCAAGGCTGATGAACGCGGACCGAGTTTCGGAGACACAGCTCGCCGGGCGGCCGCTGCACAAGACCGGCGGAAGACGTCGTGCCTCCCACAGCTACCACCGGCTCACCACGCTGCCGATTCGGTTGGCCGACCACGACGCCGCCGATTCGGCCGACCGACCACGACGTCGCCGATTCCATCAACAGTGAAGAGCCCACCCGCTGCTCGCCTGGCCGTAGAGTTTGCCGCCGGCGAGCGGCCGCCGCTCAGTCGCTCACCCACTCGTCGGCGGACGCGCACCCGCTCGCCGCCACCGCGGCTCAGTTTTCAATCCCCAAACCGCTCGCCGCTGGACTTACAGGATTAGAAAGGCGAGAGGAAAAAAAATTACGATTGGGTAGTGCGTAGTGGGCAAGGTAGTGGGCTAGCTCAGAAAACCGGTGTAGTAAAAGCAGAAGAAAAATTACGACATGCTCCGAACCGCGTTTGATGGAACCATGTAGACATCCGGCTCGGTGGATGACCCGGGTGCAGAATTACTTATTCTGCACCCAGGATGTGTAATAGAGCTTCTATATCTATACCTAATAATAAAAGCATTAAGACTTCTTCTCGTACGTCATTGAAATTGCCCCTAAAGTTGGAGAAAATTACCCACCATTGCCACCCGTTAGTTACATACCGATTCGTTTTATTTTTCCGCCCGGACGAGGTCAATCTGGAAGGACTGCGCTAGCTCTACACGGCGTACGCGGCCACGCTCGTCGGCGGATCGACCCGCGCTAGCTGCTCTCCTCTGGCATACGCGGCGACGAAGGTCGCGGATTTACCGGAGCTTGCTGATATCCCCGGGCGTCCACAACCACGCTCATAGGCGGATCCATTGCTCTTCCCCGGCGTTCACAACCACACATCTCGGCGCGGCGGCGGAACTCACTTGCTCGCGGAGAGATAAAAGGTTCAAAAATGGGCTGCTCGACGTGAGAATCGAGATTACATATCTGGGAATCAAGAAACCGTGGCCTGATTGCTTTTTCCGCCGACGAGCATGGCCATGAATTTCCGGCGGCGTCTACGAGAGGCAGCCGTAAAGGGGGACGATTTGGTTACTGAGAACTGGGATATGCGCTTTGAGTCGTTTTGACCACGCGTCAAGTGCAGGAGTTGGTCCAGCCTTAGGAGGCGTACGACCAGGGTCGTATAGGATTTTTCTCCAGGCTCGGACGGCACGGGCGTCCAGATAATTCTATGGTGCACACCATATTACCTGAGACTGAATTGTTTGAAGTTTTGTCATGCTTGATGCTGTTCTGGTGATGGGAGACCAGCCTATCCATTGGAACAGGTGGTGCTAGATACGATCTTTCAACTATATTCTGTTAGTTGATGTGTTCTTTAATGGTTGTAGCATTCAGTTTAGCAGAGTTTACCCACGTACACCCTCTCTGCTTCGCATGCAGATTTCAGAGTGTACGTTATATATTTTCAATATTGTTTCTTCCTGTAATTTGATTTTTCCAGGTTTGTAAGTTTCCATCAGTGTTGAATCAAAGGTAAGGATCCGGGAAAAAAAAGAAATTTGATTCATTTAAATGTTTGCAAGATATAAAATATATTTAAGGCTTGTTTACAATGTAGAATCCCTAATACGTTGAACTAGAATTCTCAAGTTACGCATATACACAATGCACTGTACGGAGAACGTTGGTGTTTTCTTTTTGACGAAAGAACGCTGGTGCTGTGCTGGGTAACATCTTCTCCTTTGAATGCATCAACAATTACATATTTACATATGTATAAGTGCAGATCTATTACATTCAATCTTGGCATTTGAGATGAAGATGATATTTTTTTTTCATATCAACTGAATATTTAATTGAAGTCCACCCGTAGCGAAGCACGGGCATTTTTCCTGGAATATATATATATACCCCTGCTATTCTAGACTCCCTTCTAGAATAACTATTCTAGACAACTTTCTGAACTGCGGTTTTAACAATAGGTGAACTTCGGGACGCGATTTATCGGAATGAGGCATGTGATATACCGTTGGATAGCTATTAAAATTGCGCACCTTGTTTGTGTTGATGGGTTTTCCAAATTCGGTACGGTTTTAAAACAATATTGAATATACTAAACAGTGTTTTCGCGGATTTTTCTGTTTCTGTACAGTATTTTGGTCGTCATTTTTTAACCGCTACTCGGAATGATGTAAATGATACGGCGTTGGAAAGCTACGGATATTGCGCATCTTTTCTGTCTCTGCCACTTTTTTGAAATTCCTTACGGTTTAGGAGCAGCATTGAAAATACTTTCCGGATTTAAAATCCAGCGGACAGTTTTTTGGCAATTACTTTCAAACCGCTTATCGAAACGTAACAAATAATATTGCGTTGGAAAGATCTTGACTAGGCGCAACTTTTTCATGTAGAAACTTTTTCCTAATTCGTCACAGTTTTTGATTAATTTTGAAAATACGAAAACAGAATAACGAGACGAGATGAGAACGATTCAAATTTGGCACGTGTGTGGTGCTTGGGTGTGGTGTGGCGGCATGGCAGAATCAAATTAGACTCGTATCATAGCCAATTGCATGTAGGGGCGACCGATTTGGTGACCCGAATCTCGGATGAACGATTTCTATGTGCGAATTTTCCGCCCTTAAAAAAGAGTATAATGAACTTCCTCCTACATGGTATTGAACTTCTGTGTATGTCTTGGTGAACTTTCTGGGTGTGTGTTGGTGAACTTCCGGTCACGAATTTTGCACTCCTTTTTCGCATAATAACTAAACAGTGTTTTCGCGGATTTTCTGTTTCTGTATAGTATTTTGGTCGCCATTTTTAAACCGCTAATCGGAATGATGCAAATGATAGGGCGTTGGAAAGCTACGGATATTGCGCATCTTTTCTATCTCTGCCACTTTTTTGAAATTCCTTACGGTTTAGGAACAGAATTGAAAATACTTTCCGGATTTTAAATCCAGCGGACAGTTTTTTGGCCGTTACTTTCAAACCGCTTATCGAAATGTAACAAATAATATTGCGTTGGAAAGATCTTGACTTGGCGCAACTTTTTCATGTAGAAACTTTTTCCTAATTCGTTACAGTTTTTGATTAATTTTGAAAATACGAAAACAGAATAACGAGACACTCCTGGAATATGTGTAGTGAACCTCTGTTTTATGCCTAAGTGAACTTCCGGTAACACTGCTCGTAATTTTTTATATATTTTTCTAAAAAGTGAATGTCTGCCGTGTGAACTTCCAATTAAATACGAGGTGAACTTCTCATATCGCCGTATAATATGGAATGAAATTTTGCAGTGTTAACTTTCGGTTTAATATGAGGTGAATTTCCGTGATTTGATACAGTGAAACTCCGTTTTTGTTATATTTTTTTTCTAAAAAGCAAACTCTGTGGTGAGAACTCCCGTTAAATACGATGTGAACTTCACATATCGTCGTATAATATGAAATGAATTTTTTGCAGTGCTAACTTCCGTTTAAAAAATGCAAACTTTATTGTCTCCAAAAAATGTGAATTGTTTCCTTCTTATTTATGAAGCGAATCTTTTTTATACGGTGAACTTCGAAAATTGATTAAATGAACTTTCGTTTTAAAAATATGTGAACTTTTGTTTTACAAAAATAAAGCTAAATAAATGAACTTTTTTCCTTCTTATTTATGAAGCGGATCTTTTTTATACGGTGAACTTCGAAAATTGACTAAATGAACTTTCGTTTTAAAATATGTGAACTTTCGTTTTACAAAAATAAAGCTAAATAAATGAACTTTTTTCCTTCTTATTTATGAAGCGAATCTTTTTTGTACGGTGAACTTTGAAAATTGATTAAATGAACTTTCGTTTAAAAAATATGTGAACTTTCGTTTTACAAAAATAAAGCTAAATAAATGAAAATGTGAACCTCGAACTTGTACAATTCTGAACTTCGCAATTTAAAAAGTTAACTTCGTAATTTTTCTAATCGTCATAGAAAATTGATATTGTCTTTCTATAATAATGCAGGTTGTATTTTTGTCCGTATAAAATATTCAGAAAGTAGTACCCCAATTTACCAAACATTGATTTTTCTCCACCACTCATTCTCGTGTAATCCTCTCCTAGCGCATCTTATCCAGTAGTACGAGACAACAACAGGTAGCAACAGGTGATGCCTGACGAGGTTCAGAGGAGAACCAAAGCAGTCCGATGCCGGCACAAAGGGCAGAAGTTACAGTGAACTAAAGCGCAGACGAGCTTCTTCTCCATCGCCCTCCCTTGCCTCCATCAGTCGAAATTATTCAGATAGCAAAAGAAAATCCAGGTGAACTCCCGACGGACACACGGTGGACTCCACGGGCTGCACTCTGTGTACTCCCGATGGATGGCACGTCGGGCACGGGCTGGCGAAGGTGAGGCAAACAAGACGACGGCGGGAGATAACCGGGCGACGGGAGCAGGTAGCCTGCGGTGACGGCTTGGGGATCCCGGCGGCCGCGGAGGGCTGCGTCAGCCGCGTATATGAGCAGCGGAGGAAACCTGCGGTGCGTGCGCTGGAAGCCGGCGGCGGGCGAGGGCCTGGACTTCCAGAGCGGCACCCTGTTCATTTCCGAAGCAGCTGGCGACCTCGATCGAGGCAGCACGCGGGAGAGGCGGGACGCCACCGGACGCGCGTACGGGCCGGCGCCTGGCTGTGCGTGTGGGAGCACGGGCTCCTGGCTGTCGCGAGCGGTGGAAGCCGGCGGCGGGCGAGGGCGGTGGAGGCCGTCTACATCGACCCCGCGGCGGAGGAAGACGGGAGAGGAGCATGGAGGACGCCGGCGGTTGACCTCGCGGCTGTTGCGCTCGCCGGCGGAGGAGTAGGACGGGGATCGATGGGAAAATCGAATGGGGAGGAACGGATGGAGGCGGACCGACGCAGATGGAGGCGGGGCGGCGCACGGCTGGAGGGTGGCCGGCGGCGCGCGGGCAGCCATGGTGGCGCGGGAGGTCGGGGGAGAGGATGTTGTGCCCCGTCGACGACGCGCAGGAGCTCGAGGGTGGGGGCGGCCCGCCGGCGCGCGCAGAGGTGGGGGAGGACGGCTCGGTGCACATCCGCCAAAAATCAGGGGGTCGAGGATGGAGGCGCGGCGGCGCGCGGCCGGCCTGGTTGGCGGCGGCGGTGGTGAGGGGCGCGGGTGGGTACTGGTTCCGGTGGGGCAGGAGCACGCGGGGAGTGGGAGGTTAGGGACGACTGGGTCGTGCGGGTTGGGTAGTTTTTTTTTTCTTTGTACGGTCGCATTTTTGGTGGGTCGGATCGGGTTAAGATGGTCTTTAGATAGAAAGTTGTCTAGAATAGGTATTCTAGAAACACTTAAGGGGTTGTCTAGAATAGGTATTCCAGCTATTCAAGAATACCTTTCTGAATAACTATTCAGCACAACTTTCCGAACTTCCGTTTGAATATTATGTTAACTCCCGGACGAACCACCCAGATTTTCTGATTTGGCGGACGGTATTTCATCCGCGATTTGCAAACCGATTATCGGAATGACGCATTCGATATACCGTTGGAAAGGTACGGAAATTGCGCACCCTTTTCATCTTGACGGGTTTTCCAAATTCTTTACGATTTTAAAACAATTTCAGAAATACTACACTCAGTTTTCGCGACTTTCTAGTTTTTCGTACTGTTTTGTGGTCGCCAAGGTGCGGAAAATGCGCATCATTTTCATCTTGACAGGTTTTTCAAATTTGTTACGGATTTAAAACAATTTTAGAAATACTATAGTCAGTTTTCGTGAATTTCTCCGCTTTTGTACAGTTTTTTGGTCGCCATTTTCAAACCGCTAATCAGATTGATGCAAATGATATGCCGTTGGAAAGATATGGAAAATGCGCACCTTTGCTATCTTTAGACAATTTTCGAAATTCTTTACGGTTTAAGAGCACTTTATAAACAAGCAAATACTGTTTTCTGAAATTTTAGTTCTAGCGAACAGTTTTTTGCAATTTACTTTCAAACCATATGTCGAAATGTAACAAACGATATACCATTGGAAAGATATTGACTAGACGCAACTTTTTTGTATAGAGTGTTTTTCCAAATTCTAAACGATTTTTGATTAATTTTGAAAATATAAAAAACGGAGAAACGTGATATCATGGTAATCGATTTGAAATTGCCACGTTTGTGATGCTCGGATTGGACGAGTCAACATATGAGAGTCAAATTAGGCTCATATACTTGCCAATTGCACGTGGCGGTAGTCAATTTGGCCAAACAGAGATTATATCAATGATTTCTATGCTTAAAATTTCTGCCCTAGAGAAAACAGAGTACGTAAACTTCCTTTTACGCGTTCGTGAACTTCTGAGTTGGCGATAGTGAACTTCCGATCACGAATTTTTCGTTCCGTGCACTGATTTTATTGTAGTTTTCAAACCGTTTGTCCAAACGATGCAAATGATATACCGTTGAAAAGGTATCAAAATTCCGCATCTTTATCCAGCTGACCATTTTTCAAAATTATTATTGGCTTTAAATATAATAACCGTTGTTTTTTGGATTTTTTTTAGCTTTTAGGGTGTTATTATTCTGACTGGACTTCGATAATAGATACATTGAACTTCAAAATTTCTGCGAGTGAACTTCTCCGAAGTGTGAACATCGTTACAAAAAAATTGCGAACCTTTTTTTTCCACTGTTATGATTTGAGTTTTTTCCCGCCATAAAGATAAATTTCTAGCGCGTACGAGGTGAACTTCCGACGTGCTTAAAATAAACTTTTGACTTGTTCAAATTGAACTCCCGAGAATGTTTTTTAATATGAACTTCGAACGCGTCCAACGCATTTTAATATTAACTTCCAACGCGTTCTAGGTGAACTTCTGTTTGGTTCGAATTGAACTTTTTAAATTTTAAGAATGAACTTTCTTCTATTTTTCCCGGATGAACTTCCGAGAAAAAACCAAATTATCTGACGCGGCCTAGAAGAACTTCCGACGTTTTCGAAGTGGACTCCCCCTATGCAAAGCGAACTTCTGACTAGTTAAGGGAATTCCAAATGAAAGGTAAACTTCAGACGCGGTTGAGATGAACTTTTGATACCTTATAAAGTGAACTCCCGACACGGTCAAAGTGAAATTCCCAGAAGTAATAAAACCAAAACATGAGCTAATGTGAACATTTTTTTTCTCGTGAATGAATTTTTTTTTATGTACAAAAAACTGAACCTATGATAAGTTCAAAGTTAACTCCCCCACGGTTTAAAGTGAACTTCAGACTTTATCGAAACTAAGAAAATTAAATTGTCTAGCGCTTTTTAGTTGAATTTCCTGAGTTGTTCAAACCGAACTTCCGATAATAAAAAAGTTAAATGACGTTTGAATGAACTTACATCACGTTCAAAGTGAACTTTCCGATAAGTAAAAAAAGTCAAAACTTAAACATCATGACCATTTGACCTTTTCTCTGTTTTAAGTGAAACCGCACGAAAAAATAGAAATGAACTTGTCCGTTGACCAAACTGAACTTCGATTTCCATCACATATAGCCTCACACAAATTCTATTATCCGTGCTACTTTTTCGTAATGGACTTCGAGTGAACCTCCGAAAAAATAGTGGACTTTTGAAACTAATTCCCGTGCGTTGCAACGGGATAATAGGACATATTTTAGAAGCAAATGGGTGTCATATTTTTGCGAACATACACATATGGTTTAAATTAAGTTTCATTAAAATAAAAGTGAATTGCTATTTTTCATGAGCTTTTAACTAAATGTTTCAGGCAGACGTGTACAAGTAGTTCAAACCAGCAAAAAAGAAGTTCATTGACGAAATAAACCTTTTTCGCGCAAAAGCTATCAGACGACACTTCCCTGTTTAAGAACTGAACCCTGTTTTGTCGCCAAAACGCAAACCTCCACACCGGACGAAATGAACTTTTAATCGAGAAGTACGTCAGGGAAGTTATGAAATTTGTATCATACGGAGTAGTAAAAAGGGAAATTACTTCGGTAGCACTGTGCCACAAAAGAGGGAGACATAATCAACTAATTTGGTTGCACAAAAGAGGTAAACTTCATAGAAAAATTCTGCACACACACAATCAAATGAAAATTCAGAGACCATCGGTGGAGTAGCAAGCAGTGGACTTGCAGGGTGTTCAGTTCCCTACACTGAAATACAAGATCGGACTTGGACCTTAGTGGCAGCTCATCGTGCGCGGATGCAGGGGGCGGCAGTTACTAATAGTGCAGGTTGTTGGGGAGGTGCGGGAGGGGGTCGCACGGTGGACCTCCATGGCCGCGCTTGGCGGATTCCCGCAACGGCTACTGGTGAACTCCCGCGGCGGACGGGGCTAGCGTTTCGTGGGAGCAGGGACGGCAATGGGGCAGCGCTGGAGCAGTTGGCCGGAGGCGCGCTGGACTAGATGGCCGGAGGCGCACCGGAGCAGGTCGCCCGCGGAGCAGCAGAGGCGGGAGGTCCGCTCGAGTCGCCGGTCGCACTCAAAGTTTCCACGGTGGAGGTCGATTCCAAGTCGGCGCCACGAGATGGTGATGAACGGAGAGGTGCCGCGGTGCCACGCTCATTGCAGCAGGGCTGTCCAGCGGTGGTGTTCACGCCGATGAGCAGGGAAGGCCAGGGCCTCGTGTGGCCTTGATGGCGACGCGCACAGGAGCGCCGGATGGCCGGGAAGGCACGCGGTGGTTCCCCAGGGCGGCGGCAGAGGTGGTTCCTCCTGGCGGCGGCAGATCGAACGGTTGGAGGCGGGGAATCAAGGGAATGGAGGCTCCGGTGGTGTCGGTGATGCCGGCCAGGGCGGCAGATCGAAGGATGGATGCGGGGATTGGAGGGTGTGAGGAGGCGGGGAGGAGGCGGCTGGGAAGCTCGGCACCGGTCGGCAGCGTGCGGAGGAGGCACCGCGGGTGGCGCCTCTTGGTGGTTTTCCAGGATTTGGATCGGGGAATTTCGCTCGGGGGAGGTCGGGCCGTCGGGGCGTGTGGGGAAGAAGGTGATTAGGATGGGTCGGTCGGGTCTAGAAGGTCTTTAGGTTAGGAAAGTTGTGCTGAATACCTATTCAGAAACTGTTTCTAAATAGTCTTCTCCTATATATATGGGAAATAGTGGGATACTCACCCGTGTAGCTACACACCCAGTAACCATTAGATCTTACAAGATCTGATAAAGGACGTCGTGCGTAAAATGAGTTCCATCGGTTTCAGAATCAGCCCCTTACTCCGTAGTAAGTTCCGACACTTAGAGGTGAAAACTCCCGTGTCGGGTGCCGGGCACGGAATCATGCGAGGAACCACATGAAATGTTGGTTCTCCATGGTCCTATGTACCAACCTAACACAACAAAGTAAAAAAGTTCATGCGTCTACCCCCTCTCGGCGCCGGTCAAAGGGGTAGATCGACAGGTTTGACTTTTTTCCAGCGGGTGTAGGGTTTCGCCGTAGCGGGGTCCGGAGCGTCGGAATCCCATCAAAACTTGCATGGGTCCCGAATATATGTGTAAGTAAATGAACCTTCTATACGAGTTTACGATCCTAGTTCCGATACGAGTTTACGAGTTTACGATACTAGTTCCGACCTATACGAGTTTACGATACTAGTTCATTGTGTTTACGATACTAGTTCCGTAAACTCGTAAACTCGTATCGGAACTAGTATCGTAAACTCGTAAACTCGTAACATGGGTTAGTTGCAAACACATGTTTTGCCGTGTGGCAGTAACAAAGGCACACGGCAAAGAAGAAATGTACCGTGTGCCGCACTAGTAGGCGCACGGCAAAGAGGATATGTGTCGTGCATCCGTGTTTTGCCGTGATCCTTCGGTGTGCAGCACGGCAAAACTCACTTTGCCGTGTTCCGAGGTCTTGCGGCGCACGGCAGAGACCGGTCCGCGAATTTATTTACAGTGCGGGAAATCGAGTTAGATATTTCCCGCGAAATATTGGGGATCGTGGCAAAGTTGCGGACCTAGTCAACTGGTTTGCCGTGCGGTTGCTGGAAGGAGCACGGCAAAGATATGTGTTTGCCGTGTGTTTTGTGTCCAGTTTGCCGTGACAGTTTCTTTGCCGTGCGCTCGCGTGCTCCTGTGCCGTGCATCTTTGCTTTGCCATGATCCTTTGGTATGCTGCACGGCAAAGCTCTCTTTGCCGTGTTCCGAGGTCTTGCGGCGCACGGCAGAGACCGGTCCGCACGGCAAATTCAGATTTTCCGGTAGTGAGCAACAGTAGTGGAGACTGATACAAGAGGATCTTTAATTCGAGGCACTAGCTAGTTGGATAGCTGAGGTGCGTGTCTGCAAATTCCTGGAGAAAGGCAGGTGCGTGGTCCTCCTTGACGCAGATGGAGAACACGCTGTACTCGTCCTTGCAGGGGAGACACGCCAAGCACTCTGGCACGGGCGTCATTCCCCGAGAATGGGCCATCACCCTCGCCGGCCTCCCGGCGCCAAAATCTACCGACTCGAAGCCAATGTTTCGCCAGGACGTTAGCAACAATAGGTTATACGAATCATCTAAGTCCAGCAGCTCGTCCATGTCCGACTGGCCGGGCAGTCCATACTTAGCACCGCGGATCATGTTGACTAGGTCGATCAAGTCGCCCTTGGCTACCACGCCGGTCGCTGCTGTAACCAGGTGCCCCATGACACAATTGCCGTAATAGCCCTCCTTTGCTACCCCAAACTTGCGACCGTCAGTAGCCACAACAAGAAAGGTGAGTGCCTCCGGGTCGGACATGATTACACGAGTCCGGCTCCGCCACAAAACCGCGGCGACTGCCTCGAAAACACTGCACGGCCGCCCAGAGTTAGTGGACGCGTACTTATCTTTGATGCGGTTGATTAAGCTTTGCTTGACGGTGATGTGGAGTACGCCCAGTTGAGATGGCTGGATGCTACCCACAACAGAAGCAAACTGCATGAAAGATGGAGGCGGGCCCGAAATGATGGAATCCTGCTGCCTGACCGGGACGACAGACGGGGACGGCAGACCGCGAATGAGCTCTCCAACCGCCTGAAAGAACTGGCATATCCCCACGCCATCAGCCACGGCGTGGTTGAACGTCACACCCACGACGAACCCGCCGCAGGAGAAGACGGTCGCCTGCATCAGCAGCAATGGATCAGAGAACCTGCACATACCGTCCGCCGCTGGGTAGAACACGGCGAGATCCTCTTGCAGTGAGGGATCAGCCAAATCCTTGACTTCCTTCAAGGCGCAGTTGGCTGACGCGGCAACGAATGACACTCCCTCCATGGTGCATTTGATGACGACATCGCCGGCGGTGTCTCCAGCAGCCAGGCGGCCGGCGAAAGGGTAGTAGTGGACGAGTGCTTGGGACAGTCCCCTTTTTATGGTCTCCACGGGCTCTTGGATTGGATGCTCAAACACCACCAACGCTGTGGCCGGGGTGGAACCAGGGAGCATGTCGTAAGACGATAGATTGATGTCACCGGTCGCCACCAGTGGTTCTGATGATTTCACCACCACCGGCGGGGACTTGCTGATCACCACAACGCCCATGCTGCTTCTTGCGAGTCGGGAGTTCAGACTTCCTGGCGTTTCTATGTATGTGTATGTATGCAGTAGGCTGTGGTCTTATCTAGCCTTCCCACATTGGTATATATGGAGGGAGAAGTCCACTTCGATCACAAGATACTTATGATAACGTGTCACGCACTCTTCTTGGATGTAAATCTCAAGCAGAAGATTTCTTGTGCACATGCATAATGCAAGTACTCAGTCATGCGTCCTCTCTTTATCACGAAAACTAAATTAGTATGCACCACAACTTGATTAGTCTCTCTTATTAGAGCTACACATGAATCGACCTACTCTGCCTAGCTAAATGCTGAACATTTTTATATCACATTGATTTATGTAGAAATAAACACACCGGTACATAAATTACATGAGTATTTTGGTCACATATCTCTCTCGAAACATTCAGGGACCAATAGTGCGCTTAAATCCTTTATTTATAAGAAAAGTCAATTTTCCTCCCCGCCACTAGTTATGTACATGTAGGTAATGTATATAATCAGGGGTGGCGCCAGGGGTATTCCCCTGTCTTCCGTGGAATACCCATGATTTTGAGACGAAAAAAATTAAGTACATATAGCCCAGCCCATCTAACGCACAAACCAGCCCACCGACGCATCGCTCGCATCCACCGCATCGCTCGCATCCGCTGCCTCGCTCGCCCCTGTCGCTCGCACGCACAAAGACGCCCTCTGACCTCTCCCCTTTCTCTTCCTTCCTTCTCCTAGGGCACGACGGCACGAACCGCCGCCGGCCGATGGAGCCCGGAGCAGGCGACGCCCCCGCCGGCCCGCCCCCAGCGCCTGCGCCCGCGGCGTCCCGGCCCCGTCCCCGGAGCCCGGACAGGCGACGCCGACGGCCCCGCCGGCCGGCCCGCCCGCGCCTGCGCCTGCGCCCGCGGCGCCCCGGCCCCGTCCCCCACCCGCCCGCGTTCCTCCTCTTCGGCCGAGCGCAACAGCGCAGAAGGTAAGGCCAGCCTCGCCCCCATTTTTTGTGGATTGATTTGCTATTGCTAGTTCGTTTTCTTGACTAGTATTTGAGTAGATGTAAGATTTAATTTTCTGTTTTACTTGATTTCTTGTAATGTAGATGAAGAAAAAGGGGACTGCTGGCAAAATTTTTTTTACTAGTGTTTGATTCATATATTACATTTAGAGCAAAAAAAAAAAATTTGGGTGGAATACCCAGGCGCCATTTCCTGGCGCCGCCACTGTATATAATCCCTAGTGACTTATGTGACATGAGATGAACTTTTGTACAATTAATTTGGCACTTGTCACTATATTTATTTATCTCGGGCTCTAAGTAATGTGATGACATAGTAATGTGTCTGTTTTCATATACCGTGTCAAATATATTATTGTTTTTATTATATCTGTATAAATCCTGTATATATACATGTATTTCCTGTAATATACTGTATTTATACAGCAGGCAGCAGCAATTCCAGAATACCTGTAAATTATTCTGTGGCGCGTGTATTTTTTTCTGTGGCGCATGCATATCTGTGGCGCACGCTAGGGAGATGCGCCACTGAAATAATTCTGTGGCGCACCCTGAGAGGTGCGCCACAGAAACCTGGGCTTTCTGTGGCGCACCCAGGTATGCGCCACAGAAATATATTTTAGTGGCGAGCTAACTATGGCGCATCCTCCATGCGCCACAGAAAGCGTTTTTGGTGCGCCACTAATGGCATGTTTCCTAGTAGTGATCGGGCTTTCGTGATTTGGGGGATCGCGGATCTCTCGGGCTAATTTCGTGCGAGGGTGGGGCGGACATTGTTTTACCGCTAAACGCGGGACTATTATTGAGCGTTGATCCGAAGGACGTACGGCCGTGATGTTTTAGATCCACACCCTCTTGCTCTTTTTATTTATATTAGTGGTGATAAGTGGTGACAATATATCCATTGGTCGGGCGGAGTCTCGAGGATGTGCATCACCAGTTCACCACTTCCATCAGGTAAGCAAGATCTGATCTTTGTATTCCTAAAAAACAACATGATCTGATATCTCCACATTCTCTGCACGATTTATTTTTCTGGCTAGAATCAGATCAGAATCACAATCGAAGATATGTGGATACGCGTTGCACATATTATTTGTCTACTGGATGGAGTTTCTTGATCTGAGTAGTCCACTCGGGATCAGATCAGATTCGCAAGAGCCACTTGGACATGTTAGCTGTTGGCTTCATAGTTGATTATTATAGTTGTCCATGTTATACTGTACTACTAGGCCCTGCACGATCGTCTTTTGCCATTCATTAATTATAGTCGATCATTATAGTTGTTTATATCTACTGTACTAGGCCCTGTACGATCGTCTTTTGCCCTTTATACTAACTAGTTGACATGTACGTGCAACGCACGTCTTCGTAATTACATGGGGCAATTTACAAGTAAAAAATATTGCACGTACAATGCACATGTCCACTAATATATACAGAAAAATTAGTCCGGTTCTAATAAATATTGATGTACACAAATAGTTCTTTAAGCCAAAAGTAATCAATAATTTACACAATGTTTTCATCTAGAAGGGTTGATTGTCAACTTTACCTTAGGGCAATGTGTCGGTTCCGAGAGGTGGCGAGTTGCATGGTGATACCATTGTAGAAATCTTGATGTGGTTGAATTGCTCAACAACGAACACCGACCCTCGGCGTGAACTTGGACCAACAACGCGACATGAGAGCTCGCCGGTATATCTACCCAATTTGGGGTGGGCATCGTCCCGGCAAGGATTTGCCGCGGTACCCACATGACTTGGGTTGGCGCTGCCTCGGCGAGGTGAGAGAGGTGGTCCTGGTCCGTCGGAAAACAACACATTAATTCGGACTGCCCGGACAAACACCCCGGTAGCGACGTGGATGGGATCGGTGACGGTGAGACGGCAGCATGATCAACGACGTCGGCGAGCGGGCTGGCGCACTGCGGCCGGCACACAAATAAGCTCCATGTATTGCCACGATTTATCTCACATATGCACGTATCCGGTAACCCGGCGCACGGCTGGCCGACACACAAATAATTAAGCTCCATGTATTGCCACGTTTTATCACGGTAGCCAGCTTCTACCTGCTAGCATCTGACTAACGTGTTCACCTAGGCACCTAGCTAACCAAGCTTTCACACCGGATGGAACAGTGCACGTACACTGGTTTGTGCCAAAACTGATAGACTGGAATACGTATAGAATCTCTGGTCGGCTGGGTACGTTGTTGGAGCGGCGCTGCTGCCGTTGCTTTTCTGTGGCTGCTACTCTGCTGGCGGATGGAGCTAGGCGAGCAAGCGCTGGAGCGCGACTCGGAGAGGAGATGGAGGAACATGGCGCGCTCGAGCCGGACCTGGTCGGCCAGGATGTAGTGCAGGTTCCGGCCCCTCCGCTAGCGGTTGAAGGAAGAAGATGGCGAGCGGCCTTATCCGTGGGACGGAGGTGAGGGTCCTTGGAATCTGATTTTATTTTAACGGTGGCAATCATTGTAATTTACAGGAAAATGAAAAGTGTGTTTATGTGATTTGGTGGGAGGGTAAAACGGGCAAAAGTGGATTTGTGTTGAGTTGTCAAACATTTGAGCGATCTGGACCGTTGGCCAAATATTGAAGGGCTCAGATTCAATGTATCAACACATGTTTGCTCTTTTAATAGCAGTATAGATTAAATAAACATTTCAATTAGGTCTGCGGCTCTTTCTCATCTACTCCAGATCCCGTGGCCACGTCGCCATGTCCCCGCTCCACATCGATCTGCCCCTCCCTTCGATGGGTCGTCCTGTAATTTTCTCCCTGGCTACGGTGGACACTGATCACATACATTTTGTAACTGTAACTGACGGTTGTTGGCCCTGCCTCCTCTATATACTATACAAACTATTGTTAAATTATATTTAGGGGTTGTCTTGGCGCACCATTCACCGGGCCCTGTGTTGACAGCACGTTATACATAATGGTAATAATTAATGGGTAGAAAAATAACATTCATGTGTAAGCTCGAGAATCAAATTAGACAAATAATATACATAAAGTAATTTCGTGCCGGTAAATGGCATGCACTCTCTCCAACTTTACTTCCTTCTCTTTCAACTCTATGCATGCACCTCCATGAGCTCAGCCTGCGTTATTATTTTTTATTCAATTACGGGGCCAATTCAATGAATAATTGGCTATGGCTACGTTGTGGACAAAGAAAGAATTTGGCACCTTGGCTATGATATCTACGTGGCCATTTTGGCTTTGGCCACACTGTGGCTGCTCTTACTTTGACCAATGTCCGGGAGAGGAGTGGAGCTGATCCGTTTTTGGGAGGCTCCTTGGGGATTCGAGGATAATAGTCTCGCGGCGACCGGCATCAGGTGAGCATGCTCCGACTAGCGCCTTGTACTGTGGAAGGTGACATCAAATAATACATATTGCACAGCTCGTTGTCGTATGGCCGGACCTCCAATCATATATAGGTTGCACTTCCATGACTCCTAGGATGGTACATAACCATATTAAGGACACACATAAATAGAAACGGCGGTGAGAAAGCTTACGGATAAACGAATTTGCTCATGGCCATAGTCGTGGTGTAAGTACCAGGCCGTCGCGGTGTAAGTACGAGACCGTCCGGCCAAATTAGTAACGGTTGCGCATATTTCTCTGTTGCCAATACATTGACTATGGTTGTTTCAATATCTCCATTAAGGATATGGGTCAAACACAACCGAAACTTTCAGGATGATCATTGCCAAGTTTAGAAAGCCTGGTAAGCCCACAAGGTATGCGCCTATAAGATCTTCCATTCCCGTCGCTCTCACTCTTAGTGTCTTCGAACCCTAGCCGCGCAATCTGTCTCCCATCTCCAGGCACTTCACTCCTCTAGCTGTCTCCAATAGCGAACCCCTCCAGCACTGATGTAAGTCAAAGTCAGGACAATGCATCCAACCGTGACCATGCGCGGGAAGTTCCTGCGAGAGTCAGCGCAAGATTCCCGCTCGTTCCTCCTTCCACTCTAGCGTCGGACGAGGATGCATAGTTTGGGTTGTGTACCATGTAGTTTTTTTTTTTGTTTTTGACATTTACCATGTAGTTGTAGGTTTGCCCGTGTGGCTTGTGGCTAGATGTCATGTGCTAGAAGATTCCTGGTGTCGTTTAGGACATGGTCGACGGCTGGGCTTCGAGGTCCAATCGCAGTGGCGGTGAAGGATGAGGTCCTTTTTTAAAAATTTGCGAGGACTATGTTGTAATTTCAATTTCGGCTAGGGTCTCTATTTCTAATGTATGCCCACTTGGTAATCCTACTATTGCACACGACCCGCTGCACTGCAGAGAGCCAGAGACAAGGGCACAAGGCAACCCGGAGCACACGGTGAAGGCCTGGGAGAGGCTTCCATGTCGGCGGGAGTATAAAATTCGGAGAAGACGACCAACTTGGCACTTGTGCTTCCTCTTCTCCTCCAAATCCACCAATGGAGTCGCCGCCCGGTTCGAGGGGCCCCGCCGGCTTTGCGACGCAGGCCAACGCCCTCCTTCGCAAGAACCTCTGCTTCCAGGTCGCCCGCCCACCTTCTTCTTGTTCCTGTTTCTCTGTTCCGCATTGACATTGGATTTGTTTGCAGAGGAGGAACCTGAAGACGAACGTGTGCATCACCCTCTTCCCCATCCTCGTGTGCGTGCTGCTGATCACCCTGCAGGGCGCCATCGACCGCAAGTTCGACAAGCCCAAGTACCGCTGCGGCTGCGGCTGCGTCGACACGGCCGCCGACGGGAGCTGTCGCAGGACGGAGTGCGGCATCCAGCACTCCACGCTGGACCAGGTCGGGAGCTGCCCGATCCCCCGCCCGCCGCGGTGGCCAGCACTGCTTCATCTGCCCCGGCCGGAGTTCCGGGCCGTTTCCCGGCAGCTCTTGGACGGTTTGCCTGAAGCTGCATGCCGGGACAACGGATCTTGCCCCGCCGCATTCCTCATCACTGGAAGCAACCGCTCGCTTGCCGAGAGTAATCCCTCATGCATATCACATGTATGTATAATTGTATATACGCGTTCATTCCTCCTTGGGAATTTCACCGGTTTGCTTCTCAACGGCAGGTATCTCGGCTCAACTCTTCCCCGCTGTCTCTTCGTCTTTGAATTTCACCGACTATCTACACACATTCTCCAAGATCGTCCCCGTAAGAGTTTTTTTAGCACACCTATATTTTTTTTAAGCTTTAACGCACCTACATTAACGATCGATGTTTTTCTGTCAAGTGTCTGATGATGAAGCTTTTTGCTGGATCTGCTTGTCCCAGGGATCTGACACGCTGACGTGGTCTAGACAACTCTTAGAGCCAGCGTTTACCCCAGGAAATAAATTGTCTATCGTCCAACCTCTGTGTCGGTACAATTCATCGCAAAACATTTCCATCAATGCTGGGCCGATACCCCTTCAACTCAGTAAGTAGAATGGACCTGGTAAATCGTTAATATTCAAAAAATTGTCTTTTTTGATATTTAGATTTAGCTTTGGTGTTGGACTGTAAGACCAGCCGACGAAAGTCTCCTCGAAAATCATAAATTACTCTAAGCTGATATAATTGGATGGGCAGGGGCCCCTGGAATTTAAAGTATTGCTTCAAAATACCAGATCTAAGTTAAGACATGTTAGCAAGTAGTATATATTTTTCTTTTGCTACTGAAATCTTTAACACTTCCATATTTGGATATCGGGGGCTATACTTTTTTTCAGAACATGCCATTGGAGAAAGTTTTTTGTACGTTTATTGTATTCCTAGCCTGCTAATAATTCAATTTCAATGCTCTTTTAAAACCTCCAGATGTAGACGGCATTCAAGGTTTGCCATTATGGCGTGAAAGTGCATCAGTTATGAGTGACGAACTATTTAAGGGTTATAGACAACGACGGGGAATTGGAGTGCACAAGTCGAATGAATTTTCAGCAGGTACCTACCGATCTAGCTCAGAGAATTGTTAGCATTGATTCATTTTATGCTTTATATTAAAGGCTTTTGTTCACAGGTTACGACTTCTTGAGCACAAATATGGATAGTCTTGACATTAGTATTTGGTTCAACTCTACCTATAACAACAATATTGCAGAGTCTGAAATCTCATTAGTACGAGTGCCACGCTTGGTTAACATGGTATGTGCTTTTAGCTACTCCCCAACTTCATGTTAAGTGACTTTTATTTGTATTTCAACTATTATTACAATGTGTGCTGTCTTTCATATAGGCTTCCAATGCATACATCAAATTTCTTAAAGGAAGTGGAGTGGGAATGCTGCTTGAATATGTTAAAGATATGCCCAAAGTTGGAACAAAATTAAAAGTTGACATGTCTTCTCTTCTTGGTGCACTGTTCTTCACATGGATCATTGAACTACTCTTTCCAGTGAGTATGAGGCACAACATTCCTAAGTATGTTTGCAAATGGATAAAATGATGAGTTGGTACAAAACCTTTTGCAGGTTATACTCACATATCTTGTGTATGAGAAGCAACAGAAGCTGAAAATTATGATGAAAATGCATGGTTTGAAGGACGGCCCCTACTGCACGATAACCTATTCTTACTTTTTTGCTCTATCAGCTGTATATGTGATTGTATTCATTATTTTTGGCTCATTGATAGGTAAATATTTCGAAATATCATGAAGAAATTGTATGTTTTAACGTTAATTTGATTCTCCTTAAAAATGTTTTTATTGTACAGGTTTGCGTTTCCTTAGGATGAATGACTACAGCATTCAGATTATTTTCTACTTCATCTACATAAATCTGCAGATTGCACTTGCTTTTTTTACTGCGACCTTCTTTTCTTCTGTCAAAATAGCTACAGGTCTGTGCTAACAAATAAAAATAAAAGTAAAAAAGTGTCCTTATAATATTCTGTGATTAACTAACCTGAAATTATGCTGCTGCAGTGGTTGGTTACATATATGTATTTGGTTCTGGTTTACTAGGGGAATTTCTTCTGCGTTTTTTTGTCGAGGATGATACTTTCCCGAGTAAGTTTCTTTCTAATTTATGCTTGACAACTCTCTTTACATCTTATAAACATGACAAGCTTCTTTTCCATACAAAGATGGCTGGATAGTAGTCATGGAGATCATCCCTGGATTTTCACTTTACCGAGGGTTATATGAGTTTGGTCAGTATGCATTCTCTGGAACTGCAAAGGGAACCAACGGTATGAAGTGGGCTAATTTGAGTGACCCGGTAAATGGAATGCGTACTGTATTGATTATCATGGTTGTTGAATGGGCAATACTTCTACCATTGGCATTTTATTGGGATCAAGTCTCATCGTTGGTTCGGGGACTCCGAAAAATACAGTTAACCTTCTTGAAAAGCTTTAAAAAACGAGCTGTATCATTCCGGAGGCATAGCTTTGAGCGAATAGGACCTAAAGTAACACTTCAAATGGACAACCCCGACACTACTCAAGAAGTAGGTTAATCCCTTGCATATTTCTCAAAGATATTTATTCATTCTATTGATAATGCATTGCTTATTATGCTCAGAGAGAGGTAGTTGAGCAGTTTCTGCTAGAACCCAATACAAACCATGCTATTATATGTGATAACATAAAGAAGGTTTACCATGGAGAAGATGGAAACCCAGACAAGCTTGCAGTTCGTGGGTTATCTCTTGCCCTCCCAAAAGGCCAATGTTTCGGAATTCTCGGCCCGAATGGGGCGGGGAAAACATCTTTCATCAGCATGGTACAGTGACAAGGCATAGTGTGTTCATATTTTGACAAAGTTAGCCAATATATTCAGTCGTTACACAAGAACTATGGTCGTTACTGATATTTTCCCATTTTGCTCCACAGATGATTGGGCTCATTCCACCTACATCCGGCACTGCTTATGTACATGGAATGGATATACGGACTGATATGAATAACATTTACACAACTATGGGTGTTTGCCCGCAACATGAGTAAGGCCTTTATCTAAAATCAATCTAACACATGAATATTTTGTATACCTCTCAAGGCACACTAAGTTGCAGAAATGCTAATGCGTTTTGAAATATAGCTTACTTTGGGAGACATTGACGGGAAGAGAGCATCTGCTGTTTTATGGGAGACTGAAGAATCTTAAAGGTGTTGAGTTATTGAAGGTACAGTTCTGCAATTTTTGTATGTGTGCACCAATGTATATTGAAGAAATGCGGTGCTGTATGTTCATGGTTCTGCAATGCAGTAACAGTTCAGATCATAACACGCATGAATGCATCAATATTTGAACTGTAAACATATGTTGTGCTGTCAGGCAACTGATGACTCTCTGAAGAGTGTTAACCTATTCGGTGGTGGTGTTGGTGATAAGCAAGTGGGGAAGTATAGTGGGGGCATGAAACGGAGGCTTAGTGTTGCGATCTCCTTAATAGGGGACCCCAAAGTATTGATCTTATTCATATTATGTTATGAGTTGCACAATATATAATGGAACCTCCAACTGAAAATAGACTTCTTTTTGTTTAGATTGTTTTCATGGACGAGCCAAGCACTGGACTAGATCCAGCATCAAGAAATAACCTGTGGAGTGTTGTGAGGAAAGCAAAGAAGAACCGGGCTATAATTCTTACAAGTATATACTTTCCTCATAATATCTTCATTGCTTAGATAGGAGTCGATACATTTTATTTCACTCGTGTATTCTTTTTTTACAGCACATTCAATGGAAGAGGCAGATGTACTATGTGATAGGCTCGGTATTTTCATTGATGGTGGTTTCCAATGCATTGGAAATCCAAAAGAGGTAACTCACATATTTACCTCTATGAAGCACATAGCAACGTTTTGTGTGGCTGTCCTACTTTACACAACACTTCCCATAATTTCTGTTGCAATGTTGTGCAGCTGAAAGCAAGATATGGGGGAGCCTACGTTTTCACAATGACAACATCTTCGGAACATGAGCAGGAGGTTGAACTGTTGGTTCGCCGCTTGTCGCCAAGTGCAAACCGGATATATCACATATCTGGAACGCAGAAATTTGAGCTGCCAAAGCAGGAGGTGAAGATAGCAGCCGTTTTCCGTGAAGTTGAGAATGCCAAACGCCGTTTTAGCATACATGCTTGGGGCCTTGCCGACACCACCTTGGAGGATGTCTTCATCAAGGTTGCCAAGGGAGCATCAGCAATCAATGAGAACGCGTAACTTGTATATCCCTTCTTTTGGATTATAAACACTGCGGCTTATATTAAAAGCATCTACTATACCAGCTATGAATTCTTTCCTTGTACATACGTGCCTTCTATGGGAGCTCCTACTGTACCCGGCTACAGCAAAAGTCGGCCCAGCCTTCCTGTGCAAGCCCACCGTAAGTAGGTCATGTACTACCTTGGGTCTATGGGCCGTCTCCATGTCGTGGGCCTACCCGTTTGGTATTCGCTTGTCAGACGTGGATGACAGTCAAATACTCCCTCCGATCCGTTAAACCGTCGCTGAAAAATGGTTGAGATAGTACAAAATAGTATTATATCTGGCGACAATGTTCTTCATGGACAACATTGTATGATAACAAGCTTAAGCTGAAATTTGAGGTGGCTGTTTTTCCTTAGAAATTATAGACTACTCGTTTTGTATTCCCTTGTCAGATGGGAGTAACAAAATTCATGGCACTTCAGCTTCCATATTATCGAGTCATCTAACTATCCTGCACTGAAATTAGTTTATAATTTCTATAGAAAAACAGCCACTGAAGCAAAGAAAATCTATTAACCAAACTGGAAGATCTGATTAGACAAACATTATGATTATCATAACGCACCACAATAACACAGCCAAGTCAGAATACTCCAAACATTGTAAACTCAGTCAGAATGAACAATTCCTTTCACACCAGGTGTATAACAAGCTCAATTACACAACCCAGCAACGCCGCACAGCCACCACACAACACATACCGCCGGAAATCCAGTTCCGTTCAGCAGGATATGTTCACGGTATGCCAGACTGGAGTTAATCCCAAATTCAAGGATAAAACTAGCCCTAGAAATCTAACTTACGGTGATTTCTACCCCAAAGCAAGCTCTGTATGTCGGTATACATTTCCTTATGCAAACACATTGAACATGATACATGAATTATTGTTATAGAACCAGCAAGTTAACACGAACCCAATTTGGGGTTTACCTAATTAGCGCTGATGACAGAAACCGGCAGAACCGAGACGTCCATACTGAAGCAGGCTACCGTAGGTTCTATCACAGAGCCGGCAACGGTCGAGCCTTTGTTGTCCAGCCTTCCCTTCAACCCTGCCACCACTTTTGCATGGCCATACAACAATATCGCAGTCCACAATAGTGCCAAGAACCTGGTGTTCTGTCAG
Source organism: Poa pratensis (assembly GCA_947311845.1). Classification (NCBI taxonomy): domain Eukaryota; kingdom Viridiplantae; phylum Streptophyta; class Magnoliopsida; order Poales; family Poaceae; genus Poa; species Poa pratensis. The sequence continues at coordinate 395,462 of CAMZMU010000101.1, forward strand.
GGTAACCTGTACCAGATCTGGAGGAATGCAAGCTTCATCGTTACTTTGCCACTGCCAGGAGGTGGTAGTCGCCGTGTAGCGGAGAATGAAATATTGGTTCTGAGGTATTATCCACATGTCCAACCTTGCTGGAATGTCGTGACCGACTTGGGTGGCCACTCGGTGTTTGTCGGGCGACACAATGCGGTGTCGATGTATGCTCATGGTGTTCCGGGGCTCAAAGGTAACTGCGTCTACTGGATCGGCGGGAATGCGAGGGAAAAAGGCATGGTCTTTGACATGAAAATTGGGACGTCGTCTACTCATTATCGTTGTGGAGCTCAATCAAGTTCAATTTGCTGGTACTTTCTCAGCGACATGGTAAATGACCGCAATAATTAATATTAATGGAAGCAAATGAGTTGATCAGACCCGGGAGGGGCTGAACATGACCTAGATATTGATGACTGATGGGCACGAAACTACATGGTGAGCTCAACCAGCCGTGCACGTTGGTGGAAGTTATGGTTATCATGCCTTAGCAAGATCCTGGTCTGAAGATGCCAAAGAGCTTGCAGTAATTGCTTGATGTAGCAAATTGTTGAAAAAAAAAACAGCGGGTCGCGCGTGAGCTCTCGCGACCGCGACCGCTAGGGTTCCGCGCGGCCACCGCCGCCCAGTTCCTCCTCCCCTCCGGCGCCGGCGGCGACCGCCGGGTTCACCCCTCCCCTAGCCCCTCTCCCCCTCCCATCTTACCCTCTCGCGCTCCCGCCGCCTCCCGTGGCGGCGGAGCGCGCCCCACCCGGCCCAGCTCAGCCACCTCATGTGCTCTTCCCCGTCGCCGCCGCTGGCAGGGCTGCCGGGCGTTGCCCGTGTGGCGCCGACGGCGGCGGCATGTCTCTCCCTGAGCCAATCTAGGTGAAGACAGGGTTCTCCTTCGTTGGCGGCGGTGCAGCTCGGTCGACGGCGGCCCGGCCTCGGCGGGTGGTGGCTGGAGCGAGGCGACGCGCGGAAGCCTGCGGGGCGGCGCAGTGCTTCCCGTGATGGTGTGCAGCGGCGTTGGCCGGCCGGCCCTGGCGGCCCAGATCTGGGCCCGGCGGGCCCCATCTGGGTTGGGCGGGCTGGCCTGACCTGCGGCACTCTCTGCAGTTGGAAGTGAGGCGGCGGATGCAGGGGACAGCGCACTACAAGAAATATGTCAACTAGTGACCTTTTGATAGTGACTTTCAAAATATTGGTCATAGATCTATGACCATTTCAACCCACTTGGTCATGAGCTGGTTTGTAGGGTCCTAATCCAAAAAATTAATGACCAATTTGGTCAAAAAAGTCATAATTTATTTACACAAATTGGTCATAATGTAGACATCAGTTCCGTATGACCTTATTTACGACCATTCTGATTGGTCATGAGGAACGACTGGACAGCCACCTCATCAATCATGCCCACGTGGCATAGCCATATGTCGCTTACGTGTCCATATTCAGTCATGGTGAACTCGCTGACAGGTGGGAGCCATTACCAGGATGTGTTGGTATGACTAGACTGACACCTCAGCGGTCTCGCCTACATGTCACTTCATCGCGCCTACATGTCACCGCCTATGTGTCATTTGTGCTTACGTGTCACCACACTGACATGTGGGACATGTTGACAGGAGGTGTTGACTGTTGACAAATCTGTCAAGTGGGACCCACAAATATGACATGTGGGACCTTCCCGGCCCCACCTGACAAGTGGGACCCACCCCCACCTCGCATGACATGTGGGACCCACCACGCCCACATGACATGTGGGTCCGGATCCCACCCCGGCATGACAAGTGGGTGTAACATCCCAATATTCTGGAATGTTTAAAAATCACTAAAAATTGAAACTTTTATTTTTGTTAAAAAGAAAACATTAAAATTATAATAGAAATCAAATAATAGGAGACATTTGGCATCTTCAAAAAAACTTTAATAGTTTAAATATCCAAGTAATCATTAATTCAAAATTGGAGTTTAGTTTAATTTCTTTTATCCAAGGTATTTCAATAACCCCAATTTATTTAAAATGATTTAAAATTTCTCAGAGACACCTTCATCTCATAAAATGTTTATTCCAAGTATTTGATTGTAAATATTTAAATTTTGGCTATTTATTAAAAACCTAAAACCATATTTGCAAAGTGTTTTAAATTATTTAATGTATATTCTATTTAAAAAAATGTTTTGATTCAATTATATTTATTTGAAAAAAAATAAGTTTAAAATCACTTATTTTCAATATTTATATTTGTGGTAGTTTTATTTGATTTTAATAAGTCAAAAATGATTTTATTAAAAACCTATTTTAAAATTGACATAAGGTGTCAATTAAGCAATTATGCAATATTTTGAATTTTTATTTTTGAAATATATTGGAAAAGTGTGCTTGAATATGTTAAATGATAGATATTAGTTTTATAAATTTTTAGAAACTAGTTTGAGTTGATTTGGACATTTAAAACAAAAGTTATAAAGAAATAGAGAAAACCAGAAAAGGAAAAATAATAAAAAAAAAGGGACCTAACCTAACCGGGCCAAGCAGCCCATGTCTTTGTTTTTTTTTCCTGCCTTCTATTTTTTTTTCCGACTGGACTTGGGCTTTGGTGGAATGAGGCACCGCATGCTGAGTTCGATTCACAGTGTTAAGTTCACCGCCATGGCTTCCTTCTCTGGATTAGTTAAGTGTTGGTTTAACCTATTCATTGCAAATATCTAAACTGTTTATGCGATGAAAATATACCTACTCTAAATGAATTCCTTTGAGTTATTTGCTAAATGCATTACGTCAGTATGCAACACGTTTTCAAGTTCTGCTTTTGGGTAGAGAGCATTATTCTGTTCGCACTTATGTCTTACAAAGCTTATGAAATCTAACTTGTGGAAATACATAAACTTCATATTTTCTGTTATGTTCTACTTGTATCATCTTTTGCTGTTCTTTTTACCAGAATAATAAATCAACGTGCTTTTGTTGTAGAACATCGTGTCAAGAGAAAAATTCCTTTGTTAGACTTTATATATGCTTGGTTCCCTTTCTTCAGCCGGTTGGCATATAGAATGATATTTTGTGAGCTTCATTTGAAAAGCTTCCACTTGAAATTCCTCTACTATTTCATGTTTTCGTCTTGCTCAATTATGTTGTAACACCATGTTTGCATATGTGTTTTCAAATTGGCTGTGATAGGACTTGCATCTGGCTAAACAAGATATATCTGAGATTTGTTTGCATATATACTCCCGAGCCAGAAACTATGTCTTGTTCCTAACCATTTTGTTCTGTAACATGCAGATGCTGTAGTTGGGGCATGTTTCGTCGCGAGCTCGAGGACGAAGAAGTTGTAAGAAGCAGGCAGAGCTAGTCATACAATGATAGCTAGTTATATTTGGATATTTAGTTGTGTTTTGGTAGCTGGATGCCCGATCTGAACTATATTTGATTGTAAATCTGATGTGAACTATGTTTGACTGTAATGTGCAAAGTTTGGCAGTTGATCTGTTTGAAGTACCACTGTTTTCTCTGTTCCGATTTAAATATTGCTTATTTGTTTAATGTAAATTTGAATCTGAAGAATTCCAGACGACTGAGACCCACCCACCAGAAACTGACAATTGGGACCCACCCACCAGAAACTGACAATTGGGACCCACCCACCAGAAACTGGCAAATGGGATTCATTTCTAAAATGAAAGCAAAAAAGGCCACGGCCCAAAAATAAAAGGTTAAAATGTTGGGCTTGACCCATGTAGCTGATCAAATTAACAGGAAAAAAACTAGAAATGTGCTGAATTGTTGGGCTTGGCCCATGTAAAGCGCCTAGCTGGACTGGGCTGAATCTGTTTTATGACTTTCTGATTTGGTCACAAATTTGCCACGTAGGATTGGCCACGTAGGATCTGACGTGGCTATGCCAGACAGCGCGTGACCAAAAAAATTGGTCATAAGAGTTATGACCATCAAATTTGGTCATAGATGGTTATGACCAATTCGAAAAAAAGGTCACATATGACCGTTTGAGACGCTCCGTATGTGACCTTCAAATTTTGGTCATAAAAAGGTCATAGATGAAAAATTATGACCTTTTAGTGACCAAATTTGTGAGTCACTAGCTGACATATTTCTTGTAGTGGCGGTGACGGCGGCCAGCCTGTTGCAGCGTGGCGGCGAACTTCACGGGCCCGATCTGGGCCCGGCCGGACCCTGTTAGGACTGGTGTGCCCCGTGGGGGCTTTATGGGCCTGCTGGGCCTGGCCGGACCTGACGGGGACTGGTGTGTTTGCGGCCACGTCCGGTCGACTACCGTCCTCGGCGGTGGAGGTGGGTCCCTCCCGCCGGCTGTTGTGCTGCTGACCCTAGGTCATGCTTGCCCTCACCTTCGTCTTGCAGACCTCGTGACAACTACTTCGGTGAGACGGCGTTGGTGGCTTCGGGATCGTATTGGCGCATGATTGGTGGACGGCTAGTCTGGTGGTGTCGAGATTCGTCCTCACGGGGCTCCTATGTTACCGATCATCCGGGGTTGTGGATGGGGTTTCGGGAGAAATCCCTGTCGGTTCGTCCGACGCCGAGGCGGTGCCGCCTCCAGGTGGCATCTTTCCTTCCTGAAGGGCGTCGGGGCTACCCTTCACTTCCCCCTATGCCGGGGGAAACACTAGGACCAGTGACCTGGTCCGGGCAGCAGCGTGGCGTTCCTTCTTGAAGGTGCTGCCTTTTATTCGTCGATTCGGCACTAGGAGCGTGGTGGTACTTTGTTGGAGAGGGCGCAGGGGTTGTGGGTCACCATCGTTTAGTCGATCCGCCTATGTCTCCATTTATTTCTTTTTCTTTTATTTGGGTGTATGTTTGCTGCCGCCCCAGCATGGCAAATCTGATGGTTGTTTCGGTTGTTTGCTATATTTATATAGCGGGGCTACGGCCTATTTCGAGTAATGTAGCAAATTGTTTGTTCTCATTTATTTGTTTCCAAAAATAATTTCCTTCAGTATGTTGTTGGTTAATTTGTAATCGATGATTATCTTTAAATGTTTACATCCTTGTTGAGTTCATTTTTCTCAGTGAATTTTTTCACGCAAGCTGTGACCTGGGTTTAAAGTAATGTCATCGTGATCTTACTCAATATTTGGATTTGTGGAATAATGGCTACACCTTTTTGTTGCAGCTAATTTGGACAGTGCGACTCAACATCGAGCATTTCTCAAGAGACCTATAATACTCAAAGGCTTTGCTCAGTCATTCTTTACTCATCAATTTTGATTTCGCTGGTAGTTTTGCAAAAAATATAAGAGTTTACATGATTCTGTTCAGTTCCGTACACTCAGTTAGCAAGGAGTACGGGCAAAGATGCCACCAATGCTGGTGATGAAGGTGGTTTTTTTTCCCTACAACGTGGGACAATTCTTCAAAATCAATGTCAGGCACTAGATTGTGCACCTTCATACAAAAACAGTAGCACTGAATTTGTGCATGCATTTTAGAGGAATTAATATTACTTACGGTTATTATTGTACATGTGGTTTCGAGCAAAATCCACAAAAGTACACTTGAGGCAACGCCCCTAAGAAGCGCCTACACGAAGCAATGGAAGATCCCCCCCATCAGCATCACCCTTGAGCCTTGGAGGAAGAGCAGTCACCGTTTTCCCTGTCGTGTGCCTGAGGGCCACTATTTCGCCATAAGAACGGCTGTCACACTTAGATTCCCGCAGCACAGACCAAACACCAGGCTTGAGGTCATCTTCTTCAACACCACCGTCACCGCGATGGCTACCTATGAGAGCATAGCGAGATCTGGGTCACAACTGAGCCGTTCGTCCTTTAGGCAGCACAGACGAACAATATCACCGCCACTCAATGGTCTAGGATGGCCTCCATTTCCCCTATTGCTGAAAAAACGGCCACTAAAGCAAAGAAATTTGATTGACCAAGATAGGGCAAATATGTTTACAAAAATCTTATTATAATACTCCAAACGTTGTGAATTCAGTCAGAATGAACAATTCCTTTCATAACATGTGTATAACAAGCTCAATCACACAACCACGACACAACCGCCGAGCGGAGGCATCAGATTCAGTGAGCATGAGGTGTTCACAACACAGCGTCAGATAACATCCTCAATCCATGGTCAAAAACTAGAAATCTAACTTATGATGATGACTCCTACCCTGAAGCAAGCTAGGTCGGTATACATTTCTTTACATGATACATGAATTATTATTAAAGAACCACCAAGCTAACATGAAAACCCCATTTGGGGGTTTACCTAATCAGCACCGACGGGAAACCGGCAGAACTCAGGCAAGAGGCTTGACTTCTGTTGCTTTGACCTTCAGAACAGCGAGTCGAGGTATGACTGCTTATAAAGGCGGCCATACTGAAGCAGACTGCCGTAGGTCCTGTCCCAGACGCCGACGAAGAGCGTGTCTGTGTCGGGGCTGAAGGACATGCCAGATATCTCGCCAAAGAAATCCAGCTCCTGCCTCTTGCTGTAATCGCTGCCGACATCAAAGACGTGGACAAAGTCTGCCGGCTCCGCCGCCGCCAGGAACTGGCCATCCGACGTGAAGCGGATGGATCTTATTGTGCCGACGTTACCTCCCAAGACATGGAGGGACTGCGAGAGATTTCTCACGTCCCACACCCGGCATGTCCTGTCTTGGTTGCCGGTGGCAAATGTCCGGCCATCGGGGCTCCAAGCCGATGCGAATGAGTAATCCAAGTGACCTTTCATAGAATGAATAGTCTGCATGTGTCCAGATATAAAACCGTTTAGTACTAACTTCAGTAAGATGCATGCTCACAAGATGCTTTCACCTTATAACTAGCATCCAAGTGACCTTTCATAGAATGAAGAGTCTGCATGTCAGTCTTACCTTTCCTGAACTAGCATCGATAAGTAAGGCATCTGGGTCGTCCCCGACAACACCAACAAGCTTTCCGTCAGGGCTCAGAGACGTGTGCTGCACCAAATACAAGAATCAGATACTGAAACTATTACCGCAAAAGATAAAATAAATTCTGAATGCTCTGCTGAATGCTAACATACAAGAAGTGGAACATCCCGTCAAAATAAAAAAGTGGAACATTATATTATCCAGATAAGAAAAGATGTGTAAAAAAAAGTTCTGGTTTAGGGTGGCGTTGTGCAAGAAGAGCCAGTAATAGAAGAGCACATTCGGCACCAAGTAAGGCTTAAGAGATAAGTAGGTGTTTTGATCCGATTACTTTTTTTTTCCTGAGAATATACCGTTGGCCCTCAACTGTTGGCGGACTCTAGGTTCGGTCCTTCAGCTCTAATACAGGAAACACTTTAGTACCTCAACTTTTAGAACTGTAATTTTGGTCCCTAAAAAAAATTTAGTGAATGCAGATGCATGTCTCGCTTAACAGCAGAGCACGAACCAAAATGTAACAAGGATGCACTGAACAAGGATGGAAGCACAAAGCTAACTAAACTTACTACCATGAAAGGGTATATTTGCATGTTTTATAGGCTTGTCAACATGACAACAGAAATAAAAATGAATGATAAATATGTTTACACAGATGGTTGTAGAAAACATCACCATATGATTGAACTTACAAATCATATTCATGAAGATAAAAAAAACGGGAGAATGTTAACAATGATAATACTGAAGTGATGCTCTAGACAAAGTACGGGATACAAAAAAAGAGTAAATGGCAATGCAGGTAACAGAACTTACATTCACTGGCCATTCAAAACGGAAATGCTTATATAACTGGTATCTTTCCATATCGTATTCTCTTACACCGCAGTCGTTAATAGCTGCCATGAAGTGAATAGCGCCACTGAAAAATTATGGACGAGAGAACACCATTAATAATAATGTCACTTTCAAAAGAAACTATGGCAGCAGTTATAGATATGCGTGGATTCCCTGCATTCTGATGAAAGAAGTTCCAGGGAAGACCGAAAGATTAATCTTGTGGCTACAACCTAGCTAGTTTCTTTTAACAGGTTGTATCTTTAAGATCCGAGCACAACACTCACCTAGAAGTATTGAATATTTCCACTGCATTGCTAATTGCATTCTCATCATATGTTGTCCTGCAGCAATAGCTTATTCCTTCCTGGTTGAGGTTCTGCATCACATTAACAAACGTTAGTGTCAAGAGCTCACAACAAGAAAATAGCTAAGAGCACTTTCGTACATATCCCCACAAGCAAACAAGAGAGGCAATGGGGCTTCACCATAATTCCATAAGAAAAATAGAACCCTATGATCGAACAAGCTTAAGTTTAACATTGTGGGCTCAGATATATAACTAGAAGCAAATAGTGAAAATTTTATGGAAACTTGTAAAGATGAATGCCTGCTGTTAACCCAGTAGTTTTTCCTTGGGCGGTCATGTTTTTAACTTTAATGAACTTTTGCTGAATTTATTACTCTTAGTTGTGGGTGGTCATAGGACCACCCTGCCCACCTACTGGCTACTCCCCTGATCGCAGAACTTCAGACGAAGAGAGAGGCCAGTGCCAAGGTTGTGATGCAAGAGAATAGGAGGCGGGATCGAGGAAGCTCTATGGTGACAGATTTGCTAGCTATGGCTAGTTGGCCACATGAAAGGTGGGCCAGTGAGGTAGGGAGATTGTAGAGTGGATGGGTGAGGCAGGAGAAATACAGGTGATGGTCCCGGTACCGTGGAATGGGGCACGGTGAGATCGTTTGCAAGATGCAGCGATCCGCAATTTGGGTTTTCCGGATCATCTGCTAGACATAAGTATATAGGTCCCCCAAGAAATTTAGGTGAGTGCAAAAACAAAGTGATACAAAGACCTTACTTTGCATATTAGCTCTCCTTGGAAACCACCAGCTACTAGCAAATTATCCTTGACTGCCATCGTACTAATTTGAGTCTGAGAAAACCCTTCTAATAAACTTCCAGCGTGCTTCTGCAATAAAAAAATAAAATATACTAATAGACAGATAACAGAAGGAAGTGTAACCTAAAATGAAAATTAAAGAACTGTAGGCCTACCTCACGTGGTGCAACATGCCCTTCGACATTCATAATTTCTGTGTCCACACTACTTACGGCTGACCAGTGTCGCACCGAATAATGCGATATAAGGTAGACATCATGCTTTGATGTAGCCCATACTAAATTTCTCAGCTGCACACAAATTAGCTTAATTAGTTTAGTATTAAACATCAATGCATCAGAAGACATATAAAGTAGCAGAACCAAGACTGACAACAAGCAGCGTCGATATATTATTTAACCAACTGAAACAAAATTACAAGCCAAACCATGAAAAAAGTCCTTGAACAGGTTAAACCAATATTTCACTAACTTTTAAAAATTATAAGAAGGGTGATAAATAAATCGATGTAACCAAGGCAAAACAGTCCAGAATTTTATAGTTCTCGGTGGACTTTATTTTCGCACATCGAATCCATAGGCACATTAAGATACACTAATAATTTAAGATACACTAGGTACCCCTTCAATTATTATTTTTATAAAACGAATATATCTACAATCAGAGGCATGGCCTCAAACATGCCAGTAAGGCAGTAACAGATTAAATGGTAGGTTTGTTCCACCTTCCCTAGCCCATTATCATCTGTTAGAACATGGTAATCCCCTATAGAACTACACAATTGATCAGTTCTAACTACTAACAGAAATAGGTATAGTGCTAAAAAAAATTGAAGTTATGAGTTTAATTGAGGGACAAAACTTCACAAGTGATCATAGAGAACTGAAGAAAAGTTGAAAGCAGGTTGCTTAGAATTTAGGAAGTTTACAGATAGCCTCATGATAGCCATCCAAAAGATAAATAAATAAATAATTACAGACGCAACTATAGGTCGGATTTCTGGCTGCTGGGAGCTTGTTCTGTAATGCTGCAGCAGTTACGTATAAATCTTACACTGTCACAGCATAAGTTCTTGTACTAAAATAATTCATAAAACTATAGAATCATTGCAACAGGACGAATACACCACTTCATCTTCGGAAAGAGTTTCTAGTTCCCCGTAACTGAATTCTCCAAGGAACTATTTCTCTTGTTAAACTTTTATAGCAAGCCATCATTACAAAAAAATTGCAGGATGAAATATGTGGCTGTCGAAACAAGGACCTAAAGGCACTCACCTGGAAGTGTAGGATAGTTGATTTTACTTTTCTAGTATTTCGCCTGAACTCATAATATGTCCCGCCTTTCTCAGTGGGTTTGCACGCCTGTTTGTTTTACAAAGTGTCAATCACAATGCAAGAACATCTTCTCAAACAAATAAAAAGAAGCTAATCTGAAAGTTGTACCTTCATCGCTGCTTCTGCAGAACCAGGTATATTCTCGTAGTTTTTGTAATCCCCTAATCTTTTCGCCCTGTATTCATCTCTGGTAGTCTTTAGGCGATCCCACGGTATTCCTTGAATATCTTTCCCACGTCTTGCTTCGTCGGCTGATGTGTCGGAAGCCTTATGATCCTAAAGCAAAAAATTGTTTCTTTCAGCGCATTGACAGTGACTATAGAAGCAATGGGGGACAGAGAAACAAAGCTCTACGCAGAAGAAAACAAAATTCGATACCATATTTATATCGACTCTTGCGGCTCGAAACGTAGCTAAGAACTTGAAAGGTGAACAACACACTAGTTAAATTTTCTCCCCATTGGACCGCAGGGATATGCGCCCTAACAAATTTATTGCCAATTCAGCAATCTAAGGGGGAAAAGATAAGAGCAGACAGTTTGAGCCTGAGATTTACACCCATGTTATAGATACATGAAGGGGGCCAGCATGTACAATTGTATGGGGCAACTGAATGCAAAATAGGCCTCGTGGTTGTAGCTATCCCTCTGCTGCTTAGCACAGAGTAAATTAGCTAGAGTCTAGAGAATCAAGATGAATAGGTGCGAAAGGCACGTACCCCCTGGGCGTACTCCTCGTCATCGTCGTCGGAGTCGGAGTCGGAGTCATGCCTGGGCCCCGGGCCGATGAAGCCCTCGTCGTCGTCGTCGGTGTCGTCGTCCATGCCGACGTAGTCGTCGTCCTCCTCCATCGCCTCCGCGGCGTTGTGCTCCTCCGGGTGGTGGTGGTGGGGGTGAGACATGGTTCGGCTGCTCGGGGCCTGCACGCAAGCAGCGGTATGGTTGGACGGCAGAGAGCGCGTGGTAAGATTCGAGGAAGGAATTGGGATGTTAGGTCTTGGTTACCTAGGAGAGGAGAGAATCCGCCGGGGCGGGCGGCAGGGCGGATAGATCCCCACGCCAATTTTGGATCCGGCGCGGTTCTCACGGCGGAGGGCGGCGGCGGGTTTGGGGAATTTGACGGCGGGCGGGAGAGAGGCGGTGCGGCTGACGGCGGCCGGTTCTTGTTGAAAAGGATTCCTTCGGAATTTTGTTCTCTTCGAATTTGAATTCGTGTGGACCGATTTTGTATTGGGTTCTGACATAAGTCGGCTATGCTATGCCCCACGAACTTGCAAATTCCAATTTGGTGTGGCCGTGTGGGGACTCACTTATCTTTGGTCTTTTTTTATAGATTAGAAAGAAAAATATAAATAAACCATTATGAGACTAGATTTTCTCTAACCCCTTCAGATGACCCGGTGGTGGGGCCCTCATTGTTGAATGTGGGAGGAGCCATCATCGTCGTCCTCAGCGTGGCAAGACATGGGGTGGCCCTGGACTCCAGCCGGTGTACACCTCGTGGCGAGGGCAGTAGGTCGGTCAACGGTGCTCTCGGGCCGTGGGAGGCAGGAGGGTGTGGCCGGTGCGGGCGGTGGTTGTGGGTCCTTGTCTAGTTGATTATGCAACATGGAGGCCGAGCAGGTAATCCTGGATCAGGACGGGCGCCATGGAGTGTGAAGGGTTTTTCATTCGCCGCGACGAGAGGTGTCGTGGTCGGTGTGCCGACTAAGACATGCTGGTGCCGCCGCTCCTGTACCTGGATCAAGAGCGGCGGCTATGGGAGCGTGACGGTGGTGGTTCCTTGCCTCTCTAGCGTAGGCGATGTGGCCGGTAGGCGAAGGTGTGGTCGTTGTTCTACTCAGTGGTGGTCCTGCTCACTTTGTGTTATGGACTGTCCTCACGACAGTCATGTGGTGCTGCTTGTCATGGCGCTCCGGACAAAAGGACTGCTCGACTAGGTCAGTGCTAGCAATAGGAGCGCTTATGGGTGCGGGTGCTGCCGTGGAGTCTTGTCACCCCTCTAGCTCCCACAACGAGGTGAAAACCCTGATACTTCTTGCTGGATCGAGCAATGGCATCCCCTTTGTTACCGAGCAGAAGAGAGAATCTGGACGCCAGCGATCACCTAGGGTGGGGGGATCTGGCGTGACGATGTTTTGGGGCAGCGACGGGTTTGGGTGATATGAAGGTGAAAAGAGGTGATGTGGCTAACATAGAGAGATTCTAGAATTATTCGCATTCAAAACTTCTTCTATTTTCTTTTTATTCATATGCCCAAATTTGTATTAGGATTCCACTAATTATGTTGTTTGTAGTGGTTGGTGTAGAATTATGAGATTGGCCTAATATATTGGATGAATTTACTGAGGCTCATAGGTTCGAAGACGATTTTCATGGCCTGTTATCCCCGGTAAACAAATATTGGGGAGTTGTCAAACCTCGTCGTTTCGGACATTTTGGGCCGTTTTTGTGTGATATAAAACATTGTTTTGGGGTCCATGCACGATTTTCATGGCCCATGACCACCGGTGCATGAATATTGTCTGTTGTCAAAACTCGTCGTTACGGTGATTTCTGGCTGCTTTCCTGGGCTATAGCACACTGTTTTGGAATCTGGGGATGATTTTCATGGCCTATTACCCCCAGTACACGAATATTGGGGAGTTGTCAAACCTCTCCCGTTTCAGGCATTTTGCGCCATTTTTGTGGGCTATAGAACATTGTTTTGGGGTCCATGGACGATTTTCATGGCCAGTAACCTCCGGTACACGAATATTGTCAGTTGTCAAAACTCTTCGTTACGGTGACTTATGGCTATTTTCATGGGCTATATCACACAGTTTTGGGTCCGGACACCATTTTCATCGCTTGTTTCCCCACGTACAAGAATATTAGGCAGTTGTCAAAACTCGTCATTTCAGTGATTTCTGCCCTTTTTGTGGGTGATAGCACAACTGTTTTGAAGTCCGGGGACGATTTGCATGGCATGTTACCCCGTACATGAATATTTGGCAGTTGTCAAAACTCGTTGTTTCGTTTATTTTTGGCTATTTTCGTGGGCTATAGCTCACTATTTTTCGGTCTGGGCACGATTGTCATGGCCCATGACTCCCGGTACACGAATATTGGCAGTTGTCAAAATCGTCGTTATGGTGATTTCTGGTCGATTTCATGGGCTATAGCACACTGTTTTGGGATCCGGAGACGATTTTCATCGCCCGTTACCCCTCGTACAGGAATATTAGGCAGTTGTCAAAACTCGTCGTTTTGGGCACTTCGGGCCGTTTTCGTGGGCTACAGCGTACTGTTTTTGGGGTCCGGGACGATTTTCATGGCTCATTATCTCCGGTACACGAATATTGGGCAGTTGTCAAAACTCATCGTTTCAGGCTTTTTCGGGCCACTGTTTTTGGGTCAGGGGAGGATTTCAATGGTCGTGACCCCTTGTAAAAGAATACTGGGCAGTTGTTAAAACTCTTCGTTTCAGACATTTTGGGCCGTTTTTGTGGGTCATAGCGCACTGTTTTTGGATTACGGGAGGATTTGAATGGCACGTGACCCCCAGTATATGAATATTGGGCAGTGATGGCGTGCAACACACGTTCGTTGGGAGACCCCAAGAGGAAGGTATGATGCAGTCCAGCAGCAAGTTTTTCCTCAGTATGAAACCAAGGTTTAATCGAATCAGTAGGAGCAGCAGCGCTTCTGAAGGTTGTCAACGGCAAAATATGATGCGGCGCAACACCAGGGATTCCGGCGCTGATGTGGAACATGCACACAGCACAATCAAAATATTTTGCCCCAACGAAACAGTGAGGTTGTCAATCTCACCGGCTTGCTGAAAACAAAGGTTTAAATGTATGGTGTGGAAAACAGTAATAAATTGCAGAGAATGAAAAGGAATAATGTTTGCAGTTTGTGGTTTAATCAGTGTAAAAGAATGGACCGGGGTCCACAGTTCACTAGTGGTGTCTCTCCATAAAATATAACTAACATGCTGGGTGAACAAATTACAGGTGGGCAATTGACAAATACAATCACCAACGTGGAACCTGCACACAACACAATCAAAGTACTTTGCCCCAACGAAACAGTGAGGTTGTCAATCTCATCGGCTTGCTGAAAACAAAGGATTAAACGTCTCGTGTGGAAAATGAGTATTAAATTGCAACGAATGAAAAAGGAACAGTTTGCAGTTTGTGGTTGTTTAATCAGTGTAAAAGAATGGACCGGGGTCCACAGTTCACTAGTGGTGTCTCTCCATAAAAGATAACTAACATGTTGGGTAAACAAATTACAGCTGGACAATTGACAAATAGTGAGCGTATGACAATGCATAAATATGACATGATGATTATTATGGTATTTAATTGGCCATTACGACATAATACATAGACCGTTATCCAACAGCGTCCATGACTAATAATCCACCGACGGGTTGTCATCCGAGATCCCCGTTGGTATTAAGTTGCAAGTAACAGATAATCGCATTAAGTAAAGCACGTAATGTAAACAAACACATATGCCCGTGGACATAGCATCGTTAGGTTATCCCTAGTGGCAACAACACATCCACTACCTTAGAACTTTCTGTCACTGTCCCAGATTAAACGGAGGCATGAACTCACTATCTAGCATAAATACTCTCTCTTGGAGTTACAAGCATCTACTAGTAACGCAAAGCATGCAAGATCATAAATAACATAGGGCATAGATTAATAATCAACTTGACATAGTATTCAATATTCATCGGATCCCAGCAAACACAGCATGTAGCATTACAATAATATGATCTTGATCATGTAGGGCAGCTCACAAGATCTAAACATGATGGCACAAATTGGAGAGACAACCATCTAGCTACTGCTATGGACCCGTAGTCCAAGGATGAACTACTCACGCATCACTCAGGAGGTAGACATGGCGATGTAGAAGCCTCCGGTGATGATTCCCCTCTCCGGAAGGGTGCCGGGAAGAGGTTCTGGACCCTCCCGAGCTAGGGTTGACGGCGGCGGCGTCTCTGGAACTTTTCGTGGATATTGGCTCAGGCACTTAGGGTTATTTTCTCGGGGGAATAAGTAGGTGAAAGGGCGGCGGCTGGAGGCCACCGTGGGGCCCACACGCACCCAGGGCGCGCCTAGGGGGGCCCGCGCCCTGGCCACGTGTGGGGCCCACGTGGCTCTCCTCTGTTGATCTTTTGGTCCATCTGATGTGTTCTGGCAAAATAGGCACCCCCGTGAAGTTTCGTCCAATTCCGAAAATATTTCCTGACTAGCTTTTCTGGAATACAAAAACAGCAGAAAACAGGAACTGGCGCTTCGTCATCTTGTTAATAGGTTAGTCCCAAAAAATGTATAAAAGTGCCATAAAGTATATGCAAAACATGTAGCAACTGATATAAAACAAGCATGGAACATCAAATTATAGATACGTTGGAGACGTATCAGCATCCCCAAGCTTAGTTCCTGCTCGTCCTCGAGTAGGTAAACGATAAAAACAAAATAATTTTTGAGGTGATATGCTACCATCATAATATTGATCATATAATATTGCAAGGCACATGTAAATGAATGAAGTGATCCAAGTCAATGGTCTATAATTTGCTACCAATTAGATAATGAGTAAACAATGAATCACACAAGCTAAACGTTTTCATGAATAGTACATTCAAGACAAGCATCAAACTGTTTTGCATAGATGTTAACTCATAAAGCAATAGTTTCTAATACTAGTTAGTGGGCACGTGCAACGCACGTCTCTTTCTTAATGCAACTGACATAACGTGTAGCGCACAATCTTCCTATCGTGAGCTGCATATCACAATCCTCTCACGGTAATAAGATAACTCTGCTACAAATATCACAGCGAGGATGACAAAGTATCCTAACAAATTGGTTAACAATAACACATGATTATCATCCCCTTGAAATTTAATTGTGATAAAAGTAAATGTTACACAATCTATGTCCAATTTATTTTTATGTCGCCTCGAATTAAATATTTGCACAATGACTTAGGAACAATAGAAGGATACCAAAAAATTATTTGAAGGTCATTGCTACAAAGGCCGACGAAACAACCTAGTTTGGTTTCGATTAGAAGATTCATGACTCATAGTCCATATATGAATAGTCATGTTCTTCAGTCATTAATATTTCCTTGTTTAGCATCAAAAGCATGACTCACATATATATTAAAAAAACATTATCCAAATACCATGGGGAAAACATAATGTATTGAGTATAATTTTAGTTCCAAGACTGCAAGATATTGTCTAGATGGCACAACCAAATTTAAATATCTAGGATTTCTACACTGAATCTGGTTGTATTTCTATTAGAAATTATAATTTAGACTGTTGAGTTACACCACAATTGTAATACTCCTATTTCTACTATACAAAATTCCTTTGAAAAGAACAGAAAACATGACGCCGCCCAATTTTCTTTGATTGAGCGAAATGTTTCTTACAAGATTGTACAGATCTTATAAAGCTTGCAAAACATCATGATTAGGTTTACAGAGAGTCAGAGGAGAGACCGATTAAGAACTTTCATGGCGCCTCTGGCCTTCCAATTTTGAAGAGCCTGTATCCAAATCTTGATCAGTACCCAGTGATAATATACACCCCAGGTTGCTCAGTGAAGAAGACACGCACCTATGCTCATACTGATTGGAGGGAGGACTCATGACTGCCCGCAATATTCATCTGCATCCTGAGTGTGGATTCAATTGTTGTTGCAGCGAAGTTCCAGTATGTGGGTGCGTGCGTGCCTGAAAAGTCTGGAGTTCCCATTGTAGAGGGTGAGGTTGTGGATGAGCTCGATCCTGTCAGGTAAAATCAGAGAGGACGCGCAAGCAAGCACAGAGTCGAGGAAAATCCGAACGACGGACGGCAGAAGGGCAGGACCGTGGCAATGGAACTTGCAATCGCGATTGAGCTGTGATTTTGTCGAGGAATCGTGTCCTTTTTATAGGCTATCCGAACAGGCAAAGAAGAGTTCATATCGAAGCGTTGTTAGCAGAGTTGTAGTTGGAGCGGCCGCAGCTGCTGGAGGAGTTTCGACGGCGCCTGCAGGTTCCCCAGCGCGGCCTGCCGTGCGGCCGGCTCACGTCGCTCTCGCTTGCCACCGTGCCCCTCAATGCCGACTTCCGCGCTGTCGTCGCCACGCTGTTGTAGCTCGGCGCCGTCGAGAGGCTCAGCCTACGCGGCACCAACGTCAGCGGGGCGCTCGCCGTTGCCAAGTGCGGCGGCAAGCTGGAGGAGCTCGACCCTCTCCGGAAATGCTGTGATGCGCGGCTCCGTCGCCGACTTGGCGGCGCTAGCCGGCCCCTGCGCCGGGCTGAAGACTCCCCGACAACCTCGCCGCGCTGCCGGACCTCGAGGTGCTCGACCTCAGCTCCAACGACTTCTCCGGCGCCATCCCCTCGTCGCTCTGCCAAGGTCCCAGCATGCCAATCATTCATCGCGAATTTCGGGTTGTTGGGAACGAACCACCGGAAGATCAGCTGTTGCTGCTTCTGACCGTGCCAAGAAGTTGGAAGCAGAGAAGGAGGCACCTCGATCGATCGGATATGTTGATCTTGGAGCTGGGCCTGGGTGCTACCCTTCACGTTGCTGCTAGCGCCGACACGGCGGATGGTGCAACTCGTCGAGGAGCTGCAGCGGATCCTCTTCGCCTTCGTCTGCGGCTGCGGCCGGCCCGTGGCGCTCCTCAGCGTGGAGACATCAGAGCGGCATACCGAGCTATGGAGGCAAGGGCGAGCTGGCTGCTGGGAACGGACGTTCTCGGAGAGGAGAAATAGAAACGAACCGGTTCGTTGGCAATTTAGTGGTATTATGTGATTTGGTGGAGGGCAAAACGGCACGGTGGCAATTTGGTTGTATTATGTGGTTTGGTGGGAGGGCAAAACGGTCCAAAACGGACAATGTTGAGTTGTCAAACATTGGGACGATCTGGGCCGTTTGATCGGATATTGAACGGTCCAGATTTAAAGTATCCCAACAAGTTAAGTTTGCTCTTTTAATAGTAGTATAGAAAAGGTATTCAATCAACACAAAGGAAGATTTAAGTTTCAGCATTTGCTTCAACTTTCAACATCTTTATCTCATGGATATCGTCAACACAAAGTAGTATAACAAGTCCAATACGTTGCATATAACCCATGTTGTAACAAAGTTGACACTAGTGTTTGCTTGTGGAAAACAGAAAGAATAGGAAAACTGACTCAACATAAAAGTAAAAGATAGGCCCTTCGCAGAGGAAAGCAGGGATTAAGTCATGTGCTAGAGCTTTTAGTTTTTTGAAAGAATATAGAGATTGCATAAAATATTTGATACTCCTCCCAACCTTGCTAACACAAGCCATGGCTAGCCGAATCCTCGGGTGCCTTCCATCAATCACATACCATGGAGGAGTATCTATTTTTGAGAGGTGTTTGTTAATTGTCAACGAATGGTAGCGGGTGATAACAGTATTCTACCTGTCAAACGGACTTTTAAGAGCGGCTCCCATGAAGGACGTTATTTCTACCAGCAAGGCAGATCATCCCTCTTTCTCTTTTGTTTACACACATGCAGATATTTCACTGTGTTGTCATTGCTTACTAATGAATCAGGGCAAAAGTGTGAAGAGAATTAATTGGTTAAAGTTGTAATTAATTGGGACTGGGCACCCCGTTGCCAGCTCTTTTTGCAAGTTATTGGATAAGCGGATGTATATGCCACTAGTCCAGGTGTAAAAGTCCATTTGACAACCAGAATAAAGAATAACCACACTAAGTCCTCATGAGCTGGTAAACATTGACACAAAAAGGGAATAATAACATATTGAATAATTTAAAGGTAGCACATGAAAAATTTACTTGGAGTGGCAAGGAAATACCACATATAGGTAGTTATGGTGGACACAAATGGCATGGATTTTAGCTCAATGATTTGGATGCACGAGAAGCATTCTCTCTCAGTACGGAGTTTAGGCTAGCAAGGTTTATGTAAGCAAACAAGAATATCAACCCGTACACCAAGTTTTATATGACAAACATATTGCAAACGTTATAAGACTTCATACCGTCTTCCTTGTTAACCAAACCCGTTTATTAGAAAATATCTAGACCTTAGAGATACCACCGATGCAAACCAAATTTTCAACAAGCTTTACAGTAGTTCTTTACTAATAGGCTTAACTCATGTGATGCACAAATTTAATCATGATCTACTTGTTAACTCAAAACAATTGACAAGCATCAAGTTATCCATATTAGTGATCTACAAGATTAAGCAAGTTTTTCCTTATACCAATTACCACATGCAACATTTTCGGAACCAACCAAACACCAATCAATGTATTTAATCCACTCTCCAAACAGATATAAGTGAAGCAAGAGAGTACTTTCTATAAAAGAAAGCTTATAGCTCTGACAAGAGATATATGAAAACAAGAGCTAAAAGCTGAACAGCGCTAGATATGAATACTCAACAAGTATAAGTGAAGAATACGAGTATTCTCATGAAAAAGCGGAGCGTGTCTCTCTCCCAATCAAGAATGCTAGGGTCCAATCAAGCTTTATTGAAAATAAAAGACAGTACTGAAAATAAAAGCACATAGACGCTCCAAGAAAAGCACATATGATGTGAAAGAATTAAAATATAGTTTCACTAGAGATGACCTGATAATTCTGACGATGAAGAAGGGGATGCCTTGGGCATCCCCAAGCTTAGACGCTTGAGTCTTCTTGAAATATGCTGGGGAGATCCATGGGAGCCTCCTCAAGCTTAAGCTCTTCACTCTTCTTGATCCTATTATCACCCTTCTCTCTTGACCCTTGAAAACTTCCGTCACACAAGACTCAAAGTAAATCTCATTAGAGGGGTTAGTACTCAAAATTTTTAATCCACTGGTTCTGTTGTGACACATTGCAAAAACTCAATAAAACATTAGCTACAGCCCTCCATTAGAGAGCCTTGCCTAAAGCCCACAAGAGACAATGCAAAAAACAGAGACATAATCTGTCAAAACAGAACAGCCAGTAAAGATGAATTTTTTCGAGGCACTTACGACGCTCAGATCAAAAAACTTTGAACTAATGAAAGATTCAGACATTCATAAAGATTACACGTAAAAATGTTCAGATTTTTTAACAATCTGGTGAATTTAGGATTTTCGTACAGTGGACAGCAAAAATTAGTTTCTGCGCAGCAATCAAAATTAAGCACCATCTTAACACTAGAGGCTACTCTTGGCACAACAATGCGAGAAAATAAAGATACAAAGGAGTTGCTACAGAAGTAAACAATCTTCTAGACTCAATAAAAGAAAAATTGCAGAAATAAAAATAATGGGTTGCCTCCCATAAGCGCTTTTCTTTAACGCCTTTTAGCTAGGCACAAAGCATGCATCAAGTATTACCAAGTGAAGAAGCATCCACATTGTAATTTGTTCAAACAATAGAATCATAAGGTGGCTTAATCTTCTTCCTAGAAAAGTGTTCCATACCTTTCTTGAGAGGAAATTGATATTTTATATTCCCTTCTTTCATATCAATAATAGCACCTACAGTTCTAAGAAAAGGTCTTCCAAGCACAATAGGGCATGATGGATTGCATTCAATATCCAAGACTATAAAATCAATGGGAACATAATTGTTATTAACCATGATAAGAACATCATCAATTCTTGCCAAAGGTTTCTTAATAGTGGAATCAGCAAGGTGAACATCCAAATAACAATTTTCCAAAGGTGCTAAAACAAGCATATCATAAAATCTTTTAGGCATAACAGAAATACTAGCACCAAGGTCACACAAAGCATTGCAATCAAAATCATTCAATTTCATTTTAATAATAGGCTCCCAACCATCTTCTAACTTCCTAGGGATAGATACTTCACGTTTCAATTTTTCCTCCCTCACTTGTATGAGAGCATTAGTAATATGTTTAGTGAAAGCCATGTTTATCTCACTTGCCTTAGGAGTTCTAGCAAGCTTTTGCAAGAATGTAATCACTTCAGAAAGATTACACCCATCAAAATCAAAATTCTTATCATCAAAGGTAATGGAGTTATTATCTTACTTATTGCTAGAAATTTCAGCATCTTTATCAAGAACAGTTTTAGAGTTATCAGGCAATTTAGGACATCTTGCAATAGAAGTGGAAACATTACCAACACCAATTATCTTGCCATTAATGGTAGGAGGTTTGCTAACACTTGTGTTTGAAGCATTTTCAGAAGTAGTAATAGTATAAACTCTAGCAATATTATTCTTCCTAGCAATTTCATCCTCTCTTTCCCATCTAGCATGCAATTCGGCTAACATCCTCACATTGTTATCAATTTTAACTTGTATGGCATTGAGAGTTTTGCTCTCTTTAACATCATGAGGAATGTTTTTAGTTTCAACAAATCAACATCAAAAGCAAGACTATCAACTTTAGAGGCAAGAACATCAATTTCCCAAATTTCTCCTCAACAGATTTATTGAAAGCAGTTTGTGTACTAATAAAATCCTTAAGCATGACTTCAAGATCAGAGGGTACACTCTTTTTATTGTTGTAGGAGCTACCATAGGAATTTCCATAACCATTGCCACTATTAGAAGGATAGGGTCTATAATTGCTATTACCAAAATTATTCCTATAAGCATTGTTGTTGAAGTTATTATTTTTAATGAAGTTCACATCAACATGCTCTTCTTGAGCAACCAAAGAGGCTAAAGGAACATTGTTTGGATCATCATGTGTTTGACCATTTGCAAGCATAGACATAATAGTATCAATTTTAGCACTCAAGGAAGAGGTTTCTTGAACAGAATTTACCTTCTTACCTGTTGGAGCTCTCTCGGTGTGCCACTCAAAATAATTAATCATCATATCATCAAGAAGCTTTGTTGCAGCACCCAAAGTGATGGACATAAAGGTACCTCTAGCGGCCGAATCCAATAAATTCCTTGAAGAAAAATTTAATCCTGCATAGAAGGTTTGGATGATCATCCAAGTAGTCAGTCCGTGAGTGGGACAATTTTTAACCAATGATTTCATTCTCTCCCATGCTTGAGCAACATGTTCATTATCAAATTGCTTAAAATTCATTATGCTACTTCTCAAGGAAATAATCTTAGCAGGAGGATAATATTTTCCAATAAAAGCATCTTTGCATTTAGTCCATGAATCAATACTATTTCTAGGCAAAGATAGCAACCATTCTTTAGCACGTCCTCTCAAAGAGAAAGGAAAAAGTTTCAGTTTAATAATATCACCATCTAGTTCTTTGAGCTTTTGCATTGCACAAAGTTCAACAAAGTTATTAAGGTGAACAGCAGCATCATCAGTACTAACACCAGAAAATTGCTCTTTCATAACAAGATTTAAAAGTGCAGGTTTAATTTCATAAAACTCTGCTGAAGCAGCAGGTGGAGCAATAGGTGTGCATATGAAATCATTGTTGTTTGTGCTAGTGAAATCACACAACTTAGTGTTCTCAGGAGTACTCATTTTAGCAGAATTAAAAATAGGACAGAAAATAACTTGAAAATAAAGTAAATGCAAGTAACTAATTTTTTTGTGTTTTTGATAATTGAAAGCAAACAAGGTAAAATAAAATAAACTAAGCAAGACAAAAACAAAGTAAAGAGATTGGAAGTGTGAAACTCCCCTTGCAGAAGACTGCTGTCTCCCCGGCAACGGCGCCAGAAAAATGTGCTGTTGACGGGAGACAGAGAGCTTCCTGAAGAACTTCTACTCCCTGGCAACGGCGCCAGAAAAATGTCTTGATGACGTGAATCACACGTTCGTTGGGAGACCCCAAGAGGAAGGTATGATGCAGTTCAGCAGCAAGTTTCCCCTCGGTATGAAACCAAGGTTATCGAACCAGTAGGAGCAGCAACTCTTCAGAAGGTTGTTGGCGGCGCCGTTACTCGATCACCAACGTGGAACCTGCACACAACACAATCAAAGTACTTTGCCCCAATGAAACAGTGAGGTTGTCAATCTCACCGGCTTGCTGAAAACAATGGATTAAACGTCTCGTGTGGAAAATGAGTATTAAATTGCAGCGAATGAAAAAGGAATAGTTTGTAGTTTGTGGTTGTTTAATCAGTGTAAAAGAATGGACCGGGGTCCACAGTTCACTTGTGGTGTCTCTCCATAAAAGATAACTAACATGTTGGGTAAACAAATTACAGCTGGGCAATTGACAAATAGCGAGCGCATGACAATGCATAAATATGACATGATGATTACTATGGTATTTAATTTGGCATTACGACATAATACATAGACCGTTATCCAACAGCGTATATGACTAATAATCCACCGCCGGGTTGTCATCCGAGTTCCCTGTTGGTATTAAGTTGCTAGCAACGGATAATCGCATTAAGTAAAGCGCGTAATGTAAACAAACACATATGCCCGTGGACATAGCATCGTTAGGTTATCCCTAGTGGCAACAGCACATCCACAACCCTAGAACTTTCTGTCACTGTCCCAGATTAAACGGAGGCATGAACCCACTATCTAGCATAAATACTCTCTCTTGGAGTTACAAGCATCTACTTGGCCAAAGCATCTACTAGTAACGCAAAGCATGCAAGATCATAAATAACATAGGGCATAGATTGATAATCAACTTGACATAGTATTCAATATTCATCGGATCCCAGCAAACACAACATGTAGCATTACAATAATATGATCTTGATCATGTAGGGCAGCTCACAAGATCTAAACATGATGGCACAAATTGGAGAGACAACCATCTAGCTACTGCTATGGACCCGTAGTCCAAGGATGAACAACTCACGCATCACTCCGGAGGTAGGCATGGCGATGCAGAAGCCTCCGGTGACGATTCCCCTCTCCGGCAGGGTACCGGGAAGAGGTTCTGGACCCTCCCGGGCTAGGGTTGACGGCGGCGGTGTCTCTGGAACTTTTCGTGGATATTGGCTCAGGCACTTACGGTTATTTTCTCGGGGGAATAAGTAGGCGAAAGGGCGGCGGCTGGAGGCCACCGTGGGGCCCACACGCACCCAGGCGCGCCTGAGGGGTGGCCCGTGCCCTGGCCACGTGTGGGGCCCACGTGGCTCTCCTCTGTTGATCCTTTGGTCCATCTGATGTGTTCTGGCAAAATAGGCACCCCCGTGAAGTTTCGTCCAATTCCGAGAATATTTCCTGACTAGCTTTTCTGAAATACAAAAACAGCAGAAAACAGGAACTGGCGCTTCGGCATCTTGTTAATAGGTTAGTCCCAAAAAATGTATAAAAGTGCCATAAAGTAGATGCAAAACATGTAGCAATTAATATAAAACAAGCATGGAACATCAAAAATTATAGATACGTTGGAGACGTATCAGAGCGTCTGTGCGCTTTTATTTTCACTATTGTCTTTTATTTTCAATAAGCTTGACTGGACCCTAGCATTCTTGATTGGGAGAGAGACACGCTCCGCTTTTTCATGAGAATACTCCTATTCTTCACTTATATTTGTTGAGTATTCATATCTAGCGCTGTTCATCTTTTAGCTCTTGTTTTCATGTATCTCTTGTCAGAGCTATTGGCTTTCTTTTGTAGAAAGTACTCTCTTGCTTCACTCATATCTATTTGGAGAGTGGATGAAATAATTGATTGGTGTTTGGTTGGTTCCTAAAATGTTGCATGTGGTAATTGGTATAATGAAAAACTTGCTTAATCTTGTAGATCACTAATATGGATAACTTGATGCTTGTCAATTGTTTTGAGTTAACAAGTAGATCATGATTAAATTTGTGCATCACATGAGTTAAGCCTATTAGTGAAGAACTACCGTAAAGCTTGTTGAAAATTTGGTTTGCATCGGTGGTATCTCTAAGGTCTAGATATTTTCTAATAAACGGGTTTGGTTAACAAGGAAGACGGTATGAAGTCTTATAACGTTTGCAATATGTTTTTCATATAAAACTTGGTGTACAGGTTGATATTCTTGTTTGCTTACATAAACCTTGCTAGCCTAAACTCTGTACTGAGAGGGAATGCTTCTCGTGCATCCAAATCCTTGAGCCAAAATCCATGCCATTTGTGTCCAACATAACTACCTATATGTGGTATTTCCTTGCCACTCCAAGTAAATTTTTCAAGTGCTACCTTTAAATTATTCAAAATGTTATTATTCCCTTTTTGTGTCAATGTTTACCAGCTCATGAGGAATTAGTGTGGTTATTCTTTATTCTGGTTGTCAAATGGACTTTTACATCTGGACTAGTGGCATATACATCCGCTTATCCAATAACTTGCAAAAAGAGCTGGCAACGGGGTGCCCAGTCCCAATTAATTACAACTTTAACCAATTAATTCTCTTCACACTTTTGCCCTGATTCATCAGTAAGCAATGACAAAAAGTGAAATATCTGCATGTGTGTAAACAAAAGAGAAAGAGGGATGATCTGCCTTGTTGGTAGAAATAACGTCCTTCATGGGAGCCGCTCTTAAAGTCTGTTTGGCAGGGAGGAGACTGTTTTCACCCGCTACCATTCGTTGACAATTAACAAACACCTCTCAAAGCTTAATTTGTGCTCTCTTATGATTTCAAAAATCTAAAAAGCTCTAGCACATGATTTAATCCCTGCTTCCCTCTGTGAAGGGCCTTTCTTTTACTTTTCATGTTGAGTCAGTATACCTATTTCCTTCTTCCTTGAGCAAGCATTTGAGTTGTTGTGATTCAACCATTTATATAATTGATATTGTCGATCATGTCTTTTATCCTTCCTTGTCTTGGCACAAAGACCTTTGCCTCTAAGGATATAGCTTTGCAAGTTACCAATGACTGTAAGGAAGGTGTGATGATTGAGCGTGAAAGTTCTGCAATATAAGCTCTAATATAAAGACTCCTTTCGAAAGATAAGTACTGATTGCTTATTGTTCTATGACCAAGAATGAAGGGTGCCATTACTAATTTATGATCTCTTTCATGTATTTTTATTGTGGTTTGTTCACTACTCATGTTCAAGTTATGTTATATGAAGAGTAGTTGCTGTTTAAGAAGAATTGTGTTGTTAAGTAAATACTGATGCTTCTTGTCCGTATTCTTTATTATCGACGCTTCGCTCCATAAACTCTTGTTCTAGTTTACCGATCTCAGCTTTCGCTTGAGGACAAGCGAGGTCTAAGCTTGGGGGGTTGATACATCCATTTTGCATCACTATTTTATATCATAATTTACTGTTATTCATTGATATATTTCATATTAAGATGTGTTACTTATGTTATTTTGTCTTATTTTGCATGTTTGATGATTATTGGATGATTAACTGCCGGAGTCAGATTTCAGCTGGAAAAAGCACCATCAGGACACTATATTTCTGGAGCTCCAAAAATATTTCCAAGAAGACAGATGTTCCTATTTTATCAGAAGATGGAGCTAGCCAAAAGGGGAGGCTGAGATGGGCCAGGAGGGGCCCACACCACCCCTGGGCGCGGGCCCCCCTTGGCCGCGCCCAGGTGTGGTGCCCTGGCCCACCTCAGGCGCTCCCCCTTCGCGTACTTCATCCCCCAGAAACCCTAAGACACGGGGTTGAGAAAATATTCCGCCGCCTCCACGAGGCGGAAACAACAGAGAGAGAAAAAGCTCTCCGGCAGGGAGAAATCTGCCGGGGAAATTCCCTCCCGGAGGGGGAGATCGTCGCCATCCTCATCGTCATCGTGCTGGACTTCATCGGGATCATCATCATCATCTCCATCACCGTCACCATCATCACCGCTGCACCATCTCATTCCGCTGTAACATCTAGGGCTATACTTTGTCTAGTTCATAGGGGAAACTCTCCCGGTGTTAATTACTCCTTGTGGTTGATGCTATTGAGTTTTATCGGTGAATTGAATATATGTTCAGATTGTTATTCATCATTATATCACCTCTGATCATGATCCATATGATGTCTTGTGAGTAGTTTGTTTAGTTCTTGAGGACATGGGAGAAGTCATGTGTTAGTAGTGGAATTATGTTGAGTAATATTTAATGGTTTGATATTTAAGTTGTGGTGCTATTCTTCTAGTGGTGTCGTGTGAACGTCGACTACATGACACTTCACCTTTATGGGCCTAGAGGAATGCATTGTGTATTTGGTTGCTAATTGTGGGGTTGCCGGAGTGACAGAAACCTAAACCCCCGTTAGTATACCGGTGCACAAGGGAGCGTAGGATCTCAGAGTTTAAGGCTGTGGTTAGATTTATCTTAATTACTTTCTTGTAACTGCGGATGCTTGCAAGGGTATAATCACAAGTATGTATTAGTCCAAGTAAGGGCGGTGCATTAGCATAGGTTCACCCACACAACACTTATCAAAACAATGAAGATTAATCAACTATGTGAAGCGAAAGCACTTGACTAGAATCCCGTGTGTCCTCAAGAACATTTGTCATCATAAGTAAACCAACCGGCTTGTCCTTTGCTCTAAAAAGGATTGGGCCACTTGCTGCAATTATTATTACTGTCTTTTACTTACTCGCATTTTATTTACCTGCTATATCAAAAACCCCTAAAAACTTGTCTGCTAGCATTTACAGTGAAACCTTTACCGAAACTCCTTGTCAGCACCTTCTGCTCCTCGTTGGGTTCGACACTCTTATTTATCGAAAGTACTACGATACACCCCCTATACTTGTGGGTCATCAAGACTATTTTCTGGCGCCGTTGCCGGGGAGTGAAGCGCTATTGGTGAGTGGAATTGGTAAGGGAAACTTTTACTGTAGGTGCTATTTTTATTTCTGCTTGCTACTTTATTTTATCATGGAGAGATCTCCATTTGAATCCCTGTTTGGAAATACTACTACCACTGCTACGGTAGTAGAAGAGGAACCACCTGATCAAGTAATTCCATTTAAAATACCTATGAAAATTGTTGAACGAGTTACGAATAACCGCTATGCAGGAGATGGAACTGTCCCTCCTGGGGATCATTTGCTATTTATTCATGAATTATGCGAGTTGTTCAAGTGTGCAGGTATTTCAATGGAAGAGGTCAAGAAGAAATTGTTTCTATATCGTTGACTGGTAAAGCTGCAAAATGGTATAGGATGCTGAAGAATGGCGTTCTATTGGCTGGGAGGAATTGTGCCTCTCTTTTATTCTAAATTTTATCCTCCTAGTGAAATTCATCAAGATCGGAATCATATATATAATTTTTGGCCTCATGATGGAGAAAGTATTGCCCAAGCGTGGGGGAGATTGAAATCATTAATGCTCAAATGCCCCATTCATGAGCTTCCTGGTAATGTCGTTATTGATAACTTCTATGCAAGGCTTTCTCTTCAAGATAAAACTCTATTGGATACCTCTTGTGCTGGATCATTTACACGTAATAAAGAGAAGTTAAATGGGACCTTCTTGATCGGATTGAGGAAAATACTGAAGGATGGGAGAACGACAAAGGTAGAGAATCAGGTATAAAGTATGATTACGAATGCATTAAAGCTTTTATGAATACTGATAATTTTCGTAATCTCTATGATATGTATGGTCTTGATTCTCAAGTTATTGCAAACTGTTACAAGGCTTTTGCCTCTTATCTTGATGTTCCTAAAGAAAGTTGCAATAAGTATCATTTGCCTTATAAAGATAATAATTCTGCCAATAAAAAACATTGAAGTTCATACAGTTGATCGTATCTTGCCAGAACCTTATATTGAGAAACCACCTTTTCCTGTTAAAATTAAGGAACATTCTATCATAGCTAGTGTGGTTAATAAAAGTGCAAAGAAAGCTTTAGAACCTGCTGAACAAATAGCGGTTGAACCCACAATAGCAATAGTAAAGGATTTGGTAACTGAAAATGTAGAAGGAGGACATATTATCTTTTGTGAAGATGCCTCTAATATTGTTTCACATCCTAGTAGAGCTAGGAAAACAAGTGTTCCTGTGCTTTCAGTCAAAATAGGAGAACATTGCTATTATGGTTTATGTGATATTGGTGCAAGTTCTAGTGCTATTCCTTTTGATCTTTATAAAGAAATTATGCATGAAATTGGTCCTTGCGAACTTGAGGAGATTGATGTGGTTATTCAGCTTGCTAATAGAGAAACTATCTCTCCAATTGGTATTGTGAGAGATTGAAGTTTTATGTGGTAAGACTAAATACCCTGCTGATTTTCTAGTACTTGGTTCTGTTGCTAGTAAAACTTGTCCCATTATTTTTGGTAGGCCTTTCTTGAATACATGTGGTGCATTATAGATGTAGAAAGAGAAAATTTACTAAATTTAATGGAGAATCTTATGAGTTTAATTTTCTAAGTTTGGTAAAAACTTTATGAAACTGAATTACCTAATGAGAATTTAGCAATTGAACAACTTGCTTCTATTGCTGTTGCTCCTAACAATGCCTTGCAGCAATTCATGGAGGAACACGAAAGTGAAGTATTTATGGAGGAAGGAATGAGATTGACAATGCCTTTCTTCGTCAACCACCAATACTTAAGCATAATTTGCCTGTGGAAGATTTGGGTACCTCAGCGCCTCCTAAGGAAGATCCTGTCTTCGATTTAAAACCTTACCTGATAATCTTAAGTATGTTTATCTTGATGAAAAGAAATATATCCTGCTATTATTAGTTCTAAACTTTCAGGTAATGAAGAAGCAAGGTTATTAGAAGTACTAAAGAAACATCGAGGAGCTATGGGATACACTTTGGATGATTTAAAGGGGATTTCTCCTACTATATGTCAACATGCCATCAACATTGAACCCGATGCAAAACCTGTTGTTGAGCATCAGCGTCGCTTGATCCCTAAGATGAAAGAAGTGGTAAGAAATGAGGTATTAAAACTTCTTGATGCTGGTATAATTTATCCTATTGCTGATAGTAGATGGGTAAGTCCTGTGCATTGTGTCCCTAAGAAAGGAGGAGTTACTGTTGTACCAAATGAAAATGATGAACTTATTCCTCAAAGAGTAGTAGTTGGGTATAGGATGTGCATTGATTTTAGAAAGGTCAATAAAGTAACTAAGAAAGATCATTATCCTTTGCCTTTTATTGATCAAATGTTAGAAAGGTTGTCTAAGAAAACTCATTTTTGTTTCCTTGATGGTTATTCTGGATTCTCACAAATTGCTGTTAAAGCACAAGATCAAGAGAAAACTACTTTTACTTGTCCTTATGGAACTTATGCTTATAGACGTATGCCTTTTGGTTTGTGTAATGCTCCTGCTACGTTCCAAAGATGCATGTCTGCTATTTTTCATGGTTTTTGTGAAGAAATTGTGGAAGTATTCATGGACGATTTTTCCGTCTACGGAACTTCCTTTGATAATTGCTTGCACAATCTTGATAAAGTTTTGCAGAGATGTGAGGAGACTAATCTTGTTCTTAATTGGGAGAAATGTCATTTCATGGTTAATGAAGGAATTGTCCTAGGGCACAAAATTTCTGAAAGAGGTATTGAAGTGGACAGAGCTAAAGTTGAAGCAATCGAGAAAATGCCCTGTCCAAGGGATGTGAAAGGTATCCGTAGTATTCTTGGTCATGCCGGTTTTATAGGAGGTTTATTAAAGATTTTCTAAAATTTCAAAACCCCTCACTAATCTTCTTCAAAAAGATGTACCTTTTGTTTTTGATGATGATTGCAAGGAAGCTTTTGAAACTCTAAAAAAGGCTTTAATCACAGCTCCTGTTGTTCAACCTCCTGATTGGACTTTACCTTTTGAAATAATGTGTGATGCTAGTGATTTTGCTGTAGGAGCTGTTCTTGGACAGCGGGTAGACAAGAAGTTAAATGTTATTCATTATGCTAGTAAAACACTTGATGCCGCTCAAAAGAATTATGCTACTACTGAAAAGGAATTTTTAGCAGTTGTTTTTGCTTGTGATAAATTTAGACCTTATATTGTTGATTCAAAAGTTACTATTCACACTGATCATGCTGCTATTAGATACCTTATGGAAAAGAAAGATGCTAAGCCTAGGCTCATAAGATGGGTACTTTTACTGCAAGAATTTGATTTACATATTGTAGATAGGAAAGGTGCTGAAAATCCTGTTGCTGATAATTTGTCTAGATTAGAAAATATTTCAGATGATCCTATACCTGTTAATGATAGTTTTCCAAATGAACAATTGGCTGCGATAAAGGTAAGCTCACGCGAAAGTCCTTGGTATGCTGATTATGCTAACTTTATTGTTGCCAAGTATTTGCCTCCGACCTTTACAGCTCAGCAAAGAAGAAAGTTCTTTTATGATTTGAGGCATTATTTTTGGGATGACCCACATTTGTATAAAGAAGGAGTAGATGGCATTATGCGAAGATGTGTTCCTGAGTATGAACAGAAAGAAATATTGAGCAAATGCCATGGAAGTGCTTATGGAGGACATCACGCTGGAGATAGAACTGCACAAAAGGTTCTACAATCAGGTTTTTATTGGCCTACCCTTTTTAGAGATGCAAGAAAATTTGTTTTATCATGTGATGAATGTCAAAGAGTAGGTAACATTAGTAGACGTAATGAAATGCCTATGAATTATTCTCTTGTTATTGAACCTTTTGACTGTTGGGGATTTGACTTTATGGGTCCTTTTCCTCCTCAAATGGTTATACTCACATACTTGTTGCTGTTGATTATGTTACTAAATGGGTAGAAGCTATACCAACTTCTAGTGCTGATGGTGAGACATCATTAAAAATGCTTAAAGATATTATCTTCCAGGTTTGGTGTGCCTAGATATCTCATGACTGATGGTGGTTCTCATTTTATCATGGTGCTTTTAGAAAAACTTAGCTAAGTATGATGTTAATCATAGAATTGCTTCACCATATCATCCTCAAACAAGTGGTCAAGTAGAATTATCAAATAGAGAGATTAAATCTATTTTGCAAAAGACTGTTAATAAATCTAGAAAAAATTGGTCTAAAAAGCTTAACGATGCTTTGTGGGCTTATAGAACTGCTTATAAAAATCCTATGGGAATGTCTCCTTACAAAATGGTTTATGGAAAAGCTTGTCATTTGCCTCTAGAATTAGAACATAAAGCCTATTGGGCGGTGAAAGAACTTAATAGAGATTTTAAACTTGCCGGTAAAAAGAGATTGCTTAATTTGAATTCTTTAGATGAATGGAGAAATGCAGCTTATGAAAATGCTAGGCTCTTTAAAGAGAAAGTTAAGCAATGGCATGATAGAAGAATTCTTAAGAGAGAATTTAACGTAGGTGAAAAAGTTTTATTGTATAGGTCTCGTCTCAGATTTTTGCAGGAAAATTACTTTCAAAATGGGAAGGACCTTATATCATCGAGGAGGTCTATCGCTCAGGTGCGATTAAAATCAATTCACTAGATGGGGACAGACCACAAGTGGTTAATGGTCAAAGACTCAAGCATTACATTTCTGGAGATTCTTATAATGAAGATGTTGATTTATCAAAGTGGTAACTCCAGAGATTTTATAAAAAGTCAAATTCAGACAACTGCAGAAGCTGATTTGGAATAGGTAACAGTTTCGGTAAGAAAAAGTTCGCGATTTACTTTCCAACTTAAATATTTATTGTTTTTATAATATGGAAAATTATGAGTCGAAAAGGGTAGGAAACGGTGCCCGAGGGCACCACACCACCCCAGGGCGCGGGCCCACCCTGGCCGCGCCTGGTGGGTGTGGGCTCCTCGGAGCCCGTCTCCGACCCCGTTTCGTCCTGTACCTTCCTTTTGTCGTAAAACTTTTTGCTATATAATCACCCGGATCTCCCGAGGTCCGTATATCGTGTTTTCGTCGAGTTTTGTTTTCGAGCTGTTTCTGCCAGGTTTAGCTCCAAGATTAGAAGATGTCTTCATCCGGGGCTCCGAAGGATACCTTCTTCAAGAACGTCGTCAACCCATACATCAATGAGCTGAAGCAGCACCCTCAAGAGATGCGGCTTGTGGATGGAGTCCTTGTTCGAGAAGATGTCAAGGGACCCAAGGTTGAAGGGGACATGAAGGCTAGGCTAGAAGAAGTAGAGCATGAAGTTTTCCGGTACCAGAAGATGATAGAGCGCGGAGTGGAGATCAACCACAAGATCATTGATGAGCTTATTGATGAACACAAGAAGGAGACTGATAAGCTGTGGGATAATATCTTCGCACTTAGTGAAACCATCCAAGTTACAAGGGCAAATTTACGATCTTCAAAACCAAAACTGTGAGTATGAAGCTAGGTTCAAACGCATAAGCTCAGCTGCTAGTTTCAGGTTCTTGGAAACCAAATCCTCTTTCGTTGATGGGGAGCCTCTGCCTTGGAAATTTGATGACGAGGAGTCTTCTTCACCACCAGAGATCAAGCCTAAATCGTCAAGGGGTAATGGCACTCCCTTGGCTTGTTCCAAGCTTGGGGGAGTGCCCAGTATCATCTTTATCCTTTCGTTTTTATAATTTCGTGGTCATATCATGAGTAGAGAAGTTATCTTATAAGATGGTTTGCGATGTGGAGTGTCACCCTTTAGTTATCCATGTATCCGTTGGTTTGAGTGTGTTTTGTTCAGAATATTAATGAGAAGTTCCACCTTTACTTTCGGTACATTTATTTTAGTTGCAATCTTTATGTGCTGATCTTGCCATTGGTATTGACGCCACTTTTGGGTACATCAAGTAATTATATTAGTTGTGGCAAACTTAGTATTGGTCATTAGCAATACCATGAAAACTTAAGTAGAAGGAGGGAATTACATGCAAAAATATTATCCCTTTATCTTTCTTTCTTGCTAGCCAATAAGATTAGTATTCTTTGAGTTAAAACATTTGTGCTTACAGGGAAGATAGCATGTGGTTCTATTACATGTATATTTGTGTGTATCCCCCAACTTTTATGCTTGCTACATGACCTTGCTAGCCTTAACCACCGTACTGAGAGGGAATGCTTCTCGTGCATCCAAATCCTTGAGCCAAACCCATGCCATTTGTGTCCACCATAACTACCTATATGTGGTATTTCCTTGCCACTCCAAGTAAATTTTTCATGTGCTACCTTTAAATTATTCAAAATGTTATTATTCCCTTTTGTGTCAATGTTTACTAGCTCATGAGGAAGTAGTGTGGTTATTCTTTTCTACTTGTCAAATGGACTTTACACCTGGACTAGTGGCATATACATCCGCTTATCCAATAACTTGCAAAAAGAGCTGGCAACGGGTGCCCAGTCCCAATTAATTACAACTTTAACCATTAATTCTCTTCACACTTTTGCCCTGATTCATCAGTAAGCAATGACAAACAGTGAAATATCTGCATGTGTGTAAACCAAAGAGAAAGAGGGATGATCTGCCTTGCTGGTAGAAATAACGTCCTTCATGGGAGCCGCTCTTAAAAGTCTGTTTGACAGGGAGAATACTGTTTTCACCCGCTACCATTCGTTGACAATTAACAAACACCTCTCAAAGCTTAATTTTTGCTCTCTATATGATTTCAAAAACTAAAAAGCTCTAGCACATGACTTAATCCCTGCTTCCCTCTGCGAAGGGCCTTTCTTTTACTTTTCATGTTGAGTCAGTACACCTATTTCCTTCTTCCTTGAGCAAGCATTTGAGTTGTTGTGATTCAACCATATATATCATTAATATTGTCGATCATGTCTTTTATCCTTCCTTGTCTTAGCACAAAGACTTTTGCCTCTAAGAATATAGCTTTGCAAGTTATCAATGACTGTAAAGAAGGTGTGATAATTGAGTGTGGAAGTTCTGCAATATAAGCTCTAATATAAAGACTCCTTTCGAAAGATAAGTATTGATTGCTTATTGTTCTATGACCAAGAATGAAGTGTGCCATTACTAATCTATAATTTCCTTCGTGTATTTTTATTGTGGTTGTTTCACTACTCATGTTCAAGTTAGGTTATATGAAGAGTAGTTGCTGTTTAAAAGAATTGTGTTGTTTAGTAAATACTGATGCTTCTTGTCCGTATTCTTTATTATCGACGCTTCACTCCATAAACTTTTGTTCTAGTTTACTGAGCTCAGCTTTCGCTTGGGGACAAGCGAGGTCTAAGCTTGGGGGGGTTGATACGTCCATTTTGCATCACTATTTTATAGCATAATTTACTGTTATTCAATGATATATTTCATATTAAGATGTGTTACTTATGTTATTTTGTCTTATTTTGCATGTTTGATGATTATTGGATAATTAACTGCCGGAGTCAGATTTCAGCTGGAAAAAGCACCATCAGGACACTATATTTCTGGAGCTAAAAATATTTCCAAGAAGACAGATGTTCCTATTTTATCAGAAGATGGACTAGCCAAAAGGGGAGGCTGAGATGGGCCAGGAGGGGCCCACACCACCCCTGGGCGCGGGCCCCCTTGGCCGCGCCCAGGTATGGTGTGGTCCCTGGCCCACTCAGGCGCTCCCCCTTCGCGTACTTCATCCCCCAGAAACCCTAAGACACGGGGGAGACGAGAAAATATTCCGCCGCCTCCACGAGGCGGAAACAACAGAGAGAGAAAAAGCTCTCCGGCAGGGAGAAATCTGCCGGGGAAATTCCCTCCCGGAGGGGGAGATCATCGCCATCCTCATCGTCATCGTGCTGGACTTCATCGGGATCATCATCATCATCATCTCCATCACCGTCACCATCATCACCGCTGCACCATCTCATTCCGCTGTAACATCTAGGGCTATACTTTGTCTAGTTCATAGGGGAAACTCTCCCGGTGTTAATTACTCCTTGTGGTTGATGCTATTGAGTTTTATCGGTGAATTAAAGTATATGTTCAGATTGTTATTCATCATTATATCACCTCTGATCATGATCCATATGATGTCTTGTGAGTAGTTTGTTTAGTTCTTGAGGACATGGGAGAAGTCATGTTAGTAGTGGAATTATGTTGAGTAATATTTAATGGTTTGATATTTAAGTTGTGGTGTTATTCTTCTAGTGGTGTCGTGTGAACGTCGACTACATGACACTTCACCTTTATGGGCCTAGAGGAATGCATTGTGTATTTGGTTGCTAATTGTGGGGTTGCCGGAGTGACAGAAACCTAAACCCCCGTTAGTATACCGGTGCACAAGGGAGCGTAGGATCTCAGAGTTTAAGGCTGTGGTTAGATTTATCTTAATTACTTTCTTGTAACTGCGGATGCTTGCAAGGGTATAATCACAAGTATGTATTAGTCCAAGTAAGGGCGGTGCATTAGCATAGGTTCACCCACACAACACTTATCAAAACAATGAAGATTAATCAACTATGTGAAGCGAAAGCACTTGACTAGAATCCCGTGTGTCCTCAAGAACATTTTGTCATCATAAGTAAACCAACCGGCTTGTCCTTTGCTCTAAAAAGGATTGGGCCACTTGCTGCAATTATTATTACTGTCTTTTATTTACTCGCATTTTATTTACCTGCAATATAAAAAACCCTAAAAACTTGTCTGCTAGTATTTACAGTGAAACCTTTACCGAAACTCCTTGTCAGCACCTTCTGCTCCTCGTTGGGTTCGACACTCTTATTTATCGAAAGTACTACGATACACCCCCTATACTTGTGGGTTATCAAGTGCCAGTTCCTGTTTTCTGCTGTTTTTGTATTCCAGAAAAGCTAGTCTGGAAATATTCTCGGAATTGGACGAAACTTCACGGGGTCCCTATTTTGCCAGAATACACCAGATGGAGCAAAGGAGCAACAGAGGAGGGCCACCAGGAGGCCACACGCACCCAGGGCGTGGGCCCTCCTCTGCCGCGCCCTGGGTTTTGTGGGCCCCTCGGGGGTCTCCAGTCGCCACCCTTTCGCCTATTTATTCCTCCCGAGAAAATAACCCTAAGGGCCTGAGCCAAAATCCACGAAAAATTCTAGAGACGCCGCCGCCATCAACCCTAGCTCGGGAGGGAACAGAACCTCTTCCCGGCACCCTGCCGGAGAGGGGAATCGTCACCGGAGGCTTCTACATCGCCATGCCTGCCTCCGGAGTGATGCGTGAGTAGTTCATCCTTGGACTACGGGTCCATAGCAGTAGCTAGATGGTTGTCTCTTCAATTTGTGCCATCATGTTTAGATCTTGTGAGCTGTCCTACATGATCAAGATCATATTATTGTAATGCTACATGTTGTGTTTGCTGGGATCCGATGAATATTGAATACTATGTCAAGTTGATTATCAATCTATGCCCTATGTTATTTATGATCTTGCATGCTTTTCGTTACTCGTAGATGCTTTGGCCAAGTAGATGCTTGTAACTCCAAGAGAGAGTATTTATGCTAGATAGTGGGTTCATGTCTCCGTTTATCTGGGACAGTGACAGAAAGTTCTAAGGTTGTAGATGTGCTGTTGCCACTAGGGGTAACCTAACGATGCTATGTCCACGGGCATATGTGTTTGTTTACATTACGCGCTTTACTTAATGTGATTATCCGTTGCTTGCAACTTAATACCAACGGGGAACTCGGATGACAACCCGGCGGTGGATTATTAGTCATAGACGCTGTTGGATAACGGTCTATGTATTATGTCGTAATGCCCAATTAAGTAACATAGTAATCATCATGTCATATATATGCATTGTCATGCGCTCACTATTTGTCAATTGCCCAGCTGTAATTTGCTCACCCAATATGTTAGTTATCTTTTATGGAGAGACACCACTAGTGAACTGTGGACCCTGGTCCATTCTTTTAAACTGATTAAACAACCACAAACTGCAAACTGTTTCCTTTTCATTCTCTGCAATTTAATACTCATTTTCCACATGAGACGTTTAATCCTTTGTTTTCAGCAAGCCGGTGAGATTAACAACCTCACTGTTTCGTTGGGGCAAAGTACTTTGATTGTGTTGTGTGCAGATTCCACGTTGGTGATCGCGTTGCGCCGTGCGAGCCGCCAACAACCTTCTGAAGAGTTACTGCTCCTACTGGTTCGATAACCTTGGTTTCATACTGAGGGAAAACTTGCTGCTGAACTGGATCATACCTTCCTCTTGGGGTCTCCCAACGAACATGTGATTCACCATATCAATGCATAAATTTAATCATGATCTACTTGTTAACTCAAAACAATTGACAAGTATCAAGATATCCAGATTAGTGATCTACAAGACTATGCAAGTTTATTCCTTATACCAATTACCACATGCAACATTTTCTGTACCAACCAAACACCAATCAATTTATTTTAACAACTCTCCAAACAGATATAAGTGAACCAAGAGAGTACTTTCTTCAAAAGAAAGCTAATAGCTCTGACAAGAGATACAAGAAAATAAGAGCTAAAAGCTGAACAGCGGTAGATATGAATACTCAACAAATATAAGTGAAGAATAGGAGTATTCTCATAAAAAGAGGAGCATGTCTCTCTCCCAATCAAGAATGCTAGGGTCCAGTCAAGCTTATTAAAAATAAAAGTGCAATACTAAAAATAAAAGCAGACAGCCGCTCCAAGAAAAAAAACATATGATGTGAAAGAATTAAATATAGTTTCACTAGAGATGACCTGATAATTTTGTCGATGAAGAAGGGGATGCCTTGGGCATCCCCAAGCTTAGACGCTTGAGTCTTCTTGAAATATGCTGGGGAGATCTATGGGAGCCTCTCCAAGCTTGAGCTCTTCACTCTTCTTGATCCTATTATATCATCCTTCTCTCTTGACCCTTGAAAACTTCCGTCACACCAAACTCAAAGCAAATCTCATTAGAGGGTTAGTGCATAATCAAAAATTCACATGTTCTATAAAGACGCAATATAACTTGTTACTTTAAACATTAGCTACTGCCACTGATGTTATGTGAAGCTCTTCCACCCAAAAAAATAATTTCACTCAACACTAGTAAAAAG
Source organism: Poa pratensis (assembly GCA_947311845.1). Lineage (NCBI taxonomy): Eukaryota > Viridiplantae > Streptophyta > Magnoliopsida > Poales > Poaceae > Poa > Poa pratensis. The sequence goes on from CAMZMU010000101.1 coordinate 434,372, forward strand.
AGAATGCAAAATAAGAAGGCATAATCTGTCTAAAACAGAACGGTCCGCAAAGACGAATTTTTTTGAGGCACTTACAACACTCAGATCGAACAACTTTGAACTAATGAAAGATTCAGACATTCCTAAAGATTACGCACAAAAAATTTCAAATTTAATTAACAACCTGGTGATTTTAGGAATTTCGTACAGTGAACAGCAAAAATCTGTTTCTGCGCAACAATCAAAATTAAGCATCATCTTAAAATTAGAGGCTACTGTTGAAACAACAATGCAAGAAAGTAAAGATACAAAGGAGTTGCTACAGAAGTAAACATCCTCCTTGACTCAAATAAAGAAAAACTGCAGAAAGCATCCACATTAAGCACTTTTCTTTAACGCCTTTTAGCTAGGCACAAAGCATGCATCAAGTATTACCAAGTAAAGAAACATCCACATTGTAATTTGTTCGCACAATAGAATCGTAAGGTGGCTTAATCTTCTTCATAGGAAACTGTTCCATACCTTTCTTGAGAGGGAATTGATATTTTATATTCCCTTCTTTCATATCAATAATAGCACCTACAGTTCTAAGAAAAGGTCTTCCAAGCACAATAGGGCAAGATGGATTGCATTCAATATCCAAGACAATAAAATCAACGGGGACATAATTGTTGTTAACCATGATAAAAACATCATCAATTTTTCCCAAAGGTTTCTTAATAGTAGAATCAGCAAGGTCAACATCCAAGTAACAATTTTCCAAAGGTGCTGAATCAAGCATATCATAAAGTCTTTTAGGCATAACTGAAATACTAGCACCAAGGTCACACGAAGCATTGCAATCAAAATCATTCAATTTCATTTTAATAATAGGCTCCCAACCATCTTCTAACTTCCTAGGGATGGATACTTCACGTTTCAATTTTTCCTCCCTCAATTGTATGAGAGCATTAGTAATATGTTTAGTGAAAGCCATGTTTATCTCACTTGCCTTAGGACTTCTAGCAAGCTTTTGCAAGAACGTAATTACTTTAGAAAGATTACAACCATCAAATCAAAATCATTATCATCAAAGGTGATGGAGTTGTTGTCTTCCTTATTACTAGAAATTTCAGCATCTTTATCAAAAACAGTTTCAGGGTTATCAAGCAATTTAGGACATTTTGCAATAGAAGTTGAAACATTACCAACACCAATTATCTTGCCATTAATAGTAGGAGGCTTGCTAGCTCTTGAGTTTGAAGCATTTTCAGAAGTAGTAATAGTATGAACTCTAGCAATATTATTCTTTCTTGCAATTTCATCCTCTCTTTCCCATCTAGCATGCAATTCGGCTAACATCCTCACATTGTTATCAATTTTAACTTGTATAACATTGAGAGTTTTGCTCTCTTTAACATCATGAGGCATGTTCTTTAGTTTCAACAAGTCAACATCAAGAGCAAGACTATCAACCTTAGAGGCTAGAACATCAATTTTCCCAAATTTCTCCTCAACAGTTTTATTGAAAGCAGTTTGTGTACTAATGAAATCCTTAAGCATGACTTCAAGATCAGAGGGTACACTCTTATTATTGTTGTAGGAACTACCTTAAGAATTTCCATAACCATTGCCACTATTAGAAGGATAAGGCCTATAATGGCGTGAAACACACGTTCGTTGGGAGACCCCAAGAGGAAGGTATGATACAGTCCAGCAGCAAGTTTTCCCTCAGTATGAAACCAAGGTTTAATCGAACCAGTAGGAGCAGCAGCGCTTCTGAAGGTTGTCAACGGCGAAATATGATGCAGCGCAACACCAGGGATTCCGGCGCTGACGTGGAACTGATACGTCTCAAACGTATCTATAATTTTTGATGTTTCATGTTTGTTTTATATCAATTGCTACATGTTTTATATACACTTTATATAATTTTTATACATTTTCTGGGACTAACCTATTAACAAGATGCCACAGTGTCAGTTTCTGTTTTCTGCTGTTTTTGTATTCCAGAAAAGCTAGTCTGGAAATATTCTCGGAATTGGACGAAAATTTACGGAGGCCCCTATTTTATCAGAAGACACCTGGAGACCGAAGGAGAGACGAAGTGGAGCCACGAGGGCCCCACACATGGGCTCGGCACCCAGGGGTGGTGTCGTCACCTCGTGCACCGCCTCGCGATGCCCTTTGGACTATATATTGCCCCTGACCTAAAACTCACGAAAGAATCGACAATTTTCCCAGAAAATTTCTAGAGCTCCGGCGCCACCAAAAACTCTAATTCGGGGGACAGAGGTCTCTGTTTCGGCACCTTGCCGGGATGGGGAATTGCCCCTGGAGCCATCTCCATCGACGCCACCGCCTCCATCATCGTCGTTGCTGCCTCCCATGATGAGGAGGGAGTAGTTCTTCATCGGGGCTGAGGGCTCTACCGGTAACTATGTGGTTTATCTCTCTCCCATGGTGTGATCTTTATGTGATCATGAGATTTGTAATCTAGTTGAATCCATAGATGTTACTCTTCATCATCTTATACGCTACTTGAGTGGTTTTATTAATGTAAACTCCGGAGTCACCTTTGTCCCACGGTGCGAAGTTGACAGTGTACGCACCGTGTGTGGCTCTTAGGCTAAAGATTACAGGAATACTTATCATGAGTTATTATTTGCGTTGGATGTCTCTATGAAATTGCGGTGTTTGTCTAGTACTATTTAGGGCGCTCAAGTTGATAGTGTGGGGTTCCCTAGATGTGGAATGCGACTTTAAGGTGTGCTTTTATAGCCCTACGCGGTGGATTGGTGTTCGTTATCCAACGAGAGAATAACTCAGAGTAGCATAGTGAAGAGGAAATATCTATGTATTCAATTATATTATTATTGTTGAGAGTGTCCACTAGTGAAAGTATGATCCCTAGGCCTTATTTCCAAGCATTAAAACACCGTTTGCGACCAATTCTGCTACATGTTTGCTTGCTGCTATTTTTATTTCAGATTGCAATTACCACTTATAATCATCTATATTACTTGTATTTTAATATCTCTTCGCCGAACTAGTGCACCTATACACCTGGCAAGTATATTGGGTGTGTTGGGGACACAAGAGACTTCTTGTATCTTAATTGCAGGGTTGCTTGGGAGGGATATCTTTGACCTCTACCTCCCTGAGTTCGATAGACCCTTGGGTGATTCACTTAAGGGAAATTTGCTGCTGTTCTACAAACCTCTGCACTTGGAGGCCCAACATTGTCTACAAGAATAGAAGCGTGCGTAGACATCAAGCTATTTCCTGGCGCCGTTGCCGGGGAGGTAAGGTAAAAGGTACTCACATCCTCCAGCTACTTAGCTATTTTCTAACACTGTTGCTGACGTGTGAGTGCTCGAAGGTATTTCCTTTAGATTCTGCAATTATATCTTTTTGTTTCTTGTTTTTATTTCACTAGTTAGGCTTAATGGAAAACAACAAAAAATTAGAGATCTTTATGAACTTTATATTGAATTAGGACATGATGCTTTTGCAGAGAAAATTAAAAAATCTATGGAATTTTGTTTGCATAATAGTGGTAACAATGTTATTAGCATGAATTCTTTGAACACCATTATTGCTAACGCTATGGAAAAGTCTAAGCTTGGGGAAGCTAGTTTTGAAAATGATCTTTTTAGTTCGCCAACTTTGGAGGAGAAAATTTGTTTTGATAATACTTTGTCTCCCATACGTGATAATTCTAACGATGCTTGTGATATTCTAAATCCATCTACTGAAAGTATTCCTTTTGAAATACCTATGGAAATTGTTGAAAAGGTTATGGATGAATGTTATGCAGGGGATGGAACTGTCCATCCGAGAGATCACTTGTTGAAACTTACAGAACTTTGTGAGTTGTTTAAGGTTGCAGATTTATCATGAGAAAATTCCATGAAGAAATTATTTCCATTGTCACTTAAGGACAAAGCAAGGAAGTGGTATGATCTACTGGATGATCCTCATCATTCGGAGTGGAAGGAGCTTGAATATCTCTTTTAATCTAAATTTTATCCTCCTCGTGAAATGCATTTAGATAGGAATTACATTTATAATTTTTGTCCTCGTGATGGAGAAAGCATTGCTAAAGCTTGGGAAAGACTGAAAACATTAATACTCAAATGTCCTAACCATGGGCTTCCTGAGGAAATAATTGTTACTAATTTTTATGCAAGGCTTTCAGGTCATTACAAGGATTATCTAGATGCCTGTTCAGAGGGTTCTTTCACAAGTAAGAAGGTTGAAGCTAAATGGGATCTTCTTGAAACAATTCAAAGCAATACTGAAGATTGGGAGAACGACAAAGGTAAAGAATCAGGTATAAACTATGAGTATGATTGCATTAAGTCTTTCATTGAAACTGCTAGTTTTCATGAGCTTAGTGCTAAATATGGTCTTGATTCTCAAATCATTGTTGATTGGTGTAAAGCCTTTGCTTCTCATATTAATATTTCTAAAGGAAATTGCACTACTAGGAAACTAGCTATAGGTGGATGATCATTCTGTGGCGCACCTTTCCGCGGTGCGCCACATAAATTTATCAGTGGCGCATCCCTGGTCGTGCGCCACAGATTTCTGTGGCGCATGATATGGCCATGCGCCACTGAATATGGCTTTTCTGTGGCGCATGCAGTACCATGCGCCACAGAAATAGAGTGGGCCCCACCACCCACAGTTGAATTCGAGGCCCACCACCCATTTCTGTGGCGCATGGGACTGGATGCGCCACAGAAACATGCATTTCTGTGGCGCATCCAGACCCATGCGCCACAGAAACATGAACTTTCTGTGGCGCATGGAACTGGGTGCGCCACAGAAATGCTGGTTTCTGTGGCGCAGCTGGTCTTATGCGCCACAGAACCCTTAATGTGTTCAAACGCTTCAGCTCCCGCGCTGGTCTTTGATCACACGGGGAATGAAGAACCCTTAATGGATTTGGGAAGCTGAAACAAAGGGGCGCCGGATTAATTCAATTTTGGAAGTTGAAACAAATCTTAATGAAGAACCCTTTCAAATCTCTCTTGCTAGCTATATAAGAGAGCTAATGGTGTCATTTGGCAAATGCACCACTCCTCTCTCTAATCTCTCTTCTCTAAAATCCTCTCTCGAATCGCTGCCGCGCGCCATGGAGCCACCTCCATGCAAGGAGTACGAGTACAAGGACATCTCCGTCAACATGGACTTCAAGGTCGTGGTCACTCTCCGCGCATCAACTGTGGAGAGTTGGATCGGCAACGTCAAGAGGCGCTACCTTGACGCCGCACCGATGAAGATCGTGGGCCTTGACTGCGAGTTCACCAATGCCACACCCGAGGAGAGGCAGCGTGCCACCGTCCTGCAACTCTCTGTGGCGACCGACACGTTGGTGTTCCATATTTGCCACACTGATCGGTGCCGCAGGCCCTCAAGGATTTCTTGATGGACAAAACCATCAAATTCTGCGGCACGGCTATCAACAACGATCAGCGTATGCTGGCGCCTTACGGAATTCATATTCCGTCCGCCGTCGACCTCCAGCGGGCCGTTCACCCTAACCCAACATTCCCTAATCTTCCGAGTCTCTATGCTCTAGCCAATTTTTTTATTGGCACAATGCTTGAGAACAAGAAGAAGATTAACAAGAAGAAGAAGAAGAAGAAGAAGAAGGAGGAGGATGAGAAGAAGAAGAAGGAGGAAGAAGAGGACCTCACATCAGGTTGGGGCAAGTTTCCATTGAGTTTTTATCGCATCAAGTATGCCGCTCTGGACGCTTGCCTAGGCTACGAGATTGCTAGGAGGTGTCTCAATGTGTCGATCTAGATCGTCTCAACAATAATTGTCATATGTGAGGCGTTTGATTGAAATTAAAAGTTATGCGATCTTTGGATTTATTTAGCCCTTGTTTTCCTTTTATATTGTTAATTATCTCTGGTTCGTACTAATATTCAGCAATAGCAAGTTTGTGCACATATCAAAAGTAAATTTTTTTGATTATAAAGTGTTCTACACATTCTAAGGATTTAAATGACTACAAATTTGTTGAATTTGGCCAAGTGGATCAAAAGTTATGGAATTTGAAATATTATGCTTGAATGTGGAAAGTTTTGTCAGATTCAAAAATTTGCAAAAGATAAAAGTTAATGCATTTTTTAATTCAAAATGGCAAAATGGTTAATAGTTTGAATAATGTGTATATCATGAATAAAATATGTGTGTATATTCTTTTCTTTAAAATGTGTGTATGTTCTTTCTTTAAATATAACCAAAAATTTTTTTTTTAAGAATAACAAATGTGTTTGTGTTCTTTATTTAAATTTAACCAAAAAAAAAATTTAAAGAAAAAAAAATTTGGGACAGCCAGGATTCGAACCTGGTTGTGCCCAAGTACAAAGTGCAGCAAACCACTGGGCTATGTGCGTGCTGTTGTCATAGTACAGCAAAACAATCTTTTTAAAATATGAGGCCACACAATTCTGTGGCGCATCCTAACTCGCATGCGCCACAGAATATCTGCATTCTGTGGCGCATGCCAGCAAGGATGCGCCACAGAATTTCCTTGTCCCCATTACATGTGGGACCCGCCCCCTGCCTCTCCCTCACTTAGCCGTTTCTTCCCCACACGCACACGAGCGCGCCCTCTCCGTCGCGCCGCAGCACACCACCGCACCACCACCGCCCCAACTCACTCGCCGTCGACCGCCGCCGGCCACCGGAGGACACGCGCGCCATCCCCGCCTCCAACTCGCCGCCGTCGGCCGCCGATACTCCGACCGTCCCCGTCCCCACGCCCTGCTCCGCGCCACCACCTGCGTCGCGCTCGGACCAGCGAGGTACTGCTCCTCTCTAATTCTCCTCCCCTGCCTCTCCCTCTGCTGCCTCTCCCTCTCCGCTGCCTCTCCCTCTCCTCCTCCCCTGCCTCTCCCTCTCCTCCTCCCTCCCCTACCGAAAAACATGCACCCTAGGTGTTTGTTGAAACTCCAACAACAATTTTTTTGAATTTTGTTGTTCATTTGCTTGCTGCTTGTTGTTGTTAGTGATGCTAGGTTAGTTTCTAGGTTAGTTGCTAGGTTAGTACATGCAAAAAATTGAAAATGAAATTTTGGAGATGAAAATTTGCTAAGTCTAATATGGTCAGTGTTTAAACATGCCTTTCAAACTGACTTGAATTAAGGTGTTAGAAGTTTTTAAAAATTTATTTTTGAGCTTTATCATGAAGTAATAACGTAGTGCAAGATATCCATGAAGGTACATTGCAACTAGGATCAAGATTTGATAATTTCGTAAGCGTCCAAAGTTGGTACTTTTTAATTGTCTTGAAGATGCATTTTTAGTTGGAATTAACTAATGCATTATTTTGCCAAATGCGGGAAATTTAAAAGAAACTCAGCGTGATTTTAGGTGAGATGTGGATGTGGTGATGTGGATGTGGATTTTGCCGTATGCCGTGTATGTTTATGAGATGTGGATGTTGTATGTGTGTTTGTTTCCGGCCGGCCGGAGATGTTGTTGTGTTGATGTGATATTGTTGCCGGCCGTAGATGCCGGCCACAAATGTTTGTGGATGAAATGTCTGCAGGTACCCATGAGGCCCTTGAGTTTGCCGGAACGTCGATTAACTTCCGTTCCGGCAAATTCGGGTACTCCATATGTCCCTTTTTTAGCAAAGGTCATGCCAAAAATTTTCGTGAATTTTGGCATGACTTTACTAAAAATAGGACATATGATTTGTGAAATGTCTGCAGGTACCCATGAGGCCCTTGAGTTTGCCGGAACGTCGATTAACTTCCGTTCCAGCTGGTACCCATACCCGTAGGTCAAGGTAGTGGATCCCTACTACATGCGCGACAGCCAGCTGGTGCAAGGATCAACAACACGGGCCATGGCCACGGAGTTCCTCCAGAGAATCATGCTAAACAACCAGGAGAAGAACAGCCTTCTTCTGCCTTTCTTTTCCGAGTAAGTACACATCCGGTCACCGCCGTCATATCTTATGCTTTCTTATAGATTTCTTCTGTTGTTGATCATTTCCAACATTTCGTTTCAATTGTGTTGAGCAGGGACGAGTACTGCATACTCATCATCGTAAGCCCGAGGTGGTCCATTGCCTGTTATTTCGACTCGGGGAGTCTTAAAGACTACACCAGAATAAAGGGTGTTCTCGATGAGGCTCTCGAGGGCTATGCCCAAATGGGAGGCCACTTCCACAAAGATAAGAATGGGGAACAATTCACGAAGGACAACAAACACAGTTTTCGGCATGGGACCGGGTTCCATTGCATCAAGCATGCGCCTGGCAGCGTGAAGGATGCCTTCTACGTCCTCCATCACATGAAAGGGTTTGTCCGAGATGCAGAGCAAACGAGGTGGCCAACGAGTCTCCAAGTTTGGAGCAAACTTAGTGGGGATATCACCGACGCTGGCCTTAGAGAAGACTTCCATCGCATCCAGATGCAGTTATCGCAAATCATATTGGAAGATGTCATGACAGAAGGGGGTTCCTTACACAACGCCAGAGGTAGGATGTATTATAAAAGAAAGCCTTGCCTCATTCGATAGAAGTGCTTCTTTATTTTATTTATTATAGACTTATCCACTTAATTAGATGAATAAATCATACTCTATTTATATTATTAACCAAATATATTTTCCAATCCATCTCCAGGGTTGTCTAAGTGGGAGATCGAAAAACGCCTAGATAGGCAAAATTACATGAGGACGTGGATGACGAAAGACTGCTATAAACCGTTCCCGGAGCCAATCAAGAAGAAGGCTCAATCATACCAGTGGAGCTAGACGTGTTCTCCGTGTTAGCGACCCAGCAAGAGACCCAGCAGCGACCCCAGCAGGAGCCGGCGTGATACGTGGGCCCTAGCTAGTGACTTATGTGACATGAGATGAACTTTTATACAATTAATTTGGCACTTGTCACTATATTTATGTATCTCGGCCTCTAAGTAATGTGATGACATAGTAATGTGTCTGTTTTCATAAACCGTGTCAAATATCTTATTGTTTCTATTATATCTGTATAAATCCTGTATATATACCTTTATTTCCTGTAATATACCTGTATTTATACAGCAGGCAGGAGCAATTCCAGAATACCTATAAATTATTCTGTGGCGCATGTATTTTGTTTTCTGTGGCGCATATAATTCCGTGGCGCAATACAGAGCAATGCGCCACTGAAATATTTCTGTGGCGCACCCTGTGCGGTGCGCCACAGAAACCTTGGCTTTCTGTGGCGCACCCAAGTATGCACCACAGAAATACATTTTAGTGGTGAGCTAACTGTGGTGCATCCTCCATGCACCACAGAAAGCATTTTTGGTGCGCCACTAATGGCCTATTTCCTAGTAGTGTTGGGACTTGTATCATGAACCTTTCAAAGACACTTGCATGGAAAATGAAATTGTTACTAATGATTGCAATAAAAATGCTCAAACTTCTGAAAATACTATTTCTTATAAGCATGTTAATTTTTGTGGAGCACTTAGACCTTGTGAAAAGAATCAAATCGAAGAAGAATATTGTATCCATCATAGGAATGAAAAAACTAGAACGTGGCGCAGGGCTCTAGATGATCTTGGTAAAAAAGTTTGTGCCCTCTATCCTTTTATTTGTGAACTTTGCTATCAAGTGGGACATTTCAATTTTCAATGCTCAGGCTATGATAATAGTATTTCGAATCCAATGAGTACTGCGAGTTTGTATTGTGATGACATGACCACTCCTAATCAGCATGATGAACTTACATTATTTTTGGGGTGTGAAGAGTTATCAAGAAAAACTTCTTTGGTAGATATGAGTGCTTTTGATATGAAAAGCGTCCTGCATGGATGTCATCTTTATTGTGTTGATAATTGCCACGCAAATACTTACATACAAAATATTATAAAAGATGGGACTTTACCAAAATATGACAGGACTAATATGTGTTTTATTCTTATTAATGAAAGAGAGGAATCCTCCCAAGCTTCTTCTATTGTTTCTAACAATAAACCAGGGTATGTGGTGAAGCCTCCTTTCAAGCCTCTCCCTCCTAAAGAGGGAAAGAAGAAGAAGAAGAAGAAGAAGAAGAAGAAGAAGAAGAAGAGGAGGAGGAGTAAAAGGAGAGAGGAAACGGTATCTTCCCTAAAGCATGTTGCTCCTATTATAGTTGTTGCAGATGAGTCTGAATTCGATGATGATCCTATGCCTGTTACTTATAGTAGTGATCATGATTGGGAAAAGCACACTACTTTTGATATTGAAAATCTTTGGGGTACCAATTCTGAAAATGATGATGTTAATAATTGCTATACTATTAGTACTATCCATGTTCCTTCCAATGATGATATAGGAAGCATTAAGCTTGGGGATGAGGTGCTTGAAAATCCTTTTGCTAGTAATAATTATATTTTTGAAACCTCTCCTCCTGGTGATGTTTTTTAAAATCCTTTTGCTACTGATGATTATATAGTTGAGACCTCTCCTTCTAGTAAAAATGGTGATGATATGTTTACAAATGAACACACGTTGGAAGATAACTATTCTATTGTTTATGATGATACTATGCCTCCAGTATTTGATAATCATTGTGATGATAAATATGACATAGGTTATAATTACAATCATCCTCATGAAGCTTGTCATAATTATGGAGAGATTACTCACAACCATCCCTCTAATATACAACTTGTCTATCATGTCCAAGTTATTCATAATGATCCTACTCCTATTGTTATTAATAAAAAGAACTTTGCTTATGTGGAAAATATTGATACTTTTATGCATATGGATCATGATAAGACTGTTTCATGTGATGGTTATATTGTGGATTTTATTAATGATGCTACTGAAAGTTATTATGAGAGAGGGAGACATGGATTCATACATCACAATAATATTAAGTCTCCTCTCTTTATGTTGAAAGTTTTGATGTTGCACTTGTTTTGGCTTCCTATGCTAGTCACTTTGTGCTTTATTGATTTATTTTCGTACAAGATTCCTTTGCATAGGAAGTGGGCTAGACTTAAATGTTTTTGCTTCTTGATGCTCTTTCATATCCACCTCTTATACATATGAGAGCATCATCAAAATTATCATGCCTAGCTAAGAGGCGTTAAAGAAAAGCGCTTGTGGGAGACAACCCATTATTTTTATTTTCTGCATTTTTTCTTTATTTGAGTCAAGGAGTTTGTTTACTTCTGTAGAAACTCCTTTGTATCTTTACTTTTTCGCATTGTTGTGCCAAGAGTAGCCTCTAATGTTAAGATGATGCTAAATTTTGATTGATGCGCAGAAACATATTTTTGCTGTTCACTGTATGAAATTCCTAAAATCACCAGATTGTTAATTAAATATGAAAAAATTTGTGCGTAATCTTTATGAATGTCTGAATCTTTTATTAGTTCAAAGTTTTTTGATCTGAGCGATGTAAGTGCCTCGAAAAAATTCATCTTTGCGGACTGTTCTGTTTAAGACAGATTATGTCTTTTTATTTTGCATTCTCTCTTTTACTAGTGTTGAGTGAAATTATTTTTTTGGGTGGAAGAGCTTCACATAACATCAGTGGCAGTAGCTAATGTTTAAAGTAACAAGTTATATTGCGTCTTTATAGAACATGTTAATTTTTGATTATGCACTAACCCTCTAATGAGATTTGCTTTGAGTTTGGTGTGACGGAAGTTTTCAAGGATCAAGAAGAGTGAAGAGCTTAAGCTTAGGGAGGCTCCCATGGATCTACCCAGCATATTTCAAGAAGACTCAAGCGTCTAAGCTTGGGGATGCCCAAGGCATCCCCTTCTTCATCGGCAAAATTATCAGGTCATCTCTAGTGAAACTATATTTTAATTCTTTCACATCATATGTGCTTTTCTTGGAGCGTATGTGTGCTTTTATTTTCAGTATTGCACTTTTATTTTCAATAAAGCTTGACTGGACCCTAGCATTCTTGATTGGGAGAGAGACACGCTCCGCTTTTTCATGAGAATACTCCTATTCTTCACTTATATTTGTTGAGTATTCATATCTAGCACTGTTCAGCTTTTAGCTCTTGTTTTCATGTATCTCTTGTCAGAGTTATTAGCTTTCTTTTAAAGAAAGTACTCTCTTGCTTCATTTATATCTGTTTGGAGAGTTGATTAAATAAATTGATTGGTGTTTGGTTGATACAGAAAATGTTGCATGTGGTAATTGGTATAAGGAAAAACTTGCTTAATCTTGTAGATCACTAATATGGATAACTTGATGCTTGTCAATTGTTTTGAGTTAACAAATAGATCATTATTAAATTTGTGCATCACATAGGTTAAGCCTATTAGTGAAGAACTACCGTAAAGCTTGTTGAAAATTTGGTTTGCATCGGTGGTATCTCTAAGGTCTAGATATTTTCTAATAAAGGGTTTGGTTAACAAGGAAGACGGTATGAAGTCTTATAACGTTTGCAATATGTTTGTCATATAAAACTTGGTGTACGGGTTGATATTCTTGTTTGCTTACATAACCTTGCTAGACTAAACTCTGTACTGAGAGGGAATGCTTCTCGTGCATCCAAATCCTTGAGCCAAAATCCATGTCATTTGTGTCCACCATAACTAACTATATGTGATATTTCCTTGCCACTCTAAGTAAATTTTTTATGTGCTACTTTAAATTATTCAAAATGTTATTATTACTTTTTGTGTCAATGTTTACCAGCTCATGAGGAAGTAGTGTGGTTATTCTTTATTCTATTTGTCAAATGGACTTTACACCTGGACTAGTGGCATATACATCCGTTTATCCAATAACTTGCAAAAAGAGCTGGCAACGGGGTGCCCAGTCCTAATTAATTACAACTTTAACCAATTAATTCTCTTCACACTTTTGCCCTGATTCATCAGTAAGCAATGACAAACAGTGAAATACCTGCGTGTGTAAACCAAAGAGAAAGAGGGATGATCTGCCTTGCTGGTAGAAATAACGTCCTTCATGGGAGCCGCTCTTAAAAGTCCGTTTGACAGGTAGCATACTGTTCTCACCCGTTGCCATTCGTTGACAATTAACAAACACCTCTCAAAAATAGATACTCCTCCATGGTATGTGATTGATGGAAGGCACCCGAGGATTCGGTTAGCCATGGCTTGTGTTAGCAAGGTTGGGAGGAGTATCAAATATTTTATGCAATCTCTATATTATTTCAAAAATCTAAAAGCTCTAGCACATGACTTAATCCCTGCTTCTCTCTGCGAAGGGCCTTTCTTTTACTTTTATGTTGAGTCAATTCTCCTATTCTTTCTCTCTTCCACAACCAAACACTAGTATCAACTTTGTTACAACATGCGTTATATGCCATGTATTGGACTTGTTATACTACTTTGTGTTGACGATATCCATGAGATAAATATGTTGAAAGTTGAAGCAAATGCTGAAACTTAATTCTTCCTTTGTGTTAATTAAATACCTTTTATTAGAAACTATTACTTTATGAGTTAACTCTTATGCAAAACTGTTTGATGCTTGTCTCTAAAGTACTATTCATAAAAAAGTTTAGCTTGTGTGATTCATTGTTTACTCATTATCTATTTGGTAGCAAACTATAGACCATTGACTTGGATCACTTCATTTATTTACATGTGCCTTATAATACTATTTGATCAGGATTATGATGGTAGCATGTCACCGCAAAAGTTATATTGTTTTATCGTTTACCTACTCGAGGACGAGCAGGAACTAAGCTTGGGGATGCTGATACGTCTCAAACGTATCTATAATTTTTGATGTTCCATGTTTGTTTTATATCAATTGCTACATGTTTTATATACACTTTATATCATTTTTATACATTTTCTGGGACTAACCTATTAACAAGATGCCACAGTGCCAGTTCCTGTTTTCTGCTATTTTTGTATTCCAGAAAAGCTAGTCTGGAAATATTCTCGGAATTGGACGAAAATTTACAGAGGCCCCTATTTTATCAGAAGACACCTGGAGTCCGAAGGGGAGACGAAGTGGAGCCACGAGGGCCCACACATGGGCTCGGCGCCCACCGGCGCCCAGGGGTGGTGTCGTCACTGCCTCGTGCACTGCCTCACGACGCCCTTTGGACTATATATTGCCCCTGACCTAAAACTCACGAAAGAATCAACGATTTTCCTAGAAAAGTTCTAGAGCTCCGCCACCACCAAAAACCCTAATTGGGGGGACAGAAGTCTCTGTTTCGGCACCTTGCCGGGACGGGGAATTGCCCCCGGAGCCATCTCCATCGACACCACCGCCTCCATCATCGTCGTTGCTGCCTCCCATGATGAGCTGCGAGTAGTTCTTCATCGGGGCTGAGGGCTCTACTGGTAGCTATGTGGTTTATCTCTCTCCCATGGTGTGATCTTTATGTGATCATGAGCTTTGTAATCTAGTTGAATCAATAGATGTTACTCTTCATCATCTTATATGCTACTTGAGTGGTTTTATTAATGTAAACTCCGGAGTCACCTTTGTCCCACGGTGCGAAGTTGACAGTGTGCGCACCGTGTGTAGCTCTTAGGCTAAAGATTATAAGAATACTTATCATGAGTTATTATTTGCGTTGGATGTCTCTATGAAATTGCGGTATTTGTCTAGTACTATTTAGGGCGCTCAAGTTGACAGTGTGGGGTTCCCTAGATGTGGAATGCGACTTTAAGGTGTGCTTTTATAGCCCTACGCGGTGGATTGGTGTTCGTTATCCAACGAGAGAATAACTCAGAGTAGCATAGTGAAGAGGAAATATCTATGTATTCAATTATATTATTATTGTTGAGAGTGTCCACTAGTGAAAGTATGATCCCTAGGCCTTATTTCCAAGCATTAAAACACCATTTACAACCAATTCTGCTACATGTTTGCTTGCTGCCATTTTTATTTCAGATTGCAATTACCACTTATAATCATCTATATTACTTATATTTTAATATCTCTTCGCTGAACTAGTGCACCTATACACCTGACAAGTGTATTGGGTGTGTTGGGGACACAAGAGACTTCTTGTATTTGAATTGCAGGGTTGCTTGAGAGGGATATCTTTGACCTCTACCTCCCTGAGTTGGATAAACCTTGGGTGATTTACTTAAGGGAAACTTGTTGCTGTTCTACAAACCTCTGCACTTGGAGGCCCAACATTGTCTAGAAGAATAGAAGCGTGCGTCGACACCAGGAACCTGCACACAACACAATCAAACTACTTTGCCCCAACGAAACAGTGAGATTGTCAATCTCACCGGCCTGCTGAAAACAAAGGATTAAACGTATGGTGTGGAAAACAGTAATAAATTGCAGAGAATGAAAAGGAACAATGTTTGCAGTTTGTGGTTTAATCAGTGTAAAAGAATGGACCGGGGTCCACAGTTCACTAGTGGTGTCTCTCCATAAAAGATAACTAACATGCTGGGTGAACAAATTACAGCTGGACAATTGATAAATAGTGAGCGCATGACAATGCATATATATGACATGATGACTACTATGATATTTAATTGTGCATTACGACAAAATACATAGACCGTTATCCAACAGCGTCTATGACTAATAATCCACCGCCGGGTTGTCATCCGAGTCCCCCGTTGGTATTAAGTTGCAAGCAACGGATAATCGCATTAAGTAAAGTGCGTAATGTAAACAAATGCATATGACCGTGGACATAGCATTGTTAGGTTACCCCTAGTGGCAACAGCACATCCGCAATCTTAGAAGTTGCTGTCACTCTCCCAGATTACCGGAGGCATGAACCCACTATCTAGCATAAATACTCTCTCTTGGAGTTACAAGCATCTACTTGGCCAAAGCATCTACTAGTAATGGAAAGCATGCAAGATCATAAATAACATAGATCATAGATTGATAATCAACTTGACATAGTATTCAATATTCATCGGATCCCAGCAAACACAGCATGTAGCATTACAATAATATGATCTTGATCATGTAGGGCAGCTCACAAGATCTAAACATGATGGCACAAAGTCTAGAGACAACCATCTAGCTACTGCTATGGACCCGTAGTCCAAGGATGAACTACTCACGCATCACTCCGGAGGCAGGCATGGCGATGTAGAGGCCTCTGGTGACGATTCCCCTCTCTGGCAGGGTGCCGGGAAGAGGTTCTGGACCCTCCCGAGCTAGGGTTGATGGCGGCGGCGTCTCTGGAACTTTTCGTGGATAATGGCTTGGGTATTTAGGGTTTTTGCATCGAGAGGAATAAGTAGGCGAAAGGGCGGCGGCTGACGACCCCCGAGGGCCCTCACCACCCTAGGGCGCGCCAGGGGGGTGAACCGTGCCCTAGTGCCGTGTAGGGCCCTCCTGGCTCCTCTCTGTTGCTCCTTTGGTCCTTCAGGTGTGTTCTGATAAAATAGGGCTCCCCGTGAAGTTTCGTCCAATTCCGAGAATATTTACAGACTAGCTTTTCTGGAATACAAAAACAGCAGAAAACAGGAACTGGCACTTCGGCATCTTGTTAATAGGTTAGTCCCAAAAAATGTATAAAAGTGACATAAAGTAGATGCAAAACATGTAGCAATTGGTATAATATTAGTATGGAACATCAAAAATTATAGATACGTTTGAAACGTATCAGGCAGTTGTCAAACCTCATCGTTTCGGACATTTGACCGTTTTCGTGTGCTGCACAGTGTTTTGGGGTCCGGGGACGATTTTTATCGGCTGTTACCTCCCATACATGAATATTGTGAAGTTGTCAAAACTCATCGTTTCAGTGGTTTCTTGTCGTCTTCGTGGGCTATAGCACACTGTTTTGGGGTCCACGGAGGATTTCTTGGCTCGTGAGCCCCGGTACACAAATATTGGGTAGAGTGAAAACTCGTCGTTTTGTTTATTTCTGGCTGTTTTCGTGGGCTATAGCACACTGTTTTGGAGCTTGGGGACGGTTTTGCCCGTGACCCGCGGTACACAGATATTGCGCATTTGTGAAAACTCGTCGTTTCGGTGATTTCAGGCCTTTTTCGTGGGCTATAGCACACTGTTTTGGTGTTAGGGGACGATTTTCATGGTCCGTTACCTCCAGTACATGAATATTGGGCAGTTGTCAAAACTCGTCGTTTCAGACATTTTGGGACCGTTTTCATGGCCTATATCACATTGTTTTTGTGTTAGGGGATGATTTCACTGACCCGTGACTCCGGTAGACGAGTATTGGTCAATTGTCAAAACTCGTCGTTTTGGTGATTTCGAGCCTTTTTCGTTGGCGATAGCACACTATTTTAGTGCCAGGGGACGATTTTCATGGCCTGTTACCACAAGTACATGAATATCCTAAAGTACATGAATATTGGGCAGTTGTCAAAACTCGTCGCTTCGGACATTTTGGGTCCTTTTTCTTAGGCTATATCACATTGTTTTTTGTGTCAGGGGATTATTTCAATGACTCGTGACACCCGGTACACGAGTATTGGTCAATTGTCAAAACTCGTCGTTTCACGCATTTTGGGCCATTTTTTAGGGCGATAGCACACTATTTTGGGGTTGGGGACGATTTTCATGGCCCATTACCTCTCATACACGAATTTTGGGCAGTTGTCAAAACTCGTCGTCTTGGGCAATTTGGATCATTTTTGTGGGCTATAGCACATTGTTTTGGGGTCCGGGACGATTTTAATGGCCCATTACCCCTTGTACATGAATATTGGTAGTTGTCAAAATCGTCATTATGGTGATTTCTAGCCATTTTCATGGACTATAGCACACTGTTTTGGGATCCGGAGCCGATTTCCATCGCCCGTTAGCCCTCATACATGAATAATAGGTAGTTGTCAAAACTCGTCGTTTCAGTGATTTCTGACCGTTTCCGTGGGTGATAGCACACTGTTTTGGGATCCGGGAACGATTTTCATGGCTTGTTTACCATCGTACATGAATATTGGGTAGTTTTAAAACCTGTTGTTCTGGTGATTTATTTCCGTTCTCTGGGCTATAGCACACCGTTTTGGGGTACGGGGATGATGCGTCCATTTTATATAGCATTTTTACTTATAATAATAACATTAGATGTATGGGTTCTATAATTTTACCGTGCAAGAGTGCACTATTCTTGTCTGTGTATCTAGTGAATGCAAAGTCAAAGGAGTAAAATCATACAAGGCAAGAGAGGACAAATAAAGAAGGAAATATGATGATTAAGAGCAATTAAAGTCACTCCCGAAAACACACAATTCGCGGGAATTAAGGAGGGATCCAAAGTCAACGTCGGGAGATGTAACGACCAGTGGTACGGTCGCTCATGATCGTACCCACCACCTTACCAACCAATGTCACTCGGTACGACAGCGGAACATTTGGATTCTCGTCACTATTGGTCATAACGACCGATGGTACGGTGGCGACGGACCGTACCAGACACTGTACCAAGGTGCGTTGGAACCGCCTTGTCGACTATATTAAGCATGTGCCCTCGGATTTGGAAGAGGAGAGCCAGAACAGCCGCCAGCCATGAAACAGTACCAAACCCTAGCCTCTGGAAGGTGTCCGGAGGGGGAATTCACAAGAGGGCATCCATCTCCATCAACTCCATCATTGTGAAGGCCTCTGCATCGATTTCCATCACCACATCATCATCTCCATATAAGTGATAGAATCTCTAACCCATCTCGTTGTAATTCTTGAACATGTTGTTGTGGATTTGCATGTGTATTCATTCATACATCATCTATCATTTGCAATACAATTCCTATGATGTTTGCTGCCTTCATGTGTGAGTAGTCCCATTAGTTCTTGGGGAGATGGGGAAACCCTAGCACTACTATGAATTGAGATAAAGATGCGGTGTTTTCTATTGGTTGTCTTATGGTAACAATACTCATGATATTAGTGCGAAGTCGACCGCACAAGTATTTGCATGCGGGACATGAACCGGTTGTTAACATTGGTGCAAGGGAGGAGGTCGCACTGAGGTAGTAAGTGATCAGAAGGTTACCTTTTCAGCCGACCATCAACATGGGAGTAACAGAGATTCACGGTTCCTAACCACACCCACGGGAAAACCCTTAATAACTAGACCGGTGAGGCGTAGCGTTTATGATCTAGACTAGTAGAAGATGTGAGTCGTGTGTTGCCTAGAGTAACTTAGGGCACACTAATTTACGGAGCTCCGCCCTCATAAGACATACAAAAGATGAAATATTGCACGCCTAATGTAACAGCCCCAGCTCTGTAATGGAAAATACGAAGAATTTTTCCACTTTTCTTATCATGTTTGCATCAGGTCATGCATATGAGAATTTTTCTACTTCTAAGAAATCGACAAATGCAAGCAACTAAGATGGGGAAGCAAAGCCAACTTCCCCCAAACACCCAAAACCAAATACATTTGCCCAACCTGTCAACAATTCATGCTTGGACTTCCAAATGGTTTAGGAAGTTCCAAGTTCACTCTTGAAATCAATTCTCAAAATCCAAATATCTCCAAATAGGAATTTCAATTGAGAATCCAAATTTGAGTCAACTCAATTCCATTTTTGGAACCAAGTTAAGCTTTCCAGAATTTCAAACTAAAATAATGGGGAGCTTCAATATGCTTTTGAGAATCTCCATGAATATCTTCACTACTTTTGGAATTGTCTAAATGCTCCGATTAAATACATTTTGGAAATTGCCCATTTTACCTTAATTAAAAGCTGTGAACAAATGTTGGTCAAAATATTTTATTTGACCTCACCAATTTTTGTGGAGCACCTAAAGGTCATTCAGAAACCGTATGAATTTTTCTGGAATTTATAAAAATGCCCTGGTGTCTCTTTTAAATGGTGGAAATGCTGCTGGAGTTATTTTGAAACACAAAAAGGACCTAGTTGCAATGCCAGGAGGACCTGTCCGTGATGGAAGATTTTTGCCAGGGACCAAATTGCAATCCTGTTTTCTCCTCCTCCCTGTAGCGACCTGGAGCTCGCTCCCGCCGCACCACGGCCGTGCCTGCGCTGCACCCGCGCGACGCCCGGGCCCCCTCCTCACTGCCTCGACCTGCGAGGAGATCGAGCACCCGCTGCCCACCTGCCCCACTCCCATCCCCACTTGCTCTGCTCCATCTCCTCTCCCTATTTTTTTCCCCACGGGAGCGCCATGGCCGCTGCCGCCGCGGAGCTCGTCGCCGACGTTTGAGCGTGCCCCGAGCGAATCCAAGACCGCAGGAAGTATCACCTCGTCCTCCTCTTCGACCTCACCAGAGGAATCGATCCGGGGAGCAGCAAATCGACGCCGCCCTCCGTTTCTTTCCCGCACCCGTCCGCCGCTCGCGCGCTCGTCCCCGGAAAAATCCGCCGCCGTCCGTCCCCCTCCGGCCTCGCCGTGCACGCCACAGTGCCCAGGGTGAGTACGCCGTCCTCCGGGACCTTCTCTCCTTCCTCCTCTTGCTCTGGTTCCCCGTGCCGTTGTAGTTCGTCGCCGTGGCCGCGCGCTGGTCGTCGCCTTTTCCTTGCTTTTCCCGCGCTCGACCGGCCGAGAGGACGGCCAAGCCGGCCTCAGAGCCGTTCGTCTCTGGTGCTCGCCCGGTCGTTGGGCCGGCCCAACCGGCCACGAGGCCGGACGTTTCTGTCCTAGGGCCGGTTTTTAATCCGGCCTCAACCGGGCTGAGTGCCGGGCCTCACTGTGAGCAGGCCGGCCTGCCAGCCGGCTCAACCGGGCTGGAGACCGGTTCCACTGCCTTTTTTTTTCTGGTTGTTTTTCCTTTTCCCCCTCTAAGCACATGCCTCCGGCTACCCTCTCGCACCGTTAGGGTTGTCGAACCTCGATGTTTTACTTCGTGTTCCACCCCTCTCTCCCTCGAATCCGAGCAAATAAAATATTACTCGTTGGAATTTAAATAATTAAAGTAATTATTTAAAAAGAGAAATTCTAAAATTAATAACTTTTAATCGGTGCCTCCGAAAAATGTGTTCCTTATATCGAAACACCCAGAAAAATGCGAGCTACCCAAAAATCATCATCATCATGCATACTTGCCACAATTAAATTGATGCACCTCTATTAGTAGTAAAATCATTAAGTTTAAATATGGGGTTGCTTCCCAATAATTGCCTAATTATTTGGCTCTCCAGTTAATCTTGCTAGACGAACTAAATGATGCTATCATTGCATAAACATGTCATGTCATCATGTGGTTGTGCATTGCATTGTGAAACATGTTTGGTGATTGATTTGTTTCTTCCGTTGTTTGTTGCCCCGATAGATCAAGGAGCCGGGGTTACTCCACAATACCCCGAGGATCCGTACTATCACCACGGTGAACAAGGCAAGCGTAATCCCCCCTCTGAGCATGTCTCCTCCTATATTTTGCAATTATTTTCCCCACTATAATATTGCATTCGGTTCCAAATGTCTTTTGCTTGGACTAGAGTATCCTACTAGTTGCATTAGAAATCTATTGCCTTTTACCTGTATCCTTCCTAATATCCATAGGATTGAAGTGTTGGCCAAAGATAAGTATATTTGCTATGTATATGCTTAGCCATGCTTAGTTTAAAGGCTTGCAGGTCCGGTGGATGTTTCAATTGTTGGAACAGGTATGGAATAACCGGATGTGATGGAAAGTGATGGTGGTGGTTAATAAATTGCTTAAAGGTGGGGATGAGAGGCCACATGGGATGTGGTGGGTTGTCTCGTTCTCGCCGCCTAGGTGCGAGTTCTGCACATCCTGAACCAAGACTGAGCGTGCAACCATGCGTGAGGCCTATGCATTCGCAGTGCAGGAACCCTCATAGACTAAATAACTCGAGCGGGGCTAGCCAGGGTCCTCTAGTTTGGTTTTCCATTTGCGCGTGCGTGATGGTGGTGAACTGTGATGAGGCTGATTGGCGTTAGGAAAATGAGTGGCCACGGGGCAGTTAGTTGGAGCTGCTGCTCCGTCCTCACTGATGATCCTGGAGAGTCCTTAACGAGGGAGAAGTCGACGCCGCTCCCACCCAGCCGGCTTTCCAAGGAAGAGAGCTAATGCGCAGGTAATGGGCCGGACGGTACGCGTGGCGAAGGAACTGGGGCCCCTCGGGACTCCGGGGACTTCTACTTTGTACACCCCTGCAGGGATAAATCTTTTCGAAAAGCCGTGTCCGCGGTTATGGACGACTTGGGAATGGACGATGATCATAGAATAACTTTAACGGAATGATTAAAACTTGGGTACTAGAGGTACCATTTCCACGAATGTAAGGTTGACTTCCTCGAGGGTGATTCGGGGAGGTGCCTGATGAACAGGTACAATGGTGATGTTGGTGATGGTTGAGAGAGGTGATCTCAAAGAAAAGAGTTACTTCTTACCCCTCTTTGAAAATGTTCTAATAGTCGATGCCATGGAGTCGTGTTTCTATAAATAAAATCAGCTTTATGCAAAACAGCCATACAACCTTGAAAGCCAGTCATTCGAGCATATATTAGCTCTTAATCTTGCGAGTTCGTCGAACTCAACGTCGTTTGTTTTGTTTCAGAGGAGGACTTCACCGACCTCGAAGGTGGGTTCTTTGTGGACGTCGACGAGTAGTCTGGGGTTCCCAGGTGGCAGCTTGGGACATCTCGGAATAGCTGGCGCTGTGATGTTTATCTGTAGGCCTCTTAGGCCATATTTGGTTCTTGTTGTTTAGAACAACACACTTCGCTTCCGCATGTTGTAATGTTGGGTCTGTGACCTCTGTTTGGTTTTGCTATCTTTCTCTGTATAAGAGTTGAACTATATGTTTTGTGTCGTAGAGTCTGTGATGTGCCAGTTGTTCCACAAGTCTTGATCTTACTATTATGCTTTGATAGTTGTGCCTGTGTTAAGGCATCAATCGGGGTGTTGCGTTGTCTGGAGTGAGGTGTACCCAGCAACGCCTGCCAAAGGTTTTGGCCGGGGATTGGTAAACCCGTAACCTCCGGTTGTATCGCTTAACCGGTGACACACAGCATCACTGTATAGCAGTCGGGTCGGGGCGCCACAAGTTGGTATCAGAGCAGTACTGCCTGTAGGAAACCCTTCTACTGGTCGATGTTGAGTCTAGTGTTTGTGAAAATATTTTTAACCTAAAAATGAGTTGTGAAAACCATCTTAGGATTCTTTTTACTCCTTATCTGGTTACCCTCTAATCTCGGAGCAATCTTACCTCGATTTGAGTTTAAAGTTTTACTTCTCATCTGTTACTTCAAAAGATTAGGATAAACGGGTGGGTTCGACCTTTAGTGTTATGTGTCACGTTGCTCCCGCTGCGTTGCAATCCCAAATCAACTCAGATGTTTCTACCAATCAATCATTTGATCCTTTCTTTGGGTTTAACCCACGGACTTGAACATAAGGTCCCGGATTGTGTCAACTAGAGTGTGTTAAGTTGTGATTTCTTAACTCTCACTAGTAGCACATGATGCTGATCTTTGACCCAAGTTCTATCTTGTTGTTTTCCTTCTCGCAAAGTATTATCGTCCCTAGTCTGTGTACTTGTGAAGACGCTAATGCTATTGTTCGACCATTCGGAGAAAGATACTAACTGTGTCATTGTCAAATCTCCAGAATGGCTCGAGGAGGTCGTGGAGGCCGTGGTGGTCGCGGTAACCACAATGATGATGAGGATGATCTGCCGCCACCACCCTCGATGGCTGAGGTCTTGATGGCCATTGAGGAGAACCGTGGGCGCAATGAGCGCTTGCTGAACAGTTGGTGCAGCAGAATGCACGGAGGAACGAGTGCAACACTCTCACTGAGTTCCTGCGCTCGCAGCCACCCACCTTTGCTGATGCTAAGGAGCCACTGGAAGCTGATGATTGGCTTCGTGCTTGGAGCGCAAGTTCTCCGCGCTTCATGTCCCAGTGGCTGAGCAAGTCAACTTTGCCACCTATCTCTTGGTTGGTGCTGCTGGCTGTTGGTGGGAAAGCCATGTGGCTTTGTTTCCAGCCAACCATGTCTTCACTGGGGGATTTCCGCACTGCCTTCCGTGCGGAGTACATTCCCCAGCCGATCATGGATTGAAGAGGAGGGAGTTCCTGGATTTGCAACAGGGACGGATGGACCTCCGCACTTATGGTCGTGAGTTCAACCATCTCTCTCGTTACGCCCCAAGGGACGTGACCAATGATGCTGACAAGCAAGAGCTGTTCCGCAAGGGTCTGACTCCGCAGCTCCGCTATGAGCTATTGCCCTTCAGGTTCCAGACCTATCAGGAGCTGTTCAACCAGGCTTTCACTCTTGAGCAAGGAAGAAAGGAACTTGAAGCTTCCAAGAGGCCCGCACATGGGGATCACCAGAGTTCCTCGGGTTCTGAGAGCAAGAAGCGCAGGGTGTTTGTCCCTACAGCGCCGTACCTCGTGCTCCATTCATGCCAAGACCGCGGGATACAGGCCACCTCCTCCGCGCCCCACTACTTCGACACTTGGGGTAGGCGGGAGTGGGTACCGTCCTATGCTACCTGCTCCACCTGGAGTCACTTGCTACACCTGTGGCCAGGCTGGCCACTACTCCAGGGAGTGCCCCCAGAAGGCACCTCTCGCGATAACTCCTGCACGAGCCCCTGCCACTCCAACTGGCAAGGCTGGACCTATTGTGCGTGGTCGCCTGAACCACGTCTCTGCTGAAGAAGCTGAAGAGGACCCCGGCGTTCTTATGGGTGAGTTACGAATCAACGGCAATACAGCTACAACTTTGTTTGATTCTGGAGCATCGCATTCATTCATCTCATAGCGTTTGCAAAAGACCACAACATACCGTTCGAGAAAATGAGACGTCCCTTGACGATCTCCACTCCTGGCTCCAAATGGCAAACCGATGGGGTTACTCCTGAGGTCCAGATTAATATAGGTTCCTTGTCTTTTCCTTATGCCTTGGTAGCTCTGAAGTCCAAAGGCATTGATGTCATATTGGGCATGAACTGGCTAGCCAAATACCAGGCTAATCTCGACTGTGCTGCCAAGACCATTACTGTGACCGCTCCTTCCGGTGACATTGTGAGTATTGGCCTGCAACATCAATACCTCCGTCCGCCGTCGTACCCCGCTCACCTGAGATTCTCCTTTGCTTTATGGAAGGCGAATCCCCTCCTGAAATCCAGGACATACACGTGGTGTGTGACTTCCCGGATGTGTTCCCGGAAGAATTGCCTGGCATGCCTCCTGACCGAAGTGTGGAGTTTGTCATAGATCTACTTCCCGGTACGCTCCAATTTCCAAGAAGCCCTACCGTATGCCGGTGGAAGAGTTGGCTCTGTTGAAAGAGCAAATTGATCAGCTGTTAGCAAAGGATTTCATCCAGCCTAGCAGTTCACCTTGGGGTTGTCCGGTACTCTTTGTCAAGAAGAGGGATTCTACCGTGCCTCGTCTAGTCTCTGACTATCGACCGTTGAATGCGGTGACAATCAAGAACAAGTATCCTATTCCTCGCATCAATGATCTGTTGGATCAGTTAGCTGGTGCAACGGTATTCTCCAAGATGGATCTGAGGTCAGGATACCATCAGATAAAAATCAGAAAGGAGGATATCCAAAGACGGCATTTGTTACTCGCTATGGCTCATATGAGTATACCGTCATGTCCTTTGGTCTCACAAATGCTCCAGCTACTTTCATGAGGCTCATGAACCATTTTCATGGATTATCTTGATAAGTTTGTCGTCATTTACATCGATGACATCCTCATCTATTCTAAAACCGACGAAGAGCATGATGAACACCTTCGTTGGTTCTGACACGACTTCGAGAACACCGCCTCTATGCCAAGTTCTCCAAGTGTGAGTTTTGGTTGGATAAACTTGTCTTCCTTGGACATGTAATATCTGCCAATGGTGTGGAAGTCATCCCGACAAAATTCAAGCTATTCTAGACTGGAAAACTCCAATGTCAGTCAAGGACATTCGTAGCTTTCTCGGATTGGCGGGTTACTACCGCCGATTCATCGAAGCTTTCTCCAAATAGCCAAGGCATTGACTGACCTTCTCAAGAAGGATAGAAAGTTCGTATGGACTGCCGAAGCTGAAGAGAGCTTCCAAGCCCTGAAAGCCAAACTCACGTCCGCTCCTGTGCTTGTCCTGCCGGACACAAGCAAGGATTTCGTCGTCTTCTGTGACGCCTCTCTACAAGGCTTGGGTTGTGTGCTAATGCAAGATGGCCATGTGGTGGCTATGCTTCTCGCCAATTGAAGCCGCATGAGCTCAACTACCCAACTCATGATCTAGAACTTGCCGCTGTGGTCTATGCTTTGAAGCAATGGAGACCATACCTGTTTGGTAACCGTTGCGAGATCTTCTCGGATCACAAGAGTCTGAAGTACCTCTTCACCCAGCCGGATTTAAATCTCAGGCAAAGGCGTTGGTTGGAGTTAATCACGGACTACAATGTGAGTCTGAACTATCAACCCGGCAAAGCAAACGTCGTGGCTGACGCGCTAAGTCGGAAGTCCTATTGCAACAATCTGATGATTGAAGGCCCAACCTTCCCTTCATGAAGAATTCTCCCGTTTGAACTTGGAAATGGTTCCCTCCGGCTATCTAGCAAATCTGGAGATCAAATCTACTCTTGTAGACCAGATCAAGGATGCCCAGAAGCGTGACAAGGGTATTCTGAAAATCAAGGACAATATTGCTAGTGGGAAGTACAAATGCTTCTCTGTCGATGAATCCGGAGTTGTTTATTTCGGTGACCGTCTAGTGGTACCCAAGAAGCGGAAATTGAGAGAGCTGATCCTTCAGGAGGCTCATGATACACCTCTCTCTATCCATCCCGGAAGTACCAAAATGTACCAAGACCTTCGACCACAATTTGGTGGACTCGTATGAAACGGGAAATCGCCAAGTTTGTTGCTGAATGCGACACCTGTCGTCGGGTAAAGGCTGAACATCAAAGACCTGCCGGTACTCTCCGCCCTATTGCGTTCCCGAGTGGAAATGGGATGAAATTGGTATGGACTTCATCACCGGGTTTCCCAGATCTCAAAAGGGCAACAATGCAATTTGGGTAATCATTGATCGTCTCTCCAAGGTTGCTCACTTCCTACCAGTCCGTGATGATATACGGGCAAGTCAACTTGCTGACCTATATTTGGCTCGTATTGTTCCATTACATGGGGTCCCTCTGAGGATCATATCGGACCGTGGAAGTATCTTTGTCTCTAAGTTTTGGCAGAGTTTCCAAACTGCCATGGGGTCCCGTCTCAACTTCAGTACCGCTTACCACCCCAGACTGATGGCCAGACTGAAAGAGTAAATCAAGTTTTGGAAGACATGCTTCGGGCATGTGTCATCTCTTTTGGCCAAGGTTGGGAAAAGTATCTCCCTTTCGCGGAGTTCTCCTACAACAACAGCTATCAAGCTAGTCTGGGCATGGCTCCCTTCGAGGCTCTATATGGAAGAAAATGCCGTACTCCTCTAAATTGGTCTGAGACCGGAGAGAGAGCACTCTTTGGTCCGGATGTGATCAATGAAGCTGAGGAGAAGGTTCGAATCATAAGAGAGAATCTGAAGATTGCTCAGTCTAGGCAGAAAGCTACTATGACAAGCATCATCAGGAGGTTCACTATGAAATTGGTGATAAAGCTTATCTCCGTGTCTCTCCCCTCCGTGGCGTTCGCCGCTTCGGAATAAAAGGAAAATTGGCCCCTCGCTACGTCGGCCCTTTCACCGTTCTGGAAAAGCGAGGAGATCTTTCTTATAAGTTGGAGTTGCCGGTCAAATTTCCAAATGTGCATGATGTGTTTCATGTCTCCCAACTTCGCCGGTGCTTCAAGGATCCCATCCATGGGGTCAATCATGAAGAGCTAGATCTACAAGAAGACCTCACTTATCGTGAGCATCCTGTCCGTGTCTTGGATGAAGCCGAGAGGAAGACCCGGAACAAGACTACCAAGTTCCTCAAGGTTCAATGGTCACATCATTCCGAGGAAGAAGCAACTTGGGAACGAGAGTCTAGTCTTCGTGAGGAGTATCCCGACTTCTTCTCGCAATCTTAGAATCTCGGGACGAGATTCCTGTAAGGGGGTAGAATTGTAACAGCCCCAGCTCTGTAATGGAAAATACGAAGAATTTTTCCACTTTTCTTATCATGTTTGCATCAGGTCATGCATATGAGAATTTTTCTACTTCTAAGAAATCGACAAATGCAAGCAACTAAGATGGGGAAGCAAAGCCAACTTCCCCAAACACCCAAAACCAAATACATTTGCCCAACCTGTCAACAATTCATGCTTGGACTTCCAAATGGTTTAGGAAGTTCCAAGTTCACTCTTGAAATCAATTCTCAAAATCCAAATATCTCCAAATAGGAATTTCAATTGAGAATCCAAATTTGAGTCAACTCAATTCCATTTTTGGAACCAAGTTAAGCTTTCCAGAATTTCAAACTAAAATAATGGGGAGCTTCAATATGCTTTTGAGAATCTCCATGAATATCTTCACTACTTTTGGAATTGTCTAAATGCTCCGATTAAATACATTTTGGAAATTGCCCATTTTACCTTAATTAAAAGCTGTGAACAAATGTTGGTCAAAATATTTTATTTGACCTCACCAATTTTTGTGGAGCACCTAAAGGTCATTCAGAAACCCTATGAATTTTTCTGGAATTTATAAAAATGCCCTGGTGTCTCTTTTAAATGGTGGAAATGCTGCTGGAGTTATTTTGAAACACAAAAAGGACCTAGTTGCAATGCCAGGAGGACCTGTCCGTGATGGAAGATTTTTGCCAGGGACCAAATTGCAATCCTGTTTTCTCCTCCTCCCTGTAGCGACCTGGAGCTCGCTCCCGCCGCACCACGGCCGTGCCTGCGCTGCACCCGCGCGACGCCCGGGCCCCCTCCTCACTGCCTCGACCTGCGAGGAGATCGAGCACCCGCTGCCCACCTGCCCCACTCCCATCCCCACTTGCTCTGCTCCATCTCCTCTCCCTATTTTTTTCCCCACGGGAGCGCCATGGCCGCTGCCGCCGCGGAGCTCGTCGCCGACGTTTGAGCGTGCCCCGAGCGAATCCAAGACCGCAGGAAGTATCACCTCGTCCTCCTCTTCGACCTCACCAGAGGAATCGA
This sequence comes from Poa pratensis, assembly GCA_947311845.1. Lineage (NCBI taxonomy): Eukaryota > Viridiplantae > Streptophyta > Magnoliopsida > Poales > Poaceae > Poa > Poa pratensis. Next base: position 463,289 of record CAMZMU010000101.1, read on the forward strand.
TCCGGGGAGCAGCAAATCGACGCCGCCCTCCGTTTCTTTCCCGCACCCGTCCGCCGCTCGCGCGCTCGTCCCCGGAAAAATCCGCCGCCGTCCGTCCCCCTCCGGCCTCGCCGTGCACGCCACAGTGCCCAGGGTGAGTACGCCGTCCTCCGGGACCTTCTCTCCTTCCTCCTCTTGCTCTGGTTCCCCGTGCCGTTGTAGTTCGTCGCCGTGGCCGCGCGCTGGTCGTCGCCTTTTCCTTGCTTTTCCCGCGCTCGACCGGCCGAGAGGACGGCCAAGCCGGCCTCAGAGCCGTTCGTCTCTGGTGCTCGCCCGGTCGTTGGGCCGGCCCAACCGGCCACGAGGCCGGACGTTTCTGTCCTAGGGCCGGTTTTTAATCCGGCCTCAACCGGGCTGAGTGCCGGGCCTCACTGTGAGCAGGCCGGCCTGCCAGCCGGCTCAACCGGGCTGGAGACCGGTTCCACTGCCTTTTTTTTTCTGGTTGTTTTTCCTTTTCCCCCTCTAAGCACATGCCTCCGGCTACCCTCTCGCACCGTTAGGGTTGTCGAACCTCGATGTTTTACTTCGTGTTCCACCCCTCTCTCCCTCGAATCCGAGCAAATAAAATATTACTCGTTGGAATTTAAATAATTAAAGTAATTATTTAAAAAGAGAAATTCTAAAATTAATAACTTTTAATCGGTGCCTCCGAAAAATGTGTTCCTTATATCGAAACACCCAGAAAAATGCGAGCTACCCAAAAATCATCATCATCATGCATACTTGCCACAATTAAATTGATGCACCTCTATTAGTAGTAAAATCATTAAGTTTAAATATGGGGTTGCTTCCCAATAATTGCCTAATTATTTGGCTCTCCAGTTAATCTTGCTAGACGAACTAAATGATGCTATCATTGCATAAACATGTCATGTCATCATGTGGTTGTGCATTGCATTGTGAAACATGTTTGGTGATTGATTTGTTTCTTCCGTTGTTTGTTGCCCCGATAGATCAAGGAGCCGGGGTTACTCCACAATACCCCGAGGATCCGTACTATCACCACGGTGAACAAGGCAAGCGTAATCCCCCCTCTGAGCATGTCTCCTCCTATATTTTGCAATTATTTTCCCCACTATAATATTGCATTCGGTTCCAAATGTCTTTTGCTTGGACTAGAGTATCCTACTAGTTGCATTAGAAATCTATTGCCTTTTACCTGTATCCTTCCTAATATCCATAGGATTGAAGTGTTGGCCAAAGATAAGTATATTTGCTATGTATATGCTTAGCCATGCTTAGTTTAAAGGCTTGCAGGTCCGGTGGATGTTTCAATTGTTGGAACAGGTATGGAATAACCGGATGTGATGGAAAGTGATGGTGGTGGTTAATAAATTGCTTAAAGGTGGGGATGAGAGGCCACATGGGATGTGGTGGGTTGTCTCGTTCTCGCCGCCTAGGTGCGAGTTCTGCACATCCTGAACCAAGACTGAGCGTGCAACCATGCGTGAGGCCTATGCATTCGCAGTGCAGGAACCCTCATAGACTAAATAACTCGAGCGGGGCTAGCCAGGGTCCTCTAGTTTGGTTTTCCATTTGCGCGTGCGTGATGGTGGTGAACTGTGATGAGGCTGATTGGCGTTAGGAAAATGAGTGGCCACGGGGCAGTTAGTTGGAGCTGCTGCTCCGTCCTCACTGATGATCCTGGAGAGTCCTTAACGAGGGAGAAGTCGACGCCGCTCCCACCCAGCCGGCTTTCCAAGGAAGAGAGCTAATGCGCAGGTAATGGGCCGGACGGTACGCGTGGCGAAGGAACTGGGGCCCCTCGGGACTCCGGGGACTTCTACTTTGTACACCCCTGCAGGGATAAATCTTTTCGAAAAGCCGTGTCCGCGGTTATGGACGACTTGGGAATGGACGATGATCATAGAATAACTTTAACGGAATGATTAAAACTTGGGTACTAGAGGTACCATTTCCACGAATGTAAGGTTGACTTCCTCGAGGGTGATTCGGGGAGGTGACTCTGATGAACAGGTACAATGGTGATGTTGGTGATGGTTGAGAGAGGTGATCTCAAAGAAAAGAGTTACTTCTTACCCCTCTTTGAAAATGTTCTAATAGTCGATGCCATGGAGTCGTGTTTCTATAAATAAAATCAGCTTTATGCAAAACAGCCATACAACCTTGAAAGCCAGTCATCGAGCATATATTAGCTCTTAATCTTGCGAGTTCGTCGAACTCAACGTCGTTTGTTTTGTTTCAGAGGAGGACTTCACCGACCTCGAAGGTGGGTTCTTTGTGGACGTCGACGAGTAGTCTGGGGTTCCCAGGTGGCAGCTTGGGACATCTCGGAATAGCTGGCGCTGTGATGTTATCTGTAGGCCTCTTAGGCCATATTTTGGTTCTTGTTGTTTAGAACAACACACTTCGCTTCCGCATGTTGTAATGTTGGGTCTGTGACCTCTGTTTGGCTTTTGCTATCTTTCTCTGTATAAGAGTTGAACTATATGTTTTGTGTCGTAGAGTCTGTGATGTGCCAGTTGTTCCACAAGTCTTGATCTTACTATTATGCTTTGATAGTTGTGCCTGTGTTAAGGCATCAATCGGGGTGTTGCGTTGTCTGGAGTGAGGTGTACCCAGCAACGCCTGCCAAAGGTTTTGGCCGGGGATTGGTAAACCCGTAACCTCCGGTTGTATCGCTTAACCGGTGACACACAGCATCACTGTATAGCAGTCGGGTCGGGGCGCCACAAGTTGGTATCAGAGCAGTACTGCCTGTAGGAAACCCTTCTACTGGTCGATGTTGAGTCTAGTGTTTGTGAAAATATTTTTAACCTAAAAATGAGTTGTGAAAACCATCTTAGGATTCTTTTTACTCCTTATCTGGTTACCTCTAATCTCGGAGCAATCTTACCTCGATTTGAGTTTAAAGTTTTACTTCTCATCTGTTACTTCAAAAGTATTAGGAAACGGGTCGTGTGTTACGTCGACCTTTAGTGTTATGTGTCACGTTGCTCCGCTGCGTTGCAATCCCAAATCAACTCAGATGTTTCTACCAATCAATCATTTGATCCTTTCTTTGGGTGTTAACCCACGGACTTGAACATAAGGTCCCGGATTGTGTCAACTAGAGTGTGTTAAGTTGTGATTTCTTAACTCTCACTAGTAGCACATGATGCTGATCTTTGACCCAAGTTCTATCTTGTTGTTTTCCTTCTCGCAAAGTATTATCGTCCCTAGTCTGTGTACTTGTGAAGACGCTAATGCTATTGTTCGACCATTCGGAGAAAGATACTAATGTGTCATTGTCAAATCTCCAGAATGGCTCGAGGAGGTCGTGGAGGCCGTGGTGGTCGCGGTAACCACAATGATGATGAGGATGATCTGCCGCCACCACCCTCGATGGCTGAGGTCTTGATGGCCATTGAGGAGAACCGTGGGCGCAATGAGCGCTTGCTGAACAGTTGGTGCAGCAGAATGCACGGAGGAACGAGTGCAACACTCTCACTGAGTTCCTGCGCTCGCAGCCACCCACCTTTGCTGATGCTAAGGAGCCACTGGAAGCTGATGATTGGCTTCGTGCTTTGGAGCGCAAGTTCTCCGCGCTTCATGTCCCAGTGGCTGAGCAAGTCAACTTTGCCACCTATCTCTTGGTTGGTGCTGCTGGCTGTTGGTGGGAAAGCCATGTGGCTTGTTTCCAGCCAACCATGTCTTCACTGGGGATTTCCGCACTGCCTTCCGTGCGGAGTACATTCCCCAGCCGATCATGGATTGAAGAGGAGGGAGTTCCTGGATTTGCAACAGGGACGGATGGACCTCCGCACTTATGGTCGTGAGTTCAACCATCTCTCTCGTTACGCCCCAAGGGACGTGACCAATGATGCTGACAAGCAAGAGCTGTTCCGCAAGGGTCTGACTCCGCAGCTCCGCTATGAGCTATTGCCCTTCAGGTTCCAGACCTATCAGGAGCTGTTCAACCAGGCTTTCACTCTTGAGCAAGGAAGAAAGGAACTTGAAGCTTCCAAGAGGCCCGCACATGGGGACACCAGAGTTCCTCGGGTTCTGAGAGCAAGAAGCGCAGGGTGTTTGTCCCTACAGCGCTGTACCTCGTGCTCCATTCATGCCAAGACCGCGGATACAGGCCACCTCCTCCGCGCCCCACTACTTCGACACTTGGGGTAGGCGGGAGTGGGTACCGTCCTATGCTACCTGCTCCACCTGGAGTCACTTGCTACACCTGTGGCCAGGCTGGCCACTACTCCAGGGAGTGCCCCCAGAAGGCACCTCTCGCGATAACTCCTGCACGAGCCCCTGCCACTCCAACTGGCAAGGCTGGACCTATTGTGCGTGGTCGCCTGAACCACGTCTCTGCTGAAGAAGCTGAAGAGGACCCCGGCGTTCTTATGGGTGAGTTACGAATCAACGGCAATACAGCTACAACTTTGTTTGATTCTGGAGCATCGCATTCATTCATCTCATAGCGTTTGCAAAAGACCACAACATACCGTTCGAGAAAATGAGACGTCCCTTGACGATCTCCACTCCTGGCTCCAAATGGCAACCGATGGGTTACTCCTGAGGTCCAGATTAATATAGGTTCCTTGTCTTTTCCGTATGCCTTGGTAGCTCTGAAGTCCAAAGGCATTGATGTCATATTGGGCATGAACTGGCTAGCCAAATACCAGGCTAATCTCGACTGTGCTGCCAAGAGCATTACTGTGACCGCTCCTTCCGGTGACATTGTGGAGTATTGGCCTGCAACATCAATACCTCCGTCCGCCGTCGTACCCCGCTCACCTGAGATTCTCCTTTGCTTTATGGAAGGCGAATCCCCTCCTGAAATCCAGGACATACACGTGGTGTGTGACTTCCCGGATGTGTTCCCGGAAGAATTGCCTGGCATGCCTCCTGACCGAAGTGTGGAGTTTGTATAGATCTACTTCCCGGTACGCTCCAATTTCCAAGAAGCCCTACCGTATGCCGGTGGAAGAGTTGGCTCTGTTGAAAGAGCAAATTGATCAACTGTTGGCAAAGGATTTCATCCAGCCCAGCAGTTCACCTTGGGGTTGTCCGGTACTCTTTGTCAAGAAGAGGGATTCTACCGTGCCTCGTCTAGTCTCTGACTATCGACCGTTGAATGCGGTGACAATCAAGAACAAGTATCCTATTCCTCGCATCAATGATCTGTTGGATCAGTTAGCTGGTGCAACGGTATTCTCCAAGATGGATCTGAGGTCAGGATACCATCAAATAAAGATCAGAAAGGAGGATATCCAAAGACGGCATTTGTTACTCGCTATGGCTCATATGAGTATACCGTCATGTCCTTTGGTCTCACAAATGCTCCAGCTACTTTCATGAGGCTCATGAATTCTATTTTCATGGATTATCTTGATAAGTTTGTCGTCATTTACATCGATGACATCCTCATCTATTCTAAAACCGACGAAGAGCATGATGAACACCTTCGGTTGGTTCTGACACGACTTCGAGAACACCGCCTCTATGCCAAGTTCTCCAAGTGTGAGTTTTGGTTGGATAAACTTGTCTTCCTTGGACATGTAATATCTGCCAATGGTGTGGAAGTCATCCCCGACAAAATTCAAGCTATTCTAGACTGGAAAACTCCAATGTCAGTCAAGGACATTCGTAGCTTTCTCGGATTGGCGGGTTACTACCGCCGATTCATCGAAGCTTTCTCCAAAATAGCCAAGGCATTGACTGACCTTCTCAAGAAGGATAGAAAGTTCGTATGGACTGCCGAAGCTGAAGAGAGCTTCCAAGCCCTGAAAGCCAAACTCACCTCCGCTCCTGTGCTTGTCCTGCCGGACACAAGCAAGGATTTCGTCGTCTTCTGTGACGCCTCTCTACAAGGCTTGGGTTGTGTGCTAATGCAAGATGGCCATGTGGTGGCGTATGCTTCTCGCCAATTGAAGCCGCATGAGCACAACTACCCTACTCATGATCTAGAACTTGCCGCTGTGGTCTATGCTTTGAAGCAATGGAGACCATACCTGTTTGGTAACCGTTGCGAGATCTTCTCGGATCACAAAAGTCTGAAATACCTCTTCACCCAGCCGGATTTAAATCTCAGGCAAAGGCGTTGGTTGGAGTTAATCACGGACTACAATGTGAGTCTGAACTATCAACCCGGCAAAGCAAACGTCGTGGCTGACGCGCTAAGTCGGAAGTCCTATTGCAACAATCTGATGATCGAAGCGGCCCAACCTTCCCTTCATGAAGAATTCTCCCGTTTGAACTTGGAAATGGTTCCCTCCGGCTATCTAGCAAATCTGGAGATCAAATCTACTCTTGTAGACCAGATCAAGGATGCCCAGAAGCGTGACAAGGGTATTCTGAAAATCAAGGACAATATTGCTAGTGGGAAGTACAAATGCTTCTCTGTCGATGAATCCGGAGTTGTTTATTTCGGTGACCGTCTAGTGGTACCCAAGAAGCGGAAATTGAGAGAGCTGATCCTTCAGGAGGCTCATGATACACCTCTCTCTATCCATCCCGGAAGTACCAAAATGTACCAAGACCTCCGACCACAATTTTGGTGGACTCGTATGAAACGGGAAATCGCCAGGTTTGTTGCTGAATGCGACACCTGTCGTCGGGTAAAGGCTGAACATCAAAGACCTGCCGGTACTCTCCGCCCTATTGCCGTTCCCGAGTGGAAATGGGATGAAATTGGTATGGACTTCATTACCGGGTTTCCCAGATCTCAAAAGGGCAACAATGCTATTTGGGTAATCATTGATCGTCTCTCCAAGGTTGCTCACTTCCTACCAGTCCGTGATGATATACGGGCAAGTCAACTTGCTGACCTATATTTGGCTCGTATTGTTCCGTTACATGGGGTCCCTCTGAGGATCATATCGGACCGTGGAAGTATCTTTGTCTCTAAGTTTTGGCAGAGTTTCCAAACTGCCATGGGCTCCCGTCTCAACTTTAGTACCGCTTACCACCCCCAGACTGATGGCCAGACTGAAAGAGTAAATCAAGTTTTGGAAGACATGCTTCGGGCATGTGTCATCTCTTTTGGCCAAGGTTGGGAAAAGTATCTCCCTTTCGCGGAGTTCTCCTACTACAACAGCTATCAAGCTAGTCTGGGCATGGCTCCCTTCGAGGCTCTATATGGAAGAAAATGCCGTACTCCTCTAAATTGGTCTGAGACCGGAGAGAGAGCACTCTTTGGTCCGGATGTGATCAATGAAGCTGAGGAGAAGGTTCGAATCATAAGAGAGAATCTGAAGATTGCTCAGTCTAGGCAGAAAAGCTACTATGACAAGCATCATCAGGAGGTGCACTATGAAATTGGTGATAAAGCTTATCTCCGTGTCTCTCCCCTCCGTGGCGTTCGCCGCTTCGGAATAAAAGGAAAATTGGCCCCTCGCTACGTCGGCCCTTTCACCGTTCTGGAAAAGCGAGGAGATCTTTCTTATAAGTTGGAGTTGCCGGTCAAATTTCCAAATGTGCATGATGTGTTTCATGTCTCCCAACTTCGCCGGTGCTTCAAGGATCCCATCCATGGGGTCAATCATGAAGAGCTAGATCTACAAGAAGACCTCACTTATCGTGAGCATCCTGTCCGTGTCTTGGATGAAGCCGAGAGGAAGACCCGGAACAAGACTACCAAGTTCCTCAAGGTTCAATGGTCACATCATTCCGAGGAAGAAGCAACTTGGGAACGAGAGTCTAGTCTTCGTGAGGAGTATCCCGACTTCTTCTCGCAATCTTAGAATCTCGGGACGAGATTCCTGTAAGGGGGTAGAATTGTAACAGCCCCAGCTCTGTAATGGAAAATACGAAGAATTTTTCCACTTTTCTTATCATGTTTGCATCAGGTCATGCATATGAGAATTTTTCTACTTCTAAGAAATCGACAAATGCAAGCAACTAAGATGGGGAAGCAAAGCCAACTTCCCCCAAACACCCAAAACCAAATACATTTGCCCAACCTGTCAACAATTCATGCTTGGACTTCCAAATGGTTTAGGAAGTTCCAAGTTCACTCTTGAAATCAATTCTCAAAATCCAAATATCTCCAAATAGGAATTTCAATTGAGAATCCAAATTTGAGTCAACTCAATTCCATTTTTGGAACCAAGTTAAGCTTTCCAGAATTTCAAACTAAAATAATGGGGAGCTTCAATATGCTTTTGAGAATCTCCATGAATATCTTCACTACTTTTGGAATTGTCTAAATGCTCCGATTAAATACATTTTGGAAATTGCCCATTTTACCTTAATTAAAAGCTGTGAACAAATGTTGGTCAAAATATTTTATTTGACCTCACCAATTTTTGTGGAGCACCTAAAGGTCATTCAGAAACCCTATGAATTTTTCTGGAATTTATAAAAATGCCCTGGTGTCTCTTTTAAATGGTGGAAATGCTGCTGGAGTTATTTTGAAACACAAAAAGGACCTAGTTGCAATGCCAGGAGGACCTGTCCGTGATGGAAGATTTTTGCCAGGGACCAAATTGCAATCCTGTTTTCTCCTCCTCCCTGTAGCGACCTGGAGCTCGCTCCCGCCGCACCACGGCCGTGCCTGCGCTGCACCCGCGCGACGCCCGGGCCCCCTCCTCACTGCCTCGACCTGCGAGGAGATCGAGCACCCGCTGCCCACCTGCCCCACTCCCATCCCCACTTGCTCTGCTCCATCTCCTCTCCCTATTTTTTTCCCCACGGGAGCGCCATGGCCGCTGCCGCCGCGGAGCTCGTCGCCGACGTTTGAGCGTGCCCCGAGCGAATCCAAGACCGCAGGAAGTATCACCTCGTCCTCCTCTTCGACCTCACCAGAGGAATCGATCCGGGGAGCAGCAAATCGACGCCGCCCTCCGTTTCTTTCCCGCACCCGTCCGCCGCTCGCGCGCTCGTCCCCGGAAAAATCCGCCGCCGTCCGTCCCCCTCCGGCCTCGCCGTGCACGCCACAGTGCCCAGGGTGAGTACGCCGTCCTCCGGGACCTTCTCTCCTTCCTCCTCTTGCTCTGGTTCCCCGTGCCGTTGTAGTTCGTCGCCGTGGCCGCGCGCTGGTCGTCGCCTTTTCCTTGCTTTTCCCGCGCTCGACCGGCCGAGAGGACGGCCAAGCCGGCCTCAGAGCCGTTCGTCTCTGGTGCTCGCCCGGTCGTTGGGCCGGCCCAACCGGCCACGAGGCCGGACGTTTCTGTCCTAGGGCCGGTTTTTAATCCGGCCTCAACCGGGCTGAGTGCCGGGCCTCACTGTGAGCAGGCCGGCCTGCCAGCCGGCTCAACCGGGCTGGAGACCGGTTCCACTGCCTTTTTTTTTCTGGTTGTTTTTCCTTTTCCCCCTCTAAGCACATGCCTCCGGCTACCCTCTCGCACCGTTAGGGTTGTCGAACCTCGATGTTTTACTTCGTGTTCCACCCCTCTCTCCCTCGAATCCGAGCAAATAAAATATTACTCGTTGGAATTTAAATAATTAAAGTAATTATTTAAAAAGAGAAATTCTAAAATTAATAACTTTTAATCGGTGCCTCCGAAAAATGTGTTCCTTATATCGAAACACCCAGAAAAATGCGAGCTACCCAAAAATCATCATCATCATGCATACTTGCCACAATTAAATTGATGCACCTCTATTAGTAGTAAAATCATTAAGTTTAAATATGGGGTTGCTTCCCAATAATTGCCTAATTATTTGGCTCTCCAGTTAATCTTGCTAGACGAACTAAATGATGCTATCATTGCATAAACATGTCATGTCATCATGTGGTTGTGCATTGCATTGTGAAACATGTTTGGTGATTGATTTGTTTCTTCCGTTGTTTGTTGCCCCGATAGATCAAGGAGCCGGGGTTACTCCACAATACCCCGAGGATCCGTACTATCACCACGGTGAACAAGGCAAGCGTAATCCCCCCTCTGAGCATGTCTCCTCCTATATTTTGCAATTATTTTCCCCACTATAATATTGCATTCGGTTCCAAATGTCTTTTGCTTGGACTAGAGTATCCTACTAGTTGCATTAGAAATCTATTGCCTTTTACCTGTATCCTTCCTAATATCCATAGGATTGAAGTGTTGGCCAAAGATAAGTATATTTGCTATGTATATGCTTAGCCATGCTTAGTTTAAAGGCTTGCAGGTCCGGTGGATGTTTCAATTGTTGGAACAGGTATGGAATAACCGGATGTGATGGAAAGTGATGGTGGTGGTTAATAAATTGCTTAAAGGTGGGGATGAGAGGCCACATGGGATGTGGTGGGTTGTCTCGTTCTCGCCGCCTAGGTGCGAGTTCTGCACATCCTGAACCAAGACTGAGCGTGCAACCATGCGTGAGGCCTATGCATTCGCAGTGCAGGAACCCTCATAGACTAAATAACTCGAGCGGGGCTAGCCAGGGTCCTCTAGTTTGGTTTTCCATTTGCGCGTGCGTGATGGTGGTGAACTGTGATGAGGCTGATTGGCGTTAGGAAAATGAGTGGCCACGGGGCAGTTAGTTGGAGCTGCTGCTCCGTCCTCACTGATGATCCTGGAGAGTCCTTAACGAGGGAGAAGTCGACGCCGCTCCCACCCAGCCGGCTTTCCAAGGAAGAGAGCTAATGCGCAGGTAATGGGCCGGACGGTACGCGTGGCGAAGGAACTGGGGCCCCTCGGGACTCCGGGGACTTCTACTTTGTACACCCCTGCAGGGATAAATCTTTTCGAAAAGCCGTGTCCGCGGTTATGGACGACTTGGGAATGGACGATGATCATAGAATAACTTTAACGGAATGATTAAAACTTGGGTACTAGAGGTACCATTTCCACGAATGTAAGGTTGACTTCCTCGAGGGTGATTCGGGGAGGTGACTCTGATGAACAGGTACAATGGTGATGTTGGTGATGGTTGAGAGAGGTGATCTCAAAGAAAAGAGTTACTTCTTACCCCTCTTTGAAAATGTTCTAATAGTCGATGCCATGGAGTCGTGTTTCTATAAATAAAATCAGCTTTATGCAAAACAGCCATACAACCTTGAAAGCCAGTCATTCGAGCATATATTAGCTCTTAATCTTGCGAGTTCGTCGAACTCAACGTCGTTTGTTTTGTTTCAGAGGAGGACTTCACCGACCTCGAAGGTGGGTTCTTTGTGGACGTCGACGAGTAGTCTGGGGTTCCCAGGTGGCAGCTTGGGACATCTCGGAATAGCTGGCGCTGTGATGTTATCTGTAGGCCTCTTAGGCCATATTTTGGTTCTTGTTGTTTAGAACAACACACTTCGCTTCCGCATGTTGTAATGTTGGGTCTGTGACCTCTGTTTGGCTTTTTGCTATCTTTCTCTGTATAAGAGTTGAACTATATGTTTTGTGTCGTAGAGTCTGTGATGTGCCAGTTGTTCCACAAGTCTTGATCTTACTATTATGCTTTGATAGTTGTGCCTGTGTTAAGGCATCAATCGGGGTGTTGCGTTGTCTGGAGTGAGGTGTACCCAGCAACGCCTGCCAAAGGTTTTGGCCGGGGATTGGTAAACCCGTAACCTCCGGTTGTATCGCTTAACCGGTGACACACAGCATCACTGTATAGCAGTCGGGTCGGGGCGCCACACCTAACCAATCCAAAAATGTGCTAGTGGTAGAACCAGACCTTCCCAAAAACGCCTTTAGCCTTATTGCAGTTCCAAACACTTTTCATTCATCGTTCTATTCTCACTTTTATTTCAGTTTATTTACTTTACAGTTTACTTTATTCGCATTCAACACAATTATTATTTTCCACACCTTTGCTTGTCTAGATTTAAAGATAATTGCAGGTTCAGTACGGTAAACGACGAAAAATATTAACACGAGACCTTTTCTACAGCTCCATCGTGGAGAAAGAACAAAGAAGAGAGCCACACATGAACTCCAAGATTAAGATCTACTAGATTCCCCTCACTTAGAAGAGAGATGAATTGGTGGAATTGTAGATCTGGATCTCCTCTCACTTTCACCCCTGCACTTTCTATCTCTCCTATTCCTTGAATTTCATGTCGGATTGCAGGCTGCAACTCGCCTGCATGAAGCAGTGAACTTGACGTCGTCCCCACCTTCCTCCAGTATCTCACTGGCAGAGATAAGGTAGGATAAGGTAAGAGATGGATTACAAATCCTAAACTACCAAATACACGTACACTGAATATCTCTAACATCCCCGCGAATTTGTAAGATAGCGTCCTGAAGAACATGAGCATCGCGGACGGTCAGACTTGAGAGAAACCGAAGTAGAAGCCAGTGGGCTGACATCCCCCCGTAGTAGGAGCGGAACATCGTGGACGATGTAACACCTCTTAATTTGACTTTTTCACTATTTTGAAATACGAAAAAGACCCAAATATAAAATGCAAAGGTCATCTTATTCAAAACCTCAATCATCACGGCGCAGATGTTGGAATATAGAGAAAGCTGATGAGGTGCTCAAGCGAGGAGATAGCCCTTGTTGCCGATGTCGATGTAGCCAAGAGCTTTGGATGGTGCGGGCTTGGTCGTGGTAGTCGTGCGAGGGGTTGCCGTGGTCGATGTCATGGTCTGGATTACTCGTGTCGATGTAGACGCAGATGAAGCCGTGTGCGCATAGTGCGTGTGGATAGTGACAGAGACGTGTCGGGGAAGCCGTCGAGGATGCCGATGCCAAAGACGATGCAATCCAAGCCATCGAGTACGAGGTGTGGCACTAGTTTGCCAGAATCGGACGCACATCAGGATGAAAGCATACACCAGCTTTGCCAGAACCGAGTATGCATAGAATAAGTCACTGACATGGCCGAGGCAGTCATAGAGGAGGGAGTCATTGTCGAAGAACACTGACGTGCCCAAGCAGCACAGGCTTGCAATTCTTCACCACTCTGAATTGGAGAAACCGGACATTTTACGACAGACCCAAACGAAAGAAGAGATTAAAAATGTCCCACCATAGACCAGCGAACACATTCCCTTGAACGACACACCAACATATTCCAATGCGCGTCACATCCTCTTAGGTAGGGTAGTTTATGCCACTAGTTCCCTTCTTCCTCGACGAATCAAAGGCTTCGGATTGAGCTGCATCCAAATCCTCGACCCATGTGTCCAGTGTCTCGAAATGCCCCACCGAAACACCACCAAGATAAAAACAATGGGGGTCAACAATGAGTCACCCATCATACTATAGAGGAATGATTCCAACAATGCTCACTCATGCACAATGTATCAATACAACACAAAGATTCTACAAAACCTTGTACAGCCACATAGAATGTTCAGATGCGCACCCAATTTTTATTTGACAGTTTAGAATGCTCTTCTGGGCAGTGGGATCATAGGCTCTTTTGAGCCAAATTGGATTTTTTCGATTAGTTACGTCATGTTTGTGGGTTATTTTTCCTAGAGGAAATGACCGAACGTATCATTTTATTCGTGTGAAGAAACAATTGCAACGATGAGAACAGTCCCAATGCTGCAAGAAAAAGAAAAACAACCAACAACAAGCATATATAACCAACTGCACTCGCATCATGGCTTTTGAATACCACAACTGGGCCGAAACCATCCCGGTAAATCCCACATCTCATAGGCTACAACACACAGAGACATATTCCTACAGTTTCGACCAGTGATACAAAATTCTAGGGTTTCCTCACTTCCTATACTCGATCATTTCAGGGCAGTAGCGCCTCGACAACAATTCGACCTGCTCGATGAAATGCTTCTCCCTGTGGCCACCGATGCCGCGCACCATCTGGTTCCATCTCTGGCGACAGACCTCCCCAGATCTGAGTAGAGCGAAACACTTCCCGTTATTGTAACCAAAAAAGATAGCAGCATAGTTCATTTCTTTCGGAATTATAGAGTACCAGCGCACAATGAAATAACCAGCCGTACTTGTGTATGCATGTCAGGATTGGTTATCAAGCAGATTTCGTTTAACTCTGTGCATGATCCAAATGCATACTATCGCTAGCTATCTATTGTTCATCTTAATAAGCATGACACGATTAATTTCACGAGCTAGAATCGGCAGTTACAGTCAGCAGTCAGCACTCACCTGTGATCGAGAAGGCTGTCCCAATCAACATCTCCAACACAAACAGCGTCATCCTTTTGAAGCCTGTTTGTTTTTCAAGAAAAAATTAGCACAAGGAATACATATTGTTCCATGATGGTAGGGCATTGAAAATAGATAGCCCATATAGGAGGCCTAAGCCTGAAAAAACAAGCAAGTCTACATTAAAAGTTAAAACTGGTACAAAAGCCAAGAACAGAGACGAAAAGTGCAGGAATGCCAGACTTTCATTCTGCCCCATTAGGTACAGAGTTGTGGCCCTAAACAACAGAAAACATTCACAACATGACCAAGCAAACAAGAATATAGACAACATGACCAAGGAGGAATTTTAATTCCTACATCTGAACTGCATGCCTTCATGGTACTATGTTATTATGTACACCCACAGCATTATTAGCATCAACGATACATTCATACCTTTAGGAACTAAGAAATATATGTTTTTCAAACCCTGATTTTAGAAATAACTGTTTTTCAAACCCAGTTACTGTTTTAATGGCCAAAAAACAATCGGTATAAGAGTCGATCTTACGCTTCCACCAGTAGATAATCATCAATGTCTGCCCAGATTCCTTTCTTAACCAGTGGAGATGCTAATGTATCGTACCTGAAAGTGGATCAGGAATTAGTGGCCATGTATGCAATATTTAACCCAGTCTGAAGATAACATACATGCATATATAAGAACAAGATTTAGGAAAAATATACTCATTTTAGCTGTACGAAGGATGGGTTAAAACTAGTTCGATCCGATGAAGCCCACACTATCGCATTACCCCAAACATGCCATGCTAAGAGCATCTCCAACCGGAGCACCCAAAGGCCACCCAAACGTCCGGGGGGACCGTCCGGACGGCATTTGGCCCAAAAACCTCCACCCAAAGGAGGCCCCATAGCCACCCCAAACGACCGGGCGGTCCGGCACACCCCAAAGCCAGCCCATATCTGGGGCGGGTTTGGGGCGGCCCGGACGCGTCCGCCCCGTGGTCGCTGACAGCGCGGACCCACGTTTGACCAGCCGGCCACGCGGATAACATAGTTTGACCGGCGTCGACATTCATGGCGCAGCGGCCAGCATTCATGGCGTACCGGCAACCTCCAACTATAAGTACCGGCGCCCGAGCAAACCCTAGTCCACACCCATCCGCATCCGCCGCCGCTCTCTTCCCATCCACATCCGCAGCCGCTCTGTTCTCCTCCACCCGATCCTCTTCTCTTCCACCATGCCTCGCCGCCTTCCCACCACCTGCGCCAAGCTCACGCCGGAGAAGATGGCGCAGATCTACCTCGAAGCCAAGGCACATGATGCGGAAGATGCGGCCTCTGAAGTGGCGGCGGCGGAGGCGGCGGACATGGGCTATGCCATGTTTCGCGAGGACTCTGAGATCGTCGAACTGACGAGTTTGGAGTATATCCGGCAGGCGGACGAAGCGCAATGCGCCCAGGCGGAGGCGGCCACCGAGCAATGGAGAGTGGACGAAGCGCATCACGCCCGGGTCGAGGCGGCGACGGAGCAATGGAGAGCACAGGCGGAGGCGGAGCAGGCAAGGATACACGAGAAGGAGCATGGAGGCGTCAGAGCGGAGCACCGTGCGGCCGAGGAATAGCTCAAGGCGGAGGCGGCTGACCGCATCCTCATAAGCCAGATGAGGAACAGGCTCGGGTTCATCGACAAGCAGATCGAAGCGGAGGCGGCGATTCATGAAGGACGACGCTACGAGGGAGAACCATCCTCTTCAGTCTCGCTCTTCTCTGACTCCGACCAGCAGGGGTCTTCTCCAGCACCTCCACCCGGTGCGGCACAGGGCGCCTCCGGCTCCGGCACCGGCCCAGCAGCAACGGTCATTGTCCTATCCGATGACGAGTAGAATAGGTAGCTATCCGGTGTGGCAGCAAGTGTACGTAGGGTTGGAAGTAGCAACGAGTGCACGTTGCATGCTTTTGTAGTAATTTGCTATCTAAAATTTGAGATATGTGGTTGTAGTGACATGTTTTTAGGGGCTGTCCGGTCACTGTCCGCGGACGCGTCCACGGACAGTTTGGGGGCCAGATATGGGGGAGCCGGTTGGAGATGCTCTAAGCATTGAAACCAAATTGATTTTTTATCTCTAAGTATCAGAATTCCCAGAAAATCTGTATGACTGAAGAATGTTTAACAATAAACCACAATGCACCATCTAGCTGTATGAAGGACGGGCTTGAACTTAAAAATAATTAACATCGATCAAGCCCACAGTATCACTCAATAGCTAATAATACGCATTTTCCCAGCCTATAAATTCAAGCATGCTCAGGTAAGACCTGAACCAATCTGATGCAATTAAAAATAATAAACTGCACTTTATTTCTTAAAATCACCAATTCAGATAAAGATAAAAATAGGAGATGTGAAAATAACGTGCATTAAAGATTGCAATGTACATGGTGTTTACTAGAGATTCAGTGGGAAAACAAAGTTATACATATAAGGGTAGCAAACAGAAATACTAACCACTTCAGGCAGCAATTCTTGTGATTACGGGTGGTCAATTTCTCACTGATGGCCTCCCAGGAAATGTTATCTCTTAGCTGTCACAGAAAATAAGTAAACCCCCTCATAAGATTCATCCACGATTCATGCTATCCAACAACAAGAACAGCTTTGAACATGGAAGCTAGAATAAAGTATAAAATTTACACAGTCAATGTTTTATTTACAACTGTGGTAAACTACAAACCTTCCGATGGTCAGGATTTTTCTTTTGACGAGCTTTTAAACGCAAGTCAATGTTCACCAAATCAAACAACTTTTGGTGCTCATCCTGAGTCCAATACCCTGAAGAATCACCAGTCAAAGAAGCCACCCAGAATAGAGAAGGTCAGCAAGGAGGTTAAATTTTTACATTCACTGGGTATGATGGATCATTTCCACAGTGAAGCCCCAATAAACAGAATTTTGATCAGTACAATCTTTCTATACTTATCCCGTGACCGAACTTTCCATTTAAATGATACCCAGGACATTAAAACGGGATAAATAATCATCTACGAACATAGTTTGTGGTAGTAGAGCCATATTAGCCCCCAACACAAAAATGTTGTTGTTTCAACTATTCTTTCAGTAATTTCAGTAATAACCAAATATGTGAGGTTTGTTGATGTTGCATGTTCGATACATGCACTAAATATTAACTACTCCCTCTGTATCATAATATAAGATGTGTTTAGCTATTCCACTACGGAATATATGGAACAAAATGAGTCAATATACACACTAAAAATAAATATGTTTATATACATTTGTATATTGTCCATATTGGAATACCTAAAACATCTTATATTATGGTACTGAGGGAGTAGTATACAAAGTTGGGTTCAACTACTGCCATGATTACTTTGACATGACCAGTTTGCCGAGTGTGACAAAATAATGTGAGAAAATCATACTCAAAGAATAAAAATGATTAATGCAAAAGTTATCCAATAGAAAAAATAAACAATTACATGTTTAGTCAAGCAGGTGTACAGTCCCGACAGATAAATTAGCTAAGAGATGGCAAAGCTTTAGGTGCAACAGGCACCTTTTTTCAACTTCTCAAGTTTTATTCTTCTCCAAGTATCTTTTACATGGATATCACACTTCCCAAGTTCATTTGCCAATTTCTTCCACTCCGTACCATTTTTTTCGACAAATCTGCATCATAATGAAGTGATCTAACCTTAATTACGTGAAGCAAAGGCCGGGCATACTGAAACATTTGTCAATAACCAATAACCAGAAAGTATTCGACGCATAACACAGATAAATTAATCACTTCACGAGTGGCAACACAATCTAAATCATAGCATCAAACTTGCAGCAGGGCAAACAGAAATTTCCACCACAAAATTTCATTCATGACCACCATGATCTGATATGGGCTGATGCACAATTTGATTCGTGGGGAGTGCATTCTGATGATGATGTCCCCCTTCCTGGGCACGTGCCCGTTCTGTGCCGCAGCATGACTGATCGCCGAAGAGCTCCTATGCGGCCAAACTATCTGGAAGGGCCAGAAAAATCTCGACTAGAGCTGAAAAGGACTGTTTTCCGCTGATGAGCCAGATAGGCACTTCCCTCATCCCTGGGCATTGATCGGCACATAACCACCAAGCAAAAGGTATAAGCATCAGGGGAAGGGAGGAGGTCAACGAACCACCATCACCAATTGAAATCTTTAATAGGAGTAAAGATTTATAAAACACATACTGTGAAGTAGCAGCAAACATAAATTTATCTCAAAAAAATACGATTATTTTTTAATAGCAAAAACGATGGAGTAAACATGGCCACACAGAAAATAAATATAATTTTATTTCAGCACAGGGAATTTATGGTACCGCCGAATATACTCTTTCTCTTCCTGTGTCCATTTACGTCCATCACTCCTATTGAGCAATATGCGTGCCCGCCTGTATATGGCACTGTGAGGTCTATCGGGTAACGATTTCCCTGCAAATAATGTGCATCGACAATTAGCAATGATAAGTTGTCTGCTATTCAGGTCAGGGAAAGAGATGAAATGTGGATTGCTTGGAAATTCGAAGTGAAAAGATGGTCTCAAGAAAATATTTTTTCATACAGGTTCCATGCTTAACTGACATTATTACATAAAGGCAAGCTAATGTGATGCGAAAACATTGAAGAGGTTAGCTCCAGATATTCTCGTCTTACCTATAACATCCCAACAACGCCCGAGCTCTGGGTGTTTATGAGGAGACCGAATCATCTCTAAGCCTTTCTCTCCCAGTTGCTTCATCTAAGTAAGAAACACGGCGAAAATTCTATCAAAATGGCATGCCATTTACAATCATGAACTCCAGATATTTAAGTTTGCTCATTATTTATCACACGAATGCAACAATGTAATAAAGCAGGATATGAAACCTCGGTGTAGCTCCTTATAGCTTCCATGAGGGTGGCGTCTTCCTCCGAGGTAAACCGCTGTCCGTGCACGAATGCAGACTCATGACAGCTCTCACCCTCGCCGCCTTCGATCCTGAACACCTCCACGGAATCCACAAAGCTCACACGCCTACCCTGGTTCTTCGACCGAGCTGCCCCCTCCATTCCTCCTCCGGCACTCCCCTCCTCACTCTTATTGCCATCCTTACCATCTAGTACATCAGATTCCTCTTCCCCGGCAGATTCATCCTTGCCAGGTTCTTTTCCCGTCTTCTTGATCTCTCCATTCTCACCTTTATCATCATTCTTGCACTAGTAGGGAAAAGCCTATTAGTGGCGCACCAAAATATGCTATCAGTGGCGCACTAGTGGTGCGCCACTGATAAGTGTTACCTGTGGCACACTGCTGGTGCGCCACAGGTAACTCAGATTATCAGTGGCGCACCACGGGGTTCGCCACGGATAGCTGCTTCTGGTGCGCCACTGGTAATCTGTGGGGGCACACGGATGGCTCACTCGTGCCACATTATCAGTGGCGCACCAGGTGGTGCGCCACAGGTAATTTACACGGTGCGCCACAGGTATTATGCCCAGTGCGCCACCGATAAGTCCTTGGTGCGCCACTGGTATACTTTTGCAAAATTTTTTAAAAATGCACCGTATTTCGTATTTGCACAGGTATATATGTTGTACAGGTATACAGTACACACATGCAGTAAACAGTTTTTGAATAACACAAGTTCATCACATATGATATTAGAATACATACATCACATGATTATGAATAATACAAAGTGTTCCTCACCGGCCAAGGTTCACCACACATTTGATACTAGATAACATACTTAGCAAATTCGAAGGTACTATAAAAACAACAGCAGCAACAATTTTCTGAATAACGTTTACAAGACACAAATAAAAGTTGCGACCATCACTGCTTCTTGCTCGCTTTCTTTTTCGGCAACGGCGGGAAAGGGTCCGTGCCATTTAGAGTGTTGAATGGCCTATAGTCACCCTGATCTTCTGAGCGTCTTTCAACGTCGGCGTTGGCTGGCGGAGAACCGTAGTAGAATAGCCCCTCCTTACGGAGAACATCGTTGTTGATTGTTGTCGCAATCGTATGCTGGATGCGAACGAATTGAAGTCTGTGATGCGAATCAGTGGCGTCCGTCATGTTCTTCAGGCACCATGTGCGGAGTTGCCCTGGCAACTGTAGTTGCTGCATATCCCTTACGTACTCCCGGATGAGCATTAAGACGTAGAAGGCGTCCAGCTTACTGCTTTCCGGCTGCGTGACGGATTGGAAATCCGTTTTGTGGCCGAATACCAGCTTTCCTTCTCTAACATGTTTTCTCTCCACCGGGTACCCATGGAAGGCGCATCCGGTGAGAGCCTCATCCATAACACTCTTGATGGGTCCATAGTCTTTCTTGTAATGATGCCTCCCCGAGTCCAAATAAATGGCCTCCGACTTTTTTGGAAATGCAACAATGAGGACACAGTATTTGTTCCTGCAAAAGGAGACCATCATACTCAAATTAACCATTGTATGGACAAAACTCGACGAAAAGCATGTAATGGCGGCTAGCGAATGACTTACTCAGGAAAGTATGGCATTAGAAAGGCTGTCTTGTCCTGATGCTGTATGAAGAATTTTTGTATATAGAGCGCCGCTTCTCGCGCACCATCACTGTGGTTCAGGCGGCCCTCTTGCAGGTGGTAGGGGTCCATTATCGCTATGATCTTGGTTTCCTCTTTCATAAGCTGGTACTGCATACTGAGACATAGCAGGCGGACGAAGCATATGGGGAGTCGTTTCATATGGTACATGTCGAAGATCTCTTCAAATCTAACGAAGAACACATCCGAGGGGTATTCATCGGCATAGCCAAGGTTCTTTGGTACCTTTACCGGGTAAAGAGGGTATAATGGATTTGAGGAGCTGAGAAGAAGTTTCTCCACACGATGAATACCTTCATGGAGACTCTTCATATCTCCCCTCAGTAGTTTCGATAGTCTCGGCGGCAGGATCGGTTTAGCCAACTGATGAAACGAATGCCATTCGGAGACGCCTACGTTGTCTTTAGCCCGTAACGGCTCTTTGGTCTTTGGCGCTGGCTGGCTGCTGGAGGCAAAGTCATTCTTCACTTTTCTTTTCCGTGCTTTATTACGCCTCTTCTCTGCCGCTGTGGGAGGGATGGTCCCTTTCTCAATCTCCGGCATGACCGCCTTGAGGAGTGTCTCCTGGCTGAAAGGCTTGTTGCCTTGTTGATCCTCGGTGAAGGGTGCAGCTTCAGGCGTTCCTTGAGAATGGAACAGACGCTTAGTGCATTGACGAGGAGCCTGAAGATCCTCATCCACTAAGTCATCACTATCATGGTCATCATCCCCTCCTTGCATTAGCTGATCGACATGATGAATCGCCGACCCTGGTGGAAAGGCTAGTGCACTGCAGGTTCATCTTGAGTCTTGTGGTCTGGTGGCATGCCCCAGATGTACTGCCCCAACTGTTCTTCTTGTTCTTGATCCGGCGCATCCGGCGCCGGCCCTACCAGTGTTTGCTGTGGCGGGGTGCAGGTGATAGGAGGGTCCAAACGGATCAGTGCCTTTGGCCATGTCATGGGATAACCCAAGCATCCTTGGAGGGTTTTCTCTGAATCGGCACCCGCGGGTTGAATTGGAGGATAAAGATCACCACAACCATAGAGCACCCGATGAATATGTACCCGAAACACGTCAGGGGCCATAGGCAGGTTGTGCATCACGCGTTGAAGTGGTGACATGATGCTTGCCGTTGCCACATCCCGAAGCTCATTATCCACACGCAATAGCAACGTGCATCCCACCTCGTCGGCCTGCGAAAACATGCATGTTAAGGCGTAAGAGAGGGCGCCAAGGATGAGGTACATACATAATTTGTTGATACTTGTGACGCTTAATTACCGTGAGGGCTTCAAGCTCGGCCAATGGCGTTGGACCGCGGGCGGCGTGGAAGAGATGATGGAGGGGCTGCTAAGATGCACGCTGGCTGGCGAAACCCCTTTAGCAACTTCATTGTTGGCGGCCGGCGTCGCATCCTCCCTACCACAAGTAGGGTTGGCGGCCGGACCATCCATCGTAGGCGCCAGATTGTTGGAGTTGCTTTCGACAAAGCTGGGCATGATAAACGGCCCTTGTTGCCCTTGGACCATCCAAGTTTTGACCGACTCCATCAGGCAAGGCATGATGGCAGTGAGCGACTGCTGCAGTTGGTTTTGGACTAACACGGGCACGGTTGCTTTCACCTCCTTATCCACAGCCTCCTTTAAATCCATCTCGGTGAACCTTTTCCTCTCGTTTCGCACCTCCTTGGACTCTTTATTATAATAGTAAGAGTGTTTGTGATGCTTACCGGCGCCTACCACACGGCCCTTGTGCGGTTGTTCTGTCGCCGGCCTACTTCACCTGGTTGTACGCTCTGACAAAAGCAGTGTCCCAATACGGGGCCTTCGACGACGAACCATCAGAGGAGGTTTGAGTAGATTGCGCCATTTCTTCCGCCTGGAGAAGTAATGTGAACCGTTTAGAAACGACGTGACTGCTATATAATTTAATGGACTTGATTAGAAGCATTTTAAACTGGTAAATTCCTTACCAGAATCTTCTTCTCAAGCTCCAAGACCTTTCTCCCGTCTTGAGGTCCCCGGTGTCCTTATCATGCTTGTATCGGGCCCTGATCGCTCTGCGTGCCAACGGGTCCGTGAACTTGTCCCAGGGGTTCTCCTCACCAGGAGGGCGCTTGGCGTCCTCTTCGTCCCATTTGGGCTGCTTTCCGGCATAACCACGGCTTCCAAGAGTGTGGTCACCTATGTTCTTGTCCCGCATTTCCTTCCCCCACCCCCGTTTGGCAATCGCTTCTGGGGTGTTCTCGGCGTCCTTGAAAGTAGTCCATGCGTCCGCCGAAATTTGGGGAAAGCGGCGGTGAACCTCCTCGAAACTGCAATCTGTATCAAGCATCTTCCTCAGCCTATATTTCCAAGAGCCTAAACCTTTGCTGATCTTGCCGAGGGCAGCTGTGTTTACTATGTTGTTCTTCTCTAGGTTATTGTACGGCTGCGGGAACTTGTACCGCTGATGGACCCTCTTAATGAGGAGCTTTTCGAAAGGCTCTTTGTCTTTGTACCTTAGGTGCCCGTCATTGATCGAGCACATTTCTCGAGCAATGGCGGCACAGGTGTTGCCAAATCCCCTTGCATAATTCTCAGGTTGTGTAGGTAAACCACTGGTGACGTCCACCTCTGTGATTTCTAGTCGGCCGGTGCCCACCAAGTTTTGGCGCCTTTCCTTCCGCTGACGCTTGGCGGAGGCGCTACCTGAGGTAGTACCATCTGTGCCGCCGCCGCCGTTGTCAGTGGTGTTGTTGTCCGTACCCTCATATCCACCGTCCTCCATATCTTGCGAGAAATATCGCAGGTAGTGGTTCTCCAAGTCTTCATCTTCGGAACCAGCATGAGGCCGAGAACCACCGGCTTCGTCGTTGTCCGCCATGTCTACACAAATAAGTAAATAGCACGGTATTAGTAACAAAACAAAACGAAAAAATTCGCCATGACCTTTGCTAAAAAGTCTAGCTATGGAGTGCGATAAATTTGCCGAAACGGAAGTGAATCAACATTTCGGCAAATTTCAGCAACTCCACATATGTTGCACATACATCCATCCATCCATCCACAACATATACATTCAC
Source organism: Poa pratensis (assembly GCA_947311845.1). Classification (NCBI taxonomy): domain Eukaryota; kingdom Viridiplantae; phylum Streptophyta; class Magnoliopsida; order Poales; family Poaceae; genus Poa; species Poa pratensis. The sequence continues at coordinate 486,949 of CAMZMU010000101.1, forward strand.
ATTCCATCCATTCACATCCATCCATTCTCTAAAAAAATTCATCTACAAATTTGAATACATCTATTTGAAACAGCAAAATAAAGAAGTGACCACATTTGAATACATCTACAAATTATCAGTAAGGAACCAGCAACATAAAGTATCAAAATTTCAATTTGGCATTTAAGCAAACACCTATGGGGCAGCTTGGGTAGGGGAGGGAGGGGAGGGAGAGGAGAAGCACCTCGGGGCAGAGGGTGTGGGGGCGGCGCCGGCGGCTCGGGGCAGAGGCTGTGGAGTTCGTCGGCGGCGTCTCGGGCAGAGGGTGTGGGGGCGGTTGCGGCGGCTCGGGGCAGAGGCTGGGGGGCGGCGCCGGTGGATCGGGCAGAGGGTGAGGGGCAGCTCCGGCGGCGTGGGGCGACGGGGAAGAGAGGAGAGGGCGGCTCCGCGTGGGGCGTCGGCGGCGAGGGGCAGCTCCGGCGGCGTGGGGCGTCGACGGCGAGGGGCGGCCCCGGCGCGGGTGTTCGTGGTGGCGCGGGGATGAGGACTTGTGAAATTTTGGAAACGAGTGGATGAGGGAGGCGCGGGGATGGGGCCCACATGTAAGTGACCCAAACTTATCTGTGGCGCACCAGCTGGTGCGCCACAGATAAGTTATGGGTCACTTACATGTGGGCCATGCGGTGCGCCACAGGTAACTTATCTGTGGCGCACCAGCTGGTGCGCCACAGGTAACCTTGTGGTGCGCCACAGATAACCTGGGACCTTTTTTCAAAGTTTTAAAAAACTGACCCTTTTTTCAAAGTTTTCAAAACCAGAAATTATTTAAATTGCATAATTTTGCACATATATTTGACAATATTGTTCAGATAGTTGAAAAAATTCAAAAAACTTCAAAAAATTCAAATATTCACAAATTGTCCACACAATTAAGATAGAATAAGAGGGATATTACAAATGAGGGATACAATATTGTTCTCATATCAATAAGTGTGCTTCATGAGTTGATCGCGATATATAAGTGCATAGTTATACAAATGAGGGATACAAAATAATAAGTGCTTCAATCATCAGTGTTTGGCAATCTTCTTTCCTTTTTTTGTCGACGTTGCAAAATTTAGCCCGACATTGTGACTTTTTCTTATGTACGGAGGACCTGCTGACTTGGGTGGTACCGTGGTCCTGCTTCTTCTTGTGGTGTATGTTTCCTTATTGTTGTCGTAATCTTCAATATTTGGGTCACCGTACTTGTCAAAGTCGTCCTCATTGGCGACTCCATCCATTCCGGCGATGTTCCTTTTGCCTCTCCTCACAACAACACGGCTAGGCTTGGACGGGTCGGTTATGAAGAAGCATTGTGTGCAGTGCTTAGCCAGTATCCATGGCTCATTTTTTGCGGTGGCCTTGGCGCTTGATTTGGCTTTGGGTATGGACATGGTGATGAAATATCGGTCTTCGGGAGTGACGTTCTTAGCCCATCTGACACGAAAATCGGCACCTTCTCTCCAGAGTAGTTTAGCTCCCATATCTCCTCGATCCTTCCATAGTATCTTGTCAGCACGTCACCAGTGTAGGATTCCACCGTTACCCCTGAGTTCTGATAATCAGAGTTTTTGTCCTTCTCCTCCGTGTAGAATGTGAACCCGTTGATATCATACGCTTGAAACGTCTGGAGGTTGGTCGCGGGTCCATGTGCCAGTGCGAATAAGAAAATGTCATCCTCCGAGATCATTGGCGGCGGATTAGCCTTAAGCTTTTCTTTGAACCAACCCGCGAAAGAGGAGTTGTGCTCTCTGATTATTTCTCCCTCCGTTCTCGTCTTGCCTCTATCACCATACTTCTTCCTAATTGAGTTTTGGTGCTCCGTCAAATAATCGTCAACCATATCAATGTGTTGTAGTGCTACTAAGTTGGCCCTGTCAAAGTCAGCGCGTCGACCTTCAAAGTCCACATGCAAATCCCTCCGGCCATTTCTGTGACCTGATCCAAGTAGCTTGCCGAGGTGCTTGTTTACGGGCAAACCAACAGGGTTCTCGAGTTCTAGAAAGTTCGTGCAGAAAGAGATGCACTCTTCGGTGAGAAAGCCTTGGACGATGCTTCCATCCGGACGGGCCCTGTTACGAACAAATCCTTTGATGACCCCATTCAACCGTTCGAACGGCATCATATTGTGCAGGAACAGCGGCCCGAGATGGATTATATCATCCACGACATGGACCAATAGATGCACACAGATGTCAAAGAATGCTGGCGGGAAGTACATCTCAAGCTCGCATAGTATCACAACGATCTCTTCCTGTAGCCTATCGATCTGCTGCCGGGTGATCGACTTTCGAGAGATGACGTCGAAAAAGTTACAGAGGCCAAAAAGTGTTTCACGGACGTGCTTGTCCATTATCCCTCTGATTGCAACCGGAAAGATCTGCGTCATCATCACGTAACAGTCATGAGACTTCATCCCGCTGAAGCATTTTTTCTTCGGGTCTAGGTATCTGCTTATCAACCCCGCGTAACCGATAGGCATTTTGACTCCTAGAAGGCACTTGAAGAGCTGATTGATCTCATTCTCGTGCAGAGTGCAGCTGGAGGCGGGACAATAGTAGTCATTGTTCCTCTTAACCCTTTTGTCCCTGTGACCGTCTGTTTCCTCATCCGACTGATCTTCCCCGGCCTTTTCTGGGTTCCCCCGTGAAGCTCTGCCCTTAAACCATAATGTATCAAGTCGCGCCTTGCTTTCGGCCCATCTTTGGTCCTCTCCGCCATGTTGACCACGGTGGCAAACAAACTCTCGAACACATTCTTCGTGATATGCATTAGATCAAGGCAATTAGGCGTACCGAGGATGGGCCAGTACGCCAAGTCCCAAAACACGGACCTCGCCTTCCATACATCCAGGAGCGGAGGTGCCTTCTTCTTCTTCTTTCCCGGCGCAGGGCACTCTTCCCAGTTATCCAGGAGTGTTTTGATCTCTTCGCCGCTTCTCTTACGTGGAGGTCCTCGTGGCTCTTCTTCATTGTTGAACAGGTCTCCACGCTTTCTCCACGGGTCTTTCTTATCAGCTAGCCACCTTCGGTGCCCCATGTAGACAGTTTTCGAAGACCCCTCTTTCGGTAGCTGTAGGTAACAGGTACCGTCCATGCACCTGACGCACGCATGGTGTCCTTGAACCACCTGGCCCGAGACATATCCGCAGCCGGGCAAATCGTGCACCGTACAGAGCAAGGCGGCTCTCAATGGGAAATACTCTTGAGCGACGGTGTCCCATGTGATGACCCCTTCCGGTGCCCATAACGTGTCCAACTCATCTTTCAGTAGCTTCAGATACAGATTGATGTCGCTGCCTGGTTGTTTCGGCCCTTGAATGAGCATGCTCATGTGAATGTACTTCCTCTTCATGCAAAGCCAAGGGGGGAGGTTGTATATCCACACAAACACTGGCCAGGTGCTATGTGTGCTGCTCTGTTTGCCAAATGGGTTGAGTCCGTCGGTGCTCGCACCCAACCTGATGTTCCTTGACTCTGCCCCGAAATCTCGATCGTAGTTGTCTAATGCTTTCCACTGGGTTGCATCCGAAGGGTGTGTCAGGATTGCCTTATCCATCCGGTTTGGGTCCTTTAGCAGTGCCTTCTTTCTATCCGCGTGCCAGCGCATGAGCTTTGCTTCCTTGGGGTCCAGGAAATACCTCTGCAGACGGGGAATGAGCGGAAAGTACCACACAACCTTTCGAGGAGCTTTCTTCGTCCCTTTCTTGTATCGAGCAAAGTTGCACACTGGACATTTGGTCTTGTCCGCGTCCTCTTTCCGAAAAATGTAGCAATCATTGATGCATACATGGTATCTTTCGTGCGGTAAATCAAGAGGGCACACGATTTTCTTGGCGTCGTCAAGACTCTTAGGACACGTGTTCTTCTCCGGAAGGACATCCTTCCAGTATAGCAGATTAGCGTCGACGCTAGCGTCGGTCCAATGGTGTTTTACCTTCATCTGCAGAACATCGAGAGATACTTTCAAGCGGGTGTCCTCAGGCCTGCAACCTGGATACAACGGAGTATTCGAATCTATCTCAAGTTGCCCCAACTTAGATTTCTCTCTAGCAGCAGCTCTATTGTTACTCGTCGGCCTTACAAGCAATTCTTGCAAATGAGGATCCTGCAAGAACGAAGTTAGCGGCGTCGTCTCCGCATCAACAACGTCCAGTTCTCCATCGTCATGTGCGGTAGGCTCTTCGTCTTCTTCCACCTCGTTGTTATTCTCAACAATCATCATGTCATCATGATGCCCTTCGTCGTCATGTACTGCCATCGGCGCTGCATGGACCTCCTGTACATCATCTTCATCATTCATCCAAGGGGAGCCATCCATGAAACCACGCATGAGCAGGTGATCCCGCACTACACCGGAATAGGGGTGGTGCAAGGTCATTGACTTGCATTTTCGACACGGACATCTTATCTCCTCATCCTCATTTTTGTACATGTCCTCTATCGCGTGTCTCAGATATCGGTCCACTTTCCTTTCGCTCATGATGACCATTATCACCTGCACGTCCAACGGTACACATATAAGCAAAATAATTAAGTAGTACCATCTCATTAGTTGTTGTCACGCAAAATTTCGGCATGACCTCCCTACAAATGGGACCGAGGAGTTTGCCAAAGTTTTGCCGAAACGGAAACGAATCAACGTTTCGACAACATTTGGCAACTCATTTTCATGTCACATATTTTCATTTATTTAGTAATCACAATCTCGCACAAATCTCACAATTTTATTTATTTACATCATCCAATCCATATAGTCGTCACCTTACACACACGAGAAGAGATAACCGCGAGACGACACGTCGACGAGCTCAAGCTTGTTGGAGAGGGGAGAGAAAAAGTAGATCTATAGGTGTGGGTGAGATTTTAGAAGGTAGATCTATGCCATGGATGTAGGAGATGTGTATAAGGGAGATTTAGCAACTAAAAGTGATTAGATTGACCAAATTTGGTCCAAAATGGGGAGGAAATGAGGTAGGAAGGAAGAGATTTCGAGCTAAGAACAAAGGGGGAAGTGAGGTTGCAATAATGGAGGTGGAGGTAGGTGGGGCGACTTTAAGTTGTCTGCCCAGGTTACCAGTGGCGCACCAGATTAAAGGTGCGCCACTGGTAAATAGTACCAGTGGCGCACTGGGTCTGGTGCGCCACAGGTAAAAAATTTACCAGTGGCGCACTCGGGCTGGTGCGCCACAGGTATTCTCTCCCCACGATTCAAAATACCTGTGGACAAATACCTGTGGCGCACCAGCCACAGTGCGCCACTGGTAAATTTTTTACCTGTGGCGCACCTCCGGCTGGTGCGCCACAGGTAAAAAATTTACCAGTGGCGCACTACTGTGTGGTGCGCCACTGGTACTCTCTCTCCTCCACCTCGAATTTTTCATGTTTTATCTGGAACTTACCTGTGGCGCACCAGGTCTTTGGTGCGCCACTGCTAAAAATTTACCAGTGGCGCACTGAAATCTTGTGCGCCACTGGTATTTTTTTTCAAAACCCAGCAAACCTGGTGAGAGACTATCAGTGGCGCACAAGTGGCTGGTGCGCCACTGATAGGCGCTCACCTATAAGCTTTTCCCTACTAGTGTTGGTGTGGGTGCTTGTAACACCCCAAATTTTGGCCCTTTTGAAATTTTCCTAAAATGCATTTGTTTCTTGACTTCGCGTGCATTTGGATTTAAACCTCTGGAAAATTCTTTTAAAATCTTGAACCTATGCAAACATGATAAATCAAGTGGGATCTTGTGCTTTCCATTCTCCTCCCACTTGGTACTTGCAATTATGATTTTACCCCTGGGTAATTATTTATTTGAGAAATTCTTTTTCTGTTTTGAAAATAACCCTTTTATTTGACCTTACAAAGGAACCCCTATTTTTTATGTCTCCAAAAATTCTGCAAAAATTAGGGAACCTTCCCTAGTTGATGTGGATCACTTTTATAAAAAAATATATGGCCAGGACTTGGGAAATTTTTCCTCCACAAATCCTTTTGTGTTCTGCCCCTTTTTCCAAATCTTTTTAAAACCTAGCCAAACTATTTTTCCTGGATGCAACCAAGGCATGGATAAGCCCTCCTTGATCATTCCTACCTCAGGACAAAAGGGCTGGTCCATCTAACATCAACTACCCCTCCAAACATTAAAACCCACTTTTGGCCAGTATAGTTTTTCTCAAATTCTAGTCGGACCAAGTTTGGTTTTTGCCAAAACTCCAGTCAGCAAACTTGTAGGGATTTGCATTTGGCGCACGGTGACGCAAGTTTCATCCCGTTTGGAGCCGTGAGCTGAGAGAATCGAGGTGATGCCGCTTCTGGCATGGCCAGAGCGGTGATCACCGTCGCCGTCGACCTGCCAGGCGGCGCCGCCCGTTTGTGGTCACCGGAGGAGAGACGCCCCGCACGCACCAGCAGGCCCCCGAACTCCTCCACCTCCTCTGCACTTCCCCTGCACCACGCGTCGCCGCAGGGAGCGCCGGACGGCGGCCGCGCGCAACGCGCCAGGCGCTACCCGATGCGCCGCACGGCACAGCGCCGCCGGGCCCCTCCTGTCAGCGCCCTTTGCGCCGCTCGGACCGGTCCGTCGCCGCCGCGTTTCCCTCGTGCACCTCCTGTGCCACCGCTCCCTCAATGCTCCGCCACCGTCGCCACCACACGAGGCCGCCACCTCACCGCACCATTAACTCCGGCCGCTGCTCGGGGACGCTATAAAAGGCCACCCCCGCGCCGTTCCTTCACCGCACCACCTCTCCCACTCCCTCACTCGCCCTCCACCCCAGCCACGAGCCCAGAAGAGCTATCCATCGCCGGAATCGAGCTCTCCCTCACCGCACTGACCCCTGCTCGATTCACCCACCGTAGCCACCCCTTGGTCGATTCCTTCCACCCAGAGCACCCCTGGACCATGGCGGTGACGATGCCGTGCTCGCCGGGGTGATTGGAGGTCGGAAACGACGAGTTCATCCACGACCGCGTGCTGCCGCCGCCGGAGAAGACGCTCTGGTGCAGCCAGAGGTCGCCGTGGTCCGCGAGCGCGTGGACGAGCTGCGCAACCCCTTCCCGAGCCCGTCTGCTTCCTCTCCCTCCCCTCTGCCTCGCCCTAGCCGCCGCATTCCGTCGCCGGTGAGTTCGCCGGAGCTCTGCCGGACTTCTTCTGTTTTTCCCGCGCGTGGAGAGGATACCGTTTCGGGTTTATGTGTCACTGACAGTGGGACCCGCTGTCAGGTTTTTAAACATTTCTGGAAACGTTTTCTGTTTTGATTTTCTGTTTATTTTTCTACTGAAAATTGGCAGAATTTAAACCCATTTTCAAATGGCAATATCTCTCTGAAAAATAGTCAGAAAAATATGAGACCAATTTTGTTGGCTTAGTTTGATTTTTCTCTTTCCATTGGAACCAGAAAAGATTTATTTGGAAATAGTTGATTTGGCATTTATTTAAATCATTTAGGATGATTTGTGATGCATGTTTATCTCGTTTTGAATAGATTCAAACCTCGCCGACGGATTAGGAGTTACCCCTGAACCTGAAGGCAAGCCACCAACCCATTTACAAACTTGGTCGACTTAGGAATATTTCGTCTGTTGAATTATTATCTGTTGCATCTCACATGTCATACCGCATGCTATATTATTGCACCACCTTATTTTGCTTACCTGTGCAACACTCACATTCTCGGGGCAATGGCCGGGTCTCCCGCCTCAGCCGAGGGAATGGGGGAATTATTACAACTGTGCGTCTCGCTTGCGGGGCTTTGTTTGGTTTTCTTCCTCTGCGCCGAGGTGAGGAGCGGACGAATGTCGTCTTATGATCCTCGGGGTTGGGGGCATTCGCCAAAAGAGTTAGTTGCCTTGTCCCACCGTCAAATATGGTTGGCATAGACCTTCCGGACTGCGACGCATGGGAGCTGCCTTTCTGGTTCTTTTTGCCGAGATGCTGACACCACGTCGGGGTAACCCTTGAGTGGAATGGATGCTCTCTTTCTTATGAGTGCTTTTCGGTTATTCTTTTACGGTGACACTCCCATTTTCGGGGCAATTGCAGGGTCTCCCGCCTCAGCCGAGGAAGTGGGGGAAGTTATTATACTGTTGTTGTTATTGTTTTATCACTAACCCCCGAGTGACACCGGCCGGGTCTCCCGCCACCGTCACCCGGGTATTATTGTTATTATTGTTATTACTGTTATTGTTGTTATTATTGTTGCTATGGTTATGTTTATTCATGCAAGTATTATGTTGTTGTTATATGCTTTGCGTATGTTGCTTGCTATGTTGGAAACTGAAGTAAGAAATTTGACTAAGAAGATAATCACCTCCCTCGACTAGATTGAGTCACTTAGTGCCACTCACCAAACACCTTGCACAACCATGCGTCGTTCACATGGGCGGACCATGACTAAGTATTTTATCAGGCCTCCTTTGACGCCACCCTTTTGGCAAGTCTAGTCGGTTACCTTTGTGGTCGGGGCTAGGCTTGTGAAGGTTCCGGAGCTAGGCGTCGCTCATTGGTTGGGGACGTGCCGGATTCACTTCTTCATAAGACGTAGAGTTATGTCGGTGGCTATACAGGGAGTGTCCGGGTAGGATAACGGTTGTGGAAGTGTGGGTTTGTGCTGTCGCCGTGATTGGTTCTAGTACTATGGTACCGGCGGTACAAGCCTAGACTTCAGCGTGTGGATAAATGTTGCAACCTCTCGAGAGTGTAAACTAGATTCTAGCCTGTCCCTGGGTTATGGGACTTGTTTGGGTCAAGTCACACTAGGGGTCAGTCCAGTCGAACTTGGAGAAATAACTAAGTTGAAACCATCGAACACAGGAATTGTTGTGAGTCTAAGCCAGAGTTGGCTATGGACTCGGAATGTTGTTGTTAAGCCAGAGTTGGCTAGAGGCTTGAATGCCTAGTTGTGGTTATGAGTTGTTGAGTGAGAAACGTGATCTCACTCGATAACGTGAAAACCTCCCTACTAAGGTAAGTAGGTAAGTTATGTCCAACCGTTAAGCTTGGACTCATCCTCGCACCCGAACTCTTGCCATGCTACTTCTGAACCATGCCATGCCATATAGGTAGACCTTGTTTGCTTTTGGGCTGTTGTCTTGCGAGTACTTCAAGTACTTACCTGGCTTTTCATGTGGCCAGACCCTGCTGAACCAGTGCCGAGTACCCGCTCTACGAGAACTAGGAACCCGTATTCCAGGCAGAACCCTGTGGAGTAAAGCCCGTTGTCGCCACGCTACCGTCTATGTTTCCGCTGCCACTTCCGCTTGAGGCCGATGTTAGAAAAATAATGTACATACTGTTGTGTGCGCCGTTGCGCAAGAGCGGGAGCCTCACCCCGTGATTGTAATATGTTGTATCTGTTCGAACTCGAAGCCTTATGAATAAATTTGGTTATGCTTTGTATCAAGCTGTCATATATCCAGTGTTTCTGGGACTGGTATATGGGGTGACTCGATCATCTGGATCGGGGTGCCACAGAGCTTGGTATCAGAGCCTAACTGCCTGTAGGATACCCTAGTTCTGGACGACGTAAATTAGAACTCGTTGTGTTGCCAACTTTTCCTGTTTCTCTGTCTGTTGTGCTTTTAACTTAACGCTCACCGTGTTTGATTTTTGTCTCTGTCACAGATGGCAGAGTTGCTCGCTGAGACTACCGCCGTGTACGTTCCCGGCTTTCCGCAGTTTCTGAGGGAGATCTGGGGCCACCTCTACCCAGGCTCACCTCCCCCGACTTACCACGTGTACCACACCGTCTCAACAGGACCACGCGGAGTTCACCGCCACCGTCCGCCTTCGTCCGCAGCCCTTGTCCGCTGGGGTCGAGCACGGTCTCACTTCCGGTGTCTGTACACAGGCGTCTCGCGCCATCCAGGAGGCTGCAGGAGATGCCATCCTGTTCCTCCGCACCGTCGACCCCGTGATGAGGCAGTGCACCCGTTACATCTACTTTCCGAGGTTGGCTGTAGACAGCGGGGATACCCTTTTCCCCAACCCAGGTGACCCTAGCTCACCCCTCTCCGCCCTTATTCAGTACACCACTCACCTCCACCAGTACCTCCACACCACCCTCCTCCAGCTTGCCTCACTTCGCGCCAACGTAGCCTTGGCCGAGATTACGCGAGCTTCTGGACCCGGCACTCCTAGTCGCCCACCTAGTCTCCCCACCTTTAGGCTCAGTTCCCTCGAGCAGATTAGGAGGGGGCTTGCCCGCCACTCCTCGTCTACCGCTCCGACGCCACCTTCCCGCACTCGCAGCGCCACTTACTTCTACTCGCACACCTCCCCGTTCGGTCTCAGCGTCGTCGCGTCAGGCCGAGCCGCAGAGTCACTCCGGAGACTCCCGTGACGACCGCGCTTCACCCGACTACAGTCCCGCGAGGAGCCTCTCGACACCACACACCAGCGACACCCCTCGAGATGGAGTTCTAGACGCTTGGAGACGACATCGCTTAGTGTACCATACCTTCCGATGTATCGCGTGCTTGAATAACGTAGTGGGAGAGTTGCACTCGGCAGCTTGTACCCTGTGCTTGTACTTGTATCATATGCGAGTAGCTTGTATCTTTATCTTGCATCTTTGTAAAATAGTGAGTGCTTGGATCTTGTACCCATCATCCATTGTATAACATCATGCTTGTGTTTCTTTTGCAAACTGAGTTTCCATTTGGTTCTTCTTTGGATGTTACCCTTCCCCATATGGATGCTCATGATCCGCGCCGTTACATTCAACAGTTCAGGATGAGGCCCAATACTGGTGCAAGTGGCAGCCAAGGAACCCCGGTTCGTCGTTCCGCACGACAAGCTGGCGAGGATCCCGAGCCGCCGCAACCACCTCCTCCTCCTCCACCAAGTCAGGAACCAAGCCCAAGTCAGTTTATGATGATGATGGATGAACGCCACAACCAGCATCTGACTCAGATCATGAGAGAGTTTGGCACATACATGCAAGCCCGTAATGCTCCAACCGCAGGCCGCTCAAAGTTGCAAGACTTCCACGCACACACCACCCAAGTTCGCGTATGCTGATGACCCACTTGAGGCTGATGATTGGCTCCGTGCTATGGGAAAGAAACTGGAACTCGCTCGCGTGGACGAGCTGGACCAAGTGCCCTTCGCCACCCACTACCTTGAAGGCCCTGCCAGCATTTGGTGGGACAACCAAAAGGAGCAAGAGGCGATGGACCCCCGTCACTGGACGGAATTTCAGGAAGCGTTCCGTCGGCCTATATCCCCTCGAGCGTCATCAAAATGAAACAGCAAGAATTTCTAGCCCTTACCCAAGGCAGCAAGTCCGTCAGTGAGTATCTGACGAAAGTTCAACAACCTTGCTCGCTATGCACCTGATGACATCAGCACAGAGAAAAGAAGAAGATAGGTTTCTTCATGGGATGCATCAAACGATAAAGACTCAGCTCAGTGTTCTGCAATTCCCAGATTTCCAGTCCATGATCAACACGGCACTGATTTCAGAAGGAGCACCGCTCAATCTATGACTCCCACAAGAGGAAGTTCGAACCCCGTAAGAACCAGCATGAAGGAGGATCTTCAAAGCCACGCACTTGGCAGCCCAACAATCATACTTCAGCTCCTACGAACTCTTGGAACCAGCCCAGAAAGAAGGATATCCCCGAGAAGGATTCTACCACAAGCGCCCACTCGTGGATGATTGCAAGAGGGAGAACTCCTGTTTCAAGTGCGGCAAGACAGGACACTACATCAAGGATTGTCCTCTCCACAACGGCAACAACAGCAACTCCAGCAACAACCACCCGCGGGTGCGATCAAGCCACCCAAGTTGCCCGTGTGCACCACATGTCAGCAGAGGAAGCCTATGAAGCGTCAGACGTAGTGCTTGGTACGTGTACTATCAACACTAAACCCGCACTGATTTTATTCGATTCTGGAGCTTCCCACTCTTTCATCTCGAAAGATTTTGTTGCCAAACACCGTTTTTCCGTTTCCCTTTGGGCCATCTTTTGGTGATACAAACCCCCGCCTCTGAGATGAAAACAACACCATGTGTCAAGATCTGACAATCAGCATCAATCAAGTGAAATTTCCCGCTCAGCTCAGCACCCTCAATGTGCCCGGTCTCGACGCCATCCTGGGTATGGATTGGTTAGTTCAGCATGCAGCTCAGATCGACTGTGCAACAGAGCAGTTACTCTCACCAACCCGGAAGGCATCCGTACCACTTATGTGCCAAATAAGCCTCACCAGATAAATGCGAAGATGTTTCTTGCTCAAGCCCCGGAGATAGGGGAAGTATATGTGGTCAGTGAATACCCGGATGTTTTTCCAGATGAGCTACCCGGAATGCCCCCTGACCGTGATATTGAATTTGCTATTGAAGTGTTACCGGGAACAAACCCAATATTCAAGAAGCATTACCGTATGACAAGTCCCGAGCTAGTGAAGAAGCAGCTTGATGAACTGATCCAGAAGAAATTCATCCGCCCAAGCATTTCACCGTGGGGATCACCGGTTTTTTTGCAAAGAAGAGCGATGGTACCCTCCGATTATGTATTGACTATCGTGCTCTCAATGATGTCACCATCAAGAATAAGTACCCACTCCCAAGAATCAATGATTTATTCGACCAACTCCGTGGTGCCCGAGTATTCTCCAAGATTGATCTCCGCAGGATTACCAGCTGAAGATTCGGAAAGTGATATTCCCAAGACCGCCTTTACCACCAGATATGGATTGTATGAATGCACGTTATGTCCTTCGGTCTAACAAATGCCCAGCCTACTTCATGGGCATGATGAACAAGGTATTCATGGAGTATCTCGACAAGTTTGTTGTGGTGTTTATCGACGACATCCTCATCTACTCCAAAAATGAGGAGGAGCACGCCGAACACCTCAGAATGGTTCTTGGAAGAATGCGTGAGCAACAACTTTATGCCAATACAGCAAATGCCAGTTCTGGTTAAAGGAAGTGGAATTCCTAGGACATGTGTTATCTGGAGCCGGTGTGGCTGTAAACCCCAACAAGATCTCCGATGTGTTAAACTGGAAGACCCCACCAATGTGTCAGAAATCAGGAGTTTCTAGGATTGGCTGGTTACTACCGAGATTCATTGAGAACTTTTCCAAGATAGCCAAGCCCATGACGGAATTATTGAAGAAAAATCGCAAGTATGCCTGGACAGATGAGTGTGAAGACAGTTTCAACGAGTTGAAGACTCGGTTAACCACCGCCCCAATTCTGGTATTGCCCGATGACGCCAAGGATTTTACCGTGTACTGTGATGCCTGCAGAAATGGGCTAGGAGCCGTGCTCATGCAAGAAGGAAAGTCATCGCTATGTGTCAAGGCAACTCAAGACCCACGAGCTCAACTATCCCACCCACGACTTGGAGTTAGCCGCTGTCATACTCGCCCTGAAGACTTGGCGACATCACCTCATTGGTCGAAGATGCGAGATTTACACGGACCACAAGAGCTTGAAGTATATCTTCACCCAGCCTGACCTCAATCTAAGGCAAAGAAGGTGGCTAGAAGTAATCAAGGACTACGACCTCGGGATTCATTATCATCCCGGGAAGGCCAACGTGGTAGCCGATGCTCTAAGCAGGAAGCCCCCTAAAGTACGGCCAAGTCTGGAGAAAGAATTCGCAAAGCTAAACTTGTGTGTGGGAAACAAGGCCTACCTAAGCACCTTGGAGGTGAAGCCAGACCTGGAAGGAGAAATAAAGACCGAGCAGGCCAACGACCCCGACCTATGCAAGATCAAGACCAAGATACCGTTGGGCCAGGCCAAGGACTTTTCATTAGACAGCCAAGGAGTACTCCGCTTTGGCACCCGCCTTTGTGTACCCTAAAGGCCACACTTATACAACAGATCCTCAGGGAAGCCCACGAGTCTGCCTATTCCATTCACCCAGGAGGCACCAAGATGTACCAAGACTTGAGGCAAACATTCTGGTGGTCCGGTATGAAGAAGGATATCGCCTACTACGTCGCAAGCTGCAATGTATGCAACCTAGTGAAGGCCGAGCATCAGAAACCCGCCGGATATCTCCAACCCCTTAAGGTACCCGAGTGGAAATGGGACAACATAAGCATGGATTTCATTGTCGGACTTCCCAAATCCAGCCGAGGAAATGATTCTATCTGGGTCATTGTCGACCGCTTGACGAAGGTGTCTCACTTTATTCCCGTCAAGACCACATATCGCTCGGACCACTGGCACAACTCTATGTGAACAAGATTGTCAAACTCCACGGAGTCCCGAAGACCATTGTGTCGGATAGAGGTACACAATTTACCTCCAAATTTTGGACAAGCCTACATCATGCCATGGGAACAAAGCTATCCTTCAGCACAGCCTATCATCCGCAGACGATGGTCAAACCGAGCGAGTTAACCAAATTCTAGAAGACATGCTCCGCTCGTGTGTGCTCGCCTATGGAGCAGGATGGGAAGATAGTTTACCATATGCGGAATTTTCATACAACAACAGCTACCAAGGCAGCCTGAAAATGTCACCCTTTGAAGCCCTGTATGGGAGAAAATGCCGAACCCCGCTCAACTGGTCAGAAGTTGGGGACCGCAAGATCTTCAAGCCCGACGACTTGTTGGAGGCAGAAAAGCAAGTACGTCTGATTCGGGACCGGCTCAAGGCCGCGCAATCCCGCCAGAAAGTTATTATGACCGACGACACCGTCAGATTCACTTCGAAGAAAATGACTATGTCTATCTTGAGTAACACCTCTCAAGGGACTGAAAAGATTCCACGTGAAAGGAAAGCTTGCCCCAAGATTCATTGGACCTTTCAAGGTTGTGGCAAAGAAAGAATCAGTAGCCTACCAGCTAGAACTGCCAGAGGAATTAGCTGGAGTGCACGACGTCTTCCACGTATCCCAGCTCAGGAAGTGCATCTCACCACCAACCAAGCAGGCTGATTTTAAGGAACTGGAGTTGAGCAGCGAACTGACTTACGAGGAACACCCCGTCAGAATCTTGGATGAGTCAGAACGCCGCACTCGCAGCAAGGTCACTAAGTTCTACAAGGTTCAGTGGGATAAGCACACAGAGGAAGAGGCAACCTGGGAACGCGAAGATTTGCTGAGGACAGATACCCGTATCTATTCAACGAGCAACAGGAATCTCGAGGACGAGATTCATCTTAAGGGGGGAAGGTCTGTAACACCCCAAATTTTGGCCCTTTTGAAATTTTCCTAAAATACTTTTGTTTCTTGACTTCGCGTGCATTTGGATTTAAACCTCTGGAAAATTCTTTTAAAATCTTGAACCTATGCAAACATGATAAATCAAGTGGGATCTTGTGCTTTCCATTCTCCTCCCACTTGGTACTTGCAATTATGATTTTACCCCTGGGTAATTATTTATTTGAGAAATTCTTTTTCTTTTTGAAAATAACCCTTTTATTTGACCTTACAAAGGAACCCCTATTTTTTATGTCTCCAAAAATTCTGCAAAAATTAGGGAACCTTCCCTAGTTGATGTGGATCACTTTTATAAAAAAATATATGGCCAGGACTTGGGAAATTTTTCCTCCACAAATCCTTTTGTGTTCTGCCCCTTTTTCCAAATCTTTTTAAAACCTAGCCAAACTATTTTTCCTGGATGCAACCAAGGCATGGATAAGCCCTCCTTGATCATTCCTACCTCAGGACAAAAGGGCTGGTCCATCTAACATCAACTACCCCTCCAAACATTAAAACCCACTTTTGGCCAGTATAGTTTTTCTCAAATTCTAGTCGGACCAAGTTTGGTTTTTGCCAAAACTCCAGTCAGCAAACTTGTAGGGATTTGCATTTGGCGCACGGTGACGCAAGTTTCATCCCGTTTGGAGCCGTGAGCTGAGAGAATCGAGGTGATGCCGCTTCTGGCATGGCCAGAGCGGTGATCACCGTCGCCGTCGACCTGCCAGGCGGCGCCGCCCGTTTGTGGTCACCGGAGGAGAGACGCCCCGCACGCACCAGCAGGCCCCCGAACTCCTCCACCTCCTCTGCACTTCCCCTGCACCACGCGTCGACGCAGGGAGCGCCGGACGGCGGCCGCGCGCAACGCGCCAGGCGCTACCCGACGCGCCGCACGGCACAGCGCCGCCGGGCCCCTCCTGTCAGCGCCCTTTGCGCCGCTCGGACCGGTCCGTCGCCGCCGCGTTTCCCTCGTGCACCTCCTGTGCCACCGCTCCCTCAATGCTCCGCCACCGTCGCCACCACACGAGGCCGCCACCTCACCGCACCATTAACTCCGGCCGCTGCTCGGGGACGCTATAAAAGGCCACCCCCGCGCCGTTCCTTCACCGCACCACCTCTCCCACTCCCTCACTCGCCCTCCACCCCAGCCACGAGCCCAGAAGAGCTATCCATCGCCGGAATCGAGCTCTCCCTCACCGCACTGACCCCTGCTCGATTCACCCACCGTAGCCACCCCTTGGTCGATTCCTTCCACCCAGAGCACCCCTGGACCATGGCGGTGACGATGCCGTGCTCGCCGGGGTGATTGGAGGTCGGAAACGACGAGTTCATCCACGACCGCGTGCTGCCGCCGCCGGAGAAGACGCTCTGGTGCAGCCAGAGGTCGCCGTGGTCCGCGAGCGCGTGGACGAGCTGCGCAACCCCTTCCCGAGCCCGTCTGCTTCCTCTCCCTCCCCTCTGCCTCGCCCTAGCCGCCGCATTCCGTCGCCGGTGAGTTTGCCGGAGCTCTGCCGGACTTCTTCTGTTTTTCCCGCGCGTGGAGAGGATACCGTTTCGGGTTTATGTGTCACTGACAGTGGGACCCGCTGTCAGGTTTTTAAACATTTCTGGAAACGTTTTCTGTTTTGATTTTCTGTTTATTTTTCTACTGAAAATTGGCAGAATTTAAACCCATTTTCAAATGGCAATATCTCTCTGAAAAATAGTCAGAAAAATATGAGACCAATTTTGTTGGCTTAGTTTGATTTTTCTCTTTCCATTGGAACCAGAAAAGATTTATTTGGAAATAGTTGATTTGGCATTTATTTAAATCATTTAGGATGATTTGTGATGCATGTTTATCTCGTTTTGAATAGATTCAAACCTCGCCGACGGATTAGGAGTTACCCCTGAACCTGAAGGCAAGCCACCAACCCATTTACAAACTTGGTCGACTTAGGAATATTTCGTCTGTTGAATTATTATCTGTTGCATCTCACATGTCATACCGCATGCTATATTATTGCACCACCTTATTTTGCTTACCTCTGCAACACTCACATTCTCGGGGCAATGGCCGGGTCTCCCGCCTCAGCCGAGGGAATGGGGGAATTATTACAACTGTGCGTCTCGCTTGCGGGGCTTTGTTTGGTTTTCTTCCTCTGCGCCGAGGTGAGGAGAGGACGAATGTCGTCTTATGATCCTCGGGGTTGGGGGCATTCGCCAAAAGAGTTAGTTGCCTTGTCCCACCGTCAAATATGGTTGGCATAGACCTTCCGGACTGCGACGCATGGGAGCTGCCTTTCTGGTTCTTTTTGCCGAGATGCTGACACCACGTCGGGGTAACCCTTGAGTGGAATGGATGCTCTCTTTCTTATGAGTGCTTTTCGGTTATTCTTTTACGGTGACACTCCCATTTTCGGGGCAATGGCAGGGTCTCCCGCCTCAGCCGAGGAAGTGGGGGAAGTTATTATACTGTTGTTGTTATTGTTTTATCACTAACCCCCGAGTGACACCGGCCGGGTCTCCCGCCACCGTCACCCGGGTATTATTGTTATTATTGTTATTACTGTTATTGTTGTTATTATTGTTGCTATGGTTATGTTTATTCATGCAAGTATTATGTTGTTGTTATATGCTTTGCGTATGTTGCTTGCTATGTTGGAAACTGAAGTAAGAAATTTGACTAAGAAGATAATCACCTCCCTCGACTAGATTGAGTCACTTAGTGCCACTCACCAAACACCTTGCACAACCATGCGTCGTTCACATGGGCGGACCATGACTAAGTATTTTATCAGGCCTCCTTTGACGCCACCCTTTTGGCAAGTCTAGTCGGTTACCTTTGTGGTCGGGGCTAGGCTTGTGAAGGTTCCGGAGCTAGGCGTCGCTCATTGGTTGGGGACGTGCCGGATTCACTTCTTCATAAGACGTAGAGTTATGTCGGTGGCTATACAGGGAGTGTCCGGGTAGGATAACGGTTGTGGAAGTGTGGGTTTGTGCTGTCGCCGTGATTGGTTCTAGTACTATGGTACCGGCGATACAAGACTAGACTTCAGCGTGTGGATAAATGTTGCAACCTCTCGAGAGTGTAAACTAGATTCTAGCCCTGTCCCTGGGTTATGGGACTTGTTTGGGTCAGGTCACACTAGGGGCCAGTCCAGTCGAACTTGGAGAAATAACTAAGTTGAAACCATCGAACACAGGAATTGTTGTGAGTCTAAGCCAGAGTTGGCTATGGACTCGGAATGATTGTTGTTAAGCTAGAGTTGGCTAGAGGCTTGAATGCCTAGTTGTGGTTATGAGTTGTTGAGTGAGAAACGTGATCTCACTCGATAACGTGAAAACCTCCCTACTAAGGTAAGTAGGTAATTTATGTCCAACCGTTAAGCTTGGACTCATCCTCGCACCCGAACTCTTGCCATGCTACTTCTGAACCATGCCATGCCATATAGGTAGACCTTGTTTGCTTTTGGGCTGTTGTCTTGCGAGTACTTCAAGTACTTACCTGGCTTTTCACGTGGCCAGACCCTGCTGAACCAGTTGCCGCGTACCCGCTCTACGAGAACTAGGAACCCGTATTCCAGGCAGAACCCTGTGGAGTAAAGCCCGTTGTCGCCACGCTACCGTCTATGTTTCCGCTGCCACTTCCGCTTGAGGCCGATGTTAGAAAAATAATGTACATACTGTTGTGTGCGCCGTTGCGCAAGAGCGGGAGCCTCACCCCGCGATTGTAATATGTTGTATCTGTTCGAACCCGAAGCCTTATGAATAAATTTGGTTATGCTTTTGTATCAAGCTGTCATATATCCAGTGTTTCTGGGACTGGTATATGGGGTGACTCGATCATCCGGATCGGAGTGCCACAGTGCTCCCTTCCGCCACAGTTGGACGCTCCTTCTTTCTCTTCCTATGATCTTCTCTCCCCACGACTCGACCGCCGCCGGCGGCGGCGGCAATGCGCTTGCGTTTGCTCTTCTTCCACTTGCTAGACTGTTGTTTCCCCTCAACCCTGTCTCCCCTGCCGCTGCATTGTCGACAGCAGCAGTATCAAACATCTTCTTCTCCCCCATCGTCTCAGATCCTTTCTGTTCCTTCTTCATGTCTTTCTTCGGATTGCACTCGCTCGTATCGCCGTCGGCACGGTCCGTCGAGCCCGATCCGAACCGGAAGGAAGAGGCGGCGATGGGCGGAGGCGGAGCCGTGGAGGACAGGGGCAGAGGGCGGCGCAAACAAAAAAAAGTGGCGTTAATGGGCTTCTCCAGCAATGGACTGGTCGATCTGCTTGGTCGGTTTTGTTTATGGACCAAAAATGGGCTCTGTATAAGACCTTTTTTCTTTGCTGAATGTGGTAGTAATAGCATTTGACATGATTTAATGCAACTACACACATCATATAAACACAATCGTCAAAGAAGTCGATCCTTACAACTCTTACCACAAACGCACACATATGAAGTTCATGAGGTCCTATATGACATATTTCACGCTACTCTCGATACATGCACGTGCGAAGACCCGTCCATATAGCACGTGCGGACCACAGCACGATGGCATAATAGTAATACATAGTGGATATATCCTTACAACAACCGTGTAGCGCCACAAATTTTTCTGCAGACGGTTATAACATAATACATACTATCTCGATACAAGCACGTACGAAGATCTGTCCATATATATCACATCTCCCACGACAATTCCCACCTGTGCACATGCGTAATGCGCTCACTTCTATCAGGCCGTTGCGACCCTGCCTCCCTGCTCGATGCCGGGAACCCAGATGATGCTGAGCTTAGTGAGGAAGTGACACACGGTCACCTCCCCTGGCTTGATGTTGTGCAGCTCAAAGAACGGGTTCTTCGGGCTCCACCTTGAAGTGTCGAGGTGGCACACCGCCAGAGCCTCCATCATCGCCGGCGCCCCAGTGCCCTCCACGCTCGCTAGCGTCACCGTGTACGCGGCGGTGGGGTTGGCAGTGTGGCAGTAATACACGACATAGGGGTATGTTAGATCATGGCAGGTCACGATCTCCGACGACTGACCAGAAAGTTTCCGCACGGCCGTCACATTGTACCTCCCACGCAGTGCCGCGTGCCCGGAGCTTCGACGGGCAAATCGGCGGCTGAGAAGGCATGGACATGGCGAGTTCCAAGGAGGGATGATGAGAGCTCGGTGAGGGACTCTAGGGAGGTTGCACAACCTGCTTTTTGACCAGGGAGTGTCCTTGGGTGCTCACATGTCTCCAGCGTCCACCGTATCTCTCTGGTCATCTGGAGTGATGCTGGCGCGAACATCGCAATGATGTCGGAGAGCCGTTTGGTAGAGAACGGGATGGAGCTAGCGATGTGGTGGGGAAGAAGCAATGGTAGGGAGGTGGTCGGCGGGATGGTCGGGGTGATGATGGAACCTGGTCGAAGCATGTCCTGGAAGAAGAAGACGTCTGCCTGTTGTCTCTTGTTATTGTGGTTGTGAGCGTGGGCATGATGGTTATGTTCCATTGTTCCTGCATCACGTATATATATAAAATGCAAAAGTGTGAATTGTTTTGGATTTTTAAATTTTATTTTTACATAATAGTTAATATATCATAGTGATCCTCAGAATATCAAAATTAGTAAACCTTACCTTTTGTATGTGTTTCATGCCTCGTAGAAACTTTCTTCGGTTGCTCTTCATGCTCTGACGCATATGACATTGTAAGTTTGTGGGGATCCTCTTCACCTTGGTTCAAGACTTCATTTGGTCCATATTTTCCTTCGTCTGATCCATATGACATTGAGATTTCCTTTAAGTTTCCTTGCTCCGTTCCATATGATGCCATGACTTCCGTTGGATTTTTATTTTGTTCTATCCCATATGACATCGATATTTCCTTTACACCATCCCCCCTTCTACCCCATATGACACTGAGATTTCCTTTAAATTTCCTTGTTCCTTTCCATACGAGGCCATGACTTCCACCGGATTTTTATTTTGTTCTATCCCATATGACATCGATATTTCCTTTACACCATCCCCACCTACCGCCCCATATGACACTGAGATTTCCTTTAAATTTCCTGGATCCTTTCCATATGATGCCATGACTTCCATCGGAGTTTTGTTTTGTTCTATGCCATATGACATTGATATTTCCTTTACACCCTCCCCACCTTCTACCCCATATGAAACTGAGATTTCCTTCAGAATATCCTTGACTTGTACCCCATAAGATATTGGGGCTTCTTTTAAGTCATTTCCACCTTCTAACCCATATGAAACTGATATTTCTTTCAGATCTTCTCCACCATTTGATCCATATGATACAGATATCTCTCGTAGATTTTCTTGATTATGTGGTCTATATGTTTCTAAGATATTCTTTACATTTGGTGAAACTTTCGTTGTATCTGTTTCGGTGTCTAACCCATATGACACTGAGATTTCCTTCAGATGTTCTGTGGTTTTGGGTTTGTGTGTTGTAAATGTGTTTTCTACTTCCTCTGTAACTAGTGACTCATGTGAAATTGATTGTCCCTTCATATCCTTACGGACTTTTGTATTATGCAACCTTGTTCCCTTCTCCATATACTCTTGACCTTGGGAACCATATGATACAGAAATCTCCTTTAAATTATCTTCTATTTCTTGTGCAATATGAACATGCTCATCCGCGCGATCAGGTTTTGACACGACTCTCTCCTTGTTTGGTCCCATTTTTCGGAGTCCTTTGACAAACTTGAGGTTATTGGAACTAACAGTAACATCATGATCTTCAGGGGAAATCACTGAATGCACATATGGAAAACATGGTGTACATATACTTGTTAGTTGATTAATAATTGTTGTGACCAAAAGTTACAAAAAAGAAATGAATTCCATGAGGCAATCAACACATGCATGGAAACACAACAAATAAAAATGTAGTGCTAAATACATATAATGTGTCTAGTTGATACTATTGATATTAGAGTCATCGATGAAAGAAAGCAAACTTGCATTTGCCGCATGGTGTGAAAGTGGAGGTAACTAATTTATTATATGCATTGAAAAGGCATGCATATAATCATATTTTCATTGAATTAATTAAATATTGACTTGACATTTACTTGCAAGGATAACCTAACTTGACTATGGACTTAGTTAGTCGTTCTGTGTGGACAATTCCCTACAGATATAATACATTCATGCAGTATCTCTCACCTTATTCCTAACATTGTCACATTAATTTGAAAAATGGAGTATTTTAAGTGTTTTATCTCTTAAGCCGTTAATCTGATTACTCACCCATCTTCACCGTTCTGTTCATACTGATGTGGGCTTTGAAAGTATATCACATATTATTATGTTTCAATGATTTTTTTGTTGCACTTGTTGGATGTTGCCATATTTGGGATATTTTATGATTTGCCGCACTATTCTGAAATCCTTTATTATTTGCCACATTGACCACCACATGTCAGTGACACATGGCGTGGCAAATAATAGAAGTCAGAAAAGTGTGGCAAATTGTAAAATCCCCCGGCATATTCATACACTATGGTTTCCAAAATTAACAAAGAACAATTGTCATAATTACAGTGCATAGTTGTTAGACAAATTTGTACATGACTTTAGGCACTTCAAGCTTATGAAGAGCTAGAGAGTGAGTACTATAATGTTAACAATAACCAAGAGATGACAACATTCCACAAAACGTTGTATTATGCAATCTTGCATTGATGTAGAATGACATATAAAAACCAGTCAAATGTAGTATATAATGTGACAAATAAGTGATGACATTGGCAATTATTTCTCAATAATTTTTCTGAAACATGTTAACATGGGATCTAGTATCGAAACTCTCATAGTGACATAACTAGCGGTGAAAACAAAACATCAATAATATTAACCATTGAATAGAACCTTTTCAAGCTTTAAAATTAAGAGAATATGGGATGATGTCATCATATGTATGTACGAGAGAAAAAGGGGTACATTGGAAGTGTGAAAGAACTAATCATGCATACACAATTAGAAAGAGAGAAAGCACAACATAGTAGAATAAAAATGAGACACATATAGTTCAGTCCTTTATTTTCTCCATCTAGATATATTAATTCCAAAAAAATGTCCATGTTTTACTCGTTAGCGGTTACATGATGTCACACTAAGCCTCCTAACCATTTAAAGTTATGAGATCTTTTAGGTGCTCCCATTTTCCTCTTATGAGGTACGATTAATATTTAATCCTAATCAAGCATTGACCACATTGATCAAGGTTTGAGCCTTCTGACTAATACGATAAGTGGAGTCGAAACTATTTGGTTGTATGTCGGAAAGGGAAGTTTTAGATGGCCTTTCTATTTAGTCAACGACACCCCATATATACTAGAATACAAGGTTTTTGGCGCGATTTGTAAGGTTTTAATATGATAATTCTCTTTATGATACAACTAATTGGTACCTCGGTTAAAAACTAATGGGTGTCTAAGAGTGTGTATGTATATATTATTGTCATATGTATCATGTTTTGTACTTGAGGTGGCACCATTAAAATAAATTGAGTCCATTGTTTGAACTTAGATATAAGCGCCACTAATTATGAAAATCATTGAAATAATGCGGTCACCCAAGTTGGTTTATAGACGAGAGAGAGAGAGAGAGAGAGAGAGAGAGAGACCGTTTTGTTTGGCTAGCAGGTCACTGATAGCTGGAGGCATTGGAATTCCAGGAAGAACCGCCTCCCAGTACGTCATCGGCGTCACCGAGTTTGGCGCCGTTGGCGTGGCCATGGCGAGGATGGGGTGCAGCCATCCTCCTCCGACGATCTGAGTGTGTCACAAGACAAAAAGATCATCAGATATACACGCCAACTACTTCCTATAGTGATGAAGACAAACTAACAACGTAAATAGAAAACAAATAACAAAATATTGTTGCAAACACACGCTAACAACATGAACATGCAAACACACATTGACCACATAAATGCGCAACTCAGTGTATGGGCGCAGGAATGTATCCGATGACTAAGAGTGATTTATGCATGGACTCACCAACAGAAGTGAGATGATCATTGGCACAAGTAATCCCATGTTGCCTGTTGCTATTTGTTGCATTGGTTGCTAGTTTTGGTAATGGTTGTGAAGCAAACCAGTTGGACAAGGAGCCCTATTTATAGTTCAGATGCGTGAGCTAGTTGCATAAATTTAATGGCAAGCAAAGATGATTATGAGTACTACGTAAGTTGAATCCAAGATTCATGAGCAACACAAGCTGGACCTACACATATGACCCAGAGGCAGCAGCTACATAGGGTGCCGCTACTGGACACTGACCACTCAGCCATTCAGGTGACATCTTGCAGTTAAAGAGTGCACCATGCGATCCACGCGGTTATTATTTTTATTGGCTATAAGAGCAGTTAGTCGGCCTCGCGTATAGTAATTATTGCTGGTTAAAATCTTGTCTCGACTAAACAAAATAAGAGTATGTCTTATATTTTTTGGTAGGAGAGGGTAGTTTGATGTAGCTGCCTGAACATATCCAAGATTCATGAGCAGTACACAAGCTGGCCACTAGACCAGTCACGCCCAGTATCGATCGATTCCCTTTAATTGGAAGAAATATGTATACAATGGGGAATGCTAGCTTGTTACTTTTCTTCTTCTTCGAAAAGGAGGCACTGGATGAACTTTTCTTAGGTGTATCAAGATAAAGTCTCGGCATATCATATTTCACAGGCAAATTCTTCCCAATTCATTTTTTGTATGAAAACAATTCTTTCTGATTCGGATACTGACTCGGTTGATGCATACAACTTGCTAGCTGCATCATACTATCCATATTGAGTTTCAAACCTCATGTGGTGTGGATGGACGTTAGAATAACTCCACAGCTCATTCCAAAGTTACGAAGGGAGAGATTCTCTCTGATCTTTCAAGTACTTTTTTGCTTTTGTTATCGAAAGATTTTGATTTCCCAGATGATCAAGAGGGAAGTGAGCATAACCCCAACCACTATATATGCTGATTTGTGCAGCATCCGTGCAAGCAAGTGGGTCTGTTATTTTGTTGCATTGTGAAAGCTCTCTTGGTTTGAATCTTCTAGCATGGTGCAGTCATGATCTTGGTGCATACTGCCGATTGTCTCATCTGACCATAGTAGGCTTTAAACAATAAACCATGTGGAACTCGCTCTTCTTCTTTTTTTTTTGGAACAGGGCCTTGCCCATGCATATTTGGTAACATCTGTCAACCGTAACACATGTATAGGGCTTATCTCTTGTTGTTCTTGACGATTCATCACATAGCCGGTGTAAAAGGGGACGGGATTTCATGAACATGCACTGCCGGATTTCAGGGTTTTACCGAGTGCCAGAGACTCTCGACAAAGTCTTTCCTGAGTGTCAGCTCTCGGCAAAGAACCTGCCAAAAAACAATGAGTTCATTTCGACAAAGACTATGCTGAGCGGCAAATATGGGCGCTCGGCAAAGAAACATGAACTGATGGACATGATAAAGAGATCGAAACCAAATGGCCCTAACCTATGTGAAACCAAAAGGCAAGGTATAGGGTAATAAATAAAAGGAAAATAGAAACAACTCCCACTAGTCATGATAGCTAGATGCAACACAAGAGTGCCCATGAGGCAACACATTGGAACGTTGCAGGGGCCTCAATCCCTTTTGATCCGGGCCGAGTTACCTTGTATTTTGTTTTAACGGGTGACATGAGCTTCGCTTATTCTTTTTCACCTACTACTGTAAACTTTTTCCTAGCTTATCAATGAATTTAGCAGTTCTCCTGCTAACATTCAAAAACACAAGAGAAATACACAATAAGCAAGATGCTAGGCAAACCTCCCCCAAGCTTGGAACGAGAAACAAAAACAACAAATTTAGCTCTTGCAACATTAATGGGCTCGATTCACAGCCCATTAGTACAAAAACTGCAGCAGCACATTTCAACTACATGATCATCCAAGTCCATATATGAGGCAATTTGTTCTATTTCTATAAGTACATCACCACCTGTACGAAGAAAAACCTTTATTGACGAAACTAACTATAATACTCCCTCCGATCCTAAAAAATTGTCTCTCGTACAGCTTTGAGTTTGTGCATCATACAGTCAATTGTTCCGACATTTTTATCGGACCAGAGGGAGTACAACATGTAACTACGAATCTATGATCACCACCAGTAGTTCGTCAACTAAAAAATCATAAATTGTAAAATCTTCTATCACCAGCACGTGCAATCAGTCTTCTTCCTGGCCAAATTCATAGAATCATCTGTCCAAGATCGGTTCTCGTGTCTAAGCGAAGTATGATGATGAGGACGACGTATCACGCAGAACCTGCAGGGCATAAACAGAGG
Organism: Poa pratensis; assembly: GCA_947311845.1. Lineage (NCBI taxonomy): Eukaryota > Viridiplantae > Streptophyta > Magnoliopsida > Poales > Poaceae > Poa > Poa pratensis. Next base: position 513,461 of record CAMZMU010000101.1, read on the forward strand.
GAAAACCGTGAAAAATGAACTGATCGACGACTTGTGCAGATAGCAGTGGCAAACTGAAGAATTTTGAGCTTGCCTCGAGTTCGTCCTCCGTGAACGCGTCCTTCTGGATGCTCCAGGTGTCAGCGTGTGTCCTCTTGAACTCAGCGACGGCCTTCGTCACGGTAGATTTTACAGGGGACGGCTCACGGAGGAACCGGGCGAGCAGCGTTACATGACCAGGAAGCCAGCTGCAAAGACCACATGTTAAGTATGGAGCAACAAAACTATCTACAGTTCTGCCTGCTCAAGAGATCAACTGCGCATGGGGCTGCCTGCTCTACTAGTATGCAACAAGTACAGGTAAAAGCCTCGGAGGGAGTACCTTGGCATGTCGTATGGGACAGAAAGCACCGAAGCCGTCAGAGCAAGCACTGCACCATGGATGGTAGCGACAGGGTGACCTGACTTTGGCGTTCTGCCAAGTAAAAAACGTGAATGGTTATTACGAAATTATCTGCTCAACAGTCTGGTGACATGAAAAGACTACCATAGGTAATATCAGACATTCAGTACAACCTTCTCCTAGTATCAAGGATACGTTGGGCCTGTGCGTATGATCTGTCACGGAAATCCTTGGAGAGATCCTTATCTATACCCTTCATTAAGCTTGCAAGAACACCGGCAGCATGCTCCCTGACCTGAACATACAATTGGCAGCAGGCATCTTCACTTAGAGGATGTCAACAAGAACTGCACATTCATACGCACGCTTTATACCAAGGCAAAGGCTAGCAATACAAATAGTAATTAAGCTCATATTTTCATGTCAAAGCATACAAATTGTGCAACATTTCCTTGAATAACGCAATACGGGAAAAGAAAAATGTTCAGTGAATACAGGTCAAATACATATTATATACTTACCTCAACTTGGTTATCCACAAGTAACTTCTCAATTGTTTGCCAAATTTGTAATTTCTCCGAGTCAAAGAGAAGGAATGTGTGCCTGTGACAAAGGTAATTTATTGTATTAGCTCTCTCTGCTAGCTCCAGGACCACTGGGAGAATCACAAGCCACATGACAACTAAAGAAAAACTATTCGATCAAGAGACTATATATCCGTAAGTATACCACATAATGTGTGTTTCTATCACCCTTTAATGAGAATATAAGACATAATAACCTTCACCAATTCATGCCATAGTACAATAGAAACAGTCGCTGTCCTGTTTGTAGCAATGACCTAGGTTTTGACACTGATGAAGTACTATCAAGCTAAATCTCTCATTCTGTGTAGCAAATTATCGAAGAACAACACATTGTGGAGTAAAACCTTTATGGGCAAAATAGCAACCAGAAGAGGGGATTTGAACCTGTATGTAAAGGTCCTGAGATATGATAACAACGCAGATCTGGTTCGCCAGTTAGGATCATTGACCGAAGAGAGGATAGCCGTAATAGCTGTTTCAAGAAAAGGACGCTGCCATATCCGCCATTTCAACAATTCAAATGCTGCCTTTGCAAGCAATGACAAGTCTTTGTTTGATGTTTCCTGCGAAACACAATAAGGCCATCAAACTGTTAGAATACATTCAGTAACTCTTACAATTAACAGTACCCATCTTTATAAAAAAGAGAGACAGATCTCAATTTTAAGAATTTTAATAGGCAGGATCAACTTCTGTCTTTCTTCAAAAGGAAAAGGCATCAACTACACTCTTAAGATGTGGTTAACAAGAAAATCAAAAAATGGAAATTTCTTCACCTGCATCGTTCTTATTTTTTTAATGATACTATGGAAAAACAAGCAAGAAAGAAAAACATCACATTCAACTATGATAGGGTTATAGCAGCAAAGTTACCATATTGTATACCTGTAATGATAGAACAGGGTAGAAGAGCCCAATAATAACATCTAGTAAGACAGAAGATCTCCCAGACTTCAGAGATGCGATCATGAAATGAAAAATCTGCAAAAGAAAAACATAAGCCTAGAATGAAGAAATGGAATAGTTTACTTTTCGAACTGTAGAGAAGGTATGAAATAAGCACCGTTTCCATTCTTTTAGCATCAGCCTCATCTTTACTGTCCAAGCCATTTTCAGTGGCCGAATCCGATGCCAATTCCAGTTGCTTACACTGAATATTGTTCTGTATACTCGCAGATAATTCAGTGGCTCCATCTGTCAAACGTTTGGACCAATATTCATTTCCTGTTTGTTCAGTCATGCTTACATCCCCAGAAAGTTCTCCTGGTGAAGATGCAGGCCCAAATGACCCAGATAGTCTCACGTTTGAGCATGCGATAGACATAGCCACACCAATCGCTTCTCTTACCTGACTCCAAATGAATGAGAAAATAATAAGATTTCATATTCATCTGAGATAATTAATATTTCTGTTCAGTGCTAAGAGGAGGGAATTTATGATGGATTGATCATTATTTTTTAAACTAATAATAAAAGATACATTTTCATTATGGATTTAGACTTGTGCAGTTTACCAGCACTAAAATATGAATTTCTTAATGGAATTTGACATGTGAAAGGTGCTATGTCATGTATCGTCCAGTAGCCCAAAGCTGGTGCGGACACATCTGACTATAATGTCAGTCAGTAGTCACCCACCAGAAGAGAGTTCAAGCCTAAATATAAACATGTTATGCATCCTCCGGTAGCCCAAAGCTGGCTCATTTAACAATTCTGCTGGTCACTCAGCAGAATATAGTTCAAGCCTTAATAAGTTATAAGTCTGATACAGTTTACAGGAATTCATTCCAGCAGTCTAAGCTTGTTTAGAGCAATATGCATATATCGATATAGACCTTAAATCCTCAGTGAAGGGGGCTGAAATATATAGATGTAGTGTACAACATTCAACACTCAAATTAGTCCTTCCAGAACAAAAGGGAAACTGATTTTGCTAGATTTGAAAAGGAAAACTTCCTTAGGTGCGACCAGAGTATCAACTCAAATAATGACAAATGGAATAATGAAAAAGGTACTCTCACACTGAAGAGGTCTAATGTTACCTGTGCAGACGAGTGACTCATGTTGTCAAGCAGCTCATTGAGAATTTTAACATGATACTGCTCCTCTGCTGGGGACATTTTACATGGAGAAATTTCAATCAGAGCAACAGACAGAAAAGAATATCTCTTGGCAAGTACACTAGTTGCTATGGACTGGGGAACTGCTGTACATAAGCAATCTAATACTTTTTGCCTGAGAACAGGAGCACGAGTTCCAGATCTTTCTTTCCCAGTAACAGCATATCGAATGCAAGATGCCCATTCAGGAACTGATTCCACAGATGGAGCTAACACAATCTTCTGCAACTGAAGCATCAACCAGTCGCTCGCGGACTCCAAATTCCCAGTGACATCAGAGTGAAGCATGCCTGCCATGGCTTCAGCCGCTACACATTGTCTCGATCTTTCTTTTGAACTCAGAAATTCTTCCAGTGCACTCTGAAGTGAAGACATTGCTGGCAGTTCACATTGTTGTACAAGTCTTTTGAATATCCTTGCAAAGCTGGAATAGAACGTTCCACCACCAACCAATGAAATCCAACTAGGGGTGCATGGCCACGAGGCAGAGAAATCAAAATAGAAGTAAGTGATTGCTTTGTCAGATCCACTTTGAAAAGATGAAGCTCCGTAACTTGCTTTTGATGAACCATCATTATCAGAAATAATGTGGACATTAGATAGACTGTTTAGTGTGTCACTCATAAATCCTTCCTCCTGGATTATGTCATTCAAGAAATTTCCTGTGGACGAAATGCTGCTTTCTTCAACAGATACCTTATCAGGTGTTCCTTGCAATAGTGTGTTCAGAGCAGATATTGCAAGCATCCTTGAGTGAGGGAGTTGACTCTTCAAATCCCTTAAGAAATGACCTAACATAAAACAGCCATTTTAGACAAGAACAAGGTCGTGAAAGAAATACCCAAGTTGGTCTTTCAGGAACATGCAGGTGGAGATAATGAAGACGAAATGCATGTTCCATTTCCATGTTACTAGATCAAACTATCCATACCAGCAGTTTCCGCCAGGATCCGTGAATATATGTCAGGTTCACTTCTGGATGCCAAAATTAGCAACAGAAGTACTCTGTTGGCCATCAGGTTGTACCTGAAAGTATGCATTTGCAAGTTTAAGTAAAATGCATGTAACGTGACAGTTTATGATTAAGATAAATTTATTAGGAGGAATAATGAAAATTAGATTTTGCATTATTATCTTAGTAAAAGTGCTATATATAGACTGCTTCCACGGACAAACTACTCACAAGAAAGCTTTGGATGACAAGTTTTTCTCTCTAAATTAGAACAAAAAACAAGAAATTATCAAATTCTTCTAGTTCCACTAGATGAATATGAAAGCCATGGCCGATTATCACATCACAATTCACACGTCATATTGTGCTCAAGTAGCCAGCGCATACATGGTTATAAGATATCGCACTTCTCAGTATAGAGATACCACCTTTTGTAGCCTACGCACAAAGGAACAGTTTTAGGGAACCAGAGGGAGCAGTATTCAGACCTATGGGGATGAGACAGCACAGGATGTGGGCACGGTGAACTTGCTCGTGGGTATACTTATTACAAGCAAAGCATAGAACTTGAGAGAAATTTTGTATGGAAAAACTGAAGTCGAGAATTGCTGAAGATAATGTTTGACATATTTCCATCAAACGAAAGAGAGCTTTGATATTTCAAGGTAAAGAAAAAAGAAGTGCTAGATGGTACTATAGACATGACAGTTTTGAACGGATGGTAGGCATATACGAATCGCTTACCGCCAATGTAGACTGTTAGTCTCAAAGCCCAAAGCATTAATTTGAGAAAATAATCTGAGAAATCCTGGCTTGTCAGACTGACTTTCAGCACTCTTGAAAAAACTCCTTGAGATTCCAGAGAAACGTATATTGTACTTCACAAATAGCTGTAAACATCATATACAGAACATTTCAGTGGAAAATATTGTCTTTTTGTTTACTTTTCTCTGGAATATCAGAAACGTACAGTATATTGTACTTCACAAATAGCTGTAAACATCATATACAGAACATTTCAGTGGAAAATATTGTCTTTTTGTTTTCTTTGTCTTCTGTTAATGAAGTATACCTCAGTAATAGCTTTCTGGCACTTCAGCGATTCATGATGAGAACTACAGAAGAAAAGGATTTGGTTTAGTAGTCAATAAAGTTCCTTGTTCAATAAAAACATAGTGCAGGATTTCTTTCCTCTGTTCACTAATCATATTCGTTTGTGTGTAATACAATGATAAGTTACTGGTAGTTCTAAGCTGTTACAAATGGTAAGAGAACCTGGAGTGCTTGCAAATTACCTTTCCAAAATTCCCATGATAAACGAAGAGAGGGAAAGAGAATCCTACATTGAACAATGATGTTAACAATATCAACCTTACTGACAAAACTTAACTAAGTATATGAAGTTCGAAATAGACATACAGTTGTCAAGTGTCTCAACACAGTATGTGATGAGAGAATGCTACAAGAGCCAAGCACCACATGCTCAGGGGCTTTTGAATCACGCAAATTCTCAGTCAGGATAAGAACACAACTAGAAATTAGAGAAGGCCAGCGCTTCAGCAATTTTGTTAGGGATCTTCCAGCATACCTATACAAGGATTACCAGCCAACTAGAAATTAGAGATGAATTTAGAAAAATGGAACACCATAACCGATTAAAGTAGGTCATTACTACATGACCACATAATCCTTTGATCAGAACTTCATTTATGCAATGAGGTAAAGATCAATATCAGGCAAGCAGAGAATTATGATAAACAAATCAAAACTCGCAACTGTGTGATCTTCATAATCCAAAATGGAGAGGAACAATAGAAGAGCAATAATGTATACAACAGTTTCTTAAATTAGTATGTATTGCAAATGTTGAAGACAATATTCGATGAAATACATACTACAATTTTTGCAGCTATATAGTCACATATAAGTAAATCGAGAGAGGGAAAGAAAGCTCACGAGCGAACAGTTTCATAATTGTGTAGTGAGAGATCTAGGAGATCATTCACCATAGTAACCATGAGGCTAGATGGAGACACATCTGCATTTGTACGGTATCTCTGGTATGATGATTGCGCACATCTCCACGTATTATGCAAGTGTGCTTTATCGACAAGTGCCCATCTAGGCCTACCAGAAGCACAAAGTTTGATTTAGAATCACAGTCCATGTGATAGAATCAGACCACACAAGATAGGGCAGACCTACCTCTTTTTGCCTTGAGCATGAAATGGAACAATAAAGTTGCATGGAGGCTCAATGATAGCAGCAGATTCTAATTTCCAAGCTTGAACATGACTTGACCATTCATCATATTCCAAGCTACCTACAGCAGTACACTCCCACATAAACAGTCAAAACTTTAAACGTAAGTTTGAGGTATAGCTGCCATACCATAGTTTGCCAAAGCATCAATCACACGTACTACAAGTGCTAGGAGAATACTATCATCAGTTCTGTCTTTCAGTAAGTACCTGTGAAAAGAAGTGTGATGCTGAGACTAATTAAACTGGCAAATACTGGGAGCAAATAAGATTAAAACATATTATTAAGAAATTCTGGATGGGGTACAAGTAAAAAATGATACCTGCAAGCTAAGTGCACAACTTCTGCAGCCTTTTCACGCATTTCAGAGCTGCCGATGGTGCTACCAGAGGATCCTGCAATAAAGAAACTGGGCTCTACTACCTTGGACCTCCCATCTTTATATGATGGACGCATTTCAGGTAAGCATGACATTACTCCCTGCAATGCAGAATGAATGCGCAATAGTGTTACTTTTAGGTGCTCCTTCTCATCACCTGCCAAAAAACAAAACAACTAAATATCAAGAGAACACTTACACAAAGAAGGCTGAATGAGATATATACGCAAACAATTTAAATATTAACATAGTTTGGCGTGATCAGCTTCCTGTCAAGGCCGATCAGCATACAGACTTTAAAATACTAACATACATACTGATTCTTTCATACAAAAACATATGTGGTACTCCCTCCGTCTCAAAATATAAGGTGCCCTTAAATTTCGCTGGTCAACGACGTGCAACTTTGACCATGATTTGTACTTATAATTTACCATGAAATTAGTATAATAATATATGAAATAAAAGAACTTTGCAAGACGAATCCAACGATACCATTTATATATTCTCAAAACATATAATTTAGTATATATTAGTGGTCAAAGTCGAGCACCAAAGACCAACACAAAAATAGCGTGCCTTATAATTTGAGACGGAGGGAGTAATTACTACTCTCTACATGTACAACCAGACCGATAAAACGACACAGGATTTTCTGGTCAGAACTAGAATATACCTTTGTCAGAATGACCTTTCGTCTGGCAAATAGTCAAAAGATCTTCCAAAGCCGACTGAAAATGAAAGTCTAACAACTCATTGGCAAAAGATAGTTCATCTTGACTGGGAACATGCCATTTTGGAGGAAAATTAAGCATTTCAGCCTCCGTGTCCTTCTGAGCTTTTGAACAACCCCATGGTTCAATAATATTAGCAATAGAATGACAAGAAAATGGCCTGCAAAACAACATAACTGTTTATTGGCAATATCTATTAAATATCAAATGGAAACCAGCAACGTATACATAAGCTAAACATACTTATACTGATCTAGTGGATAATATGAAACCAGGTTCCCTAGCACAGAGCGAAGGAGATGATCACCAGCTCCATTGACCTAGTTACACCAAAAGAAAAGGAAATTCATGATTCTAAAATGTAATATATAAGGTATACTATCTATCCAAATGTATGAAAATAGAAGGGGCATAAAACCTTCCATGAAGGGGCCTGGAATGCAGACACGATTACATGCTTTAATTCTTCTCTATAGTTGAGTAAGGCAGGACCAGCATAACTGATGGATATAGCCAAAACCCTCAGATAGTAGTCCAGTGCTGTTTCCAGAGCAGGAGAAAGTGTAGCCTGCATGGGCATCCAACGCAACTCGTGTGTGATGCATGTAAGAGCTCAAGCAAAAAATTACTTACGGTTTTGAACAAACCTTAGTAGCCATATTGCTAGGAACTGCGCTTCCAACATAACCTGTTGTTGGAGTGCCTTCGAAGGAGGACATGATAGTCATTAAGATAGGCTTTACAAGGTAGACTGAAGCCTCTTCAGGATATGAATGAACACAGGCACAACAAAGAAGCCCAACTTCCGAAGTAGCACCAGGAAGGATATTTGCATTGACAAACTTGGCAATTTTCTTCAGGACTGTCAATTGGAAAGGGGAAACATGAGCATGACAGAGAATTTGCATGTTTAAGCTTTTCAGGACAGTTTAACTACAGTGCAATACCTGATTAAATAACGTTTTTGATAACTTCCCCAAAAGTATTTCTAGCATGCAAAAATAGTGAGGGCTGTCTTCAACGAGAAAAGTTCCCGACATGATTGAGGCCTGGTAACCCTCAGAACTGCCACATCCAAATGATAAAAATGTCATTTACCCTGTTCAGGAAAGAGAATTCAGTAGTAATGGTAATTCAAATACAAGAGTTAGCAATCACAGCTTACATGGGACTACTTGATTCCAAATTCTGAAGCACAGAAAACAGCCGACAGAAGAATTCATCTAGCCAGTCTGACAGAGTGGAAGATTGGAGGAAAGCAGGCACATCATCACTTTCACCAACTGTAGCCAGCTATAAGCACCGACCGATGGTTAGCTAAACGTTACACAACCATTATCATGGAACCAGTATTGCAAAGACAAGGTAAACAATAGATACTCACATTCGAAAATATGGAACCAATTAATTGCATCGTCGCTATAGTTTTAGGCGGATCGTTGGCATCCATACCAAGCAATGCATTCGAAAGGGAAGTGACGATAAGATCATTGAGTGTATCAACGGTGCTACTATCATCAGATTGAGCTGAACACAGAGAACTTAGAAGAAGTGTACGTCCAGAAAATGCAACAGATGTGACCGCATTTTTTAACTGGTGGGTGGCAGTAGTCTGCAGAAAAATGAAGGCAGTTAGCTTGCTTTCGAGTTAACTGAAAACTATACAGGTTGTAGGGCTTTTGTAGGTTCCAATGACACCCAAGCTCTATAAATAATATGTATGTCGCATATATATCCTTACTGTTTCTAAGGCTAACTGGAAGTTCGTTGCAACAAACGGAAGCACCAAGGATGGCTCAACATAAGACAGGACTGAAGTTGCAATTGATACTGTTTCAGCAAGAGAATCATCCTTGCTATACTGGCCACGATCCAGTAATTTCATGACTACTTTGATAAAAATAACCCTTTCTTCCTTTCCCAAACAAAATTGTTCATTTTTCTCATCCATTGTGCAACTGCATGCAAATATTACATCAGATGAAAACGCAATTAATAAATGATGATAGTGTAAAGCTACGGCCCGAGATAAGATTGATGCCTTACAATTGTTCATGTTGAAGGCGTCTTTCAAAGTAAAAAACAAGATACCGAAGAAAACGCTCCAACGAGTAGGTCCAACGACCCCCATTTGATGGATGATAGAACCTAAAAGCCAGAAAGACACAAGTTAATCAAAATAAGAAGCCAGTGTAACAAGCAAAAAAGAAGTACTAATTCAGAAGACAAACTGTTCTAGAAAATTTATGAGCTTCTCAAATTGCTCCAGTGCCAGACTTTTAGGCTTCAAAAGGTACACCTGGAAAAAAACGAAAAAATAAATAAATGAGTGATATGTTGCTTGGGGTAAACAATGAAACAAGTTTTAATGTTTACAAATATCATATTGTAACATATATATGTTTCATTTGCCAAGTTTGTTCCACATGAAGAGAAGTAATAACTTCATCAGCAGAATACAAACCACACTAGCGACTGAGCAGGTGACTAATATCATACTCTCTCCGTTTGTACTAAATCTGCGTCAATTAATTTGGAACGGAGGGGGTAATAAAAATGGCTTCATTGCCTTGGGCTGTGTCAGGTTGATGCAGGCGTATACAACTTTTTGTAATTTTTTGAACAATTTTCTTATAACTTTGCATAACCACACTTGAAATTCTAGGTCCAACAGTCCTCATTACTAGTACATATTGTATTCCAAACATATAAAAAGCCTGAAAGGATAAAATAACTTACAACAGACTTTGCAATTGCCTTGGAAGGTGATCGTGTCTTAGTGGAAAATAAAAATCTTGTGTTGCTAGGCACCTCCACTGGAAAAGGGTATGACCCATTCCCACCTGATATAGGAACCTAGCCACCGAAACAGAAATATATCAATGAATGTGCTGAAAATATTTAATATTTCTTGCATGGATTTATTTACCATATAATAGTACTTCAACATAAGACGAGCTCAATTTAATGAGATAACATAAGACGAACTGTACCAAAGGTCAGAAGACATGCCAATTGCAAAAAATAAATGAAAGTATAACAGCTTCATTTCAATTAGCAAATATTCCAATCCTTAAGAGAACTTGAAAGGTAGAAAATAGAGTTGTCCAACAAGACACGTAAGATGAAACACAAAACTCTTCAACGGTTAGTGTTGAGTATAATTTTCATCAAGCTGCCTGGCTCCTCCTAATCGACCGTCTGAATGCTACAAACATTGCCAGACGGGTACTCATGCATAAAAACTAAATGTTTCAATGCGTTGAGGGACTATTCATGCATGTTGTGCAATGATGGCACCCACAGATGTGCAACCACCTTTTTTTTCGAATGTGCCATTAGCATGGCCTGTTGCTGCAGGAACTTCCTACGGCTGTTCTTCATGAAAACTATTAATAACTGCTTTGTGGCATATACAAAAACAGTGCGATGCAAAGATTCTGAACCACATCATGCCTAATGTTAGATCCTGGAAACATCTTTTTTAGGAGTGTGATTACTTTGAAATCCTTTGGAGTTAAGAAAATCCTAAAGCTCTCCTTCCCTAGTTTCTTTTACCCTGTTGTGCATAGCTTTTTGTACATTTCATCTACCTTGTCCTGTAAATATGTTTTTCTATATTAATAGAACACATACAGTCGGGATCTCCCCGACAGTCTCCCACCAGACAAAAAGTACCTAAAAATTCAAGCTGAAAGCTAGACATACCTCAAACATGTTCAAGTATCTTGTAAACAATAGCGGCAGGAACTTCTCCCATTCAAGGGATTTGGAATTTTTAATACAACGTGATATGATCGAAGCCCATTGGATATCCCAGAAGTTACAATTTGTGACAGAGTCCCAAATGTCGAGACATTGTGCAATCCAATCCCTACAAATCAGTGTCAAAGTTAATATAAAATAATATTCAGAAACGTAAGAGCAAGCCAAACGTATTGCTCAAAGGTTCCCCCCATGTCAATTACATCGTAAAGTGATCCTGGTTCCTTGAGTTTGCAGGAATAAGCAGCCTGAGAAATCCAACACCTTCAAATGCTGAGTTATGCCATGGATTCTCCAGCAAGGGCCTGTGGTTCCAATAGAGTATCAGGTAAGGCAGTTCAATTTCAGCAGAACATTGCCAAGCATAAATTTCCATTTGTGGTAGTAAGATTAATGCCACAAAAGCTAAAAGGCAAGTTCTATAGGACGGTGATTCGACCTGCGATGTTGTATGGCGCAGAATGTTGGCCGACCAAGAGACGACATATCCAACAGTTAGGTGTAGCGGAGATGCGCATGTTGAGATGGATATGTGGCCACACAAGAAAGGACCGGGTTAGAAATGATGATATACGTGAGAGAGTTGGGGTAGCACCAATTGAAGAGAAGGTTGTCCAACACCGTCTAAGATGGTTTGGTCATATAGAACGTAGGCCTCCGGAAGCGCCATTGCATACCGGACGGATAAAGCGGGATGAGAATGTTAAGAGGGGTCGTGGTAGGCCAAACTTGACATGGGGCGAGTCTGTTAAGAGAGATCTGAAGGATTGGAATATCACCAAACAACTAGCCATGGATAGGGCTGCGTGGAAGTTAGCTATCCATGTGCCAGAACCATGACCTGGTTCGAGATCTTATGGGTTTCAACTCTAGCCTACCCCAACTTGTTTGGGAAAAAAAGGCTTTGTTGTTGTTGTTGTTGTTGTTGGTAGTAAGATTAATCAATGCACTTTGTAATGATTTTTCAAACAAAAATACCAACAATATTCAATATAGGAAAAAGATAATAGTACTATAAAAGAAAAATATTGATAATAACAACACAAGATAAAAAAGTGAAAAAACAAACACAAGTGTTCAGCTGCTTGTTTGCATACTCTCTACTGGGCTCATCATGGAAAAGGAACACCAGGAATTACATCATAGGTCCTAAACTAGCAAAACCATGACACTTAAGCCCCTAACCTTGCACAAGTATAGGTCCATAGAGTTACATTGTGATTTTGCAGGTACCAAACTTCATGGGCATGACACTTGTCCCTAAACATGCATTGTGATTATCTAGTTTCCCTCCCTACTCACTTTCATAAACATAAAAGCAGCATAGCCTAAAATAAACAGCAATATGCGGGGAAGCGATAAACACTGGTGCTGAGTACGCCAAACAGAAACTGCAAACCTGAATTCCAACCAAATCTCAGCAGCCGCACCTTCAGGAAAGAAAGCCCTAGAGGCACGCACCAAGGCGGTGACGGTTTCAAAGTGTTGTTGTCTTACTTTCCAGCCCTCAGGGCCCATGTTTCTGAAATAAGCACGGCATTCACTCTGTTATTTCCTGTAATTCTTTCAACGCCAGAAAAATCCATGTGTTGAGAACTGTACCTCTTGAAATGGGTTCTCGTCAATGTCTCGTAAAGCGGCCTCCATTGCACATCAAGTGAAAGGCTCTTGGCATGCTTTTTCAAAAGCCTGACAAGCAAACCTCCCCATTTTATCTGGTTACCGGTCATTTACAAAGCAGAGCGTGGATATCACCATCACCATATAGTAAAAGAAGGTTACCATACATAGATAAGTTGTTAATTGCAGGCCATTACCTGAACAACAAACTTGCCCTGTGACGCATGAAATATTCCAAACCCAAGCTCTATAAGAGCATGTATATCCCCAGGAGCAACATCACTCTTTGCCTTTAAAAATCTAGTAAAATCAAACAATGATGTTTGTTACATCCCTAAAAACTGTAATACTGGTATTTACCAGATGTACTTGCATTGGTACTATGCCACAACGAAAACAAGCTGCATCTTTCCTAGTATAGCCTCACTTCAATGTACAAGTACAACCCAAAAAGTACTGTGCAAGCCGGCTTCACTTATCAAATCTTATATTTACTACTTTGAGGCTCCGCTCACATTAAGCCAAGTCATGTGAGTTATCAAGGGCAGTTTAGTGTTACTTTGTATGGCTAGTATTAAATTTGTGGCAATGCATCACCATAGTGTACAAGTTTGTAGGAAGCAAACTGTCAAGTATAGTCCTCCTGCATAGCAATCCAAGTCGAGCATGGACACGTAAGTATATATCGTCGTCACGTGCGTGCATTATTTTTTTCATAGTCCAACTGAGGCTTGTCATATTATCCTCAGGAAGCGCTAGGTGAGCGATCAATCGATCCCAATCTGATCGGCAGTGACATATCAATATGATGTACAAGCCGTTCTAATGATACAATTAGATCCACCATGCTGTTCTATGGTTTACAAACTATATATATACACCATCAGCATGCACACAGCCAACTCTGGCTGTCTGTTTTCCCCACTAACGAAGTGCGCAGCCTGCCGAATTCCTCACCTCGCCAAGCTCCAGAGAGTGGACGCTCGTTTTTATCACCGCAGCACAGCACAGCAGTAGAATTCACCAACCCGACCACGATAACAGAGTCGGCACTCAGCAGCTGCACGCACGCCGACACAGCACGTACGGCGAGGAGGAGCCCCTCCATGGAAACCGGCACCGAGCTACGCGCAGGCGCAGCCGTGGAAATGGAACCTCTCCGGATTACTTATCCACAAACAAAACCCTCGAAATCGGTGCGAAAACGCTACTGTGGAGGAAGGAAACCTTAAGAAAAGCGAATCGAATCGCATCGCATCGCATCGGCGTGGAATGGAATCGGTGGTTGGGTACGGACGAAAAGGGGTTTCGGGATTCGATTACTTACAGGTCGAAGACGGAGATCCACTTGAGCGTGGCGTAGGCGGCGGAGTCGTCGCCGCCGCGGGGCGCGCCTTCCCACGCGTCCTGGGCCGCCCGCACCGCGCCGGCGAACGCGGCGGACTCGCCCCGCGCCGCCTCGGCGACCGGCGGCGGCAACCACGCGTTGTAGAGATGCATCGCCTTCGTGCGCGCGCTGAGGAGGTGGGGAAGGAAGGTGGGTGGGAAATGGTCTTCTGGTTGGGGTTTAACCGGGCGAGTAGATATGGGCGGCGGGCGGGTTCTTCCTTTCGTCGCCTCCAAGAGAAGACGAGGGAGACGACTCACCCCGGGCACAAAAAACCGAAACCGAAGCCCGAACCCGAAAAGACCGGGACCGAAACCGAAATACCCAGAATTTCGGGTAACCGAAATAATATCGGTCCTGAGAATCAGGTAACCGAAATAATATCGGTCTGTTCGGTTATCATGAGCTGAGGACCGAAATGACCGAAGGGACCGAACTAGCGATGTGAATTAGACATTTAGGCCCAACTCGTGTACTCTAGCATGTAGCACAGCCCATCGAGGCCTAGTTCCCTACTTCTTTTCCCCAATTTCAGCACTAGCGCTCGTTTCCATGACCTAACTCCATCCCTGCCGCTTGTTTCCCTAGAATTTTGTGGTACGCATACGCATCCATCCATCTTGCCGCCTGGAACCAGCGACCTCCATCCATTCTCTGCCTCCTCCCATGTCTACTAGAACAAGAGATTGTGTTGCTGTTTTTTTGTAGATGACATTTGAACATGAGGATGAGCTGAAGGAATATAACTATGAGGATGAGCTAAATATAACAAGAGATTGTGTTGCTGTTATTTCCTTTTTTCGGTCTATTTGGTCATGACCGAAGACCGGACCGAAAAGACCGAAGACCGAATACAAAAAGACCGAAAAGACCGGCCGTAATTCGGGTAGCGTTTCTAGATGACCGAAATGTTGGATGACCGAAAAGACCGGACCGAGCAAACCGAACAGACCGAACGCCCGGGGTGAGAGACGACGACCGGACCACCACCACCTCCTCCTCCTCCAAGCCAGGCTACAGTTAGTTATCAGTGACGCAGCCTGCCTTGTGGCGTGCTTCCTGGACGCGGTCTACGGTGGACTTTGGAGTGTTTTTTGCTATACTATTTTTTTCTATGTTTCTTTTGCCTTCTACTTCTAGCTAGGGTTCCACTTCAAACTGCAATAATAATGCATATGATTAGACCAACCACAGCGTGGCATCGATGCTATTCTCCCTAGTTCATTGATTGATGATACTTTGAGGGGCTATGAGCCGAACCAACAAGTTATGTTCGCCACCAGGAATCGATTCACTACGTACAATCGTACACCGTGTTGAATCGATTCTCCTTAACTTTATTCACAACACCGCGAGATTGAACCGTTCCGTATCAAACTCATTGACTCGTTATTCCTTTCTTCGCCTCCAAGACGACGACCGGACTGGTGGGTGCCCTGCTCCTACTCCACCACCACCTCCTCCTCCTCCTCGTCCAAGCCCTTTTGGTGTTCTTCCTGCACGCGCTCTATGATGGACTTTGGAGTTTTTTCTCTATTTCTTTGGTTTCTAGGTTTCCGCTTAAAACTGCATTAATGCATACTATGAATTAGACCAACCATTGTGTGGCATCGATTCAATGTTAAAGGTAGTTTCATTCGAATCGGTGCATTTGTTTCTGTAGCGTGTAAAATCCCTTCAGCTCACACCAGTGGGGCTCACAAGAGAACAAAAAATTAGTTAAATGACGGTCAAGTCCTATATATTCTCCCTAGTTAATTGATGATGCTTTGAGGAGCTATGAGAACCAACAGGTTGATTCCTTTTTTATGACTGCCACCAAGAATCGATTCTTACATCATGTTGAATCGATTCTCCTTAACTATATTCGCTACGCCGTGTTGAGTCGGTTCATACTCAAACTCGTCGACTCGTACTCCTTAATCGTGATGAGGTGGTCATTTATGTCGCTTCTGGTTGGATGATGAAAGGATTTCTTCGAATTGGTGCATTGTTTTTGTAGTGTGTCAAATACCTTCAGCTGACACCAATGGGGCCCATAACAGAGTATAGAAGCCCATCTTTCTGTTGGCGCACCGTAATTTTGCATCGCGAAGTGCTATCCTCCCTACTTGTTTTGAACAACTGAAGGCGCCATAGGCGCCAAATTACATTCAGCTCAAGTACACAGTACAACATTCAGTACATAGTCCTATAGATCTGAAGATTGTAGAGAAGAACGTACAGGACAAGCGATAAAGGAGTGAGCTGAACAAGTACAATCATGGATAGGTCGATTTAGGCATTGCTTAATAACCTGTTTAGGACAATCATAAGGTACTCTATTGAGATCCATTTTTATGTGAAAAATCTGTGGCAGGGAGAAGGAAGTGGCTTTAAAAAATCGTGCAACTTCATCTCTAGTGTCCCAATGCATCAGCGGATGATCAAGTCTCCTTGACGCCACCACATTTGCTAGATTTTGGTTCTCTGTAAGAAACGTTGGCCTTGGCAAGTGAAGTATCTGCGTCAGTCGAGCCGCCAAAAGTAGAGCTTTCGCTTCTGCATTGAAGACCGAAGAAGCACTATTCTCCCTAATTAATTAATGCTCTGAGGAGTTATGAGCCGAAAGGACAAGTTGGTTCGCTTTTTATGTCTTCCACCAGGAATCGACTCATTACACCGTGTTGAATCGATTCTCCTTAACTGTATTCACTGCAACATGTTGAACCGGTTCTTTTGCAAACTCGTCGACTTGTTCTCCTTATTCGTCATGAGCTGATCATTGATGTCGCTCCTGGTTGGACGATGAAAGGGTTTCTTCAGGTAAATTATGCAACAATATAATCAAAGATATCAATATGATGCATGAATTGATCTGGTCATAAATTAACAATTCGTCATATCCCCAACAAACACAAGAGCTATTAAATCAGATGTATCTCAATCATGTAGAATAACTCTCATGAGATCATTGTATTGAAGATCTTGAGAGAGATAGACCTGTAATTCTAGGGGAACTACTCACACATTGTAATTGAGACGGTAAGGATGATGATGAAGACTCTGACAATGGATTCCAACTCAAGCAGAGTACTGGGACAAGCCTTAATAAAAATCCGCTCCGAACCTTTTCATGTTGAATAGAATATATAATATATGCGTCGAGAGGCGGTGGACTCACATGCAAGTTGGCTTTGTTTCGAAGATTTTTTTTTTGGTATTTTAACGATAGTTTTCCCGGTACTTTTTGCTTGGCTCCATGTTTGCCCAAGCTTCCAGGCCTAGCTATCAGGACCGACAACGATGGTGAGTGAGCTGAGCGACCGCACAGGGCCCTAAAAAATTTGGGGCCTCAAACCACCAGAGACACCGTAGGAACGACCGCTCCAGATCTCTGACAGGGAGAAGGGCACTCGTCCTCGGTCTTTACCTTGCCTCCAGACTCCAACAACCTAGCAGAGCAGAGCCATGGCTGGTCGGTTTCTTGAGCGGAAACACGTCGATGGAAGTTTTCTGTCCAGCGTATGGAAGAAGACAATCTTTTGAGTGGGCCTAGAGTACACAATTTTTCACTTGCTATGTAGAAAAATCTTCCACTCGTTGTTTTGGGTCCGGAGCCAGCATATTACTCAATTATTTTCAAACTTACCTTATAATTTTATTATTCCTAATTATTTTAGTGTTTAATGTTTAGTTACTCCCATTTTTGGGCTTATAAACCGAATACTTTATGAATTTATGTTTTCTTGAGTAGATATGTATACGTCATCACTTTCCGCGCCGGGGCCTCCAATTTCTGCAGACGGTTCTGCTAGCCCTTGCGTATAATTTTTGACGTTTGGTGCGGGAACAGTCCTGGCTTTGCCTCAAGTGGCCATGTCCCCAGACGGTGTTGGCGGCACCCGGACCTTGAGGTCTCGCAGATGCGGCGACGAAGAAGAAGAATGGCTTGATTGCGTTTCTCGTGTTCTACCTAAGGGCCCGTTTGCAAAGTTTGAGCAGTTGGTCGTAATGGTTTCTCTTCCTGGGGTCCTCTATATAATTTTGCATGTATGCGTTTCCCACGTGCGACTTGCCCAGTCGCCGCCGCCGCCGAGGGAGAATGATGAAGAGGGAGACGGACAGACAGGCAGGCACGACCTACCACTCTTCTTCCCACCACCGGCTTCCTCCCCCTCTCTCCCCGACTCCGACCACCGAGACTCGACCCCATGGCGGCAGCGGCGGCCCAGCTCCGCGGATCTCCGGCAGCGCCGGGTACCCGGAGGTGGCCGGCCCCCTTCCGCCCCGCGCCGCTCGCCGCGTTCCCGGCACCGTCGCTCCTCCGCCGCCGGGGAGCCTCATCCTGTGGCCTGTTTTCCGCTGGCGTCGCCACAAAGGTGCGTCCTCACTGCCCTCTTCGCCGGCTGGATCTACGACAGCCGATGCCTCTGATGCGTATGTGATTCTGAAAATTGCTAGAGAGGGTAGAGGTGTGTGTCTTGGTCTCCGGGAATTCTCGTCGAGAAATGGTTTAGGGAGATCCCTTGCCAGGTGCTGCGCGCAATGGCATGGTCAAACAAAATCGGAGCTCGATTTAGGAGAGGGGCTGCAGTTCGAAAACTTATTAGTAATAAGTAGAACATACCAAGCGTATTTAGATCAGGGATAGAGGCTTCAGATCAGAAGGACCTGCCTTCAGAAAGCAGCAGTACCAAGTGGATTGAATTCTCATCATCACTTAATGAAACGGTTGGGTGGTGGTGTTTTAGTTGGGAGCATGGGGAGAGGATGTGGTAGAGGATGATGTTAATCTGTTGCATTTATTTCTAAAAAGTTCTAGTTATGGAACATCAGAGTGTGTATTTGAGGCATAAACCAGGTGATGGTCTTAAGTTGATGCATCTTGCTGGATCCCTTCATGTATCTTCGTCCAAATTTGATACTTATCTCCCTGGAGACCTTTTCCTCCTCTGATGGGTGGTAGTTTATGGCCTTGCAGCCATTGACAACAATGTGCATGAAGTCAAGATGTACTAGGACTCCTGTCGATCACGCCACTGCTCCCGAGCATACAGAAGATGGAATTCCCGAGCCAACCACGGTGGTGGCTCCTACCGAAGAAGCAGAGATAGAGCAGGGAGCTGCGCCGCAACACAAGAGTGCGATAATACACGACTTCTGCCTAGGGATCCCTTTTGGTAATGATGGCAACTTCCTTTTTGAGCAAAGTTCAATGTGAATTGCAGCTTGGATGAAAAGATAGTCATAACTTGGAGTCTTAGAGTAACTCAGTTATTTTCGCTTTGCCCATCCATTTACTCAGTATAATGGAAGCTGCTAAATGCTAATATATCATGTTTTGTGAAAGCTCACAAATGCTCTACTGTGTTATCCGTATCTGATGCCTGATTTACCTGATCTTGGTCCATTTGGATTTGCTTGCATACTGATTACAGTTTCCCCAATTCAGGCGGATTGCTATTCTCCATGGGCCTTGTTGGGTTTCTGTTTTGGAGGAGTCCTGTCAGTCTGACTTTCGGTGTTGCACCTGGGCTTGCTATCTTGGCACTTGCTGTACTTAGTATGAAGGGCTGGAGGAGTGGGAAGTCCAGCTTGCCATTTATACTGGCACAAGCAGGTATTTTAGCTTCGTTACTCAACATCCTGATAAGTTCTGATTAATATTGAAACTTGTAGAAATGTTTGATACTGGACCTGGTAAGCAGCTACCATAAGCCAAAATGAACTGCCACATTGTGGGAAAAAAGTAGTACATGCTAATTAACTTGTGCTCTGCTCATCATCTGCAGCCGTTGCTGCTGCTGTAGCATGGAAGCACTGCCAGGCGTACACCACAGTAAGTAACGCTGCCGATATGCTTCCAAAATAAACAACCGAATCTGAATCTTATCTTGATTAATCCATTCTGTTTTGACAGACCAAGAAGCTGCTTCCCTGGGGCTTTTATGCGGCACTCAGGTAGCTCCTCACTGTCTCTTCCTGATATCACGTTTCATCTGTTCATTGCACTCTTCTGTCCCCCCTCACGACTCCTCTTGTCACCAGCGCCGCGATGATCTGCTTCTACTCCTACGTCTTGCTTGCTGGGGGGAACCCGCCTCCAAAGAAGAAGAAGGCAGCAGCTGTTCCTGCTCTATAACTCAAGCCGTTAGTTATCGAAATGTGTGAATTGTGATCAAATTTCTAGTAAATGTACTGATGATGGGGGGTGTTTTGTCTCTCTTTTTTTTACCTGTGGAATACCGGAGATAACAAGGTTGTGTTGTAGCATAGTTAAAAGCGGGGTGTCCTTTTTACTTGGTGCATGAGCCAGAGCAGATTAGATTTGCCCTGGTTCTTGATAGACTTTTGTTCCTGAACTTTGTGGTTACTATACCTGAATAAGATTTTAGATTTTCTGATCCGAAAAGAGAGATGGATATTTTGTTCTGAATATTGTGCTTATATATATTTACATGAATAAAATTTGGTACCGTGCTTCAAACTGAACACACCTCATCTGACTATTTATTTGAGGCATCGAACCGAAAACTAATCATTGGCCTAATTGCGAGATGGAGAGGCAATTTTCTACTCATGGGGTGTGTTATATGGCGATGCAAGCCGTATATACCTGTTTTAGCTTGTTTTCCTAGTTGCACACGGATTTTTGGTATACAATACTTGTTACAGAATTTTGAAATAAATATATTTTTGATAGTCATTTTTAGCTATTTTTTTCCTAGTTGACTTTCTGTTTGTTTTTTTGACAAACTTAAATAAAAAAATCACAACTGGAGACAACTTTAATAATTCTATCAACTCTACTAGTGATATCCCCGGTCTTCTTGATTAATCTTCTTTTACCGTTGTACATATGTTTTTGTCTTTTCCCTTGCGAGATGATTGTATATTGTTTATTTTTGACATATTCCTCTCATTATTTGAGCAAATTTTGACACTGAATCAAAGTAATAGTGTAAATTTGTAGCCATTTGCACATGTCTGGGGATTTGATCAGAACTCACACTTGTTACATTTTGTTAATTTGACATATATCAGATGTCTCCGGACCATTCTCTCCTCTCCAAACCGAGAGGCGATTTTCTAGGCACCGTCCCCTCCTCCGCCGGTGCGGTAGTGTGGGGACTCCCCAGTCTACCGGATGGAGCTCTAGTTTTTCCCGCATTAGTGGTTTTAGTAAGGTCAAAATGGAACACGGTGACGACAACACCAATGTGGCGAATACCTTTTTCTCAAGCCTTCCATTTGGACGGTGCGGCTATGGTGATGTCGATGACTCGTTGGTGTACATTCCTCCTTGTATGAGGTTAGAGTTTGCAGGGTTTGTCAGCATAAAACGGCTTCCCTATGCATTTTGGCCCCTCGTGATCCCCACAAGAGGCTCGCGATTGTTTTTTTGAGGTTGGGATCTTGGATCTGTGGACCTTTCGGCGGTGACCATATTGAAGACTTCCCGCCGACATCAACAATGACAAGGTGGCTCAGCCGATGGAGAGGAAGCGACGGCGGCGCGTCATCGCGTCATCGGCCCGTTTGGGACGGGGGTGCGCCACAAAAAGTCACATTTCTGTGGCGCACATGGCCAGGTGCGCCACAGAAAGTCATCTAGGGGGGAGGGGGGGGGGACGGGTGAAATTTGAGAAAAAAAATTCTGTGGCGCACCTGGCTCGGTGCGCCATAGAATTTTCTTCTTCATATCCACACCCCCCCCGGTGGATCGCCTTTTTAGTCTTGTAGGAAGTAAAATAAAATGATAAAAAATTCAATAAATAAAATCCTTTGCGATGTAGTTAGGTATGAGTGTCTAGTAGGTATAGAAATTTTGAATTATGAATTTTGACCTTTTCTGCAACAAATGAAAAAAAATCTTGTAAGGGCCATAACTTTTGCATACGATGTTTAAATAATGCAAAAAATATGTCAAAAAAAACTAGAGAAAAATCCGAGTTCGAATCCACTGGCGCATCTCCGGCATCAGTTCACGCTAGTAGTGGGATTCGTCCGCAACAGCGGGCGCGGCACCGGGATCCCGCCGACGGAGATCGCCCAGCGGTGTGGGCGCGCATGTCGGCGGCAATGGGTAGCCGTTCTCCCATAGCGCCGCCGCCTCCTCGACGAGGAGAGTGCGCGGCCCGAAGCCGTTCGCTGCCGCGCCTCCAGCTTGCCAACATCTTCCTAGTTCGCGGCGACGGGGGTTGCGTGTGCGACTACGAGGGGCAAGGTGTGAGAATGGGAGCGGCGGGCGAGGCCTTTTATGGTCGTCGGAGCCGGTGGTGACATTAACGATGCCGCCCTCGAAAAGGTGCGCCGCATTGTCGCCGCCGAGCACTGGGACGCGACGGCTCACTGGCGCCCGCCGGCTGTGAAAACGAGACGTGGCCACGCGTCACATAGCTTTGGCCACCGTCGGTTGAATTCGCTGTGCTAATGACAAGCTTGGCCCGAGTAAAACAAAACAGATTATTGGAACTACTACTATGTAGTACAAACGGGGCTGCACTCCATGCATAGTACTGGCAGCGCAGGGCTTCTTGTTCCGATCCCCACAAGGCTACAACACAATGGCACACAGGAAGAAAGAAAAATACAGAGCCTGTGCAGTATAGGACACAACAAACAAGACACGAGCTAAAGCAACACAGGAGATCACTGATATTACAGGCTACAAAGATACTAGTACTAGTAGTATGCAACTTCCGAAGTGCATCTAATGGCCAAAGCAGGCAGCCTTCCGCCTGCCTTCCTGCTGCCTAAGCACGAATTGGGGAAGGAAAGGCATGGCCAGATCACTCCCGACTTGACCGTGAAGCGCCACGGCAAACGGGCAACACAACAAAACGTCTTGCATCGTTTGACTTGCACCTGCCCCGATCGCTGCTAGCCTGGACGACGTGCATGCACGGGCACCGACAGCATATGCATGCGTGCACGACAAATACACTGCAGTGCATGGTCACGGAGGTTTTCCTTGTTCAAAATCACACAAACAGCTGTGGACTAGGCAGCTGCGGTCTCCCTCTCTCTCTCTCTACAGTAGGTAGCAGCAGTGCTTGCACCAGAAGAGCACCTGAGCGACGAGGCCAGAATTCCTTTTGACCACACGAAAACGTCGCTCATGGCGCCACAAAGGGAGTAGAAGGCTGAGAGATATCTCTCTCTCTGCTGCCGCTCCGTCCGAACAGAGATGTCAGCTTGGCTTGTCAGCGGGGGTCCCATCCACAGCTTGGCCGGTCTGGTCTGCATGGCAGACATGTCGTGGAGGTGGAGCGATAGATGGACTCCCTTTGTGCTAGTGGACTCCACACACACACAATGACGACAGTGGAAACCTCTCCTCGGACGGAGATAGAGGAGACAGTCGCGAGAGAAGAAACTGCTTCTGCTTACACACAGGAAATGCAGACACACTTGTGCAGCGGTGCAGGCACGGTACAATACAACAAAAACTTCACATATGGGCTAGCCAGCATCCTACACGTTTCTATGCAAGCTTGCAAAGAAAATCTTCCGTCCATTAACACAAGCAAAGAAAAGGCTGGCTAGCTAGCTACTACTCCAATCGATCTCGACGCATCAAAAAAATCCTGTCAAATCGATACAGAGGCCATCATTGCGGTTACAACCTTCAGATCGATCGCATCACTCCACCAGGTGATTCGACAATTAATGGACTAGTAGTAGTATAAAGTAGAAACTGAGCTTGCATAGAAATGTGTAGGGAGCTAGCTAGCCCACTGCCCCTCTGTGTGTGCAGTTCATGCATGCCTCGATCTGTGCAGCCACGCCTAGGGTTCAGTTAGTAGACACAGCAGGGTGCGTAGCCACGCAGCAAACGCGCATCATTGCAACGCTGTATCGGCATGTCTCTTTTCTCCATCCCCGTCGATCTCCCCAAGCGGACCGCTCCGTCGTGCCATGCATGCTATGTTGCAAGAAACGATCGAAAAGATCACTTGCACATCACTCTATCTCAATCCAAAACTGCCAGTTGATATGACGAGACCTCCGTCTTTTCAAGCTGTCTCCACTGCGGACCACGAACGAATTTCTTGTCTGTCAAGTACGATAGCTACCCACGGGTGCAAACAAAACGAAGTAGGGTGCATGTTTCATCATTTGGTGCATATCCACAGCTTGGCTTGTCCGGTCTGCATGGCAGAGATGTCGTGGAGCGGCTTGTCCGGGACGTCGGCTGTCCCAGCCATTGTCGGAGTAGCTCTCTCTACTGCTGCCGCTTCTCGTGCCCCACGCCTTCTCCCCTCTCTCTACACTAGTAGAGAAAAGCTTATAGAAATATGACTTTCTGTGGCGCACCAATTTCCGTGCGCCACAGAAATATTTTTCTGTGGCGCACCAAGCCCGGTGCGACACAGAAAGTCACATTTCTGTGGCGCACTAAACCACATGCGCCACCGAAATTAGACTTTCTGTGGCGCACCAAGCCTGGTGCGCCACAGAAAGTCACATTTCTGTGGCGCACATGGCCAGGTGCGCCACAGAAAGTCATCTGGGGGGGCGGGTGAAATTTGAGAAAAAAAAATTCTGTGGCGCACCTGGCTCGGTGCGCCCCCCACCCTGTGGATCGTCTTTTTAGTCTTGTAGGAAGTAAAATAAAATGATAAAAAATTCAATAAATAAAATCCTTTGCGATGTAGTTAGTATGAGTGTCTAGTAGGTATAGAAATTTTGAAATATGAATTTTGACCATTTCTGCAACAAATGAAAAAAAATTTTGTAACGGCCATAACTTTTGCATACGACGTCGAAATAATGCAAAAAATATGTCAAAAAAACTAGAGAAAAATCCGAGTTCGAATCCACTGGCGCATCTCCGGCATCAGTTCACGCTAGTAGTGGGATTCGTCCGCAACAGCGGGCACAGCACCGGGTTCCCGCCGACGGAGATCGCCCAGCGGTGTGGGCGCGCATGTCGGCGGCAATGGGTAGCCGTTCTCGCATAGCGCCGCCTTCTCCTCGATGAGGAGAGTGCGCGGCCCGAAGCCGTTCGCTGCCGCACCTCCAGCTTGCCAACATCTTCCTAGTTCGCGGCGACGGGGGTTGCGTGTGTGACTGCGAGGGGCAAGGTGTGAGAATGGGAGCGGCGGGCGAGGCCTTTTATGGTCGTCGGAGGCGGTGGTGACATTAACGATGCCGCCCTCGAAAAGGCGTGCCGCATTGTCACCGCCGAGCACTGGGACGCGACGGCTCACTGGCGCCTGCCGGCTGTGAAAACAAGACGTGGCCATGCGTCACACAGCTTTGGCCACAGCGAATGACAAGCTTGGCCCGAGTAAAACAAAACAGATTATTGGAACTACTACTACGTAGTACAAACGGGGCTGCACTCCATGCATAGTACTGGCAGCGCAGGGCTTCTTGTTCCGATCCGCACAAGGCTACAGCACAATGTCACACAGGAAAGAAAGAAAAATATAGAGCCTGTGCAGTCTAGGACACAACAAACAAGACGCGAGCTAAAGCAACACAGGAGATCACTGATATTACAGGCTACAAAGATACTAGTACTAGTAGGATGCAACTTCCGAAGTGCATCTAATGGCCAAAGCAGGCAGCCTTCCGCCTGCCTTCCTGCTGCCTAAGCACGAATTGGGGAAGGAAAGGCATGGCCAGATCACTCCCGACTTGACCGTGAAGCGCCACGGCAAACGGGCAGCACAACAAAACGTCTTGCATCGTTTGACTTGCACCTGCCCCGATCGCTGCTAGCCTGGATGACGTGCATGCACGGGCACCGACAGCATATGCATGCGTGCACGACAAATACACTGCAGTGTATGGTCACGGAGGTTTTCCTTGTTCAAAATCACACAAACAGCTTTGGACTAGGCAGCTGCGGTCTCCCTCTCTCTCTCTGTACAGTAGGTTGCAGAAGTGCTTGCACCAGAAGAGCACCTGAGTGACGAGGCCAGAATTCCTTTTGACCACACGAAAACGTCTCTCATGGCGCCACAAAGGGAGTAGAAGGCTGAGAGATCTCTCTCTCTCTCTGCTGCCGCCCCGTCCGATCAGAGATGTCAGCTTGGCTTGTTGGTGGGGGTCCCATCCACAGCTTGGCCGATCCGGTATGCATGGCAGACATGTCGTGGAGGTGGAGCGATAGATGGACTCCCTTTGTGCTAGTGGACTCCACACACACACAATGACGACAGTGGAAACCTCTCCTCGGACAGAGATAGAGGAGACAGTCACGAGAGAAGAAACTGCTTCTGCTTACACACAGGAAATGCAGACACATTTGTGCAGCGGTGCAGGCACGGTACAATACAACAAAAACTTCACATATCGGCTAGCTAGCTTCCTACACGTTTCTATGCAAGCTTGCAAAGAAAATATTCCGTCCATTAACACAAGCAAAGAAAAGGCTGGCTAGCTAGCTACTACTCAAATCGATCTCGACGCATCAAAAAAATCCTGTCAAATCGATACAGAGGCCATCATTGCGGTTACAACCTTCAGATCGATCGCATCACTCCACCAGGTGATTCGCAATTAATGGACTAGTAGTAGTATAAAGTAGAAACTGAGCTTGCATAGAAACGTGTAGGGAGCTAGCTAGCCCACTGCCCCTGGCCTGGTGCACCACAGAAAGTCACATTTCTGTGGCGCACATGGCCAGGTGCGCCACGGAAAGTCATCTGGGGGGGCGGGTGAAATTTGAGAAAAAAAATTCTGTGGCGCACCTGGCTCGATGCGCCACAGAAAGGTGACATTCTGTGGCGCACAGAAAGGTGACAGAATTTTCTTCTTCAGATCCACCACCCCCCAGTGGATCGCCTTTTTAGTCTTGTAGGAAGTAAAATAAAATGATAAAAAATTCAATAAATAAAATCCTTTGCGATGTAGTTAGGTATGAGTGTCTAGTAGGTATAGAAATTTTGAAATATGAATTTTGACCTTTTCTCCAACAAATGAAAAAAAAAATCTTGTAACGGCCATAACTTTTGCATACGACGTCGAAATAATGCAAAAAATATGAAAAAAAAAACTAGAGAAAAACCCGAGTTCGAATCCACTGGCCCATCTCCGGCATCAGTTCACGCTAGTAGTGGGATTTGTCCGCAATAGCGGGCACATCACCGGGTTCCCGCCGACGGAGATCGCCCAGCGGTGTGGGCGTGCATGTCGGCGGAATTTGGTAGCCGTTCTCCCATAGAGCCGCCTCCTCGACGAGGAGAGTGCGCGGCTCGAAGCCGTTCGCTGCCGCGCCTCCAGCTTGCCAACATCTTCCTAGTTCGCGGCGATGGGGGTTGCGTGTGCGACTGCGAGGGGCAAGGTGTGAGAATGGGAGCGGCGGGCGAGGCCTTTTATGGTCGTCGGAAGCGGTGGAGACATTAACGATGCCGCCCTCGAAAAGGCGCGCCGCATTGTCGCCGCCGAGCACTGGGACGCGACGGCTCAATGGCGCCCGCCGGCTGTGAAAACGAGACGTGGCCACGCGTCACACAGCTTTGGCCACCGTCGGTTGAATTCGCTGTGCTAATGACAAGCTTGGCCCGAGTAAAACAAAACAGATTATTGGAACTACTACTACGTAGTACAAACGGGGATGCACTCCATGCATAGTACTGGCAGCGCAGGGCTTCTTGTTCCGATCCCCACAAGGCTACAACACAATGGCACACAGGAAAGAAAGAAAAATACAGAGCCTGTGCAGTCTAGGACACAACAAACAAGACACGAGCTAAAGCAACACAGGAGATCACTGATATTACAGGCTACAAAGATACTAGTACTAGTAGGATGCAACTTCCGAAGTGCATCTAATGGCCAAAGCAGGCAGCCTTCCGCCTGCCTTCCTGCTGCCTAAGCACGAATTGGGGAAGGAAAGGCATGGCCAGATCACTCCCGACTTGACCGTGAAGCGCCACGGCAAACGGGCAACACAACAAAACGTCTTGCATCGTTTGACTTGCACCTGCCCCGATCGCTGCTAGCCTGGACAACGTGCATGCACGGGCACCGACAGCATATGCATGCGTGCACGACAAATACACTGCAGTGCATGGTCACGGAGGTTTTCCTTGTTCAAAATCACACAAACAGCTGTGGACTAGGCAGCTGCGGTCTCCCTCTCTCTCTCTGTACAGTAGGTAGCAGCAGTGCTTGCACCAGAAGAGCACCTGAGCGACGAGCCCAGAATTCCTTTTGACCACACGAAAACATCGCTCATGGCGCCACAAAGGGAGTAGAAGGCTGAGAGATCTCTCTCTCTCTCTGCTGCCGCCCCGTCCGATCAGAGATGTCAGCTTGGCTTGTCGGCGGGGGTCCCATCCACAGCTTGGCCGGTCCGTCTGCATGGCAGACATGTCGTGGAGGTGGAGCGATAGATGGACTCCCTTTGTGCTAGTGGACTCCACACACACACAATGACGACAGTGGAAACCTCTCCTCGGACAGAGATAGAGGAGACAGTCGCGTGAGAAGAAACTGCTTCTGCTTACACACAGGAAATGCAGACACACTTGTGCAGCGGTGCAGGCACGGTACAATACAACAAAAACTTCACATATGGGCTAGCTAGCTTCCTACACGTTTCCATGCAAGTTTGCAAAGAAAATCTTCCGTCCATTAACACAAGCAAAGAAAAGGCTGGCTAGCTAGCTACTACTCCAATCGATCTCGACGCATCAAAAAAATCCTGTCAAATCGATACAGAGGCCATCATTGCGGTTACACCCTTCAGATCGATCGCATCACTCCACCAGGTGATTCGACAATTAATGGACTAGTAGTAGTATAAAGTAGAATCTGAGCTTGCATAGAAACGTGTAGGGAGCTAGCTAGCCCACTGCCCCTGGCCTGGTGCGCCACAGAAAGTCACATTTCTGTGGCGCACATGGCCAGGTGCGCCACGGAAAGTCATCTGGGGGGCGGGTGAAATTTGAGAAAAAAAATTCTGTGGCGCACTGATGACTCCCAAGTGCAGGAGATCAATTGTAGTACCTTTCAATTAGAAAAGGTTGTCGAACCCACGAGGAGCAAGGTATTGGTTAGCAAGATTGATAAATAAAACAATGAAAGATGCAAGTGTGTTTGGTATTTTTTGTTGTATAGATGCAATGCAGAAAATAAACAGTAGCAGGTCAAAGCTCTCAAAGAGAGAAAGCCCAATCCTCTATGTGGCAAGAGGACAAGCTCAAGTGATGTGTTACTTATAAGTGGAAAACGTTCCCGAGGGCAGCATGGATATTACTAGGCATAGAGATTTATTAAACAACACGTTGAATATCTTGTCAAGTTTTAATCTTCTTTGGACGGAGCCATTGTTAGGTAAAGCTAAATAAATAAACTAAACCCCTTATGATGGATCATGTGGCCAAGTAAATGACTGCACAAGAATTATTAAGACAAAAAGTCCCACCATAGCATTACACTCTAAGGTCCCCGATACTAATACCCTCATAGTGCAACTTCATGACTCGGTCAAGGGTTTACATGTCCTCCCAAGTCTCCCTCAATTCATTACACTACGGTGTTCTCCTATGAGCCCATAAAGGTGAAGTGTTGTGCAGTCGACGTTCGCACAACACCATCATAGAATCACATAAAAGATAAACACTTGACAAAATACCAACACATGTCATATATAAATCATTGCCAATTCATCCTATGCCCTCAGGAACACACGGGAACTACTCACAACGTGCAAACATGATGATATTCAGTGACATAAGTGGTACAACGCAATATGAAAATATAACTTCACCTCCAAATAATGACAAGTACTCAATCACAAACATGAATAGTAGCACAAGACAAGTATCTAGGGTATAGCAACTCTCAAACTACGAGGGGAACGAGGTGGATCACGGAGATGATGATGGAGATGGTGCTGGTCTTGGTGGTGGTGATGATGTAGAGGCCTCCTCCCACGCCAAGGAGGAGAAGTGATGACGATGGCGGTGATTTCCCCCTTCTCCGGAGCTCCGGAGCAGCAGAGTCTGATTCCCCCTCGGAGGGAATCAGGAGTTTCGCCGCCGCCACGGCCTCGGATGGACTTGGAAAAATTAGGGCGTAACTTTTCGGGGAGGACGAAGGCGTGCATAAAAAGCCCCAGGCGAGGCTCATTTTGGTGGGTCCCAGGCGGCCTAGGGTTTTGGCCGCGTGGGCCCACCCCTTTTGGGCCTCGTGGCTCTCCTCTCTTCGGTCTTCTTCCCCCTGCCTTGCTCCTGACGAAAAAATGGCTGTGTAATTTTCCTTTTATTATTTGGATCTCTGTAGTTCCTGAAACATTAAAAACAAGAAAAAGGAGGTTTTCTGCCTCCCAGAAATTAAATACCAAAAATAGGGACTTTGTAAGAAAGTCCCATAAATCATCTAAAACATGTAAGAATAATGATATTACCATGCAAATAACATTCTAATACGATACTAAAGGTTGTATAAATGATGATATAAAATGCACGTATCAACTCCCCCAAGCTTAAACCTTACTCGTCCCCGAGTAAGCAAGGACATGGATCATTACATGCATCAATGGACTTGTGGTTAATAAATTAATACGAGCATTGTATCATCATCATATTCAGTTGCAATGTAAGATTAATGAACTAAAACTCATACACATGAGGGCAACATAAGTAGAAGCTCTAGCAATCTCCTCTTCCTTTTGAAAGCAAATAACCATGTATGTTGGACAATTGAATCATTCTCCTTTTCACATGCTTTTGATCTTAGCATTTGAATGATTAAGTTTAAAGTGAAAGCAAATATGAGTAGTGTGCTTGACAAAGTAAAGGTTGAAAGTCTCATGCCCCTTCAATACGAGTACCTACTCCATGTGTTACTCAACTCGAGAAACAAAGCAAGTTCAAGTTTAAATATCATTGTAAGTAAAATAGTATCATCAAGAGCGTCAACTGGGGTACCTCTTGTCCCAGGATATGGAACAAGCCCATATCAAAATGACAAGACAAACAAACATAATGAACAGTCTCAACACCCTTTTTATTTACCATTGAAAAGCTTTTTATTGTAAGGTGTATCACAGAAGGTTCACCGTAGCATGTAAGTAAATTTTGTGACACCCCTCCCTGGCACATCTCGCCAGAGAGGCGGTCGTCCCGTGCGCCAGCCCAAGATATCTGGCCGCACGTCGCGACAGTGCAACATAGTGGTAATCATTACACAATCAGGCACATGAAGTGCTACAAATGGTTTACAAGCCCATCAAGGCATGACAAAAATATCAAGCCAAGCATGGCTCGGTACAGAGTTTAACTGGCAGCGGAAGACGGCTAAGGCAACGGCTTGGAGCGGCTCCATTCCACAGGCATCTGGCTGGGCTACTGATCCTAGCACGCTCTTGCTCCAAATCCTTGCTAAGGCAGAAGATGAATCCTCGCCAAAATCTGGCCACAAACACAAGTCCTGTGAGTACATTTGTATGCACTCAGCAAGTATCGCCACTCACTACGAATAATCCAACAATCATGCAGCAAGATATACATTGAAAATAAAATCCTACAACAAGGCAAGTGTCTACTCTAGGTAAACCAATATAACAACATAATTGTAGCATGGCATCACCAGCAAAACATGGCATAGGCAAACAATGGGGTATCACCAGTGCAGAGTCCAAGCCAGGTGGGGTTGGATCGTACACTGGCAATCATACAAAGAAATTACCTGTGACGAGTATAATCGAGTGTACCAGTTGGTACCAAATAATACACACAGCACCTGTGATCACTGCTAGGCCCTCTGGCCTCAACTTTCCATTCTGGGCATGCACGGTTGATGTTGGCTCAGGCCTAACTCTAGGCTCCCAACGATCACACCGCCATCCCATATCACGGGTTACCATCAACATCTCAAGGCAATATTCCCTGCATCATCTTATTTGTTCATTAAGTGTGGTCAGGTCGTTCATTAATTCTTTCAAACAAGGCTTAAGTTTAACCTCCGGACACGACGAGGACACACAGTGTGACCGACACTGAACTGTTGTTCCATATCCTAGGAACGAGGCTAGCTTGCTAGGTTGAGTCTCTCGAGAGTTTGCGTTACCACCTATCAGAATGCACCCTACTCAGCCGACGCTCCAGATGTCTCACGCCCAAAGTCATACTAAACAAGGTACACTCACACGATGGTCCACTTGCTAAGACACTCTCCTGCACCACCCTATGCACATGGCACAACGGGCAAGTAAATCCGGCACATCCCCCGGCGCGACCGGGTATGCCTAGCTCCGGACTCCCTATCATAGTCGAACCCGTGCCTGTCGACCACTCCCCTCGGACAGCGCAACCGAACGACTGCGCCCAATGGATGGCACAAAAGGGGCTTAACAACCTACTAGGTCATGGTCCTCCCATGAGACGACGATGGTTCTGCTTTCAAAGTTCAGATTAGTGGCACCATGGACTGACCCTATCGTTGTTTGGAGGGGTGTTTCATTTAATCAAGTTTCATCACAGCAAGTCCCAAAACAGAGGATTAGTCCAGCATAATAATCACGATATCAATATCCTATATCATCAAACAACAAGGCATTAGCAACAAAATATTTCAAGCAATGGTTGTTGTTTGTATTGAACGGGTGACTACGGCGGCGATTCCGCCGAGCAGCGCCATCGCAGATCAATACAAAGGTAGCGCAAGTGGTTTTTACGTTGACCGGGTGACTGTCGCGGCGATTCCGCCGATAAGCGCCACCACAGATCAATTACAAAATATAGTTTAGTTGGTTTGCGTCGATCGGGTGACTATCGCGGCGATTCCGCCGACAAGCGCCGCCACAGATCAACTACAAAATATAGTTTAGTTGGTTTGCGTCGACCGGATGACTATCGCGGCGATTCCGCCGACAAGCGCCGCCACAGATCAACTACAAAATATAGTTTAGTAGGGCATGTAGTCTCCAAAATGAACCGAAAAGCAATCATAAGAAAGAAAGCATCCATTCCACTCGAGTATTACCTCGACGTGGTGTCAGCAATCTTGGCAAAAAGAACCAAATGGAAAGCAAATGTCCCAAGCGTCGCAGTCCAGGCGGGCATATGCCCACCACATTTGACGGAGGGAGAAGAAGCAAATAACTCTTTTGGCAAATGCCCCCAACTCCGAGGATCATAAGACGACTTTCGTCCGCTCCTCACCTCGGCGAAGAAGAAGAAGCAAACAAAGCCACGCAAGTGCGAGGCGCACAATTAATTCACACGTCATTCTAATGCATACATGGATGATGAATAAAACATGGCAGGAGCAATCTTATCAGTCTCATATTAAACAAGAACAACAAACAGTCATGCATAAATAAATAGACAAACATATAATACTCGGCAAGATAATAAGCAAATAATCAAACAAACACCGTTGGGCTACTCATAGCAAGGGGTTAGCTTGCCTTCGAAGACGGGGATCCGCTGGGCTTGGAAAGGTCGGGGTGATTCCGCAGCGTTGGGTGTCGACAGCCGCTTTACCCAGACTCCGGATTGCACTCACACAAGGGCACCCAAAAGAACTATTTTGGAACAAGTTGGAATCAGTACCACTGGTTAGAGCTCGTCGAGATACAAATTTAGAAATTTGAATCAACTAAAACGGAGCTACGGTTCAAAAGTTGTGGGCGTTTGAAGATTTGTCCAGCAGGAAAAGAAAAAACAGAACCGAAAAAAAATCTGTCAGGCCGCAAATGGGCCGAAATGGCCTGCTACGCTGCTGCCTGCTGGCCAGCTGGGCTGGGCTGCTTCTGCTGCTACTGGGGCTGGAAAACGGTTCGTAACAGAAAGAAAGAAAAAAAAGACAAGGAAGAACGGATCGATGCAGTTTCCTGTACGAGCATCTTCATCCTCCTGTACGCTTGCTCCTGCGCACGGGAGCTCGCCGGAGCGGGCGGCTCGGCGCGCCGGCCGCCCAGACGACGGCGGGGACGGAGTGGAGGCGGTGGGCCGCGGCCAGGTGGGTGGCTCGGGGACGGGGACGAGGTCGACCCCTTCCTCCTCGCGGGCACGCACGGGAGGCGCGGTGGCTCGGTCACTCGCCGGCGCTGGCAGCTGGGATGGCCGGAGCGCCGGGAGACGGCGGGGATGGAGCGGAGGCGGTCGTATGCGGCCAGGGCAGAGGCCCGGTGGGGTGGGAACGGCTGTGGCACGGGGCGCGAGCTCGCACAGAGCGTCGGCCATGGCGGGCGCCACGGGAGGGAATCGCCGGCGTCCCTCCGATGCACGGAGGAGCCCGGGGATGAGCGGGGCGAGGCCCAGGGGCTATGCCGCGCTCGGCCAGGAGCTCCCGAGCGGCAGGGAGGCTACGGACGCGCCGCCCTCGAGCTTGCCAGCTTCGGCAATGGAGGCCGACCACAGGGCGCTCACGGCGACGCGCGGTTGGACGAGGTGAAGCTGGGAATCGGATGCGTAGGTGGTGGGGAGGCTAGCAGGTGGCTTGGTTCGGGCTGGGAGGTGTGGATGGCTTGAGCTCGTGCTCGACATGGCCTCGGTGGCCACTGCCGAAGCCGGAGGGAACGAGCAACGCTCCTCCAGAAACTTGCTGGGAGTCCAGGGGGAAAGGAGAGGGAAGTGAGGAAAGGGGGCAGCAGCCAGGGGAGGGCTCGGGTTGCTACTTTTCTAGCCAAGGGAGGGAGAGGATTGATGGCACCGACGGCCACCGGTGCAACGGTTTGCCTCCAAGCAATCAATGGCAAAGGATAGGAACGCGGATGGATAGGGAGGGCTGAGCTGGATGATCAGTGCAGCACAAGGCTCTACTGGAGAAGAGGATTAGCCACGGACTATCGTTTAGGCACCAAGCTAGTTTAGCAAAATGAAATTTAAAACCAGCCCCAAAGGTGCTCGACGAAATGCCCCAATGAACTTTTCGACGCAAATAAATTCCACTGGCTAGGTTTGGATGCTAGGAGATGGTCCACTGAGTTTGAACTCAAATGGTTGCTTCCAAATACGGTTTTGGGTAAAGTGTCCGCTAAGCCGCGTACCGGCATCGGTTTTTGGCTTACAAAGGAAGTAGATCAAAACTTGCTCGATCGAGTTCGAGTTCAACGGAAGAAGTGTAGGAAATGCAAAAATATGCAACTCCCTAAATTATGAGGATTTTCCGAGACTCCTAAGTTGATCGAATAAAATTGAGATCGGAGCCGACATTTAACAGTTGAATCCGAAATTGGAAATATGTGGATTGGAGCATGAAATATTTTTGGTCAGGTCTTCTAAAAACGTGTAGGGGAGTCCTCCGGTATTCAAAGAGGGAGCAAACCCTCGGTCAAATCGTGTCGAAAGATTTTAGGAAACACTTATTAAAACTAGAAAAGTTTTCCGGCGTCCAAAAATAATTTAAAAATTCGATCTAAAATTTCGGGGTGTTACAAACCTTCCCCCCTTAAAAGAATCTCGTCCCGAGATTCGGGGAGTTATACAAGATATTTTTTGCATGATTCATAATGCCCCACTTAAAACTTTTCTACAAAATACCATGGTTCGACATGCAAAAGGATCACCACTCAACAAGGTTTTTATTTAAAACAAGGTATGATATTTCTACCTTACCCAATGCATTTAAAAGAATGGCATGGCAGGGGCTCACTCAATCAATCAACATAGGATCTACTAGCAGGTTTATAAAAATTAAATCTAAAGTTTTGCTCAAGCAGACATGAACATGGCAAGATCAAACAAGATCTACAACCAAACTACCAACCAACAGACGAAGATTTATCTTGGCCAAATAATTAACTCAAGTTTGAGAACACCATGGTTTACTGTTTTATTTTAGAAAAACTGTATATTCATTTTCATGCATACACAGGTTTCAAAAAAATAACAGGGTTTCTTTTAAAAGAAAATATCTGTGCCACCGATAATTGGCTCACAGACACAGTGGGATTGGATTATTCCCAAAATCATTCGTATTGGTATGGCATAATCATTTCAACCATACCGGTTAACAAGCACATAACAACTACTAGACAAAAACTATTTACTTGCGTGTGGCACATGATTTTTCCCAATTGGGGAACCATGTGTAACACCAAGTAGGTGGTTTTCCAAACCTACATCAAGTGAGTGAGGCACCGTGGTTACAGTGTCTCATTAAATACTTCCACTTAATAGTTAAACTTGTGCAACACACACAAAATAATTCTCATACTAGAAAATAATATCATTCAAAGTTTGCATTAATTTTACAAGGCGTGCATATGTGTCTAGGTTCACATATACCACTTCTGTTTTTATGTGATCTGTCATTTCTTCAAAACTTTTCAACTGAAGAAAAGGACATGATATTCCGTCACACGTCAACCAAGTGGTTAACAAGGGAATCAGAACACCAAGTTTTATTACGGCTGATTCGACATCAACCAGAAAACAGACCACAAACTTGCATTACAAGTCAACACAAGAAGAACAAACAACCTCACCGATTCTCACCTACCACCTACAAGCGCCACTCAGGCTAACTAAACCTGGGCTCTAATCCGCTTGGCGACCTCTGGTAGTCGGTGGAGCGTGGCCGAGACGAAGAGTGGTGTCCACATCTCCATCTCCCGCGGGGTGGGGAATTGCAGGCACGCCTTCGAGGATTATACCTCCTGCTTGGAGGTACTGCTGGACTGGGGCTAGTGCTTGTGTCCCAGAGGCATCAAGACTGGATCCCGGCAAATCACCTGGGAACGGGAGTCCTGTACTCTGAGCTGGCCCAAGGTTGAGGTTAGGTAGGTTCCTTGCTCGACACAGTTGCAGGTGAGCGCGACCAAGGTTGCGCCTTGTGATGAAGAGTTCATCCCTCAGGGATTGGCAAAACTTTGTCATTGCCGCTCCGTAGTTGACCAGGGTGATTACGGCAGGGTCGACTTCCCCTCTAATGGAAGTTGGGATAGCCTCCGCACCATCATGGGGTCTGGCTGGGAGAAGGTGGAAAGCTTGACTTTCCGCCATTGCCGGTTCCGAGTACCGCAGGCGGACGAGACCTTCCTAGGCTGCTACCTGGATGGCTTAAGTAATAGTGGGCATGCTCCAACCTTGTATCAACTAAGGCTGACTTGTGCCCAACGGGCACGAGTCGACATGTACGTCCGCTTGAAATTCACTCCCGGCAGGCAAGAGTGAGTTCTCGTACACCACATACCGGGGGCGAGCAGGCCTGCCAAGAAGATCATAGACGACCTTCCACAGCATCAGTGGAAATCCGCCATGATCCTCGGCAGTGGTTTCCAAGACGACCTTGGGGTTCGCCATCGGATTATTTTGGCTCTGGGTGTAGGATGAGATAAGAACGCGGGATTCCTTTGCGGGATCCTGCTTCAAGAGAGCTGGGTTGCCAAGGATAGCAGGTGAGGGTGGGGATAAACGGCAGCTAGGACTGGGTCTCATATATGTTGGGTTGTGTCGGCTCCTTCTCTTGGAAGAAACCGGCGAGCCTCTCTCAGGGAATGGGACAAGTCCTACTGCACCTTACTGTGGACCGACACCAACCATGCCGGTTAGGCGGAGATGGGTTAAATCCATCGGGCTCATTGTCGGCAAAAGTAAGGCGGGGCTTTCCATGCAAGGTAGTCTACAGCCAGCCTGGTGCTCTGATACCACGTCTGTGACACCCCTCCCTGGCACATCTCGCCAGAGAGGCGGTCGTCCCGTGCGCCAGCCCAAGATATCTGGCCGCACGTCGCGACAGTGCAACATAGTGGTAATCATTACACAATCAGGCACATGAAGTACTAAAAATGGTTTACAAGCCCATCAAGGCATGACAAAAATATCAAGCCAAGCATGGCTCGGTACAGAGTTTAACTGGCAGCGGAAGACGGCTACGGCAACGGCTTGGAGCAGCTCCATTCCACAGGCATCTGGCTGGGCTACTGATCCTAGCACGCTCTTGCTCCAAATCCTTGCTAAGGCAGAAGATGAATCCTCGCCAAAATTTGGCCACAAACACAAGACCCGTGAGTACATTTGTATGCACTCAGCAAGTATCACCACTCACTACGAATAATCCAACAATCATGCAGCAAGATATACATTGAAAATAAAATCCTACAACAAGGCAAGTGTCTACTCTAGGTAAACCAATATAACAACATAATTGTAGCATGGCATCACCAGCAAAACATGACATAGGCAAACAATGGGGTATCACCAGTGCAGAGTCCAAGCCAGGTGGGGTTGGATCGTACACTGGCAATCATACAAAGAAATTACCTGTGACGAGTATAATCGAGTGTACCAGTTGGTACCAAATAATACACACAGCACCTGTGATCACTGCTAGATCCTCTGGCCTCAACTTTCCACTCTGGGCATGCACGGTTGATGTTGGCTCAGCCTAACTCTAGGCTCCCAACGATCACACCGCCATCCCATATCACGGGTTACCATCAACATCCCAAGGCAATATTCCCTGCATCATCTTATTTGTTCATTAAGTGTGGTCAGGTCGTTCATTAATTCTTTCAAACAAGCCTTAAGTTTAACCTCCAGACACGACGAGGACACACAGTGTGACCGACACTGAACTGCTGTTCCATATCCTAGGAATGAGGCTAGCTTGCTAGGTTGAGTCTCTCGAGAGTTTGCGTTACCACCTATCAGAATGCAGCCTACTCAGCCGACGCTCCAGGTTTCTCACGCCCAAAGTCGTACTAAGTAAGGTACACTCACATGACGGTCCACTTGCTAAGACACTCTCCTGCACCACCCTATGCGCATGGCACAACGGGCAAGTAAATCCGGCACATCCCCCGGCGCGACCGGGTATGCCTAGCTCCGGACTCCCTATCACAGTCGAACCCGTGCCTGTCGACCACTCCCCTCGGACAGCGCAACCGAACGACTGCGCCCAATGGATGGCACAAAAGGGGCTTAACAACCTACTAGGTCACGGTCCTCTCATGAGACGACGATGGTTCTGCTTTCAAAGTTCAGATTAGTGGCACCATGGACTGACCCTATCGTTGTTTGGAGGGGTGTTTCATTTAATCAAGTTTCATCACAGCAAGTCCCAAAACAGAGGATTAGTCCAGCATAATAATCACGATATCAATATCATATATCATCAAAAAACAAGGTATTAGCAACAAAATATTTCAAGCAATGGTTATTGTTTGTATTGAACGGGTGACTACGGCGGCGATTCCGCCGAGCAGCGCCATCGCAGATCAATACAAAGGTAGCGCAAGTGGTTTTTACGTTGACCGGGTGACTGTCGCGGCGATTCCGCCGACAAGCGCCACCACAGATCAATTACAAAATATAGTTTAGTTGGTTTGCGTCGACCGGGTGACTATCGTGGCGATTCCGCCGGCAAGCGCCGCCACAGATCAACTACAAAATATAGTTTAGTTGGTTTGCGTCGACCGGGTGACTATCGCGGCGATTCCGCCGACAAGCGCCGCCACAGATCAACTACAAAATATAGTTTAGTAGGGCATGTAGTCTCCAAAATGAACTGAAAAGCAATCATAAGAAAGAAAGCATCCATTCCACTCGAGGATTACCTCGACGTGGTGTCAGTAATCTTGGCAAAAAGAACCAAATGGAAAGCAAATGTCCCAAGCGTCGCAGTCCAGGCGGGCATATGCCCACCACGTTTGACGGAGGGAGAAGAAGCAAATAACTCTTTTGGCAAATGCCCCCAACTCCGAGGATCATAAGACGACTTTCGTCCGCTCCTCACCTCGGCGAAGAAGAAGAAGCAAACAAAGCCACGCAAGTGCGAGCCACACAATTAATTCACACGTCATTCTAATGCATACATGGATGATGAATAAAACATGGCAGGAGCAATCTTATCAGTCTCATATTAAACAAGAACAACAAACAGTTATGTATAAATAAACAGACAAACATATAATACTCGGCAAGATAATAAGCAAATAATCAAACAAACACCGTTGGGCTACTCATAGCAAGGGGTTAGCTTGCCGTCGAAGACGGGGATCCGCCGGGCTTGGAAAGGTCGGGGTGATTCCGCAGCGTTGGGTGTCGACAGCCGCTTTACCCGGACTCCGGATTGCACTCACACAAGGGCACCCAAAAGAACTATTTTGGAACAAGTTGGAATCAGTACCACTGGTTAGAGCTCGTCGAGATACAAATTTAGAAATTTGAATCAACTAAAACGGAGCTACGGTTCAAAAGTTGTGGGCGTTTGAAGATTTGTCCAGCAGGAAAAGAAAAAACAGAACCGAAAAAAAATCTGTCAGGCCGCAAATGGGCCGAAATGGCCTGCTACGCTGCTGCCTGCTGGCCAGCTGGGCTGCTTCTGCTGCTACTGGGGCTGGAAAACGGTTCGTAACAGAAAGAAAGAAAAAAAAGACAAGGAAGAACGGATCGATGCAGTTTCCTGTACGAGCATCTTCATCCTCCTGTACGCTTGCTCCTGCGCACGGGAGCTCGCCGGAGCGGGCGGCTCGGCGCGCCGGCCGCCCAGACGACGGCGGGGACGGAGTGGAGGCGGTGGGCCGCGGCCAGGTGGGTGGCTCGGGGACGGGGACGAGGTCGACCCTTCCTCCTCGCAGGCACGCACGGGAGGCGCGGTGGCTCGGTCACTCGCCGGCGCTGGCAGCTGGGATGGCCGGAGCGCCGGGAGACGGCGGGGATGGAGCGGAGGCGGTCGTATGCGGCCAGGGCAGAGGCCCGGTGGGGTGGGAGCGGCTGTGGCACGGGGCGCGAGCTCGCACGGAGCGTCGGCCATGGCGGGCGCCACGGGAGGGAATTGCCGGCGTCCCTCCGATGCACGGAGGATCCCGGGGATGAGCGGGGCGAGGCCCAGGGGCTATGCCGCGCTCGGCCAGGAGCTCCCGAGCGGCAGGGAGGCTACGGACGCGCCGCCCTCGAGCTTGCCAGCTTCGGCAATGGAGGCCGACCACGGGGCGCTCACGGCGACGCGCGGTTGGACGAGGTGAAGCTGGGAATCGGATGCGTAGGTGGTGGGGAGGCTAGCAGTTGGCTTGGTTCAGGCTGGGAGGCGTGGATGGCTCAAGCTCGTGCTTGACATGGCCTCGGTGGCCACTGCCGAAGCCGGAGGGAACGAGCAACGCTCCTCCAGAAACTTGCTGGGAGTCCAGGGGGAAAGGAGAGGGAAGTGAGGAAAGGGGGCAGCAGCCAGGGGAGGGCTCGGGTTGCTGCTTTTCTAGCCAAGGGAGGGAGAGGATTGATGGCACCGACGGCCACCGGTGCAACGGTTTGCCTCCAAGTAATCAATGGCAAAGGATAGGAACGGGGATGGATAGGGAGGGCTGAGCTGGATGATCAGTGCAGCACAAGGCTCTACTGGAGAAGAGGATTAGCCACCGACTATCGTTTAGGCACCAAGCTAGTTTAGCAAAATGAAATTTAAAACCAGCCCCAAAGGTGCTCGACGAAATGCCCCAACGAACTTTTCGACGCAAATAAATTCCACGAAAATTCCATTGCTAGGTTTGAATGCTAGGAGATGGTCCACTGAGTTTGAACTCAAATGGTTGCTTCCAAATACGGTTTTGGGTAAAGTGTCCGCTAAGCCGCGTACCGGCATCGGTTTTTGGCTTACAAAGGAAGTAGATCAAAACTTGCTCGAACGAGTTCGAGTTCAACGGAAGAAGTGTAGGAAATGCAAAAATATGCAACTCCCTAAATTATGAGGATTTTCCGAGACTACTAAGTTGATCGAATAAAATTGAGATCGGAGCCGACATTTAACAGTTGAATCCGAAATTGGAAATATGTGGATTGGAGCATGAAATATTTTTGGGCGGGTCTTCTAAAAACGTGTAGGGGAGTCCTCCGGTATTCAAAGAGGGAGCAAACCCTCGGTCAAATCGTGTCGAAAGATTTTAGGAAACACTTATTAAAACTAGAAAAGTTTTCCGGCGTCCAAAAATAATTTAAAAATTCGATCTAAATTTTCGGGGTGTTACAAATTTTCACCATGATCCTGCATGGCTTAGATTAGCGGCCCATGCGTCTCTCTAACCATTTATACAAACTCATTTAAACCTACTTCATTTTCACATTTATTTCACGCATGGTAAGCATCCATAAACAAAAGTACATGACATCAACTAAATATAATGAGTGCAATGCTGAAAGCGTTCCATGTGATAGCATTTCTGCTAACTCCCAACCAAAAACATTTGTCAAGCTCATAACATCATAATTTTAATCACAATAGTTCATGTTCATTAAGTGCAATAAAAGTAAAGTGTGCATCTTTTTACTTATTTTATAATGAGATAATTCTACAATTGTCCAACATATTCAAGTTAATTAAATTCAAGGCAAGATGTGATTGAAACCTCTAAATATGCCACGCTCATTTGCATGAGTGTTACCCATAAATCTCCAAAACAAGAGAATCATGGATGACACCATACTCTAATATTCGTTGATAGACCATAAGATAGGGATACATGATAACGCTCCATGAGCTCACACAAGCCTAAAAGAGATTGATAACTAAACGATAAAAGTAAACTAAACCATGACTAGATAGATATGATAAACTAGTAAAGATAAAGGCTAGGCTGAACTCCCCCAAGCTTGACGTTTTGCTAGAGGCTCTTTATTTCTCTTCCTTCTTGACCTCATGATAATGATCTTTAA
Organism: Poa pratensis; assembly: GCA_947311845.1. NCBI lineage: Eukaryota > Viridiplantae > Streptophyta > Magnoliopsida > Poales > Poaceae > Poa > Poa pratensis. The sequence continues at coordinate 556,193 of CAMZMU010000101.1, forward strand.
GATCTCCAACGATTTTCATCATAAGGTTGTAGGCTTCCTCAAACTTGCTTGCAGCTTTTCCCAGTTTCTCCATGAGATCCTTCTCCACCGTCTTCTTGTTAGGTTTCCACTCCGGACTTGGCACCTTTACCTTCGGAATCTTATGATCCCATTCACCAGGATAGTTCTCTTTGGTAGCACGCTGGAATTCCCTGTCAATAAGAGCAGAAACCACGTTTTTGCTAGCAAGTGCGTGCCTAGGAGTCCTCCCTCCTGTGCTCATGCGCGCCGTCTGCTTCTCGTTTCCAAGGGGCATGTTCACGCTCACACTAGCGACGGAGATAGGAGATGAAAACGAGACGAAACGGGACTCCGAGGGGCAAAAGGAGTGGGCCCACGCGGCCTGGTACTGTAGCCGCACGGGACCCCCTCTTTTCCTCCTCGGGGCTCCGTTCCTTCCTAGTTTCTTGTCCTATATGCTAATTTCCATAAAAAATTACACCCGTAAAATTTTATGCAATTCCGAGAAACTTTCCAATACAAAAGTTACCTAATATTGATTTTGGGTTTCCGAAACTGCAGAATTCCTTGCGATTACCTCCTCCGGTGTTTGTAAATTCAATTTCTCACCTTTCCAATGAAGCTCTTTCCTGCAATATAATGTTTAAGGCGTTGTCCATTGACTACATGAGGTTTACCTTTCATGTCACCGTGAAGACGGATAGCTCCTAAACGGTACACCTCCTGTATCACTAATGGTCCTTGCCATTTTGAAGCTAACTTCCCTGCAGAAAACTTGAAACGAGAGTTGAATAATAAAACTTGATCACCTACTTTAAATTCTTTCCTTTTAATTTTCTTGTCATGCCAAATCTTAACTTTCTCCTTAAACAATTTGGCACTTTCATAAGCTTCATTTTTCCATTCATCTAGCAGGTTCAAATCAAGAATTCTCTTCTCTCCCGCAGTTTTAAAATCAAAGTTTAATTGTTTAATAGCCCATCTAGCTTTATGTTCTAATTCAACAGGTAAATGACAAGCTTTTCCATAAACCATTTTATAAGGAGACATTCCCATTGGATTTTTAAAAGCAGTTCTATAAGCCCACAACGCATCATTAATTTTAAGTGGCCAGTCAGACCTGGACTTATTCACTGTCTTTTCCAAAATGAGTTTAATTTCCCTATTACTTAGTTCAACTTATCCACTCGTTTGAGGGTGATAAGGAGATGCAACTCTATGGTTAACATTATATTTTGCCAATGTTTTCCTAAGAACACCATGTAAGAAATGAGAACCACCATTAGTAATTAAAAACCTAGGAACACCAAACCTGGGGAAAATGATGTCCTTGAGCATCTTCATTGCTGTGGCATGATCTGCACTTTTGGTTGGAATTGCTTCCACCCACTTTGTAACATAATCCACTGCAACCAAAATATGAGTATGCTTTGTCTTTGATGCTGGGAAAGGTCCCATGTAACCATGAAATGACACTTCTCCCAGTTAAGAACTAAATGTTGGTCTTCACATCGCTGCAAAACTTTGTTAAGGTTGAACAAGCAATTATCGAAGGAAGTACCATACACAGAAAAATCATCCATAAAAACTTCCATTATCTTTTCAATATAATCAGCAAATATAGCATTCATGCATCTTTGAAAAGTAGCAGGAGCATTGCACAAACCGAATGGCATTCTCCTATAAGCAAATGTACCATATGGGCAAGTAAAAGTGGTCTTTTCTTGATCATCCTTATGGACAGGAATTTGTGAGAAACCTGAATAACCATCTAAATAGCAAAAGTGAGAGTGTTTAGATAACCTTTCTAACATTTGATCAATAAATGGCAATGGGTAATGATCTTTACGAGTTGCTTTATTTAACTTCCTGAAATCAATACACATCCTATAACCAACAACAGTACGTTGAGCCACAAGTTCATCCTCATCATTTGGAACAACAGTCATTCCACCCTTTTTAGGAACACAATGAACAGGACTAACCCACTTACTATCAGCTATGGGATAAATGATACCAGCTTCAATAAGTCTTATTACCTCTTTCCTTACCACTTCTTTCATTTTTGGATGGAGACGGCGTTGATAATCAACAACAGGTTTTGCATCCTCCTCCAAATTAATTTTATGCATACATAGAGCTGGGCTTATACCTTTAAGATCATCAAGAGAGTATCCAATGGCTGGTCGGTGAGCTTTAAGCACATCAAGTAATTTTCTTCTTCTTCAGCTGAAAGGTTAGCACTAATAATGACAGGATATATGCTCTTCTCATCCAAATATGCATATTTCAGATTTGTAGGCAAAGGTTTTAATTCAAAACTAGGATCCCCTTTAGGTGGTGGTAGCACTCCTAAATTATCAGGTGGGATATGCAATTGTAATTGTGGTGGTTGTTGCCATAATATTTGTTCTAAAGCATCTTTTTCCTCATCATTAAATGGTTCATCTTGATTAAGCATATAACGTTCTACAACATCTGTTGAAGCTACAGCTATATGTGCAAGAGTTTCAATTATATCTTCAGAAATTGGCTCTTTCACAACATGTTTATCAGCAAATTTGGAAAAGTTGAACTCAAGTTTCTCACCAGCACATTTAATAAACACTTTCTCTTTAGGCAAATTAATTTCAGCACCAACAGTGTTTAAGAAAGGTCTACCAAAAATGATAGGACAAAAAGAATCTTGAGGACAACCAAGCACAATAAAATCAGCAGGATATTTTATTTTGCCAACCAATACTTCAACATCTCTAACAATTCCAAATGGACTAATATAATCTTTATTAGCAAGTTGAATTGTCATACCTGTCTCTTCCATAAGATAGGATCAATATCAGGCTTGATTTCAAGATAAAGAGAATATGGAATGACACTAATACTTGCTCCAATATCACATAGACCATGATAACTTGAAGTCCCAATAGAGCATGATATAACAGGTTTACCAACTTTGGCCGAATTACCTTTGATGACTTAGTAGCATCTTCACATAAATAAACATCAACAGGGTCTTCTTCATTTAATTGTTTGATAATTGAAATTTGACTGTTGACTTCCACCTGTTCATAAGGCTGAGAACATCTTTTTTACTCTTGTTAGTAACAGCAATAAGTAAATTCTCCTTAACTTGGTTTGGATATGGAGGTGGTTCAACATACTCCTCAATTGTCACAGATGACACTGGTTCTACCTGTTTAATAACTTTAGGAACAACAATAGATTGTTTAACAGGTTCAACATAAACTTCAAAACCACTTTGAGGAACACATATATGCAGCAAAACCTTTAGCTATCTCAATTATAACATAAGGATCAAGATTAAAAGTATCACTCAGATTTTTAAAAACAAGAAGTAGAGAAGTTCTCTACACATGAATATCATAATCAAAATAGGCTCATTACCTTTATCAAGATCCCAATGACAGTATTTTCAGAAATAGTCTCCAATAAATTCCATGCTTCTTCTTCAGTATTATTAGTAAAACTTCCACCAGATGAATTATCCAGAATTTCCTTGTGCTTCGATGGTAGCCTCACATAAAAGTTTATCAATATAAGTTTCCTTGTAAGATCATGACAAGGATTCTTGCGAAGGAGTTCCTTTAACCTCCCCCAAGCTTGAGTAATACTCTCTCCCAGATGTGGCCAGAAATTAAATATATAGCAGCGGTTCTCATAAGCTTCTTTAGGAGTAAAATATTTAAGAAAGAAAACCTTCCTCAAGATATTCCATTCAATACAACTCTTCATCAAGAGACCTGTACCAATCACGAGCATTACCAGATAAAGACAAATATAATAACTTCCTTTTTACCTGATCTTCAGAAATACCAGGAAGTCTAAATAAACCACATATGTCTTCAATTATTCCATGTGTCACGTGCAGACTTAGTTCCATCACCTGTAAATGGATTTTTCATAACTCTTTTAACATGACCACGGGAATTTTATCCCACTTTAGGTACCCAGACACAGTAGTTTCAACCACTTTAGGAGTAGTGGCATAAGCACTTTCATATAGAGCAAGATGCAGCGAGGCACGATTCATAAATGCCATAGTAACAATGAGATAAAACAGCTTTCAAGTTTCCTTACCAAACTTCTTACCAATAGCGCTACGCTCCCCGGCAACGGCGCCAGAAAAGTATCTTGATGACTCCCAAGTGCAGGAGATCAATTGTAGTACCTTTCAATTAGAAAAGGTTGTCGAACCCACGAGGAGCTGAAGGTATTGGTTAGCAAGATTGATAAATAAAACAATAAAGATGCAAGTGTTTTTGGTATTTTTGGTTGTATAGTTGCAATGCAGAAAATAAACAGTAGCAAGTCAAAGCTCTCAAAGAGAGAAAGCCCAATCCTCTTATGTGGCAAGAGGACAAGCTCAAGTGATGTGTAACTTATATGTGGAAAACGTTCCCGAGGGCGGCATGGATATTGCTAGGCATAGAGATTTATTAAACAACACGTTGAATATCTTGTCAAGTTTTAATCTTCTTTGGACGGAGCCATTTTAGGTAAGCTAAATAAATAAACTAAACCCCTTATGATGGATCATGTGGCCAAGTAAATGACTGCACAAGAATTATTAAGACAAAAGTCCCACCATAGCATTACACTCTAAGGTCCCCGATACTAATACCCTCATAATAACTTCATGACTCGGTCTCAGGTTTACATGTCCTCCCAAGTCTCCCTCAATTCATTACACTACGGTGTTCTCCTATGAGCCCATAAGGTGAAGTGTTGTGCAGTCGACGTTCGCACAACACCATCATAGAATCACATAAAAGATAAACTCTTGACAAAATACCAACACATGTCATATATAAATCATTGCCAATTCATCCTATGCCCTCAGGAACATACGGGAACTACTCACAACGTGCAAACATGATGATATTCAGTGGCATAAGTGGTACAACACAATCTGAAAATATAACTTCACCACCAAATAATGACAAGTACTCAATCACAAACATGAATAGTAGCACAAGACAAGTATCTAGGGTATAGCAACTCTCAAACTACGAGGGGAACGGAGTGGATCACGGAGATGATGATGGAGATGGTGCTGGTCTTGGTGGTGGTGATGATGTAGAGGCCTCCTCCCACGCCAAGGAGGAGAGTGATGACGATGACGATGATTTCCCCCTTCTCCGGAGCTCCGGAGCAGCAGATCTGATCCCCCTCGGAGGGAATCAGGAGTTTCGCCGCCGCCACGGCCTCGGATGGACTTGGAAAAATTAGGGCGTAACTTTTCGGGAGGACGAAGGCGTGATAAAAAGCCCCAGGCGAGGCTCATTTGGTGGGTCCCACGCGGCCAGGTTTGGCCGCGTGGGCCCACCCCATTTGGGCCTCGTGGCTCTCCTCTCTTCGGTCTTCTTCCCCTGCCTTTCTCCCGAAAAAAGCTGTGTAATTTTCCTTTTATTATTTGGATCCCTGTAGCTCCTGAAACATTAAAAACAAGAAAAAGGAGGTTTTCTGCCTCCCAGAAATTAAATACCAAAAATAGGGACTTTGTAAGAAAGTCCCATAAATCATCTAAAACATGTAAAAATGATATACATGCAAATAACATTCTAATACGATACTAAAAGTTGTATAAATGATGATATAAAATGCACGTATCCACTCCCCCAAGCTTAAACTTTACTCGTCCCCGAGTAAGCAAGGACATGGATCATTAGATGCATCAATGGACTTGTGGTTAATAAATTAATACGAGCATTGTATCATCATCATATTCAGTTGCAATGTAAGATTAATAAACTAAAACTCATACACATGAGGGCAACATAAGTAGAAGCTCTAGCAATCACCTCTTACTTTTGAAAGCAAGTAACCATGTATGTTGGACAATTGAATCATTCTCCTTTTCACATGCTTTTGATCTTAGCATTTGAATGATTAAATTTAAAGTGAAAGCAAATATGAGTAGTGTGCTTGACAAAGTAAAGGTTGAAAGTCTCATGCCCCTTCAATACGAGTACCTACTCCATGTGTTACTCAACTCGGGAAATAAAGCAAGTTCAAGTTTAAATATCATTGTAAGTAAAATAGTATCATCAAGAGCGTCAACTGTAAGAGTGCGCGGCCCGAAGCCGTTCGCTGCCGCCCCTCCAGCTTGCCAACATCTTCCTAGTTCGCGGCGACGGGGGTTGCGTGTGCGACTGCGAGGGGCAAGGTGTGAGAATGGGAGCGGCGGGCGAGGCCTTTTATGGTCGTCGGAGGCGGTGGTGACATTAACGATGCCGCCCTCGAAAAGGCGCGCCGCATTGTCGCCGTCGAGCACTGGGACGCGACGGCTCACTGGCGCCCGCCGGCTGTGAAAACGAGACGTGGCCACGCGTCACACAGCTTTGGCCACCGTCGGTTGAACTCACTGTGCTAATGACAAGCTTGGCCCGAGTAAAACAAAACAGATTATTGGAACTACTACTACGTAGTACAAACGGGGCTGCACTCCATGCATTGTACTGGCAGCGCAGGGCTTCTTGTTCCGATCCCCACAAGGCTACAACACAATGGCACACAGGAAAGAAAGAAAAATACAGAGCCTGTGCAGTCTAGGACACAACAAACAAGACACGAGCTAAAGCAACACATGAGATCACTGATATTACAGGCTACAAAGATACTAGTACTACTAGTAGGATGCAACTTCCGAAGTGCATCTAATGGCCAAAGCAGGCAGCCTTCCGCCTGCCTTCCTACTGCCTAAGCACGAATTGCGGAAGGAAAGGCATGGCCAGATCACTCCTGACTTGACCGTGAAGCGCCACGGCAAATAGGCAACACAACAAAACGTCTTGCATCGTTTGACTTGCACCCGCCCCGATCGCTGCTAGCCTGGACGACGTGCATGCACGGGCACCGGCAGCATATGCATGCGTGCACGAGAAATACACTGCAGTGCATGGTCACGGAGGTTTTTCCTCGTTCAAAATCACACAAACAGCTGTGGACTAGGCAGCTGCGGTCTCCCTCTCTCTCTCTGTACAGTAGGTAGCAGCAGTGCTTGCTCCAGAAGAGCACCTGAGCGACGAGGCCAGAATTCCTTTTGACTACACGAAAACGTCGCTCATGGCGCCACAAAGGGAGTAGAAGGCTGAGATCTCTCTCTCTCTCTGCTGCCGCCCCGTCCGATCAGAGATGTTAGCTTGGCTTGTCGGCGGGGGTCCCATCCACAGCTTGGCCGGTCCGGTCTGCATGGCAGACATGTCGTGGAGGTGGAGCGATAGATGGACTCCCTTTGTGCTAGTGGACTCCACACACACACAATGATGACAGTGGAAACCTCTCCTCGGACAGAGATAGAGGAGACAGTCGCGAGAGAAGAAACTGCTTATGCTTACACACAGGAAATGCAGACACACTTGTGCAGCGGTGCAGACACGGTACAATACAACAAAAACTTCACATATGGGCTAGCTAGCTTCCTACACGTTTCTATGCAAGCTTGCAAAGAAAATCTTCCGTCCATTAACACAAGCAAAGAAAAGGCTGGCTAGCTAGCTACTACTCCAATCGATCTCGACGCATCAAAAAAATCCTGTCAAATCGATATAGAGGCCATCATTGCGGTTACAACCTTCAGATCGATCGCATCACTCCACCAGCTGATTCGACAATTAATGGACTAGTAGTAGTATAAAGTAGAAACTGAGCTTGCATAGAAACGTGTAGGGAGTTAGCTAGCCCACTGCCCCTGGCCTGGTGCGCCACAGAAAGTCACATTTCTGTGGCGCACATGGCCAGGTGCGCCACGGAAAGTCATCTGGGGGGGCGGGTGAAATTTGAGAAAAAAATTCTGTGGTGCACCTGGCTCGGTGCGCCCTCGGTGCGCCACAGAAAGGTGACATTCTGTGGCGCACCTGGCTCGGTGCGCCACAGAAAGGTGACATAATTTTCTTCTTCAGATCCACCACAACCCCCCCCCCTTTGTAGTCTTGTAGGAAGTAAAATAAAATGATACAAAATTCAATAAATAAAATCCTTTGCGATGTAGTTAGGTATGAGTGTCTAGTAGGTATAGAAATTTTGAAATATGAATTTTGACCTTTTCTCCAACAAATGAAAAAAAAATCTTGTAACGGCCATAACTTTGCATACGAAGTCGAAATAATGCAAAAAATATGTCAAAAAAAACTAGAGAAAAATCCGAGTTCGAATCCACTGGCGCATCTCCGGCATCAGTTCACGCTAGTAGTGGGATTCGTCCGCAACAGCGGGCGCGGCACCGGGATCCCGCCGACGGAGATCGCCCAGCGGTGTGGGCGCGCATGTCGGCGGCAATGGGTAGCCGTTCTCCCATAGCGCCGCCGCCTCCTCGACGAGGAGAGTGCGTGGCCCAAAGCCGTTCGCTGCCGCGCCTCCAGCTTGCCAACATCTTCCTAGTTCGCGGCGACGGGGGTTGCGTGTGCGACTGCGAGGGGCAAGGTGTGAGAATGGGAGCGACGGGCGAGGCCTTTTATGGTCCTCGGAGGCGGTGGTGACATTAACGATGCCGCCCTCGAAAAGGCGCGCCGCATTGTCGCCGCCGAGCACTGGGACGCGACGGCTCACTGGCGCCCGCCCGCTGTGAAAACGAGACGTGGCCACGCGTCACATAGCTTTGGCCACCGTCGGTTGAATTCGCTGTGCTAATGACAAGCTTGGCCCAAGTAAAACAAAACAGATTATTGGAACTACTACTACGTAGTACAAACGGGCTGCACTCCATGCATAGTACTGGCAGCGCAGGGCTTCTTGTTCTGATCCCCACAAGGCTACAACACAATGGCACAGGAAAGAAAGAAATATACAGAGCCTGTGCAGTCTAGGACACAACAAACAAGACACGAGCTAAAGCAACACAGGAGATCACTGATATTACAGGCTACAAAGATACTAGTACTAGTAGGATGCAACTTCCGAAGTGCATCTAATGGCCAAAGCAGGCAGGCTTCCGCCTGCCTTCCTGCTACCTAAGCACGAATTGGGGAAGGAAAGGCATGGCCAGATCACTCCCGACTTGACCGTGAAGCGCCACGGCAAACAGGCAACACAACAAAACGTCTTGCATCGTTGACTTGCACCTGCCCCGATCGCTGCTAGCCTGGACGACATGCATGCACGGGCACCGACAGCATATGCATGCGTGTACGACAAATACACTGCAGTGCATGGTCACGGAGGTTTTCCTTGTTCAAAATCACACAAACAGCTATGGACTAGGCAGCTACGGTCTCCCTCTGTCTCTCTTTACAGTAGGTAGCAGCAGTGCTTGCACCAAAGAGCACCTGAGTGACGAGGCCAGAATTCCTTTTGACCACACGAAAACGTCGCTCATGGCGCCACAAAGGGAGTAGAAGGCTGAGAGATCTCTCTCTCTCTCTGCCGCCCCGTCCGATCAGAGATGTCAGCTTGGCTTGTCGGCGGGGGTCCCATCCACAGCTTGGCCGGTCCGGTCTGCATGGTAGACATGTCGTGGAGGTGGAGCGATAGATGGACTCCCTTTGTGCTAGTGGACTCCACACACACACAATGATGACAGTGGAAACCTCTCCTCGGACAGAAATAGAGGAGACAGTCGTGAGAGAAGAAACTGCTTATGCTTACACACAGGAAATGCAGACACACTTGTGCAGCGGTGCAGGCACGGTACAATACAACAAAAACTTCACATATGGGCTAGCTAGCTTCCTACACGTTTCTATGCAAGCTTGCAAAGAAAATCTTCCGTCCATTAACACAAGCAAAGAAAAGGCTGGCTAGCTAGCTACTACTCCAATCGATCTCGACGCATCAAAAAAATACTGTCAAATCGATACAGAGGCCATCATTGCGGTTACAACCTTCAGATCGATCGCATCACTCCACCAGGTGATTCGACAATTAATGGATAGTAGTAGTATAAAGTAGAAACTGAGCTTGCATAGAAACGTGTAGGGAGCTAGCTAGCCCACTGCCCCTGGCCTGGTGCGCCACAGAAAGTCACATTTCTGTGGCGCACATGGCCAGGTGCGCCACGGAAAGTCATCTGGGGGGGGGGCGGGTGAAATTTGAGAAAAAAATTCTGTGGCGCACCCCACAGAAAGGTGACATTCTGTGCGCACCTGGCTCGGTGCGCCACAGAAAGTGACAGAATTTTCTTTTTCAGATCCACCACAACCCCCCCCCCCCTAGTGGATCGCCTTTTTAGTCTTGTAGGAAGTAAAATAAAATGATACAAAATTCAATAAATAAATCCTTTGCGATGTAGTTAGGTATGAGTGTCTAGTAGGTATAGAAATTTTGAAATATGAATTTTGACCTTTTCTCCAACAAATGAAAAAAAAAATCTTGTAACGGCCATAACTTTTGCATACGAAGTCGAAATAATGCAAAAAATATGTTTAAAAAAAACTAGAGAAAAATCCGAGTTCGAATCCACTGGCGCATCTCCGGCATCAGTTCACGCTAGTAGTGGGATTTCGTCCACAACAGGGGGCGCGGCACCGGGATCCCGGCGACGGAGATCGCCCAGCGGTGTGGGCGCGCATGTCGGCGGCAATGGGTAGCCGTTCTCCCATAGCGCCGCCGCCTCCTCGACGAGGAGATGCGTGGCCCAAAGCCGTTCGCTGCGCGCGCCTCCAGCTTGCCAACATCTTCCCAGTTCGCGGCGACGGGGGTTGCGTGTGCGACTGCGAGGGGCAAGGTGTGAGAATGGGAGCGGCGGGCGAGGCCTTCTCATGGTCGTCGGAGGCGGTGGTGACATTAACGATGCCGCCCTCGAAAAGGCGCGCCGCATTGTCGCCGCCGAGCACTGGGACGCGACGGCTCACTGGCGCCCGCCGGCTATGAAAAACGAGACGTGGCCACGCGTCACATAGCTTTGGCCACCGTCGGTTGAATTCGCTGTGCTAATCACAAGCTTGGCCCGAGTAAAACAAAACAGATTATTGGAACTACTACTACGTAGTACAAACGGGGCTGCACTCCATGCATAGTACTGGCAGCGTAGGGCTTCTTGTTCCGATCCCCACAAGGCTACAACACAATGGCACACAGGAAAGAAAGAAAAAATACAGAGCCTGTGCAGTCTAGGACACAACAAACAAGACACGAGCTAAAGCAACACAGGAGATCACTGATATTACAGGCTACAAAGATACTAGTACTAGTAGGATGCAACTTCCGAAGTGCATCTAATGGCCAAAGCAGGCAGCCTTCCGCCTGCCTTCCTGCTGCCTAAGCACGAATTGGGGAAGGAAAGGCATGGCCAGATCACTCCCGACTTGACCGTGAAGCGCCACGGCAAACGGCAACACAACAAAACGTCTTGCATCGTTGACTTGCACCTGCCCCAATCGCTGCTAGCCTGGACGACGTGCATGCACGGGCACCGACAGCATATGCATGCGTGCACGACAAATACACTGAAGTGCATGGTCACGGAGGTTTTCCTTGTTCAAAATCACACAAACAGCTATGGACTAGGCAGCTGCGGTCTCCCTCTCTCTCTCTGTACAGTAGGTAGCAGCAGTGCTTGCACCAGAAGAGCACCTGAGCGACGAGGCCAGAATTCCTTTTGACCACACGAAAACGTCGCTCATGGCGCCACAAAGGGAGTAGAAGGCTGAGAGATCTCTCTCTCTCTCTGCTACCGCCCCGTCCGATCAGAGATGTCAGCTTGGCTTGTCGGCGGGGGTCCCATCCACAGCTTGGCCGGTCCGGTCTGCATGCCAGACATGTCGTGGAGGTGGAGCGATAAATGGACTCCCTTTGTGCTAGTGGACTCCACACACACACAATGACGACAGTGGAAACCTCTCCTCGGACAAAGATAGAGGAGACAGTCGTGAGAGAAGAAACTGCTTCTTCTTACACACAGGAAATGCAGACACACTTGTGCAGCGGTGCAGGCACGGTACAATACAACAAAAACTTCAAATATGGGCTAGCTAGCTTCCTACACGTTTCTATGCAAGCTTGCAAAGAAAATCTTCTGTCCATTAACACAAGCAAAGAAAAGGCTGGCTAGCTAGCTACTACTCCAATCGATCTCGACGCATCAAAAAAATCCTGTCAAATCGATACAGAGGCCATCATTGCGGTTACAACCTTCAGATCGATCGCATGACTCCCCCAGGTGATTCGACAATTAATGGACTAGTAGTAGTATAAAGTAGAAGCTGAGCTTGCATAGAAATGTATAGGGAGCTAGCTAGCCCACTGCCCCTGGCCGGGTGCGCCACAGAAAGTCACAATTCTGTGGCGCACATGGCCAGTGCGCCACGGAAAGTCATCTGGGGGGGCGGGTGAAATTTGAGAAAAAAATTCTGTGGCGCACCGCAGAAAGGTGACATTCTGTGGCGCACCTGGCTCGGTGCGCCACAGAAAGGTGACAGAATTTTCTTCTTCAGATCCACCACACACACACACACACACACACACACCCTCCCTGTGGATCGCCTTTTTATTCTTGTAGGAAGTAAAATAAAATGATAAAAATTCAATAAATAAAATCCTTTGCGATATAGTTAGGTATGAGTGTCTAGTAGGTATAGAAATTTTGAAATATGAACTTTGACCTTTTCTGCAACAAATGGAAAAAAAAAATCTTGTAACGGCCATAACTTTTGCATACGACGTCGAAATAATGCAAAAAATATGTCAAAAAAACTAGAGAAAAATCCGAGTTCGAATCCATTGGCATCTCCGGCATCAGTTCACGCTAGTAGTGGGATTCATCCGCAACGGCGGGCGCGGCACCGGGATCCCGCCGACGGAGATCGCCCAGCGGTGTGGGCGCGCATGTCGGCGGCAATGGGTAGCCGTTCTCCCATAGCTCCGCCGCCTCCTCGACGAGGAGAGTGCGCGGCCCGAAGCCGTTCGCTGCCGCGCCTCCAGCTTGCCAACATCTTCCTAGTTCGCGGCGACGGGGGTTGCGGTGCGACTGCGAGGGGCAAGGTGTGAGAATGGGAGCGGCGGGCGAGGCCTTTTATGGTCGTCGGAGGCGGTGGTGACATTAAAGATGCCGCCCTCGAAAAGGCGCGCCGCATTCTCGCCGCCGAGCACTGGGACGCGACGGCTCACTGGCGCCCCGCCGCTGTGAAAACGAGACGTGGCCACACGTCACACAGCTTTGGCCACCGTCGGTTGAATTCGCTGTGCTAATGACAAGCTTGGCCCGAGTAAATCAAAACAGATTATTGGAACTACTACTACGTAGTACAAACGGGGCTGCACTCCATGCATAGTACTGGCAGCGCAGGGCTTCTTGTTCCGATCCCCACAAGGCTACAACACAATGGCACACAGGAAAGAAAGAAAAATACAGAGCCTGTGCAGTCTAGGACACAACAAACAAGACACGAGCTAAAGCAACACAGGAGATCACTGATATTACACGCTACAAAGATACTAGTACTAGTAGGATGCAACTTCCGAAGTGCATCTAATGGCCAAAGCAGGCAGCCTTCCGCTTGCCTTCCTGCTGGCTAAGCACGATTGGGGAAGGAAAGGCATGGCCAGATCACTCCCGACTTGACCGTGAAGCGCCACGGCAAACGGGCAACACAACAAACGTCTTGCATCGTTTGACTTGCACCTGCCCCGATCGCTGCTAGCCTGGACGATGTGCATGCACGGGCACCGACAGCATATGCATGCGTGCACGACAAATACACTGCAGTGCATGGTCACGGAGGTTTTCCTTGTTCAAAATCACACAAACAGCTGTGGACTAGGTGGAGGTGGAGGTGGAGCGATAGATGGACTCCCTTTGTGCTAGTGGACTCCACACACACACAATGACGACAGTGGAACCTCTCCTCGGACAGAGATAGAGGAGGACAGTCGCGAGAGAAGAAACTGCTTCTGCTTATATTACACACAGGAAATGCAGACACACTTGTGCAGGCGGTTCAGGCACGGACAGAGATAGAGGAGACAGTCGCGAGTTCGAATCCACTGGCGCATCTCCGGCATCAGTTCACGCTAGTAGTGGGATTCGTCCGCAACAGCGGCGCGGCACCGGGATCCCGCCGACGGAGATCGCCCAGCGGTGTGGGCGCGCATGTCGGCGGCAATGGGTAGCCGTTCTCCATAGCGCCGCCTCCTCGACGAGGAGAGTGCGCGGCCCGAAGCCGTTCGCTGCCCGCCTCCAGCTTGGCAACAGCTTCCTAGTTCGCGGCGACGGGGTTGCGTGTGCGACTGCGAGGGGCAAGGTGTGAGGATGGGAGCGGCGGGCGAGCCTTTTATTGTCGTCGGAGGCGTGTGACATTAACGATGCCGCCTTGAAAAGGCGCGCTCCGCAAAATCAGCAATTTACAGATTCCTCCAAATTCCAAACGAAAAAAAGATATTTCAAACAGACGATTTTTCGCAGCAAATCAAAAAAAAAAAGGAAAAAAAGAAAAAAAAATCTGTGGCGCATGGGCCAAGGATGCGCCACAGAATTGTTGGCGGGATTCGAAATTTGAATCCCGCCGGCCGGGCCCCTTCTTCTCCCTCTCTTTTCCCCTTCTCTCCTCCACTTCTCCTCTCCTTCTCCTCCACTTCTCTCTCTCTCCTCTTTTCCTCCATCCTCCTTCTCCTCCACTTCTCTCCTTCTCCTCCACTTCTTCTCTCCTCCTCCTCCTCCTCCACCTTCTCCTCCACCTCCTCCTTCACCACCCCGGCGACCTTCTCCACCTCCGGCGACCTCCTTCACCACCCCGGCGACCTTCTGCACCTCCGGTGACCTCTTCCACCACCTCCGGCGACCTCCTCCACCACCTCTGGCGATCTCCGGCGACCTCTAGCTCCACCTCCGGCGACCTCCTCCTCCACCCCGGCGACATCCGGCTCCAACTCCGGCGAACTCCGGTGACCTCCGGCGACCACCATCCTCCACCAAGCTCCGATGACTCCCTCCTCCACCTACGGCCAAGCCCGGTGCTGCCTCTGACGAGCTCCGACGAAACGAAATTCCGGTGAAATTCGGGCGGCCAGATCTAGATCTGGCCAGAATCCAGATCTAGATCTGGCCGCCCTTTTTTTTTAAATTCAAAAAAAATTCTGTGGCGCACAGTTGGGGAGTGCGCCACAGAAATATTTCTGTGGCGCACGGTGGGGGGTGCGCCACAAAAATATTTTTTTGGCGCACGGAGGGGGTGCGCCACAGAATAAATTTTAGTGACGACAATTCTGTGGCGCACCCAGCAAATTTGCGGGTGCGCCACAGAATTTCAAAAAGGTGCGCCACTGAAAGCCCTTTTCCTACTAGTGTCAATGTATTTTCTTTATTTCTCGATGGTGTCTCTGCTAATCTTTAGATATGGACTTTTTTGGTTAATTTTTTTTTGACACGTACTAGGCCAGAACTTACCCGTCCCCGGTCCTCAATTCCTCATCCTTTGCTAAACGAAGAATGCCACGTTTTTTCAGGTTAAAAAAGAATGCCACGTTTTCTGTACGTGGATGCTGCCCATTGGCTAGCGACACGCCACCGCCGTCCACCGTGGCATGGCCACCCAAACAAAGCCCACCGGGCGGCGCTCTCCGCCGCGGCCACCCTTCTTCCTGTCGGCGGCCATGGCGTCCCGTTTCAGCTAGAGTGCCCCCAGTTTCATCCCCAAACAAACCCACCGGAGGAAACAGGTAGAGGCACATCTCCTCGATTCACGCCGTCTCTCCTCGATTCACCAATCTGATGCAAACCAATTTCTGTTCTAGGTGCTGGAACCGGCGTGAAGGGATCTCCGGCGGCCGGCAGCCGGCAGCCACCATGATCCGCCTGCAGACCTACGCGGCGTTCAGCCTGCTGGCGACGACGGCCGCCGTCTACCACGCTCTGTTTTAAATAGCCGGCTATAGAAAATAGCCCCGGCCCTGAAAATGGGGCTATAGCCGGGCTAAATGAGGCTATAGCCGTAAATTGTACGTGAATTCATTTAGCCCTAAGGTTCTCAAAAGGCTATAGCCGAGCTATAGCCGGGCTATAGCCGGCTATTTAAAACAGAGCTACCACGCCTTCAGCACCCGGGGCCAGTTCTACCCGGCGACGGCCCACCTCGCCGCCTCCAGGCCCTGCCTCCTGCTGCTCCTCAACGCGGGCCTCGTGGCCATGTGCGCCGCCTGGCAGCTCGCGCGGCGCGTCTTCCTCGGCCCGCTCCGGGAGGCCGAGGCCGAGCGGCTCAACGAGCAGGCGTGGCGGGAGGCCGTCGAGGTCCTCTTCGCCGTCACCATCTTCCGGCACGACTTCTCCGTCGCCTTCCTCGCCGCCGTCGCCGCGCTGCTCCTCGTCAAGTCCCTGCACTGGCTCGCCAGGAAGCGGGTCGAGTACATCGAGACCACGCCCTCCGTGCCCGCGCTCTCGCATGTCCGGATCGTGGCGTTCATGGCGTTTCTTCTTGCTGTCGATTGCCTCTTCCTCTGGAGCTCGCTCGGGTCGCTGATCAGGAAGCGGGAGGCGTCCGTCGCAATCTTCTTTTCCTTTGAGTAAGTTCTGAACATGCATTTAGTTCAGTTTTAAACACTTGACATGACTGGATCTCCTGGCCTTGCTGTACACATGGATACAACCGGCGCAACTTAACATAGAAACCGCACCAGCATTCAAAAGTTGAGTACAGAATATTTATGCATAGTATCAGATATTGCGTGGGTCTTCTGAGATTAGTTAAGAGAAATCAATTTCATGATTCCTACAACGGCTACCTCATGGACTCCTGTAGTCACAACACACAAAAAGAAGCATGAGTCGTCATTAAGTGCTGGTTATCAGGAAGTATTTAATAAAAAATGCTTCAGTTGCTGAACATAATGTCCTTTGGCAGAGTTGACAGCCAAGAGACATTAACACAGCCAACAGAATTACAAAATGATCTAGTTGCATTGCTTCCCGTACAGCTAAAATTACAGATATAGGTCATCAAGACACTGTCAAGGCTGATACTGTCGGCGAAGAGATCCAGTTGTATTAAGTGCTGAAAGTTCTAAACGGGGATGTGTCTGACACGTTACCTTCCAAACAGTCCCCGTAAGATCAAAATCAAACAGAACATCAACTCTTGGATTTCAAATTATGGAAGCCATGATTTGGTTTGACACCTATTAGATAAAAGGGTGGAAGTTTGTAAAAATAATACGCACCTTTCCATGGAAAGGCTCCCGTACATGGAAAGACAGATTAATGAATCACCCCTTGAAAAGTAAAACCATAGTTTCTTGTTATATATTCTTGAGAATGTATTACTACGATGCCAGGTTACTTGGTATTTACTCAATTTCTCCCTGATTCATAAGTATTGTTTGCCATTGATTTTATCTAGCAACTTCTGGATCGACCTATGCCAAGGTCAGCTCCCATGAACTTGTTAACTTGTTAAATTATTTTCTAACTCAAGTAATACTTTTAAGTAAAAAGCGGTGCAAATCATGTGGTCTGAATTGTCTATAGTGCAGTAAAAACTTACCAGCTGTAGAATTTATGTGTTGATTATTGGTCTTAAAACATGAGATAGGCCTTTTCAGATATGGTAACAGCCATATTCAGTTATTGACTAATCTTGTATTTACCTCATCTTAAACTTCTATTGTTCTGAATATCTGCAGATTATTCTTGATGTATTATTTTTTTTAAATTGAGATTCATAGTAGCTCACACATGTGTAAATCATGTTTCAGGTATATGATCCTAGCAACATCCACAATATCGACATTTGTAAAGTATGTATTCTATGTCAGCGATGTTCTAATGGAAGGTCAATGGGATAAAAAGGCAGTGTATACATTTTATTTGGAGCTTATCAGTGACCTTGTGCACTTGTCTTTATATATGCTCTTCTTCATAGCAATCTTCTTGTAAGTTGTTTGAAGATGTTCATGTCCCTTAGTATACTGTAGTTTGAACTTCAATTGCTGATCTGCTATACTGAAATCAGGAACTATGGAGTCCCACTGCACTTGATCCGTGAGCTCTACGAGACTTTCCGCAACTTCAGAATCCGCATTTCAGATTATGTACGCTACAGAAAGATAACTTCCAACATGAATGAACGGTTTCCAGATGCTACAGCAGACGAACTCAATGCGTGAGACATTTAATTCCATCGGCACTCTTTCGGGTTAATCAACGATGGAACATGTTTATGATTTAGATTCTTTATATATGAATTCAGGAGTGACGTCACATGTATTATTTGCCGTGAAGAGATGACCACAGCAAAGAAGCTGCTTTGCGGGCACTTGTTCCATGTACATTGTCTGAGGTCATGGCTACAGCGCCAACATACTTGCCCCACATGTAGAGCTCCAATTATGCCCCCGGATAATGGGCATGCAGCATCAGCACGACAACATGGAGCTCAACCTGCTAGTCAGCCTGGTGAGCTTCTCTTTGTTGGTCTGATCACATACTTGAATCATTTTTATCAGTTAGTACTAGATGATGAAAGCAATTCTGTATGTCATTCCTGATTCAATGTAAGGAAAACAGCTGCAGGCACTGGTACTTCAACTTCAGGAGGAGCACCAAGTGAGAACATGAACAGCAGCCAAGCAAAACTTGAGGCTGCTGCTTCAGCTGCTTCCTTATATGGCAAATCGTTTGCTTATTCTGCAGCGAGCACTTTGAATAGGTATATTTTTCTGGAGTATTTTAAAAGGCAAAGCTCTTGATGATCCGATTAGAGATTCATTACTTATGATAAGAAATGATGACTTTGGTTGATTATATTTGGAACTTACATAGTTTTTAGACATCTCATTTGCAAGCTGCGACATTTCGAACTTGGAACATATCTCCAAACTTTGCCTGTTCTATGTTGATGGTGGTTCACTATGTTTGCCGAAAATGGTAGAACTTGCTGTGTTTCCTTATAATAAATAATATATATATATATATATCATATCTATATATAATTGCTCTTAGTCTTTGGGATAATTTTCTTTTTGCCACTAAGCCTTCCATTCGTCTGGGTTGTGCCATTTTTTTTTTTATTTTTTTTTTGAGGGACATTTTTATTTTATTTCTGCACTGGTTATCTCATTGATGTGTAGACCCAACTGTGCATCATGGCAAAAATTACCCTGTGTTCACTTTGAGCGTGGAACACAGATTAATGTTCATTGTATTCAAGATGCAGTTAACATGCTTTATTCAGTTCTGGGCCTTGATTTGTAGAGCATTATGTGGCTTGCACACAATCTTCTAGGACTAAGTGGTTGACCTGTTTTTTTACTTAGCTACCTGAGATTGGGTTAGTTACTGTGTTTAGCAGTTTGGTTATTTTACTCAGGGGCGGCGCCAGTAGGGGGTCGAGCATGGTCGGCCGACCCGGCTCGCTGCTGCCTGACACAATCAATCTGACCAACTGAGCGACGTACGCACTTACGCAGCAGAAGAAAAGCTAGCCACATGATCGATCAAAACGAGCTGCTTCACATGCATATGAAACTAATCGCATGCATGACCAATAGGAGCTGCTCCACATGCATACATGCATGCCAACTCCGAACAGATCGATCCAGCTCCCTTCTTTATATCGTGACGCGAGTGAGTGAGTGATCGCAGACAATTGCATCTAAATTTTAAAGTCGTTAATTGTGTAGATTCGGCAATTGGGCGCCATGATATTTTTGTCCATTTTACCACGTTTGCATTCCTATAGTAACCGTAAAGGTCATGTTTCTCGATAGTTTCGTCTTGCCAATATGGATTCGACTAATGGTATGATACTATCTTATCAAAATGTAGCACTATTTTGTATGTAATTTTCTTGTTCTTTGTTGTCAGTTTGTAGTTGTGCTTGATGAAATATGAAATTGAATCTGTTGGACCTTTCTTGTGTTGAATACACTTGCTTTTCTGGCTAAATTTTTTTAGAGCTTATTTGTTCGACCAGGCTCAATTCAATTCTGGCTCCGCCACTGATTTTACTGATAGACTGTGGAACAACGGAACTTACTTTGTCCTTTTATTCAATCATCAGGCATTCAGGACCTCTGCATGCTACTCCAAGTGCTTCACAATCAGGAGAAGCAAGTACTTCCACTGGCCAATCTTTAGAACCTCGGCCTTTTTATTCACATGGTCCAGTTGGTTCAGTCATAAGTCTCAGGGACCCTGAAGCACTACAAAAGGCCTATGAAAAGGCTATTTGGAGCCAGATAGAGGTAATGAGCATCCTTTCTAAAGCAATCTGCTTTATTTACCATTGTATTTGTATAGCTAATGCCGCATATGAAAATGCTGCAAGGAGCTAGATAGATTATTTTCTGAATGACACATATGAAACAGCCAGCAGCCCTTCTGCATTTTCTCGTAGAATCACATTACGAATTTAAATTTAGAATTTTACATGGAGGTCTATTATCTTAAGCACTGCCTTCACTTTTGTTTGATGACTTCCCATATTTATTTGGTGCTCCGTATTTGCATATATCTCAATGTCTGTTATCTATTGCTCAACGCCCATATTTATGTTAGTTAATAGCAGTTGTAACTGTCTATACAATGGTGTATAATGGTGTGAGATCAAGAGGCGTACCAATAAGTTAATTTCTTTTGCTATTATAGTTATTATTCAGTTTCATTACTATCTTGATATATCCTTGATCCGTAAAGAATAATGTCCAGCATTCCAGTAAATTAAACATAGTCTATTAGCTTCGAAGGATAGTGTTTTCCATTGCTGCATGATCATAATCTGCAGCACCGCTCAAAATATAATTTTTTTATGAAGTAAACTTGCACGGACCAATGCGATGAAGTAACTAAATTACATGGCATGCTTCCTGGGAATAAAATGTATTTGTTTGATATTTCACCTTTTTGTTAATGCTCCGTGGATAATATCCATAACATGTCTCGCTTCTTCTCCTAGGTTTTGCAAATCCAATTGCAAATGGTGCAGCATGGGGCTACCACATCGACCACTAACGATGAGAGTCTCGTGCATGCCGAAAAATAAGTGAAGTGTTAAATAGGCGAAGATGGGTCTGGATAGGCAGGTGATATAGAGGGAGATTGTGCGATAGCTGAGGATAAACAAAGGATATGGATGTAGATGTAGATTGTGAAATACCCGAGGTGGAACTATGATTTGATGTCTTCTTCATTTTGGTAGGCTTTGTCTGGTTATTTGTATGTTAGCAGCCTCTGGCGACATCAATGCTCGCTTGGTCTACCTGGTAATTTATATCTTGTTGTCAAATCCAGATTATACCTTCGATAGAAATGTGTCATATTGTAGAATGAGTAATTCCACAACATCTGCCAGGCTAAGAAAATACATTTGTTTGGGAGAATAGAGAAGATTCTTCGAGTGCCATCAGAAATTCAGGATAGTACTTTCTTTGCCTTTTTTTATACTGGAATCGGGATATTGACTGCTGGAATTGAAAATGACATTTGGACTGGTAGAGTTTATTAGTAAAATATTCTGAAAGCATTATATTATGGTAATAGAAGATTTTCATTACATGTGCCACTCTGGTGTTACAACCTGGGGGGTCGTATCACTAGACGGTTATTGACATCCAAGACTCGGCCTAAGACATCTTAGCGAAAAGTCTTCGCAGCTGGGCCGTTATGCATCGAGAGAAACTAGTAGACTCATGGAGGGAGTTAGCCTTCCTGAACATGAATCTCAGTGGCTGCATTTCATTGTGGGTTTGGCCGACTTTTGTGATCTTTACCACCTTTAGGCTTGGAAGTACTTATTCTCTCTAGCCAACGAGCTTTGAAGTTTTCTTCAGTAGCAGCAAAGTGTGTCCCAACCAATTGTAGGTAATCGAGTTATGTGCAGAATTTCTAGACACATCTGCCTTACAAAACAAGCCTTGCTGAGCTCGCTACATCGTTGAATCCAGAGCAAGGTTCCAGCTCAAGCGTTAGAACATGTTTATTCTGCAACGTCTCCCATTCTCAGTGCACTCTTAACCCAGTGTTGCACATTTCTCATCTCTGTTTGTCACATACTCATTATTCCCTCCTTTCATACTTCGCTCTCCTTGAAGGCTTACCAGTGGATGAACCTCTAGACAAATTTGTTTGCTTATATATAAAGCTAGCGTCAAGGAGTCCGTAGGGTTAGTTTGTTCAATAAATATGCCAGACCTGCCTTGATGAATGGATCTTGTACTAAAGATTTCGGTGTTTGCTTCAGGCCGATGATGAGTTACTTCAGTTGGTCATGAATCTCGATTCATACGCATGTGCACCCAGTGTGTAATTGGGATGTTTGCCTTTCCCCAATATTATGTACATGCTAAAATTTAACTACTTACCAACCATGCTTTATAATCTGTACTAATCCATCTATCATGAGCCTCGTGGATCATTTCTTATAATATAATCTGCTTTAACCTTGGTATCTAGTACTCCCTCCGATCCGGATTAAGTGTTGTCGGAAAAGACCTGCTCACGTACAACTGAACAGTACTAGTCGCGACAGTCTTTTCGGATCTGAGGTAGTACTTCATATGAAAATGCCGCAAGGAGCTAGATAAATTATTTTTTGAATAACACAAATGAAAATGTCACTTTCCCTTCTCCATTTTCTCTAAGAATCCTAGTATGAACTCAATTTGAATTGGAATTTTACATGGAGTTCTTTTATCTTAAGCACCACCTTCACTTTTGTTTGACGAGTTTCCATATTTATTTGCTATTTGCATATAGTATTAGATTTTCACTAGATAATATATCCCAATGTCTGTTATCTATGCTCACCACCCATATTTATGTTAGGTAATAGCATTTGTAACTGTCATTATATAATGGTGTGACATCGACGGGTGTACCAATAAGTTCATTTATTTTGCTATTATAGTATTCAGTTTCATCACTATCTTGGCATATCCTTGATTCGTAAACAATAGTAAATAGCCTTTGCCAGTAAACATAGTTCAGTAGCTCCAAAGGATAGCTTTTTTCATCTCTGCATGATCATAATCAGTATTGCTCAAGATATAAATTTTGTCAAGTAATTCGCGCGGATCAATGTGATGAAGGAACTAGATTACATAACATGCTTGCTGGGAATAAAATGAAAGTGTGTGATATTTTATCTTTTTGTTGATGCTGTGTGTACAATATCCATAATTCATGCCGCTTCTCTCGCAGGTGTTGCAAATCCGATTGCAAATGGTGCAGCAAGGGGCTACCACATCGGCCACTAACAGTGAGAGTGTGGAGCATGCCAGAATATAAGTGAAGTGGTAAATAGGCGAAGATGGGTCTGGATAGGCAGGTGATATAGAGGGAGAATGTGCGATAGCTGAGGATAAACAAGGTATATAGATGTGGATTGTGCAATACCTGAGGTGGAACTCTGACATGATGTCTTGTTCATTTTGGTAGGCTCTGTCAGGTTGTTTGTATGTTCTAGTAGCCTGTGTTGATACTAGATTAATCGTTCATTTTATCTGGTAATTGAACTTCTTTTGCAATCCATTCTATATTTTAGATAGAAATGCACCATATTGTAAGAATGACTAACTCCGCAACATCAATTAGACTGAGCAAATACATTTGCTTAGGAGGAAGAGAGGATTCTTGGACGTACCATAAAAAATTCAGAATACTACATTACTACTTTGCCTTCTTTATGCTCGGAAATTGGGACATTTTGGCAGCTGGAATCAAAAATTACATTTGGGCTAGTTGAGTCATATGATTATGCTAGTAAAATATTCTGGAATCGGTTTTGTTCGACGTTCGTGATCTCTACCACCTTAAGGCTGGTAGGCCCTTATTGCCTATGGCCAACTAGTTTCGAAGTCCTCCTTAGTTGTATTAGCAAAGTGTATCTACGAACTTTCTTCACACAGCTACTTTACAAAACAATCCTTGCTCTGTCGGCGGGAGTGTTCCTGCATGACCACATCTGGAGTGAGGCCCTATCTCAAGCAGTAGAACATGTTTATTCCCCAACGTCTCCCATCCGCAGTGTACTGAGCCCGGTTTTGTGAATTTCTTATCTCTGTTCTAGTGTACTCATCATTTCCCTCCATTCCTACTTTGCACTTTGGCGGAGACGAACTGTTGGATGAACCACAGAACAAATATGTTTGCTCATATATAAAGCGCAAAGGGATCTATAGAGCTAGGTTAGTTGGGGGAATTTGTTGTTCAATAGATATGCCAGGCCTGCCTGGGTAAACGAATCGTGTATTTTAGTTTGATTGTTAATGAATCATGATTCCAACACATGTGCACTCAATGTGGAGTAAGGGGTGTCTGCCTTTCCCACATGTCCACGGCACCTTTGTTTCCATATATATATTTATGGATCTAAAACCATGGTCTATATTTGTGGCTGCGTTTGGTTGTTGCTGCGGCGTTTCAAAATCACTGCCCCGTTCTCTTTCCGTTCTTTCAACTCTTTCGTTTTAGATTTTCATTGCTCTCACAAGTTCCATAAATCGATTGCATTTTCCTCTTCTTGAGGAATTTGATAAGTTCCATGAACAACAAAAAAATTCTACCAGGTTACGTAAACTACTATCTTTCTGTCAGCTGAATTTTATTAGTTGATGCTATTTTTTTTACTACATCAACACCTCCTTCCAGTCAAAGTATGTTCAGAAAATCAGAAGTAACCGAAATGGAGCAGGGTTAGTAAAACCAAAATCAGTAGCTCGTACTAAACGGAGCAAGGTTGGTAATAAACCAGTAACACGTTGTGACTGAAACCATGGACGTTGCTGTAGCAATGAACCCAGCTAGACAGATAACTAGAACTAGATAAGTAAAAGTCTAAGTAAGGTGGAGCTAGTTACTACTGAAGATGCACACTTCGTTGCTCAGCATGGTCACACTTGCTCACCATGGCGCGGTCGCCAGCGTGCGCACAGCTTGGTACTTCTTCTTCGCGCTCGCCTCCAACATCTGCTCCAGCTCCACATCCACCTCCTTCAGAATATTCTGGAGGACCCGCAAACTCAATTCGAGGTCTCTCATCTTCTCCTCAGCACGAGCCCGCTCCAGCTTCACCTCTTCGTACCTCTTGGGATCCCCCATTGTTGAAGATGGAGCACTGAGGAGGTCAAGGAGGTCGTCGACGCGCTTGCGCATGAAGGCGACGTCCATTCCTAGGGGCTCGATGGACTCCAATGTCTTCTTCCATGACACGAGGTCCTCGAGAGATTTAGAGGAGGAGGCTCTGATGCCCTCGTCGATGTTGGCCGTCTGCTCGATCATTCCTGCAGCGAGCATGGGGCAGATCCCCTTCGGCAGATGCCTGTGGAGGACAACCTTCCGGTCCTGGCATAGATGGTAGTACGCCCGGCGAATGTGATCAGGGAGCATTCTGCGTCCAATGACCGAACCATCGCCAACGACGATCTTAAAGTTTATGGCGGCGAAATCATCGGTGTCTGGACCTGGAGATTTCATGCTGCCGCATGCTGCCTCTTCATTGTCGATGTCGTTGCTGGATGGTTTGCTCCTCCTCCTTAGACCTGTCTTCGTTCGAATTTTCATCTTCTTTCTCTGCGTGCAGAACACGGCGGATGATTCAAAAGATTTGGTACACTCAGTTGTCTAAAATGAAGCATGTTGAAATTATTAGACGTTGCACCTTACCTCCGGCTCATAATCATCATCAGTTCATCACTGTCTTGCATGCCCTCGTCACTGCTGCTACTGCCGCTGTCAACCAACAATTGTTTCTGTTCCGTTTTGCGCTTGGCAGATTTGGAACCTCCTGGCCTCCCTCTCTTCCTCTGTAACACAACCAAACAAAGCAGAACAACTTGTTAGTATCTTTCTTCAATTAGAAGTATTTTGACTCAGCCATCCCCAAAGCAAGTGTGACATAATAGCAAAAAATGTCTTAACCGAAACAATTTAAAGTTATTTCAAGTAAGGCCTTACCATCGGCGTCGGTGGCTCAAAATCAGCATCCCTGTCACCATTACTATGGTTACTTTTACCGCTGGTGCCATCAAATAACGCTGGTTTCGGCTCTATCTTGCGTTTGGAAGAATTGGGACAAGCTGGCCTCCCTCTTCTCCTCTGAAATAAAGAACCAACCAAAGCAGAGTAACAAATGTTTACATGCGTTTGTAGATAACAAATAATCTGAATCATGAATTTTCTGGATGACCCAAATTTTGGAAACACATTAATATGTGTATCTTTTGTACTATAAGAATAAAACCAAAAAGGTGAGTTCGTAATTGAAAATGGAAGCTCTTTTTTTTTGTTTCTAATTTTCCTGATCAGAAACATTCAAATCATAAACACACAAATACAAGCATGTAATTGGGAGTGTATCTTACTTTATAAGTTTCTCCTGTATAACGCAAGACTGGCCACGGCCACTTTTCTGGCCCATTCTCCAGACTCTCTGGCCTCACGATCTACCATTGGACATATTAGGTCAACCAGTCGTTATATGCTTGTACTTTATGACATTTATGATCAAGATGGAAGGAAAAACAGCGAGGAAATATTGCGACAATACAAGGACAATAATACTTTCATTGCAGGTGATGCTCTGAATGGAGAATATGCAAGAGTACTAAAGCAAGAGTTAATGGCACCCGCAGTCACGCAACTCGTCACGTATGTGCACTTAAGTCACACTTCTCCAGAACGTGATTTTTTGGTCACACATCTGGACAAGTGGGTGCACGGTGGTCTCTGGGCCCACGTGTCAGACCGTTTTCCGTTGCGGGAGTGCTGACATGGACAAGTAATTTTGCAGAAAACCCCCTGTATTTTTAGATATTTCGCAAAATGGTCCTCCTAATTTTACAAAATGGTCCTTCTAATTTTGTACCATTTTGTAAAATTATATTACTCCAGGGGGTTTTCTGAAAATTTACCGTCCAAAACGGACTGACACGTGGGCCCAGAGACCTGCGTGCACCCACTTGTCCAGATGTGTGACCAAAAAATCACGTTCTGGAGAAGTGTGACTTAAGTGCACATACGTGACGAGTTGCGTGACTGCGGGTGCCATTAACTCACTAAAGCAAGCTCCTCATTAACACTTACTGTCAAAGGAACATAGCTCTCCACGTGACGAGCAACAATGGCAAGCTCATCATCCTGCAATAACCAACTCTTTCTTATTGCATCACGAGAAGTTCCACTTTATTAAAAGACCGTAAAGAAACACATGATGAGCACTGAAGGAAAAACATGAGCAGTTCCAAATGGTACACATGACTTAGTATTCAGAAAACAAGGAGAAAAAATGCTGAAACAAAAGACTGAGGTGGCAGCAAAACGATCACAATTAGGACTTGTAACAAAACCACACAATCGTCGATAAGTTATCTATCCGGAGCTAGCATTATTTAAGATGTTTCATGCATTGGCCAACCGAGAAATTATACGATTAAAAATCTCTTCGAGCGGGATATGCAAGAATATGATGCATTTGATACAGAAGTGCCTGAAACGCAGCAATATAATGTGAGATGATATGTTTCCATGGAGGGAGGTTTCTTACCCTCGGCGTAAAACCATCATCGTCGTCACCATGTCTACTGTTGCTGCCCTGGCAAATCATTAATGTGTTGGCAGCCTGTGAATCACTCGCCGGTGTATCTGCCTTGCTCTGAAAATCAATTAAACAGCCAAGGCAGAGAGTAATCGGTATGCGAATAAAAATTAACCAACCGATGATAATTTTCTTATCTGCAGCTACGATTGATAATTACCAACTGAGAAACTATACGACAAAAATCGCTTCTATGAGAAGATGCATTTGATACACTATAATAGCTGTGGAAAGCACAAGTGCCTGAAACGCAGCAAGCAATGTGAGATTTGATGGTTCCAGAGAGGTTTCTCACCATGGTCTCAAACTCATCATCGGCGTTGTCACCGTGTCTAATGCTGCTGCCATCGTGAAGCACTAATGGCACCTTGTGCCACCATGGTGAATCACTCGCCGGTGTATCTTCCTTGCTCTGAAAATCAATTAAGCAGCCAAGGCAGAGAGTAATCGTTATGCGAGTCATAACATTAATCGATCAGTAAATTTACCACTAAATCATATCTAGTTTAGCAACTTCTAAAAAAAAATCTAGTTTAGCATTAAGTACGTAGCAGCCACAGTAGTTGTTTGATCGAACAGGAAAAAAAGAATAAACGGATCAAAATCCATGGGGATTCTTGTTTTTCTATGCGGAATAATCCATAAAACCGACCAAAGATAAAAAAAAAGAATCTACGCAAAGTAACACCAAGACGTACACCTCGAGAACTCCTAGTAAACATCAACAGTAGTAGATATGTATTTAACAAACAGGCAAAATTAAGGATGGATGTATTGAGAGAGAGAGAGAGAGAGAGAGAGAGAAGTATTGAGAGAGGGAGGGAGAGATACCGTTTTGATGGTCGCCATGGCTGCAGTCCCCGCGAGCTCCGATGCTTGGTGATCGATGTGGGGGATCAGAGGAGGAACAAGGGAATGCTGATACAGCGCAGTATATATGGGCTGGAATCAGAGGAGGAAGGAGAATGTCGACCGTTGGTGATTGACGATATCGACGGGATTGATTTCCCAAAGGAAACGAGCTAGAAATAAGAAGATTTATTTACTTCCTTCTACTCACACACGAGGTTCGCACGTTTGGTGTCCCGCTAACTACGCCACCCGCCGCATGCAGCGCGCACACGTCTCCTGCCCCTGTCTCGTCGATCCTCGATCAGCGCCTGCCCTGCTTCCTCAATCCTCAATTGTGACACTACTGGAAATCAAGATGCTGCCGACATTCTTCGTGTTTGTGAGCGTCTGCGTCTGTACTGTGTTTCTCAAAAAAAAAAAAAAATAGGTATATACCGAGTGTGTCAAAAAACCACTCGATAAATACAAAATACTCGGCAATAAACCCGAAAGGCACTCAACGGTACTTGGTGTGTCTGCCAAGTGTCTAACTGCGGATACTCGGCAAACACTAAGCGTGATTTTTCCCTCTCTTTCTTAACTTTTTTTAACGCGTACATAAATTTGTTTACCGAGTGTTTTGTGTCGAATACCCAGCAAATAAAAGAGCGGGAAAAAGTTTCTCCTTCCTGTCTCGGGAATATGTTTGCGAGTGTCTCTCATCGTGACACTCGGCAAACTGAGGTTTTCCGGCCGTATCTTTTCCCAACATCTCTGTTTCGTGCCATTCTTTGTTGGTAATTTCCTCTATCAAGAGAGTCGCCTCTCAAAATCTACGGCTTTAAAAGTAAACTGGCAAATTTTGTTTTCGGGTAAGTAAAACGGCGACTTGATGGAAATGAAAACCGACATCATCCTACGACACATAGAGAAAATAGTCTTTTGCCTGTCTTTAAATCACTATGACTGTCGCCGCGTATGCCTCGGGAAGGAACCAAGACCACATTACATCCTGGATTCTCGGACGTTGCATACAGACGTTGCAGTACTACACGTGTGTTACATAGCTAAACGCGTCTCTGGAGTATGGAATTACTATGCGCGTGATGTATACTACGCGCTTCTATGCTTGTAGATAGTGTTGGGCCTCCAAGTGCAGACATTTGTAGGACAACAACAATTTTCCCTTAATGAGTAACCAAAGGTTTATCGAACTCAGAGAGGTGTAGATCGAATGTATCCCTCTCAACCAAACCTGCAATTAAGATATAAGAAGTCTTTTGTTTTCCCAGCACACCTAATACAATTGTTATTTGTATAGGTGCACTAGTTTAGCGAAGAGATAGTAAAATGCAAGTGATATGGATGGTAACAAGTGGTATTTGTAATCTGTAATAAAAATGGTAGCAAATAAAACATGTAACAAAATTAACTGAAAACGGTGTTCCGATGATTGGAAACAAGGCCTAGAGATCATACTTTCACTAATGGTCACTCTCAACACTATTAATACAATTGCATGATACTTCCTCTTCAACATGTAACTTAGGTGCTACTTGGAACTATTCTTCAGCTGGATAAGAAACATGATGACTACCGCGTAGGGCTATAAAAACACACCTTAAAGTTCGAACACCACAATTACTGTGCAGATCTGTCACACCTTAAAGTCCAAACACCACAATGCCACAAAGATAAACTCATGATAAATATCTAATCTATTATCCATAGAGCCACACACAAATACCCTCACTGTCACCATGACACCGTGTTGTCAACAATGACTTCAGAAATTAGATAAAACCACTTAGGTAACATATCCATTACATAATTAAGGGGAAATATCATAAGAATTCAACTAGGCTAACAATGCTCATGATAACATAAATATCACACCATGGAAGAGAGAGAGATAACCACATAGGTACAAGTATGAGCCTTCAGCCCCGATGAAGAACTATTCCCGCTACATCATGGGAGGCAGTAACGTCGATGAAGATGGCTCCGGGGGCAATTCCCCGTCCTGGCAGGGTGCTGGAACAGGACCTTCTGTCCATCGAATTAGGGTTTTTGGTGGCGACGGAGCTGTGAAACTTTTCTGGAGAAATCCTTCGGGCCCGAGGGTTTTCGGGAGGAATAGAATTTATAGGCAAAAGCGCATCGTGAGAAGCTTCCGGAGGCGCCCAGGTGGGATCCAGGCACGGCCAAGGTGTGGTCCGTGGCTGGGTGGCGTATGGGGCCTGTGGGCCCCCCTGCAGGTCCCTCCTGGCGCAGTCTTTGTTTATTCGTAAAAATAATTGACGGAAATTTTCAGCCAATTCCACGAAACTTTCCCGACAATTTTTCTAAAACAAAAGGACAGCAGAAAAAAAGGAACTGGCACTAGGCATCTTGTTAATATGTTAGTTTCAGAAAATATGCCCAAATGATATAAAAACATTATAAAAACATGTGGCACCTGTGCCTGTTTACACTCGTGGGCCTTGGGCCATGTACTTCCACCTACTTTCCCCACTTCGCCCTTAGACTATATATACCCTCTTCCTTGGTCAGATCTAAGGTTAGACTAAGATTAAACTAAAACCTTGAGATTGAGCTATGCTCCGCTTTGCCCCTTTGTGGCTACGAATCCCTCCTTCGCGGGGTAACCAAGATCTCTTCTTGTAATTACGATTACTTGCCAATCTCCCACCTTAGTGGATTCTATTGGATCGGTGGACCGGCCGATAGGAGAAAGCGGTTTCAATTAGATTTGTTTTGGCTTGGATTTGGAGAACCGAAGGATACTCTCTAGGAGTTTGTTGCCGGTTGAATCTTCCTTGCAGGAGTAGATAGTTATCCCCTTGTGTCTGTATCCGCTTGCCCCTCGTTTGCCTCCATTTCCCCGCAACATGTTCTTTGTCGTGTTCCCTGTCAAATTCGTGAAGATTGGGCCACCCTAGAGGTTGGACCTCATCATTTTACAGTTGATAAATGCAGCCGAAAGAGGATTCAGAAGTACTAGAAAATGATAATCAGAAGCATGCATTCAACTAGGAAAATATGTAAAGCAAGCAAGCAAATGCTGTAGAGTTTATTTAAGCTGCATATTCCCAGAATTTATTTAATGAGTTTATTTAAATGAATACTCCAAATTTGTGTTCAAATTTGGTATTGCAAGCAAACAATAGTGCTAGCACTACTCCACGGAGAGCTGAGTGGTGACGGAGAGCGCCATGCTGCGCGAGAGCGACGGGGAGCGAGCGCAGAACGAGGCGAGTGGAGCGCGACGCGAGCTGCTGGTCCGCGGGAGGATAAAACGGGAAACTCCGAATTTTTTTGTATGTCGCAATATTTGTGCATGGAAGTAATATTTCCCTTGACCTGTATGCTACTATAAGTATGATCATCATATACAATAGTCACGTTGGGGACTCGAACCAGGTCCCCTCGCGTCGTCTCCTCAGGGCGACCGAGGGGCGAAACCCTAGCCGCCCCGCGCCGCCACCTCCTCCACCCGCCTCCCTCCCCCTCGTCGCCCCCTGAGGCGGCTGCCGGACTCGGCCGTGCAGCGCCGGTGAAGGGGGCGGCGGGGATCTGCGCCTTCGGCCCCCCAGCGAGCGGTTTGGAGGTAAAGCTGCTCGGGCAGGGGGCCCCTCGCCGGCGGCGGCGCCCTTCGGCTCGCGCCTCGCTCTGCGGGCGTCCGCCCTCCTCGCGCCCCTCCGGTGCGGGCTGTGGCGGCCCGGCTGCGCCCGCCGCTGGCATCCACTCCCCTGCGCCGTCGCCGGAAGATGCCATCGGGCTTGCACCACGGCGGACGGTGCCGACGCAGGTTTTCTACTGCGCGCTGCGGCGGCCCCTCTCCGCGGGCCCCCGTGGCGGCGCGACCTTCCACGGCGGCACGGCCAAATCCCTGGCAGCGGACCTCTATGGCAGCGCGGAGGTCCATGGCGTGGGGCATCGTGGTGATGCCCCTCTCCCCTGATGGTGCGGCCGCTCGGTGCGGTGGCTCCTTGATGAAGACCTGCTCTGACGCTTCCTCGGGTTTGCTTCTCCGGCCGGCTTGGCGTTCTCCGTCGTCCTTGGTGCTCGAGGCCTCGTCCTCGCTGATCCGTGCACTGGATGGATGGATGGTGGTGTGGATTCGGAATTGGGGGAAACCCTTGGCCGCTTAGGCCACGACGTCGACGACGCCCTGGCGCCGGTGCCCTTCTCGGAGGCTTCGTTGAAGTTCCATCCCCATCACCCACCCCCCCTGCCGGGTGAAAATCCGGTCCCCTGCTTGGGCAACGGCGGCGTTCCGATGTCGCTCCCCTCCGTGGAGGCGCTGCTTGGGGATGGCAGGGGTGGGTCGTGAGCGTTATGGTGGCTGTGGTAAGCTGGTAACGGTGCTGCGTTTTGGTGGTGGTGCGGCCAGGTTGGGGCCGATGGTGGTGTGTTTCTCTCCTCGGCTGGCCTTCACGTGGTCTCGGCTCCGTTGATGTGCTTGCCCGAGAGCCTCCCTTGGTTGCTGTTGAGGTGTGGGAGCTTCGTGCTTTTGGTGGCGTCTCGGCTCACCTTTGCTCATTGACGCTACGATGTATGTCTCCCCCACCTGCTTTCGTTTCGATCTCCGTGGCGGAGCTTCCTATCTAGGATGTGCTAGGTGCTAGGCTTGACACTCCGATGATGGTGGTGGTGCTCCTGAGTTGTGCCTAGGGTTCGAGTCGCAAGCCGGTGCGGTGCGTGAGGCAATGATTGCAGAGTCCTGGCATTGTGATCCCTCGACTGCACCCCCTCACCTCTTGTGTCTCTTGGTGGCTCTTGCTGTAACCTCTTCTAGTTGTCTTTTTCTTGTTTTTCGTTGTCTTCTCTTCCCCTGTACCCCCTGTACAATTGCTATTCTGTTGTAAGAACATAGCCCGCCAGGCTCTTTTCGATGAAATATAACAACCGGTGGGGAGTAATCCCCCCCGGCATTCTCGAAAAAAAAAAAAACGTTCCTGGCCTGATTAAAAGATGCGTAAAATGAATCTACGGTACTTGAACTTGTATAGTATGTGTACTTTGGTTCGAATAAAAATAAGTAGGCTTAACTGCAAAATAGACAAAAGATAAAAATCTCTTCCTGGTTCGAGTGATTGGTGCTGCTGAATTCAGCCATAGAGACGAGCTTCTTCACCATTTTATCACTTTGCCGTCCCTCCACGAGGTCATTGCCTATGCTGATGTTTTCGTTGGGGGTGATCAAAGGATTTTCTGTTGGAAAGAGGCTCCCAAATTTCCCCAAAACGCATATGGAGGTCATACCAGCTGCATTGCGAATAAAGATGCTAGCATTGCATTTGACAGACTACTCAAATCTCAACTTGCAAGTGTTATATGCTTAATATATCAAATCTCAACTGATCGGTGCTGCTAGTGCATCGGACTACTCAAATCTCAACTGATCGGTGGTGCCAATGCATCACAGCCAACACACATGAAAAAAAATGCTAACGATGAGTAGTATGATGTTGGGCACACCACCCGTGGCTCCAGAGTACTCCTCATTATTTGGCTGCTTTTCAGTCACACCCAAAGGTGGTGGAGTTGCCCCTGCTTGGTGAGGAGCTGGCATCCCGACTGTTGGTGTATCCGGCTGCAACTGAATGGCCGGGGTCGAGGAAGTCGATGCGGCGACACCTAGCATCGTCACGGTGAGGAGAAGCACCACTGGACGCATCCTACTGAAACAAAAGAGAAACAAGAAATTCATCCACAAATTAATAACTTATCTTGTGAACATGGAAATAGCTTGCGAATCTTTTCGTTAGGCCAACATTTGGGCACGTACTAAGCTAAATCATGACCAACAGCAGATGTCCTAATCAAAGTAAAGCAGCAGATCTAGTATTCTAATCACACACACAGCAATCACCACACAAGCACGTACACACACAAGCAGCACCACAAAAAGCTTAGCACACACACGAGCTGAGAAGAAAGGATCAGGGGATGCCTGAGAACCTCGATCTGGGATACACAAAGCACGCACGAGCTGAGAAGGGCTCAAGTAGATCGACCTTGATCTGGGTGGAGAAGAATCGGGTCTCAAAATAAAACAAAGAATCGGGTCCCTAACCCAACGTCCCAGCCCAGCCCCTAGTCTCAAAGCAAAAGAAACGGGTCGAGGAAGAAAGGATACCTGGAGGATTCCCGATCCCGGGCAGAGAGAGGAAGACGGGAACCAGCTGGCGTCGGAGCAGGGATGAGGAGGAGTTGGAGGGCGGCGGGGGTGGAGTTGGAGGGCGGCGGAAACGAGTCGAGCGAGCTCCTCTTTCTCGGGGACGAGGAGGTATCCTATGCTATGCTCTTGAGAAAAAAATCATCTACAGTACAGTAGTAATCGAATTAAACGCGCTTTGGTCACTCCACTTCAACATACCTGCTCAAGTTGCCATGTACGGTCATTCCGCAGATTTTCCTACCGTATTGAGCTTGCTTGGCATACAGGATTTTCGCAAATAGCTTTGCACCTTCAGGATCGAGATAAAACTATTTTTACTTTCCCATATGGCACTTATGTTGCCTATAGGAGGATGCCTTTTGGATTATGTAATGATGCTACTACTTTTCAATGTTGTATGCATTCAATATTTGAAGACTTTGTTGAGCAAATACTTGAAATACTGATGGACAATATCTGTCTATGGTAGTTCCTTTGATAATTGTCTACATAATCTTAATAGTGTGTTGCAGCGCTTTGGAGAATCAAATCCTGTGCTTAACCGGGAGAAGTGCCACTTCATGGTTTGTGAAGGTATTGTGTTAAGGCATAAGGTATCAGGTAAAGAAATAGAAGTAGACAAAAGCAGAACATAACTTACATATAAAATGCAATTTCCATCTGATGTGAGAGGAATGAAGAATTTTATTAACCATGCTAGTTTTTACAAATGTTTTATTAATGATTTTGCTATCGTCGCAAAGCCTTTAATAAATCTTTTTGACAAAGAAGTTCCTTATTTTCTTGATGAGAATTGCATTGTAGCATTTGATTACCTTAAGAAAGCTTTAGATAGTATGCCTATCTTACAGTCTGCCAAATGGGGGAAACCTTTTAAAATTATGTGTGATGCTAGTGAATATGCTGTAGGAGCCGTGCTAGGATAGCGAGAGGATAAGCAATTAAATGTTATCTACTATGCTAGTCGTCTACTAGACAACTAGCTAACAACAAAATTTTGGTATGACTGAGAAAGAATTGTTAGCCATTGTTTTTGCGTGCGATAAATTCAGACCCTACATCACAGGATCTAAAGTTATTGTACATACGGACCATAAAGCTTTAAAATATCTACTCACCAAAAAGGATGCTAAACCACGTTTAATTCGTTGGATACTTCTCTTGCAAGGATTGGACTTGCAGATTATTGACAAGAAAGGAGAAGAGAATTCAGTTGTTGATCATCTTTCTAGGATGGAAGGTATACCGGACATTTATGTTCCTATAAATGAAACTTTTCCTAGGGAATACCTTGCATCAGTGAAATCCATTCGACCTTGGTATGCAGATTATGCTAACTTCTTAGCTGGAAAATTCCTTCCAAAGGTAATGAAATTTCAGCAAAGGAATTTTTTTAATGATCTTAAACAATATTTTTGGGATGACCCATACTTGTATCGTCATGGTCCCGATGGTTTGATTAGACGGTGTGTTGCAGAACATGAAATGGGAGCAATATTTAAATCATGTCATGACAATCCATATGGAGGGCATCATGCTGGAGACCGCACGGCTACAAAGGTATTGCAATCCAGATTTTATTGGCCTACTCTTTTTTGTGATTCTCATAATTATGTAAAAAGTTGTGATGCTTGTCAAAGGATGGGAAACATAAGAAAAAGACAAGAGATGCCAATGCAATATAGTCTCACAATAGAACCATTCGATGTTTGGGGAATGGATTATATTTGTCCTTTTCCTCGTTCCAATGAAAATACTCACATATTGGTTGTTGTTGATTATGTCACTAAATGGGTAGAAGCTATGCGAACTAACCATGCAGATGCAGCCACTTCACTTAAAATTATTAAGGATGTGATTTTTCCCAGATTTGGAGTTCCTAGATTTTTAATACTGATGGTGGAACTCATTTTATGAAAGGTAATTTTAGGAAAATATTGCATAAGTATGGTGTAACTCATAGAGTTGCATCACCTTATCATCCTCAAACAAGTGAACATGTTGAGCTATCAAACTGCGAAATGAAGACTATCTTACAGAAGATTGTAAACAGAGCAAGAAAAGACTGGTCCATGAAGCTTAATGATGCTCTATGGGCTTATCGGACCGCGTACAAGAACCCCATAGGAATGTCACCATACAAAATGGTTTATGGTAAATCATGTCATTTACCTGTAGAACTTGAGCATTGAGCCTTTTGGGCAATTAAAGAATTGAACTTTGATCTTCAATTAGCTGGAAAGAAAAGATTATTAGATATACATGCTCTTGATGAATTTAGAAATGAGGCTTACAAAAGTGCAAGTTTATTTCAGGAAAAAGTTAAAATATGGCATGATAGAAAGATCCAGAAAAGGAACTTAGTCCAGGTGATAAAGTTTTACTTTTCAATTCTCGATTTAAGTTGTTTCCAGGAAAGCTAAAATCCAAGTGAGAAGGCCCATGTCAAGTGGAGGAAGTTCTTAAATCAGGAGCAGTAAAGTTAAGAGGTAATAAGGACACTTGGATCATTAATGGTCACCATGTTAAACCTTATCTTGCATCTGAGGCAAATACTATCGAGGTAATCAACACTCTTACCCCTGAAGAAGTGATCTCTACGGAACACAAGCACACATATATCAGCTGGTCAGAGTTTTGATTTATCTTTTAGTTTTTGAAACCTTTGCTCTGAAAAGATTTTGATTTTAATGTCAAGGTTTTTACTTTTTCGACCCTTTTTCTGAACCAGTACGGTCAACGGTATGGTGGCAAGCCACCGTACCAACGATCGTTAAACCCTTTTTTTCTATCGTAGCTACCAACAAAGGACGGTATGGTCGCCGATACGGTCATCAGCCACCATACCGCCACTCGTTAAACTTCCCGTTAGAAGTTACGCCTCGAAAAAAGTTTTTGCTGTTTTTGTATTTTAAGAAAAGAGAGAGAAAAGAGAAGTTGAAGTCGCTAACAGACTTCGGTATGATCGCGGGTACGGTGACAAGCGATCGTACCGTGGATCATTGCGCCGCCCGACTTTCCATATTCTCAAATATTGCTTTCAGATTCATTACAATTTCTTTTCTAACCGACTTATACCCTAACCTCGTGATTGCCCCCTTATATACCTGCCCTCTACCTCTCTTTTTGTCAACATCAAACAAAACCAATCTACAGAAAAGCCACGAAGCAAGAAGCAACCTAGTAATGTTCCCAGTTATCTGCTTTCTATTTTTGTCATGCCAAAAGGTGTAATTAAGAGGTCTGATATTTATAGAGGTAGAATGATGTGGCATGAGAAGCAGGGGGTAAAGAAATATCACCTGGTTCGATGGGCTGATGTTTGTCAACGTAAAGATCTAGGAGGGTTGGGAGTTACTAACCTTAAGCTTAAGAATACTAGTCTCTTGTGTAAATGGCTTTGGAGGTTGGAAAACGAGCAAGGTATCTGGCAGGATCTCGTGAAAGCCAAATACCTGAAGAGAGGAACTTTGACTCAATGTGTACATAAACCCACTGACTCTCAATTCCGGGATGGGCTAATGTCTATTAAAAACCTCTTTTATAGTTGTTGTAAGCATGATTTAGGTGATGCTATGAGCACTAGATTCTGGGAGGATTGCTGGGTGGGACAGAAGCCATTCTGCCAAGCTTATCCAAGGCTTTATAGCATAATCTGTAAAAGTAATATCACGGTGCATGATGTTTTTTCTAGGGGTTTGAACATGGTAATTTCAGGAGATGTCTTAGGGGTGATACCTCAAGATGTGGTTTAAAATCTTTGATGTTTGTAGTCAAATTCAGGTGTCGACTGAATCTGACAAGGTAGTTTGGTTATGAGAAGGAATGGACAGTTCTCTGTCAAGTCATTATATCAATATCTTTGCGCCAAAAATGTCAGGTTTCCATATGGAATGATATGGAAACTAAGGTTACCACTTCAGATTAAGATTTTTTGCTGGCTTGTTGTTAAGAATAGGATTTTAACCAGAGATAACCTAAAAAAAAGAGGGTGGAAAGGGTGCGATCTTTGTGAATTCTGCAACTCGCAGGAAACACAAGACCACTTGTTCTTTTTATGCCCGGTTGCTAAATTCATTTGGAAGGTAATTTCAGTAGCATTAAATTTAGATAATATGCCTTCTTCTCTTAGTGAACTGTATCAGCAATGCTTGATTGCATTTCTTGGAATTGAAAGGAAAGTAGTTATGATAGGAGCTGTTGCAGTATGTTGAGCTTTGTGGAAGTCGCGAAATAACTCGTACTTCCAAGGTATTCGTGTTAGAGATCCCATGGAAATCCTCCTGTTGGCTTGTCATCTCTTACATGAATGGTCGAAATTGCAGAAAAGCGTTCTGCGAAAAGTTCTTCTTCGGGGAGCTGATTTGATTGCAAAGGTGGCGCGGGAGATCTTCGGGCGTAAACATGGATGGAATCCGGTGGTGGCAAGGCTGCAAGCCTGATACCTACCTCTGTTTGCTGTTAACCGAGATCTCAATGTTGTGTGGTGGTGCTGTTTTAGCAAAAGGCTTAAACAAAAATAGTTGCTTCTAGTTTTTGTAGCTGCCTTTCTTGGGCTATACTTTGTTTTAGCTGTACTTCTTGGAGAGAGTGTTGGCACACAGGCAGGAGAGGGAATGCCCTGCTCCTGGTTTCCTGACGTCCATATAGTTGTCTGCCGTATGTCTAAGGCAGTGCAACGAAGCTTGCGAAAAAGACCTGACAGTGTATCACACTCCTGGTTTCATCTAATGAAACTAGGGGTCTCTTTTTGAGGCTCCTTAATTTCTAAAAACAAAAGCTCTGATAACATGATGCCGAGGACGTGGGTTTGCCGAGTGTATTTCTTAAATATGCCGAGTAGCCAGTCTTTGCCGAGTCTATTTGGTTATATATGCCGAGTAGTACTGTATGTTTGCCGTGTGTATAATTTAAAATACTCGGCATACAGTCTAGATGCCGAGTTCCGAAGAAAATGCACTCAACATAGCGTGGCAGCAACGGTTTTTTTGGGTAGCTAGTGCTCTCTCTCTCAATAGCTCTGGTTCGTGGGTAGCGGGATCCGGGGATCGCGCTTCCGGAGAGACGAAGCGATAAGCACCTTAGTCACATACAGGTCATTATATACCATTCGTATGGTAAGTAGTAAGAGTAATAAATTCCTGCCGAATTGTTACCATAATACCGTGGAGGATAGACACGTCCAGGTTCGTTGCATTGCATTGGATCTTCTTTTCATCTCTCTCTATATATTACGATCGGTCGAGAGAGCACCCAAAACATGTGCACTTGAGTTATCGGACGGAGATCGATTGGACTTGTTCGAGACCAATCATGGCGGTCCTTCTCAGAGCTGCTTTTGCTATCACGACGTTGTTAGTAGTAACAACTGGAGAAGCAAATCTATTGGTTCGCAAAACCATAAAGGTTTGTATTTGTTATTTACTCATCTCAATTTCTCCCTTTGTACCTCTTTTCTGATATACAGAGAGGATATAATTAACTGCAGAGCGAGGACGGTGATATAATCGACTGCATAGACACCTCCAATCAAAATCAGGTCGCCTCTCTTTTCCATATTATTAAGTGATGCTGATTTAGCACAAAATTGTAATGTAATAAATTAGAGCCAATTAATATGCAATGGAGGGAGCAACTGTTGTTGCCGTCAATTTTTCTTTTTTGCTGATTTCCTTTACGGAATGATCTCTAGGTGAAGCCAGAGAGAAGCATGAAGGAGAAACTCGCGCGATCCGACTTTGGTATCGTCTCCATGGAATGGCCACAAACCTGGCGAAGACGAGGGAGCTGTCCGGTTGGCACCCTCCCTATCCGGAGGGAGTCGTCGCCAGGGAACTCCACCACCATGGAGCTCGTGGAACGTGATTGGCGTGGTGATCAATTAGAGGTGTGTACTTCATTCCATATCCCTTCATCCAAAATTCTTTTTATTTTAGTGCTAGACATCCGTTTCAGAAACAGCTAATTCCGAACGGATCAAGTATTATATTTTTGTAGAAAAAACTACAGTACAAAAAAGAAAGCCCAGGCGTTATGCTCTAGATCTCCATCCCACACTCCATGTTTTGAAAAATCCCAAGCCCAACTACGAAGCCCAGCCCAACGGGATGGTCAAGTAATCGGCATAAACTCAAAAAGAAACCAATTGACTGTGGTTTAGCATTCCATATTACCCTGGTAATAATTTTTATTTTATCAAAAAATATAGATAAAAATGCGTAGATGTTAATGCAAATTTTCATAAATTTGATCAGAATTCAAAACGTTGACTAAAAGTAAACTCGAACGTCTTAAGTTTTGGTACTTACCTTTCTATATATGCATGTTTCAAGTGCTACTAGATATTAATTAATCATGATGTTTGTATTGGATTTCATGATGCGTGAATGTAGGTGGCTGCTGCCTACAGTACAAATGGTCCGTACCATGGGGTTCACGCGCAAATTCCTTACTTTCAAATCGAAGTGCAACCTCAGGAGTTCTCCATGTCCTACATCATGGTTGGGCACACATTGGACAACTCGTACAGGCCGTGGATAGGGGCCAAGAGACCTACTAATCTTACTAACCAAATTATGGTTGGAGTCATGGTACGTTATTATCAATCCATATAGCTTGGGAGTGATCCCGCTTCCATTTCTCCTGAGGCGTTTCATCATGCATGCAATATCCTTGGAGTATAATTTTTTGCGCTACTTAGTATGTCATGTATTTCTTTATATGCTGTAGGCCTGGCCTTCTGTGTTCGGAGACTCCTTATCAAGACTCTTCATATATTACACTGTAAGTGTTCCTCCACAGGGATGTGTAAGTAGGATAGTAGAAAATTCCACCATGTTTCTTCTAAACTTTTAGTGTCACGGAAAATAATTTTGGCACACGTGGGAGCATATGCTTTTAAACTATGTGCGCACGCCAAGTATCATGCAGAACCTATATTTTCTGTGGACTCGGTGCTAAAAATAGCTTTTAACGAGATATTTTTTGTTTTCTTACACACGACACAAAAAAATATCGGTTTTCCGTGAAACGAGTTTGCGAGCCCATATGATGTCGATATGTATGTGCAATTTTTTCCCTAATTTTTGACATTTCAAATCCGTTTAAAATGCAATTTAAAAACTGGAAATATATGCTCCGGGTGCCAAAGCGTCTTCCCCTAATGTCTGTTCTTCATACGGTTATATGGGTAATGGGTTGTTTCTTTTGATCATCAACAGTTACATGCTGTGTGGTAGTACGTCGTAAATTAACTGATCTGCACATTCATGCAGAACGATAACGGGACAAATCATAATTGTTTCAATCTTGAGTGTGGAGGCTTCGTCCAAGTTCCAAACAGCCCGGTTGCGCTCGGTAGTGCATGGAACCCCGTGTCGCAGGTTGGTGGTGACAGATATGGTATAACCGTTGCCATACACAGGGTAAGTTAATTTTGCATACACATGTCTCTGTCATATCAGCAAGCTACCTACGCAAGCTAACTAAATATCCATGCATGCAGGATGATACCAAGTTGATCTGGTGGGTGACGGTGATGGATCGACATTGGCTACTTCCCGGAGTCCGCGTTCGACACTAGGTTCCCTGAGGGCTCGTACGTCGAGATCGGCGGCCGGGTGCTCAACACCAGGCCGGGCAGACAGCACACCCCCACGCCCATGGGCAGCGCCATGCCGGTCTGCGCCGGTTCTCGTTTTGCCGCCACCATGATGTCCTACTTTGGCATCAACGCCAACGGGGAGCTGTTCCTGGACAAAGTGGATAGGACAATCACCACCACGCCGAGCTGCTACGACGCCAGGCCCCTGGGGTTCGGCGAGAAATATCCCGGTTACTACGTCGCGTTCGGGGGTCCTGGGGGGATTTACTGTGATCACCCGGAATCTTGATCGATCTATGTTTAATACGCTCTTTGTTCCAAACGAAGCCACGCTGATTTAGTACAAAGTTATACTAAATCAGAGTCACTTAATTTAGAATGGAGGGAGTATATGGTCGTAAGAGCTTGATTTCCGGCTTTGTTGAGTCCAAATATTTCGGTAATAATATGTTTTTATAGAACTCCACGCACTTAATTAAGCTGGAACAGAATTACATTCTGATCGGACAGTTTCTCTCAGAAAGAAAAGGAATAACAGCAATTCATCGTATTATACGAATATATTGGTTTCACCTAACAATTCCTTGCAGACACTGACCATGAAAATGGTGAGAGACCTACAAGCTGAAAGTCACTTACGTCAATTGTCACATTATCATGTTAACCTATCAAATTTTAACTTCAAAAACTGGCATGAGTGAGATCTTCAAACTTTCAAACTGCTTCAAATCCAGTCGTTCCAACTTGTCTACTCCAGTCTAGTTGCTCAGTGTTTTCGATGACTAGTTTCACGACTAAGTACTTATCCTAATGTGAGCATATCAATTGGTCAGGCCATTGCCCGCCTACTTATGTCACTCACCCTGCAAATTCTAATTATATAGGTCAGCCTATTGGCCACCTACTTATGACACTCAACGCAAATTCTAATGACTCTATCTTTTGCAAATATGCAAAAGATCGATAAACTACAAGTGTTATTTATTCCTGCATTGATGATGATAGGTCAGCCCTGGTTATCGATGCAAAAGATGATATGGATGGCATATCCCTGCATTTTTTTATAGCAAGTTTATCGATATTTCTGTGATGCAAAAGATGATATGGATGGAATATTTGAATTCCTCTCATTTTTCTAATCGATTTAGACATTTTATTTGTAAAATTTCGATTTACGGATTTAAAGATATGAATTATTCCATATTAAATATTATTACATAATCACTGTTATTTATTAAAAAAGTCATTTTATTTGTAAAATTTTGATTTACGGATTTAAAGATATGAATT
This sequence comes from Poa pratensis, assembly GCA_947311845.1. Classification (NCBI taxonomy): domain Eukaryota; kingdom Viridiplantae; phylum Streptophyta; class Magnoliopsida; order Poales; family Poaceae; genus Poa; species Poa pratensis. The sequence goes on from CAMZMU010000101.1 coordinate 599,577, forward strand.
ATTCCATATTAAATATTATTACATAATCACTGTTATTTATTCAAAAAAGTATTATTACATCATCATTGTTATTTATTCAAATAAATTTTGAAAATGAGAGGAATTCAAATATGCCATCCATATCATCTTTTGCATCACAGAAACATCGATAAACTTGCTATAAAAAACCTCTAGCATGGAGCCAAATGATCAAGTTATGGCAATTCCCACGGCATAGTTTGTGATAAAGTTCTCATATTCTACAAATAGGTGTATTGTGTTATAGGAAGCAATGGTTTCGAAGGGATTTTTCAAATTACTTTTGTAAATAACATTTTCTTTTTTCTAAGTGGTAAAATGACCCTTTTTTGGATCAAGTACAAAAAATATGGTACAAAATGGCACCCATCTAATTCTCACGAAGAGTAGTCCACATTTGATGGATAATCCCCAAGTATTAGAGATTTTCTTGATATCTATCTAATTTCGCCTAGTTAAATAAGTTTATGCTGATTTTCCGAAAGTAATCCAAATTTGAACTACAAGTGTTTGATAGTTTGGTCTAATTTTTTTAAAATCATTTTAATATACAAAACTAGTGGTTATATCACAGAAACATCGATAGTTTTAGATAATTTGACCTCTTTCGATGAATAGTCATGGTGGCCATTTTTTGAAAAAAATCAAATAAAGTGAGAAAACCTAAAAAAAGATATCCTCTGGCATGGATCGAGTCCTTTTATGTGTACTAGTTGCTATGAAAAATGATAAACTTGATTTTTGACAAATTCTTCAAAAAAAATCTTCACAAAAAGGTCTATCATGTATAAACATCTATTAGTTTTAAGCCAAATGACCAAGTTATGACAATTCCCACGGTACAGTTTGTGATAAAGTTCTTGATACGTCTCAAACGTATCTATAATTTTTGATGTTCCATGCTTGTTTTATACCTATTGCTACATGTTTTGCATCCACTTTATGTCACTTTTATACATTTTCTGAGACTAACCTATTAACAAGATGCCGAAGTGCCAGTTCCTGTTTTCTGCTGTTTTTGTATTCCAGAAAAGCTAGTCTGGAAATATTCTCGGAATTGGACGAAACTACACGGGGGTCCCTATTTTACCAGAAGACACCAGATGGAGCAAAGAAGAAACAGAGGAGGGCCACCAGGGAGCCACACGCACCTAGGGCGCGGCCCCCCCCCCCTCTGGCGCGCCCTAGGGTGGTGTGGGCCCCTCGGTGCTCGTCAGCCGCCGCCCTTTCGCCTACTTAATCCCCCTGAGAAAATAACCCTAAGTGCCTGAACCAAAATCTACGAAAAGTTCCAGAGACGCCGCCGCCGTCAATCTTAGCTCGGGAGGGTCCAGAACCTCTTCCCGGCACCCTGCCGGAGAGGGGAATCGTCACCGGAGGCTTCTACATCGCCATGCCTGCCTCCGGAGTGATGCGTGAGTAGTTCATCCTTGGACTACGGGTCCATAGCAGTAGCTAGATGGTTGTCTCTCCTATTTGTGCCATCATGTTTAGATCTTGTGAGCTGCCCTACATGATCAAGATCATATTATTGTAATGCTACATGTTGTGTTTCCGGATATCCGATGAATATTGAATACTATGTCAAGTTGATTATCAATCTATGCCCTATGTTATTTATGATCTTGCATGCTCTCCGTTACTAGTAGATGCTTTGGCCAAGTAGATGCTTGTAACTCCAATAGGGAGTATTTATGCTAGATAGTGGGTTCATGCCTCCATTTAATCTGGGACAGTGACAGAAAGTTCTAAGTTTGTGGATGTGCTGTTGCCACTAGGGGGAACCTAACGATGCTATGTCCACGGGCATATGTGTTTGTTTACATTATGCGCTTTACTTAATGCAATTATCCGTTGCTTGCAACTTAATACCAACGGGGGACTCGGATGACAACCCGGCGGTGGATTATTAGTCATAGATGCAGTTGGATAACGGTCTATGTATCTTGTCGTAATGCCCGAATTAAATACCATAGTAATCATCATGCCATGTATTTGCATTGTCATGCGCTCACTATTTGTCAATTGCCCAGCTGTAATTTGTTCACCCAGCATGTTAGTTATCTTTTATTGGAGAGACACCACTAGTGAACTGTCGACCCCGGTCCATTCTTTTACATTGATTAAACCACAAACTGCAAACTGTTCCTTTTTCATTCTCTGCATTTTAATACTCATTTTCCACACGAGACGTTTAATCCTTTGTTTTCAGCAAGCCGGTGATATTGACAACCTCACTGTTATGTTGGGGCAAAGTATTGTGATTGTGTTGTGTGCAGGTCCACGTTGGTGATCGTGTTGCGCCGTGCGAGCCGCCAACAACCTTCAGAAGAATTGTTGCTCCTACTGGTTCGATAACCTTGGTTTCATACTGAGGGAAACTTGCCGCTGAACTGCATCATACCTTCCTCTTGGGGTCTCCCAACGGACGTGTACTGCACGACAAGAGATCAGTTCTCATATTCGACAAATAGGTGTATCTTGGTATAGGAAGAAATGGTTCCGAAGGGATTTTTCAAATTATTTTTATAAATATTATTTTCCTTTTTCTAAGTGGCAAAAATGAATTTTTTGTGAACCAAATACAAAAAATATGGTGCAAAATGACACCATATAATTCTCACAAAGAGTAGTCCACATTTGATGGATAATTCCAAGTATTAGGAATTTTCTTGATTTCTATCTACTTTCGCCTAGTTAAATGAGTTAAATGAGTTTATGCTGATTTTTCGAAAGTAATCCAAATTTGAACTACAAGTGTTTTGATAGTTTGGTCTGATTTTTTTAAAATCATTTAAGGTACCCAACTAGTGGTTATATCGCAGAAATATCGTTAGTTTTAGAGAATTTGACCTCTTTCGATGAATATTCATGCTGGCCATTCTGACCGCCTTTTGAAAAAAATC